>OV815314.1:6897500-7522500 GCA_929108375.1 Gymnoscelis rufifasciata | reverse complement strand
ATTATGTAATCTATCACTGTTTTTGAGATACAGCATGGTGACAGACAGACAAATGACAAAATCTCTTATAGGGTTAGAAAACTCTTATAGGGTTGAGCTCGCCTTTGTACATGACCATTGTTTATTATCCTTAATGTATCCTTTTTGTGTACAATAAAGAATTTATGAACTTATGAAATCTCAGTAATAGGGACCGTTTTACGCTTTGGGTACGAAACCCTAAAAGAGGACCAAATAAAAATCAAATGATAGCACTAATGAGGATAATTATTGTATTTTACTTGCTTTCGCACATTACACAGTCGGCAAAAATATTCTTACAAAAGGTTGTCGGGTAGTGATTCGCTTTTTTAGTATAAGGCCGTCGACACAGTCTTTGGCATACGGTTTAAATTGTCAAATGATTTTGACAATTAAAACCGTATGATCCATAGATCCTAATATAAACCTTGCATAATAATTGGAACCACACAAGTTCCCCGCAATTGAGGACAGCTATTTAAACAGCAAATACAGCCCCGTATATTATAGAATTGATAATATTCGAGTCATGTCAAGAGAAATAACTGTTTAAACTAGGTAGACATCAAATATTCTATTAAGCTGAGCAGTTGACACACTAGGCGGGCTCCAGATTGCTATTTGCATAAGATGATAGTCAACATTGCAATGTCTTATTATTAACCCGTTCCTGCTTCAGGTTTTGGTGATTATCTTGGATGGTTTTGTTTACGGTTCTGTTCATTTATTTTGAAATTTTGACAATTATCTTATCTTCTTAATATATATAAATCTCGTGTCACAATGTTTGTCCTCATTGGACTCCTAAACCACTTAACCGATTATAATAAAATTCGCACACCATGTGCAGTTCGATCCAACTTGAGAGATAGGATGGTTTTTACGGCGAGAAAAATTCGAGTAATTTCCGGGAAAATTTTATACCCGTGCGACGCCGGGGCGGGCCGCTAGTATTTCTGTATTATTGTGATACGAATTGATATTATCGATTACATCAAAAATCTTAGTTCAGATAAAAAACTGAAAATGCACAGTGAATTATAAGTTATAATTGTTTCAGGGCCGACTCTTCAGTAGTGTAGTCAGTTAGGCTCTAAATGAATGTTCAAATTAAGCATAAATAAAATCATACATGTCTGTGGCGCTTATCAAAGAATTAACAAATCAAACATTACAAAATAATAAATATTTCCGGACTACTTACACAGCATCATCTAACCCCAAACTAAGCAGAGCTTGTACTATGGGTGGTAGGTGACTGATATAATACATAGATACTTTTTTTTTTGTAATTACATACATATGATTCATAGAAAATATATATATATACTTTTTATTTGAAGATATTGAGTTAAGTATTTACTTTTGGTGTAAATACTTAGCTCAATAATTTTATTAATATATATTTTGATTAATCGGTACTTAAAACAATCTAAAAATCTTATCCGTCATTTATCGGCTAGAGGATACATAATGCCTAGAATGTTACAGCGTAGCGCTGTAATATTCTAGGCAGCAGATTTGTCTGCTGTAATGCTGAGTGGTGGACTTTTTGTGTACTGAACAATTAATATTGTATGTGTAATATGTAATTTTGTAACAAATTATACATATTTATTATTATAATTCTTGGAACAGTACATGTTACTCCACTATTCTGAAAAGTTTTCATAAGCAGTTTTCCTTTTCATTTTTTTGTTAAGATAACTACAAATTTTACCGTATTAGATTAATTCCTTAGCTGGTTCAATGCGTTCGTAAACGTAGTGATTTTTCCACTTAAAGTATTCTTCGTGTTTATCGTGATTGTTCATCAGTTCATAAATTTTAGCTGCTAGATCTCTCGGCTGTATTTGGCTAGCGTTCAAATGTGATCCTACCTGTAAAAATCTGAAAATATTTCGCTAACCAAAATATGGGTATGTGGTAATGGAAATTAGGCGCAATTTCAATCAATTTATTTATTTTGGCTAACTATTGAAGTGCGCCAACTCGCATTTTAGTGATATTATTTATTTTGATGTTTTTCTGAGGGCTAGGTAGCTAAATCATAATCACCATTAATTATTTATTCCTTAGCGTACCTTTCCGACCATCCTACTAATTGTAATAATAAATAGTTTATGAGGATGTTAGTGTTTTGATCTTTCACGCAAAAACTACCAGCTGGATGGATTTTGAAGAGATACACAATAATATAGCTTACATAAAATAATAACATACGGCTACGTTTAACCTCGGTAAAATACCGCTTTTCGTGGGAAATTAAGGTACAATTATTGCGAGCAAACCCTGATTTGAATTAAATTTGACATGGATATTGCTGTTTATATTTGTAATCTAGTAGTAAAGAACCAAAGCTTCTTTTTACCGCGATAAAACTTATTATTATGATAATGTTTTATTTATATTTTTAGCTCACGTTCTAATTTGTTCATAATACAATTACGATGAAATTTCTCGAGACAATTCGTAGGAGCCCAAGCCACGGATTTTCTTTTTGTCCTTAGCTGAGTTATAAGTTCATTACTAAATGGTTTCAATTCTCCTGGTTTCAACCAGGTCATATTAATTTCGGTCCTAAAACATTACTATTTAAATCTTTTATCTCAAAATGGCCTAACTGTAAATCCGAATTCAGTTTGTAAGTAGTAAAAGTCCTGTCGAAGAAATTATCAAAATTAGTGTTGCATACAAGTTAGTAAAGAGCCGAAAGGTAGCTTTGAAAAGCATATTTCTGAATTTCTGATTATTCTAAAGATCTTGGTTTCCTCATGTTATTTCCAATGGATATTTATGTTGCTGAGAATTTAATCAAATCAAAATATCTGAAATCTTAAAAAAATATAATGTTTGATGTCATATAGCAGCTCGTGTTTTTACACACACAAGTTTATTTGTTTATTAGGCCAATTCAAAGGTAAGGTTGATTTTTGGATCCATCCAGTGTAAAATTTATTTGGAGTTGTTGCTCTTATTCGTGTCTTTCTCGGCGTTTTTATTTCTAATATTTTGTTTGATCTTTTATTCGTCAGCATAAATTTGAATATTTGCAATACAAATACTATATATACAAATACTGTATACAAGCTACTATCACCGAAAATATTTATACACTAGTGGCCCGCCCCGGCGTCGCACGGGTATATAATTTTCCCGGAAATTATTCGAATTTTTCTCGACGTAAAAACCATCCTATCTCTCAAGTTGGATCGAACTGCACATGGTGTGCGAATTTTATTATAATCGGTTAAGTGGTAGGAGTCCATTGAGGACAAACATTGTGACACAAGATTTAAAAGATATTAAGATTAGAAAGGAAAATATCTATTTCGTAATTTTTCTATATTTTTATTTATATTAACACTATTATAATAAAGTTTATTAAATGTCATTTAATTTATTGTTTCTCAGCTCAATTGTTTATAATTTAATTAATTTTCTGGCGGATATTAGAACAATTTCTAGAGATCATGATTATAATCGAGACGATCCTTGTACTGTTGTGGCAAAGTTAATTAATAGTACGCGGCAAATGTACGTTTAAGAGATTCAGCATAACTTGATGAGCTGCACTGCTGCTTGAATTTAAATCGCCAGTCATTCCGGCGCGCTGCCCCAGTAACTAACGAAAACAGCAAATTGTATTGTAATAATCAATTGATACTTCTATTGTAATATTTCATAAAGTTTTGTTTTTGAAGTTAAACAATATAGACTCAGTTAAAGTGCACGAACATATTTAAATTAATACAACTGTACAACCGCCTAATAACCTACACTTAACCCTACGTACGTCTCTGGTGAACGCGCGGGTGTGTGATGATTGGGCGGAGATACAGAACTAAACTGCCTAATGTGGGATAGCCCCGTGCTTGGTGCCCTACGTGTGAGTGTTGTACACACGGGTGTACTATAAGCACAGAGGGCTCCCACTGACTACTACCTAATCAACGTAGCCTAACACTGAGCCTAACTCCTACCTACCCCTACGTATGTGACCTATGTCTGGACCCTAACCGCGTATGTGTATGTGTATCCCTAACACGTGTAGCCCTATCAATGTGTGTGTATCCCTACAACCCTATCCCTAACCATATAAGTGTAATAAATAAATATATATATAAAACGGGATATCTGTTACCAGGAGACCTAAGGTAACAGACGGAAGGGGGAAGGAACCAAGGGCACAGGGAAGGGTTTTCTCACTGCCGGTCAAGCAGGCTCACAAGACCGATCAGGTACTGATGGCTAAAGGGGTCTTGGCCACAATGAGAGGATGCTGAAATCGTGGACGTGCTGCTCCTCCAGCGGATGCTGGGACCTCTGGGCTGCTCCACCAGCGGATGCTGGGCGGCTCCTCCAGCGGATGCTGGGCGGCTCCTCCAGCGGATGCTGGGCGGCTCCTCCCGTGGATGTTGGAACCTCTGGGCGGCTCCACCAGCGGGTGCTGGGCGGCTCCTCCCATGGATGTTGGAACCTCTGGGCGGCTCCACCAGCGGGTGCTGGGCGGCTCCACCAGCGGGTGCTGGGCGGCTCCTCCCGTGGATGTTGGAACCTCTGGGCGGCTCCACCAGCGGGTGCTGGGCGGCTCCACCAGCGGGTGCTGGGCGGCTCCACCAGCGGGTGCTGGGCGGCTCCTTCCGTGGATGTTGGAACCTCTGGGCGGCTCCTCCAGTGGACTCTCACTGCCGGTCAAGCAGGCTCACAAGACCGATCAGGTACTGATGGCTAAAGGTATCTTGGCCACAGTGAGAGGGTGTGCGTCTGGGCAGCTCGTCGGCGGTTGGTGGTACTTCGGGGTCCGTTGGTCTTCGTAGAGGGAGGCGGAGTAAAACGCGACTCAGTGCTTCGTTCCAATGTGATTTATTTCCAATTTTGTACAGTTTATATACTAAATCTAGTTATCTTAGTGTGCTATCGGTGAAGCGTCGATGCAGCTGTATTTTGCTGACTTGCTGAATCGGCGCTCCAGTGAATTTTGGACTTATGATTAGTCTGCAACTGCGTACCTATGCAATTCAGCTAACATAAGTTTTGCCGTTGACTTGGCTTGTTAAGATTTATTTAGTTTTAATTTATAATGTGTTTTCGTATATCTAGTTAATTATATAATATTAATATTATCTTACTTCTACGATAATTATTGTTATTTATAATATTAAAAATCATGTTCAATGGTTTGAACAACAACACAGCAGTGGGTTACTACCACAAAAGTACATTTATATATTTTTACTACGATCGGATAATACGATTGGAAGGGTGCAATTTGTATACATATATATATATTTTATGCTAGATAGGCCTTAACTTGTCCACAATCTCATCTGATGTAAAGTGACTATGTGGTCTAAGATGGAGCATGAAGATCTAGAATGTAGGGCTTCTCCGGACCACATTACGAAACACGAAAAAATCGTTTTACGCACTGGCCCAGCCCGGAGGGTGGTTATAATATAAATGGAGGACTATTATGAAATATCTTCTTCACACACTTTATCTATAAACTATAAAAATGCTTTAAACTGCATTAAATCCTCTAAGTAATTTAAAATATCTAACAAGGTTTAATTTTATATCTCATCATCATCATCATCATTTCAGCCATTAGACTCCCACTGCTGGACATAAGCCTCCCTCAAAGAGGACCAATTATTCCGATAGGTCGCCATTTGCATCCACCGTGAGCCAGCAAGTTTGACCAAGTCATCTGTCCATCTTGTTGGTGGGCGTCCGACGCTGCGCTTACCAATCCGCGGCCTCCATTCGAGAACCTTTCGGCCCCAACGGCCATCTGTTCTACGTGCTATGTGGCCTGCCCACTGCCACTTCAAAGAGCCGTTCAAGAGTTCCGTTTGGCTATGTCGGTGACCCTCGTTCTTCTACGGATCTCCTCATTTCTGATTCGATCCCGTAAAGAAACCCCGAGCATAGCCCTTTCCATAGCTCTTTGAGCGACACTGAGCCTATTCATAAGACCAATAGTGAAGCACCACGTTTCGGATCCGTAAGTCAGCACTAGCAACACACACTTATTGAAGACTTTTGTCTTTTGTCTGTAATTTTATATCTACTAAATAAAATACCCAGAACATTATTTAAAATTCAAATTTATAGCAGTTTTTTCAAATAAGTAGCTAAACATATTTGTACATTGTAGTCTCTTTTAATATAATAATTTTCTAAGAACCATACTATTTCTTACTCCTTAGTTAATTATGAAATGAACAGATTCAACAAAGATGGATAGTATTTTAATCCTTATAAAGGATTAGATTTTTCAAGAATTTCCCGATTAATTTGAGATTAGCCGGGACAAATAATAATAAGAAATTTGACATTTTGTTTTAATATGTCTGCATTGGTTTAAAATGTTACTTCACTTTGATTTGATAGTGCAAATCTTTTTGTATTGTGATGTAGGTTTTCAAGCTATACTATAGGTTTTATAGTTACGTATGCAAATATTGCTTTTATAATATCTTTGTTTATTCCAAGCGGGCCAACAAGTACGCCCTGTTCAAAAGATAATGAAAGAGCTTAGTCAAAAGAATATTCAGGAACCGAGCTCTCAAGTTATTGGATCCACGGTTAATAAAATCAATTTTATGCAAAACTTTTGGATTTAGTTATAGCTTTTGTTGCGATTGCATTCTCATTATGAGAGGGATTAACTTTTAGTGCCTTTACTGATAAAGTTATGGCGAAAATGCAATTTGTAAATGGGATTGTATAATATTTTGTGTTGTATTGAATGTATTTTAGAAAGAAGGTACTAAGTTCTTTCTTTCTTTATCAAACATTAAGTACGTTTCTTGGAAATTAAACATAAATATTTATAACGTATGATTAAATTAATTCAACATAGTAGGCAAACGTAGTAGCCACCGAAACAATAATTATAATAAAAATAATCATTAAATGTATCTCTAGAAACTGCGCTTATTTTTGGAATTTGAATTCTTTAACCGACAAAAACATAGTGGTGGGCTATCTTTTTTTATCGCATATGCAAATATAAACTCATTACATGCTTAAATTAGATTAAAGTCTAGCTTTAGGCATTTTTATATTTATACATAATGGAATGATATTCTTATACATTTTGATTAAATATGTGATGAATCGTAACCTCTACTTAAAGTTAAGAGTCAGTTATTAAAGTTAAGCTTCTCTATGCTTAGCTCTTTAACTTACGTCCTACCTTTACCGTCTTTTTATCACTCAACTGGCCTTAATGCTTCTACGAAACTTATAAAACGTTCTTAAAGTTTCAGGTGTAAATTCTTATCGGTTTCTAAAAGATTTTAGATCGTCATTTTGATATTGATTTCATAAGCTCTGTTATCTAATATATATATTTGCAGAGGTTTTAAGAGCTTGTTTTTAGTTAAATACAAATTTAATAAAATTGTAGTAGTAAAAGCTATTTATCAAATTTTAACCAATTATTTATAAGTGAAGGTTTCTTCCTTGTCAATTAATTATTTTCTGCGATAGTTCAGTCTTACAACTGTGTCTGCGTTTCTGACTTTTTTTCCAAAAGATATAACTACACTTTTTCCGCGGCAAAATCTACGTAAGTCTTATCCTCACAAATTCTACCAAAGTTCTTGTCTATTTTTGTATAATAATTGTTTTTGTAATTTTAATAATCTTAGGTATTTATAATATTAGTGTGATATCATTGATCTACTACATACCAATGATCGCTTTCACTCCTAACCTCAATTCTGGTGTAAACTCGATCACATATTGCTCAATTTGCCATGTCCAATTGATGCTAACGCACACAAATGCTCGTTATTTGTACTGGCTCGTTTTTGTTTGTAGCTGAAATACAGCCTCGTTGACGTTAGCTGCGTTTTATCATCTTTTATGTACGAAAATAAAGTTCGGATGCGACGCGACGCAGGAAATTGTACAAAAATCCTTTTGATTTATTGCTGTACTGTAAATGAAAGATTGCTGGAACATTATGTATGCGTTTTTATTGAATTTATAAAATCATTGTTCGGATGGTCGGTTAACTAAAGCTATGAGTATATGGCTAGTATACAAGTACAAGGGTATTAACTCGACATCAACTAAAGCTCACCGTCAAAACATGGCTTAAAAACTAGTCATAGCCATAATGCTTGAAACCCTATTTTTGCAAAATATGTGGCAATATGAAGATAGACAATTATAAAAATCATAAATTCTTTATTGTACACATAAAAGATACATAAAGGGTTTGGTTACAATGGTAATGTACAAGAGTATAAGAGTTTTCTTACAGAAAACCTATAGTGATGAAGAAATTTGAAACAAAATATGAGTAGGTAGAGATGCAGTGTACCTACATTATGTACAAATTGCAAATAAAGACTAAAATTTGAAAACAAAAGACTTAAATTACAAAACAGAGTTTTTAAGTACAAAATACTAAATATATAATACACTAAGATACCTATACTATATATATATGTATGTATATTTCCATATGTATATTTTAACAAATATATATATGTATATATGTATTATTTTTTGTTTCGTTTGTTTTATTAGGTAACAGAATTAAAAATTATATTAAGTTGGCTAAGAGTCGAAAAATAATAGCGTTTCCATCGTCTGATTTTTTAAACTACTGAACGGATTGAATATTATTTTTAATTATCTATAGAGTTTAGTTCACTCTACGGTTTATTATTTAACTTAACCACGTAAATTGCATTCCCATGCGGAGTAGGAGCCGGTGGCTTGTAAATAATAAAACTGAAAGATAATTACAGAATAACTGGTCACACAGCTTAAATAAAATGATTACCTAAAACTAGGTAGTTATGGACTACAAATGTAATTTGCTCAAAAACCACAAAGCGTGCAGAATGAATAGGAGATATGTCAGCAAAGATCGCCGACACAGACCGCAAAGGCGATCTGTGCCGCCTGTCCCCTGTCCAATGCATACCAGCTGCGCTTGGAGAATAACCACAGGACAAAATTGAAGACCATGCAAAATTTGATTGGTGATGTTCGGAACAAAAGAAGTACCTATTGCTTATTTTTGGTATCGGAACTTTTGTGTGATAAGTTTACATAAAACAAGCTGAAGTATTTTTTTCCAAAACAATGTATTTACGAAGACTGTAGCCGTTTACACCCAATATCTTTTTTGGTCTCGTATTTAAATACCGTTCCATTTTTTCTTTTCTACAAATTTATTATCTAAACTTGTAGGCTTACAAAATTTTCGTAATAGTGACCTATAAAGACTTTTTATAATAAAAATCAAATCTAATAATCATCGTTTGAGGATGTTTTTTTATCAAGTAAGTTTAAATTATCGACTGATACATTTATGTTCGTATTAAGCTGACACGCGGTTTCATCACCTCAAATGAAAACCGAAAGCAAAATGAAAATGTCAATTAAAGTAAACGGCACTATAGGTTTATTTTATGGAAACTATGAATCGAGATTTCGCAGTGGATTTTCCATGTAGACCACAAACCGCCGAGCAAGGCAGTTAAATGCATATGGCTGTAAATGTGTGCAGTGTTCGCAACGAGCGATTTAAAAACATTTTAACATTATAAAAAGTAAATATTCCCCGAAATTACTTTTTAAGTCTTAGTACACAGTACACATACCCTTTTGTTTGGGGTTGTTCATTAAGAATACACTTTTAATTATTTTTATTATTTTACATTAACAAACGAAATCAATCTTTTTCAATATTTTTGTCTATGTATTATATAATATGTATTGACTGCCTCAGTGGCGCGGTGGGCGGAGGTCCGCTTGCGGTTCGATTCCCGCCGAGGGGTCAAGTGTTTGTATGTTCTGCAAGCATTTTCTCCTTGGTATACTAAACACCCAGTTTAGTATGTATGATAAAATATTTATGTATGTATGACTATTATATTAAGTATATCAAATGTCTAGTACCCGTAACACAAGCTTATAGCTTACCACGGTGCTAGATGTTGTTGTGTGGATTGTTCGGCAATATTTATTCGGCAATATTGAGATCCTTTTTAGGGTTCCGTACCCAAAGGGTAATACGGTACCCTATTATTGAGACTTCTCAAGAATCGTGATAGATAGAGAGTTGAAATATTAACAACAAATATTAAAAGCACATAATACATACATATATATAATAGCGGGGCTCCTACACAACAAACCACCCAGTACTTGGATGGATTACCGTTCCAACTGCATTTTATGACACTATAATATATTATTTAATAAAAATATATATATGTAACAAAATGTGTACAAACTGTATACGTAACCCGAGGTGTAGTATGAGTCTATCAAATATATTATTTAAACATTTTGTATTAATGTTTTCCTGATTTCTCTGATATTTCGATATAGGGTATCGACCTATATTAATGACTGTGTATCTATCAAACAGACAGAACGGCAGGCGCTCGACTCTCTCAAACCCTATCAAAGAACATCGAATTTAATATAATCCCAGTTTACAATAGCGATATGAATTTCCATGCCGATATGTCCAGAAATTCGAAACTCATGGCAATCTAGATATTAAACCGAGCTCAAGCCATCTGTATAATGTATTCCTGCAAGTTGACTGGCCATCTACAACAAATATACATTTGTATTATAGAGGAGGTTGGAGCTTGAGATTACAAACATCGTGGTGACAATTTAACTATATATAGAATAAATATTGGTTCAATGAAACTAAACAACACACTCCCTTTATAGTATAGTGATTTGATAGTTGTACCTGGAAAGTTATTCGAGAGTTTTGAAAATTGGCTATAATTGGTTTTGATGTAGTCTGTTTGAAATTAAACTTTGCCGCTCGCCCCAACAATAAATAAATTTAAATATGTTTCGACTCATTTACAATAATATTAGTTATTAAAAATTACTTACAATTACAAATATAAACTTTTTTTATCATGCCAATAGTTTCAACGTACGAGTGAGCTCCGTAAAATATACACTTTACAGCGCGCGAAGTTAAACATTCCATAACGGTGCGAGCGCTGTGCAGTATTCTTTGGATCTCTGTCCTGATGAAATACCTAGATAACTGAAGGCACGCTTGAAACATTAATAAATTCCAATACATAATTCTATCGAAAGAACCAATGACATGCAGCAGGAGTGATTTTTATTCCACTGGATGTACTACTAGGAACTACTCGTAAACAAGTGTTCAATACAAAACCAATAAGTTCCCGACACAAAATAAATACTATCAATCTACACGATAAGTACTGGAGAATTGTAGTCGACTACATGTTCATTCGGAACGGAATAGCTAAGCAATGTCGCGCTGACCTGAATTGTAACTACAAATGACTATAGTTTTAATTGAGTTTCAGAATAGAACCATTCGGATTTCGGCTGATTGGAAATTTGAGATGGTAATCGGGTTGTAAGATTGCAACTGCGAATTGGTGGAGTTTAACTCTATTTGATTGTGATAGATTCAAGATTTAGATGAAAGGTGAAATCCGATTTGCGCTTTAACACTCGGATGTTTGGATTAATGTAGTTTGAAATTGTGAAAGTGTGTGTAAAGTTTATAGAAAAATGTTGGATACAAGGTTTAATATACATAAATGAACGCGTACTTATACTGGCAAAAAAAACACAAACAACATAAATAAAAATTAAATAATCGCATACCTTTTTAAACTACTTTGATATAATTATGAACTTCTTCTTAGATTTGAGTTTACTATAATCTAAAGAATTAGGTTCCGGCATCGTAAAACTGGAATCCCAGTTTTATCCTCGGCAAGAAATGGAAAAACTATTTCCTTAGTAAAATTATTCGACACGCTTCGTTGCCGAGGGCTGGGTAAATAACTATTTAATGGGTATTCTCGCTGATATGTATGCTGCAGTCCGACTGTAAATGTTAGTTGTGAAAAATGGGTATTTCTGTTAATGCCATTTCACATTCGGGTACTTGCAACCACCGGGACTGTTGGGTCCCGGTGGTTGCAAGTCGCACACTGGACTTTCATTGCGAAAGTCGTGGGTTCAAACCCCGCCAAGCACTTCTGGATTTTTCTCCATGAAAAATGTATGTGCGCTTTAAAACACGAGCTTTAACGGTGAAGGCAAAACATTGTGAACAAATCGGCATGTTCAGAGCATATTAAACAGTTTGAAGGACATGTGGCATTAACCAACTCGCACTTGTCCAGCGTGGTGAATTAAGGCCTAATCTCTCTCGTCAAGAGAGAAGTCCCTGTGTCCCAGCAGTGGCAACGTTAATAGGGTGATGATGATGACATTTTTAACGAAACGATTGAGCAAACAATTTCTTAGATACTCAATTCTTTCGTCCCATGTCTTATTTTGAAAACAGCTACCTAAGTTAATTGATTATGCACAAAAAAGGGTACAAATGCTTCTTTACAAACTGATTTGATATCCTATCGCCACAATCTAATATGATTTTCTGATGATTTTAAAAGTTCACCGCTACTTAAATTTCTTAATTTTTTTATAACACTTGTGATTTATACTAATGCTTACTTTACAATGTTTCATACTTTGCCAGTAACCTGCACACCGAACGACTGGTAGATTTTTCTATTTGCACAACTAAGCAGCGTTATTCGAGTGAAATGTTGAGCTAATATTTTGAAAGCGACGCTACTAATGGTCGTTGGTTTATTCTCTTATATTTCTGGTTCACGAAAACTGGATAATGAAAAGCACATAGCGCCGGCGGCCGGACTCGTCAAGCCCTGTTTGTGTCTAAGGAGCAAGATGGTTTCTTTGATACAAGCTTATAATTTCGCTAAGTATCCGTGGAGCGAGTATCTATAATAATTACTTAATTAAATGGCTTAATAATATTACATTTTGTTCCTGAAATATAATGATAACATTAATGTAAAGTATTGTTATAACAAGAAAATATATTGATATCGATTTTCATGTACCTATCGTAATTTAATGGCAAATTTCGATAATCTATTAATAAGAATTGACCATCTTTATTTCTTTAAATAATATTTAACACAATTATCATCACCGAACGACTTATGCGGCTTCTACAAATCGGTGCTTATTCATTGGAATGCAAACCTAGCCATAAATTTAAGAACTGGTTTCTCTCTCTCTCTATCTCTTTACATTCAACGCGTGGTTTCTCTTTATGTATCAAGCTAAAAGTGTTTCTATAAGGCATTCAAATTATTTGAACATTATATTTATCAGCTTTACGGCATTTACATACTAATACGGCTATAGACCGAGTGAATAGCTTTACGGAATTCGGTACTTAGGTACCACAAAGATTCATTGAACCAGCGTTTCTCTATATCCTACCCTGTACATACCAAAAACGGTACATACCCATACCGTTTGGACGCGCAACACGTCTCGAATTGGTATTGGCGAATGGTTTAGCCGGAATTTCAATTGGTTTTAGGTATTTATGTCACTTGTCTGTTGGGAGTGGAAATGGAAGAAAATGCTTGGGAATAGTGAATGGTCGCGTTTGTTAATGGGGTAATGGTGCAGTTATAAACGTCGGAAAATAAATGGAAAAGTATCAAAACACAGCAGAATGTACAAGTTATTCTGTTTGTTTGGGACTTTTGTATCAAATTAGTAATAAGTTTATATTATTAATCAAGAATTTTCCAAATATTTTTTCCTTTCATGTGTACAATTAGGTTGAGAATATTATTTGTTTTTAATTAAATAATATCATCATCATCATCATCACCCTATTAACGTTCCCACTGCTGGGACACAGGGACTTCTCTCTTGTAGAGAGAGATTAGGCCTTAATTCACCACGCTGGCCAAGTGCGGGTTGGTGAATGTCACATGTCCTTCAAACTCTTTTAAAGTTCTCAGAACATGCCGGTTTCCTCACGATGTTTGCCGTCACCGTTAAAATTATTAAATAATATAGTCAAGCTAAATGTAAAGATTTCCAACGCGTCTGTCTGTTGGCGTTGACTCATAAACTGACTATAAAGCACTCAATAATTTACTACGTAATTCTAAATATTCTTATTATTTGTTTTGAAATTCATCTATTTCATACTTATTTTAATTCCACTCTTACTCTTTGCGAAACTGAATTTCAGGGGCAGAAGCGTAGTATATTCTAGACCTCTGAACAGAGTTTGTCAGTGCTAAATCAAACCTCATCTCACTATATTTATAATGGGTACACAGTAACAAATAAGAATCGTTATCACACTTTGTGTTGTCAAAGAGATATCATTCCGAAGTCATATCTTCGCAATAAAGCTTATTCCACACCGTGTAACCCAGACCCCTCAGCACTTGCAGAATTCAATTTTATACGTTCCCAGTGCCACGTGCCACGGCCATGTCCAATTTAAATTTCAGAGATCCTCGCGTTTGAAATAAAATCCAGATGCATAGTTTAAAGGCGTCTTCACCTTTAAGGGTCTGAGACACATATATTGCGCTTAGTGAATATTTCTATTTTAGTCTAAAGGTTTTAAAAACTCCGAGCATAACTAATACCTCGTTACTTCTACTCGTGGCTTTTAAAACCTTTTTATGTAAATAGGAATGATTTATATGGTAGCCGATTTCTATTTCAGTGATTTTGGGCTCACCTTAAACATTTCTTCGTGCATCAAAGTTTCTATGTTGATACTTATAGGCATCTACCTTGACACTGCTATAACTAAATTCTGTCTTTAGAAGTACCTTATTTTATGTAAATTATTTATCGTAATTTTAAGACTAATTAAATTATTCACAAGTTGATTATCATCGTAACCTATACCTAACAGGCATAGCTTTTAGGTAGCGGAACCTTAGGGTACCTTTATTGGACTCAGACTCTACAATTGGACATCGAACCCACAACCTCTTGCGCCCCAAGTAAACCACTGATATACCACCGATTTTAAATCATAATTTTTTAGGTTTAAAATTTCGTTTCCACAGGGAACGTATTTTTACAGCGCAATATAAAACTTTAGAGCAAATGTCTTTCTTAAAATCAAACGTCTTACAAAAACAATTTGTAATTCTCAAAGGCTCTTTCAACTTGGCCTCAAAAAGTTTTTCAATTAAATTTAACAAGCCTTACTCGCTACTTATATCGTAAAGTCTGTTGTTTTTTGGTATTTTGGAAATTGAATAGCATTCAACCCTCAGGGTTTCTTTGATCTCAATGTTAAATTATAGAAGTAATACATCCTATTGTGATTAAGTCACTGGTTTATTAATTCAAATTAAAACTAAATTGTACTTGTTTTAGGGTATTATGGAATGTAATTTTTTTTCCAGTTAAATCTTCTACAAAGCTTACAATTAATAAAATATAAATTTAGAAAATTGCTAATATTATAAGTTTAACCAAATTAATAAGTTGGTAAAACTAATTATTTTAAGTAAGTTGGTATTTTTAATATATTTTGTTTTTTTTAAGAATACGTTTACTAGATATTTTAAGAGCTTGACTTATAACAGCAAAATCAAAAAACAGCTAGATTGCTTTTGAGATACGGCGCTTCAAACACACACAGACAACAGACAGAAACGATAAATTTGCCGCCACTCTGCCAAGTGTTAAACGTTATCCAACAATAAAATTGAATCAATAAATAAGCCCCAAATAAGTCACAAGTGTAAACTCAGAGAAATTTGTCACTGATTACAGAAAATGTCTCTCAATTAAATTTTCATGGCTGCTCGAGTCAATTCCACTGAAGTGTTTTACAGTGGAATCCGCATCCATCCAATTTGGATAAGCACTTATTGCATGAATTTTTTGAAAGGCCACTTGGGCCTGCGGATGGCAGGAGGTATTTTGGTCATATTACGATGATATTTTCATTCCTGATTTCGCTGGAATATCGCATGGGGACTTGGAAGTATTGCGGTAACAGTTTTGGGATTCGTCAAAACTATTTCTATGTACGTTTGAGTAATTAAAACTCAAATTAAATGAACACCAGTTAAATAAACTTTTTTATTTATGTGTCTCTGGATAAGTACCCCGATATTATGTACATTATAAGGAAACGTACTAACAATGGTTCAACCTAGAGGAAATATTCGCCTAGAATGGTGCCTGGCTGACGGTTTAACTAAGACTTTTCAATTATCCTCACTCACGTTTCAATTATCTTTTGCTGATAGTTTCTAGTCAATTTCATTTTATTTCATAAGCCATACTATCAATATTTTATTCTTTAAATGCTGTACTTAAGCAATTTTTTTTAATGCTGATGTTGAATTACTTAACTTCCCGTACACTGTCTCCCCTGATGCATAATTTATAAGATCGAATTCCCGACTCAAAGTTGCACCACGGAGTATTATTGTTAGCTTTGGGGTTGAAGTTACATAATCCCCTGAAGTTAGGTATTTATCAGTGGATACAGTTATTAGGTACTTGATCATCAGAAAAGTACTTTCCTCATACCCCGATATGGACTGATGAACTTGCCAAAGACCCCTCCTTAGAATAGTATAGAAAATATTTAACATAATAACACATACACATATTTACGTTAAACACAAATATACAGAGCCGAAAAAATTACAACCTTTGAAACCTCTAATTATAGCTGAAGTACCTTACTTATAAAAAATGCAACATGACAACTTAATTATTCACCGACCAAAAAAGAGGGGGGTTATAAGTTTGACGTGTCTGTCTGTCTGTCTGTCGCATCATACCTCCCGAACGGATGGAGCGATTTCAATTTAGTTTTTTTTGGTATGAAAGGTGAGTTTGGCCCGGATGTTCTTAGACATGTTTCATGAAAATCGGTTGAGCCGTTTAAAAGTTATGGGTGAGAGTGGGGAAGGAAAACAGAAAATCTGCAAATATACTAGTGTGGGGTATCAAATGAAAGCGCATCGCGTCCACATTACATAATATTTTGTTGTTTTACATTTAAGGAAATGTAGGCATTGGAATCGGGGGTTTTTCTTAAATTTTAAATTTAGATTTATTTTACATACTATGTATTTAGCTATTCCCGCACGATGCCATCACCACTCCACCGCGCCGTTGTCGCACCGCTCCTCTGTACACACGCGCTGCCAAAGTCTAATTTTACCGGTGAACTATACGGCTGTAAGTAATATTATTCTAGTAATAGCGCTGTGGCGCGGTACCTTTAGAATGAAATCATAAATCAAGCTGAGTAATACTGAATGATGACTAAAATATTATTAAAGGCAAACAATAATATTCGATATGGAATGCTTATATTTCAAGATACCTACCACAACAGAACATCAGTGTTTGAAAATAAAAACAAATGAGCATCACTCCATTTGGCCTAAAATACGAGTATTTCTGTTGTTATACCCATACATTCCTTTCCACTCCGATGCTTAAATAGCACACTATTTTCGCATTTTGTTTGTTAAAAAAAAAACCGAAAACTGTCCGGCAAGCTACACTTTTATTTTCCCTTTCTGCGTGTTGACTTCACAGGCTGTTAATTTGAGCTCACGTCAGCGTGGCATAATGGCTGGCCCGAATTAGAGTTTTTCAGGCCCACTTATAAAACTCATTTGTATACCTACTCATATTATGATGGATTATCGAGGTGTATCCATGTTCATTTGTTATTTTATGATGATAACTGCATATTCAAACATAATTTTATATTTCTTGACCGTACACAACAACATCCTTAACTGAATCTCGTTAAGAGTGTTCGATGATTATAATTACTGCAAAGGTAATTATTGCCATAAATACTTATTGTATTTTGTTACACACAAAATATAAATACAAACCCGAAATTAATGTGATCGGCCAATAATTTGCTATAACGGTTTTGCGAGCGTTTGATTGCAGTAAAATTAATAATCTATTGAAGTTTTAGATTTATTCAAAATTGAAATGTCTCGTTTTATTTGTTAGTGTTTAATTAACGTTAGCTAAACACTAACTAGGAAGCTTTTTGTTTCAGTTAAACGATCGTTTTCTGTAACTAGGTACATTAATTTGATATCTGAATATTTTTGTGTGTCCATTATTAATGTTTAAAAAACCGACTTTTATTATCAATTTCTGAAATTAAGTAAATTTAACTTTTGTGAAGTCCTAGACTTTAATCGGAGATGGTCAAACGGGCTATAATGAATAAAGATTCAGCATTTTTGTTTTCAAATAATGAATATTGTAGCTGCTCAGTTAGATGTTTCAGATTTGAGTATATGATAAACATACTTTTGTAATAATACAAAATTATTTGCAAAAAGTCTTCACAACCTCAAGCCAGGCTACCCCCAAAAGCAACGCAGTTTACTACCCTTGTTATGGCTACTTGTAAGGATATAGTCCGCAACCTCCTTTGTACTGCCTTTGTGATCACTTCCGGTTTTATGATCCATTCCGGAAATACTTTTATGTTTATTAATCCTGTAAGTAATTGTTTACGTTGCGGTCGTATTTAGATGTGATCTGATATATTTTATTTTTTATGACTTTCTGATTAATTTACGGTAATAAATGATGTATGTTGTTAATATTCTTGTACTCGATTATAAGTGCCAAGAACATGGTTATATTGATGATTAATAATAATTAAAATATATATATATATTTCCGGACTAATGACACAGCATCACTTAACCCCAAACTAAGCAGAGCTTGTACTATGGGTTTTAGGCGACTGACATACTACGTAGATACATTTTTTTTGTAAATACATACATATTATAATACATAGAATACAGGTAATATTTTGTGACAACATTATATAATATAAGAAAAATGAAGGAAATTTATTTATTATATCTTGTTAGTTAGAAGGTTTTTAATCTGTTCCAAAACAGTTTAACATAATGTTTTAATTCTGGCCTTACAATAAATTTTGAAGTATTGTATTAACGTTTGGTAAAGCCGTAATAATTTATGTCCGATAATTAAATTCGTAGGCACATCAAACCCGTTTTCAATTAAATAAAACGTCACAGAGATATCCGCGAAACCGTGGCCAAATGATAAAATCAATGTGGTTGGAAATTAATTAAAAACAATATCGAATGTTCACACAATCCTCGTTGTCGCCACAGCTGTATATGAGTTTATTATTATTACTGATAGAGCCTGATAGACTTCCGGCGGTGGTGAAATTACCCAACCTGGGCTGAAAATGGTGGTATTTTAGTTAATAGTATTATTATTATTATTCAGCCCACACTGTCCCACGGCAGGGCAAAAGCCTCCCTACACTTCTTCCACTCTTCTCTATTGAACGCTGTGACAGGCGTATCGTATCCTATAGTAGAATACGATTGAATCGTTTAATCATTTATATTTACATCCTTTCAAAACGCTGAAGAACTAGATGTTCCTTCGAGAAACCCCGAGCAAACTCCTCTTTTAGCTCTGGGAGAAATAAAAAATTACGATTTATAAGACCTGGAAAAACTAAACATACAATGCCCAATAATTAAAAGATTTAAGTTTAATAATAATCATTGAAATATTTAAATTTAATCATCATCATCATCACCCTATTAACGTTCCCACTGCTGGGACACAGGGCTCTCTTGGCGAGAGAGATTAGGCCTTAATTCACCACGCTGGCCAAGTGCGGGTTGGTGAATGTCACATGTCCTTCAAACTCTTTAAAGTTCTCAGAGCATGCCGGTTTCCTCACGATGTTTGCCTTCACCGTTTAAGCACGTGTTTTAAGCGCACATAAATTTCTCAAGAAGAAAAATCCAGAGGTGCGTGGCGGGGTTTCAACCCACGACCTTCGGAATGAAAGTCAAGTGTCCTCCCACTAAGCCAACAAGGCTTCTTAAAAAAATTAAAAATAATTTTTAAATTTAATAATAATGAGGTAATTTAAATTTATATTTTTGTTGAAATAATGTTTTAATGCTTAAACAAGTGAGGCAGTGCGTACGCCTTCAAAATTAATATTACCGCGAAAGACCAACGTCAACTACAGACCTGGGCCTGGAGTTCTCTTGTGCTGTGAGTTGTAGCCGTTTTTAACAGCGTGTACATTTTCCGTAGGTACATGTATTTTTTCATAATGGTAAATAAAATCCTACAATTAACTTAATAATTTAAAGAAATAAAAAAAAAACACATTTACCTAAAAAAAATGACTAACTTCCGAGAAAAAAGTATAAAAACTATTGCCAGTCCAAACTGAGACAGGTTTCATGGAGTACGTGCCGCCGGCCACGAATTTGATCCGAAGTTTTCAGCTGAAATCATTCGCTCAGGGTTTTCATTGGATTAACACATTTTTGCCAAACAATGTCAACATTCGAATCCTCGATCCGGCTAGTCAATCACGTTTGCGCCATCTGAGCTACAGAGGTGAATCTGTTGGATGTATTTTATATGCATACTACATAGTTATATAATAGCTATATTGTATACCTACTAGCTTTTTACGCCACGGCGTTGCTCGTGTTTTATGGATTTTCCATTTGGAATGACTTATATTTACGTGGTAAATAGTAGCCTAATAGCCTTCCTCGACAAAGTAGGCTATCTAACAGTGAAATAATTATACAAATCGGACCCGTACTTCCAGAGATTAGTACGTTAAAACAAACATACAATCAAATAAACTCTTCAGCTGTCTTCAAGTATAGATGTAAAAAAAAAGATTGTTAAAAATATTCTTATTTTCTCATTAGTTTATAAACGACAATATATAAAAAAATCGGTAATTTGTAGTTTCAGTCTTGGACCAATTAATCGACATAGACGAAATACAGTAATCTTAATATATAATATGGATCTCGTGTCACAATGTTTGTCCTCAATGGACTCCTAACACTTAACCGATTATAATAAAATTCGCACACCATGTGCAGTTCGATCCAACTTGAGAGATAGGATGGTTTTCACGGCGAGAAAAATTCGAATAATTTCCAGGAAAATATTATACCCGTACGACGCCGGGGCGGGCCGCTAGTATTCATATAAATTACTAGCATTATATAGACAAAAACACATCGACTCAGTTGAACCCACCACCTCCTTGTGTATCAGAAAGAATTGCGCCCATTCGCGCGCAGCTACTTAGTTGGTTTTAAGTGATGCTATTCTAGTTTTGATCAGTCATGGCTGAAACAATTTAAAAATAATTTACTGCTATTTGTTAATTACCCTATATTTATATACCATGCATTTATTTAATTTGCTTTATTAGTAAACAACCCAAAGAAATCATCAAGTTGATTTCTTTGGGCTGTTGAAATTATGCTATTGCCGTTAAATTCGAATTGTGCCGGTTGAAGATAGTTTTTTACTATTTCTAAGAAACATAATTTAAATATTTGATATACGGACTCTGAAAAAAATCTGTGAGTGAGACTGTGAGTACACCTATTTTCTGAAAAACGTAGAATAGGTTTCGCGCGACTCAATAACCAATTTTCATCTGGTTTCATCTGGTCCAGGCTAATCCACGGCCTCATTCTGCGGTGTCGAGCGCTCCGTGATTGGCCAGTGGTGGCTTGGGCTCTGGGTTTAAACGTGGCTTGGACCTCGGGGTTAAACCAATTCACTTTCGAGGTTTTTCGGGGATTTGGGGCTCATGTGCGAATGGGAATGGTCGGATGTTGTGGTTTTAATTTCGATCTCGATTTAAATTTTTATATTGAGTGTCTGCTTTACGCGGTTGTCGTCGATATTGTTGGAATAACCTTTATGAAGTTCGATTAATTTTGAAATATGGAGATTAAAAACAACGGTGTCGTCATGGTGTCATTTTTTAATGGTCATGCAATATAAATAAGATATGCAAGCATCTATTTTATGTAGTAATAAAAGGTGTCTATTGATTAATGCAGTCATTTCTTCATTCTAACTATTATTTTATAATAGCAGAAGATTGTGACGAGTGGAAATAGAATAGGGAGGCTTTTTCTAAGCATATACTGGGGACAATATCGCTAATAAATAAATAATAATAATGTATAAGTGTTCTTTAACCTTATATATATATTTTTTTAATTTTACAAACTTTTTTATTAACTATATAAGTAGGTACGATAACAACATAAAACCGACCGACCCGCACTTAGCCAGCGTGGAGAATTATAGCCTTATCTCTCTCGCCAAGAGAGAAGTCCCTGTGTCCCAGCAGTGAGGACAGTATTAGGGTGTTGGTGATGAACGACTTAAAAAAATAAGTATTCTGTTTAGTCCGTCTGTTAAATATTGGACATATATTTTTCACCTTGACAATTAATAAGAAACTGAAAATATATTAGAGCATCAAAGTTCCGCAGTAAACGCCTTGTGGCGTATTTTTTTTTAAATAATCGTAGTTACTCTCAATTTTTTTATTCTCTGTTATATAACATCATTATTACAGAAACTTCCTCAACATAAAAATATTCTCGTAGTAATCTGTAACGCCGTTCCTAATTACTTCCGTTGGATCAATTCAGTACCTACCTACTTATGGTACGGTATCAAATAGTAATAACGTTAAATGTTACTTAATTCTTCCTGGTTACAAATTCTTAATGATTATTATCTTATTACAAAAGTTTTGTTACTAAATAGTAGTAATAGTTCCTAAGCAACTTCTTTAGATAAAGAAGTTGCTTAAGAACTTATTAATTATGAGTCAAAGAGTTTAAAATGCTTGCTTCTATTTTGGACAAGATACCATTGTTATACAACTTGGGCATGCCATCGGAATTATATAATAATAGGCAATTAACAAGTGTATCTTAGTATTAGTATCAAGATAATATATATGTATGATATGTATTTATTTATATTGTATAAACTTTGTAGTTAGAGTATTTATGTATATTTTGTGGTTAAGTATTGATAATATAATACTCCTTATAATACCTACGTATCTAGCACACAGGTCCCCTTCTTTTTCCCAATAATCCTATCCATTTAAGGTTGTCTGGTAGAGATCGCACTTTAGCGATAAGACCGCCATTTGTCGCATAGTCTTAAGTGCTTATTTTTTGTTTTGTGTTTTTAATTATGTTTGCAATAAAGAATATTTATCTTATCTTATCTTAACTATGCAAACGTGGTGTTGGACGCCCTCTTGCCAGGTGGGATGACGACCTGCGAAAGACTGCAGGCAGATGCTGGATGCGTCAAGCCGAGGACAGGGCGCTATGGCGCTTATTAGGGGAGGCCTATGTCCAGCAGTGGACTAAAATAGGCTGATGATGAGGCAAATGCTTTCTTGTAAAAAGTAGATCAACAAAGCTTTCCTGCTAACTACAACCTTTTCAAGACAAGAGCGAATTAGTATCATCTAGTATTTGTGATCCGCATCCTCTTCCACACTTACCATCAGGTGAGATCGTGGTCTAACAAAGATCTATTTCCTATTAAAATAATATCATTATATACAAGTAGCATATTCCTTAAAATAATGTAATACGTTTTTAACCTTAATTAAAGAAATAAAATAAATAAATAAATATTTCCGGACTACTCACACAGCATCACCCAACCCCCAACTAAGCAGAGCTTGTACTATGGGTGTTAGTTGACTGATATACTACATAGAAACATTTTTTTTGTAAATACGATACATATGATATATGATACATAGAAAACACCCAGACCCAAAACCAGAAATTGTAGATCGTACAACATCTGGTCCCCCGGCGGGAATCGAACCCACAACCTCCTGCGCCTCAGGCGGACGTTCCCCCACCGAGCCACAGAGGTCGTCAATAGTAGAATAGTTTTAATTTCAAAAGAAAAACACATGCATCTATTCCACAATGCGAAAATATTCATATATCTCGTGAAATATGTGGCTAACTTTCTTGCCGCGACTTCTGAACGGCTATTTTCCATCTAGTTTATGGCTAGCTCGGGCAGGATGTCCGGCAAAATGCACTTTTATTATGTGCAATATTTTAGTACGGAGATTCTTGAGGCTAATGTTGGTCTTGAGATTTCGTCTTGTCAAGGATCCTGTTTATTCTTGCATATCCTATGCAGGAACTTTATATATGTAGGTATATGCTGATTTGTTTATGATGATAAATGGTCATAACATGTTTCTATAAGGGAAAGCCATGCCAACCTAAGGTAATACAGGGTCTAACTGCTATAGTGTATCTGTCAAGTCATCATCATCATCATCACCCCCATTAACGTTCCCACTGCAGTCTGGGACACAGGGACTTCTCTCTTGACGAGAGAGATTAGGCCTTAATGTACCACGCTGGCCAAGTGCGTGTCTGTGCGTGAATGTCACATTTCCTTCAAACTCTTTTTTTTTTAAGTTTTCATAACACGCCGTTTTCCTCACGATGTTTGCGTGGCGGGGTTTGAACTCACGACCTTCAGAATGAAAGTCGAGTGTCCTCCCACTTTGCCAACATGGCTTTTTCTGTCAAGTATATATACATAAAGCAGCTTTACACGCCGCGGCGTTGCCTGTGGTTTTGAATATTTCGGGGAACAACATATTTCCTCGCGGTAAAAACCGGTAAAATAGCTTATAGCCTCCCTCGATAAATGGGCTATAAAAACACTAAATTATTTTTTCAAATGGGACCAGTCATTGCTGAGATAAACGCGTTCAAACAAACAAACTCTTCAGCTTTATACTTTTTGTATTATACATACGTATCTATATGTATAAAACAAATTTCAAAACGGCAGAAACAATTTCATAGTGTATGATGTGTTAGATTTGTCTCCGGCCGGAATAGCACGATAAATATTAAAAGCATTGAAACATTGGCTGTATAAATACAATAAAAGAAATAAACATTTCCCCATGCCAACGCTCGCATTCATAAAAACTGCTATTTCTGGCTACTATAACTGAATTGGCTAAATCATACAATAAGCTTTGCAAATATTTCCGTTTTTCATTTGTAATGTATGCAAAGCCATGTTTGCCGGGTCGGCTCCTACCTAATAATTCTGAACGTTATAGTACGAAATGATTGGTTTTTTTTATATACTAAATGTTTTAAAATGTAATGGTAATCTGTTTAAGCATTGGTATATAAACTAACTTAAAAACAAGTGCTATAACGGTGAAGCCATACATCGTGAGGAAACCGGCATGATCTGAGAACTTCAAATAGTTTAAAGTACATGATTGTGACATTCACCAACCCGCTTTTGGCCAGGGTAGTGAATTATGCCCAAATCTCTCTCGTAAAGAGAGAAGTCCCTGTGTCCCAGCAGTGGAAACGTTAATAGAGTGATGATGATGATAATGATAATGAAATAAACTATATTATAGACCGTCTTGAGACTGTGAAAGGGGCACACATACCCATATCGCTCAAAAAGCCCCTTTGTGTGAGGACCAACTTATCATAAAAATATAATTATTGACGGTACAATACTTGCTACAATACTTGCGTCACTTCAAACTCTACAAAGATTCTGATTAATTAATCCTAATATTATTATAAGCGCGAAAGTTTGTAAGGATGTAAGTGTGTTTTCTTACTCTTTCACGCAACAACTACTAGATGGATTTTGATGAAACTTCACAATAATTTAGCTTACATATCAGAATAACGCATAAGCTTATTTCCGTTAAGCACCACTTTTCGCGGGAGAATACAATTATTGCGAGCAAAATAATTTGAGTAAAATTTAGAATGCACATAAAAAAAACAACAGTAAAGGACAGACGCAACTTTTTACTGCGGAAAATGTTTGTATACTAGATATACCTTTATTTGACCACACCTGATGTAAAGTGACGATGTGGTCTAAGATGTGGCATGAAGGCCTAGAAGGAAGATGGCTTCTCCGGACCACATTAGGACGCGAAAAAATCGTTTCACGCACTGGCCCAGCCCGGAGGGTGTTGACAAGCCGCGGCCGAAGCCTACCACCAGAGACCGTTCTTAGCACCACCCGGAGGTCACGTGTAAGGATTCAGAGGGTAACACTCACGGATGTGAACAAAAAAAACCTCTAAATGAGTAATGTATCATTACTCAAAGCCGGGGGGCGGTCAGCTAGTCAACTATATACATTACAGGCATTCGTTTGAACTAGAATTCACCTAGCTCATGATTGACTGAACAATCTGAACATACTTCTCTGCATAGTTGTGCAGCCACATAAGCGTAGTTCAGTGCGCACATTAGCATTGTATCCAGAATATGTTATTGGGGATATTTGGTGGATATTATCTGTTAAATAAATAATTATTTATAAGTTTTATGAATAAATATTCATATGGAGCTAGCGGCCGCCCATGCTCTCCATGTGTAATAATTTCACAATGAATGATCTAAATTTAAAACTAATAAAAATCGAATCCCAAAGCCTTAGACAAAGTTCAAATCATATTATTTTGTAATGTGCATGTGATGTGCTTTCAATTGAGACTTCGCTCTTTATATTCGGTTCAGTTACGTAAAACTTATAACACCCCTCTTTTTTGGTCGGGGGTTAAAGAAGGGTCAATGCACACATCTAATTTTCTAATTACGGCATACTTTTCGGTGCTCATTTTAATTTATTTTGAATGATTTGAAAATGGAACAATCTTATCTCGTATAATCTACGAAAGGTCTGACACACAAAGCAGCATAACCGGCATAGCACCATGTTATAAGTAATATTGTCCAGCAATTTGAAAATAATACCGCACGCTCTCTGTTTCTTGGAAGATACAAGGCTTTCAGTTGTATCAAATATACTATAGTTTCTCCTTTATAAAACAAAAACCACACACTCCCAAAAGGTCCCATTAATTGTAAGTTCCTCTTAAATCCCTGTAAATTAGTGCAGGCGAAAGATAAACGCCTCAATCTAAATTCACATCGGCTTAAAAGGGCTAAAATCATTTTGACTGAGCTTATAAGCACCTGGGGTTGCGGTGGCCATTAAAAATATTTTTAAAGACCTTTGTCAGACGCCAGATTATTCCAAGAGTTATCTGTCAGATACACGCTGTATACCAGAGACATTTTTTTCATCTGTGGATACAGGTATTGTTGTGTTCCTTTTTTAAATTCAGTCGTGAATTCTTTTTGAACGCACTGTTTTAAATTGTTGGGTTCCTTTTTTGAATGGGGCCGTTATGCCAGTTGTTTATAATCATTACGCATTATGCTCTGTTTATAATTAATTTAAGCTTTTAAAATGTGCTTTAAAAGTTGTGTATGTTTTGTTTCAGGTAAGCAACTCAGGATGGAACTTGGTCATAAATTTAGTTCAGTTAAATTAAATTTGGGACATGACTCTGATATTTAACTTTTTCATTAGTTTTATAGTTTTCTAAGAATAACTTATTTACAATTACAAAGTCATAATGACGTTATTATAAGACTTATTATTAATTTAGATTGATCTAGTTTTCTAGTATATATATTTTTTACCATGAATGCTTGTGCTATTATTACTTACTAATTAATACTTAAAACAAATAATTTTCGTCTTAGAAGTTTTAGTGATAAGTTTCGTAAGTAAATAGGTTACAATATAACACAAATGGAACGTCCACTCGTATTCGATAAATAAAGTTAAATTCAACGATGCGTTTGAGATTGAAAATGAACGAATGAACGTAGGACTTGGCAAATTCATTTCCACGTGTTGTTTGCCAATAGTTACATGGTCCGTTCTGAAATCGAATTTTCGAATTCGGACACTCGACGCTTCCATGTTTCGAATTTCAATTGAATGCGTCTCAATTTCTGAGGCACATCGTTTAAGGAATTTCCGTATTATAAACAATTCTGTGTTCCTTTTAGACCAAGTAGTCGCTTAGGCAAATCTTTTAAATTACTTCATCGAAAACTGTAAGATAAAAAATATATCTAAGCCATCTTTAGTAAATAGTTTTTTTTTTTATGGTTTACATAAAGTAAATAGAAATCGAAGAACTATTCACGAAACTGAGACATAGTGGCGGCTTTTTTATATGAAATTTGTTCAGTTCAGAAATCTTAAGTTAAATTTAATATTGAAAATAAGTGTTTTTTATTAAAATGCAGTGATTAAAGTAATTATTAAAGTACGATTCATATTAAAAAAACTTATAAGTATGAGATGGCCTCATAAACTAAGATACTGTCTGTTCTGTCTGTAATAAAAAGAAACATATTTATATAAATATAGCAAAAAGTTGTAGTCAGAGCGGCAACCCTTCCAATAACTGACCACGCTCAAAGTTGCTTAATCTTTAATCAACGATTAAAACAAACTAAAAAAAATTACATGATCTCGTTCAAACCAATTTGCCGTGGAAGTTAGCCTGTTTTTTAGATTTATCAATTATTATCTCTTATTTTAGAAGTTACGGACCACATTTTACTACTGTAAGTGTCTCTCGCGAAAATATCTAGTCTAGAATTTTTTTTATTAAAAATCAATAAATTTTTTTTAAGAGCTTACCATAGATTAAAGTTTAAAATCAAAAAAATTATTTAACACTGTATTTTTGTTGTATTTTATTATTACTTATTATTTTATTTTATTGAATAATGTTATGCTAAGCTTATAATTGCATGTCTGGTCAGGTAAAATACACTGATCCATGTAAGATTAAAGCCATAACATCGCTGTAACATGTTATCACGAATTAATAAACTTGATCTTTTTAAGATAAAAACACGGACCGCAGATAAAACGAATATAAATAATAAATAAATTCAGCTATTTTATCAAGTTTCCAACATACGAGTAGGTATATGGCATTTCCAATATTTCGGTCTAACTTTATAGTGGCAGATTTATTTACGGATATCCGATACAGAGACGGATTTATTTAACTGACTCTGAATGGATGGTTTATATACGCTTGTGGACTTAGTGCGAGTTATACATTTTATTTCAATTTAGTAGAGGCTTAGTGGATAAACAGGTAAATCTCCGCTTGTAGAGTAATTGGTTTTATTCCAAAAGGGGCATTTCAGTTTTTATGCTCCAAGAAGGTACTTGTTATTCATCTGGATGTATAATTATAAGGAACTGGACATTTATTGTTTTCTATTTATTTATGTATTATATTTATTTATTGTGCACACACGACTAAATGCGCCTCCTGTCACGTGGTGTCATGATGTTTAAAGCGCACAGATGCTTATGTGAAATCCCACACGATATTTTTATACATACCAATGTATAATAAATTAACTAGGGTATATTAAACACAAAAATCTAATTTGACTAACAAGCCTAAATACTAATGGGAAACTCTAAGGCTGGATCTCAAAGATTCTGCAAATGTTGACTTTCTCAAGAAAATTTCTCAAAGCAAATAGTGAAGACCTTTCGATAAAAGCTAAGTCCCAATTACAGAAGGATGTAAAATGATCCGTTCATGTAATAACATCGATTGCGATAGGCAGCCCTAGATTAGTTACTTTAAACGAATAGTTACATATATTTGTACAAGCTATATAAAACTGGGCATACCTAGTATATAGCCATTGTATGGTAATAATAAAAAAACAAGTGTGAATCTCGGTATGCCTGATAGAAATGATAACTACAAATAACGCTAGCGCTGTGGAGGGTTAGAGTAAAAGAGAGGAAGATCTATAAAGATAAGACTTAAGAAGACTTAGACTAAGACAATTATTTTATTATAAATCACGGTTGTACACATTCTGCTACAAATACAGTTAAATTGTTCCTGTCATCCGAGAGCTTAAGCACTTTACACCATCACGATTCGGTCTCAAGTTTAATTAAGACACTTGTCTATACGCCAGCTTGTAAAGACAAAGACACTTATATTGGACAGTATATTCGAAGTGGGCAAGAAACATAATTGACTTAATAGATTATTCAAATTATTAAATGAACATTACCTCTAAATTGTACACAAAAAAAAATATATTATTTATCTTATTCATATATCTGTTTTGTTGTCCATTTTCTTTTCTTTGTATTGTATTTTATTTCTTTATATGTAGAAACTTTTAAATGGTCTTCAGTGTGCACATATGTGTATCTTTATTGTTTATATTACATACTAGCTAGCTGTAAGTTTTCCTAAAATCTTAAAATAAAATAAAATATGTAAGATGCTCGTACTATAGTTACAAAATTACGAATTGTAGTCAACCTCCTTCATTATGTGCCTACTACAAGTAAAAATAAACAGGCAATCAGACAAGCAGAATCGCCGGGCAACTTTATTATACTACTTCGAGATAAAGATAATAGGATATATCCACCTGATTTTATCTCCAAAGACAGACAAAGATAGAAAGTGTCACAAACTAAGCACTACTTGCTTCCGCCCGCCAAAGTAGGCCAATCTAAGCCTTAAATCCTGTCTATAATACAACTATCTCACTCGCACACCCGTTCCGACACCTATTCTGCCACTTTCGTGATAATGGTGTAATTTGAAGATGGGCCTGGTATTGTTTCGAGCGGATTCGGGTTAGGTAATTGGTGAATCAACTTGTAATGGGGAGGTGCTTCTGAATTTTGGAGGATATTTTTGGGGTTTATTATACATTGGATGCGAAGAATCAAAGTTATGAAGATAACTTCTTAAATATCAACAATTATCTTAAAGACTAGTCCTACAGAATAACCTCAAGGATTGGAGTTATTCTGTAGGACTATATCGAAACGGTGGTATTTTTGACACATCAGAATCAATACGAAATCTATCACTAAGGCAAATTTTTGTGTCACGCTAATCACCGGCGCTGACAGATCGGATGGAAATATTGTCAGCGTTGCCCCGAACCCTTTGAAATATTGTCAGAGCCCTTATTTTGACAATCTTAGTCGGTGATTGTTGACTTGGTCGTGATTTGAGTAGGGTTTTTTAGTTGAGCAGCTGCTCGTGCAATGCATCTCCATTGTTCTTGCAAAGTGAGTCACTGTGAAAAGGGTCAAAAGAGAGAAAGAGAGAGAGAAGACCCCTTTATTGAAGAGACCACACGACGAGATGTCTATCCCTTCATGCTAATCTTTATCACTAAAAACTCCATGGCACTATGTAGATTCCTTGTAAAAAAGATTACCTGCGCAATTAAATGCAAATGCCATTGCATTATTTGTTCTGGAATGTACAGTTTACAATAATAAAAATAAAAATGCAGCAAAGTTTACACAACAAAATTGCGAAATAAAATGGACATAGAACTTGGAAATGCTTACTCGGTGTTGCTCAATCGGTATTTACCTTTGAGGAAATTCAAAAGCCACTGACCCTGTATAGAGTTCAAACCAATGTGAATCTTTTGTCAGGTGGTGTAAAGTTTAGATTTCTGTGAGAGGTTTATGTACTAAAATGTTGGATACTACGAATGCAGAATGTATATACATTAGGTTTTATGTTTGTGGTAGCAGGTGTATTCAAAAATAGATTACTAAGTACTTTATAACAACAAAAAGCTGAATAAATTTTAGACATACCCCTTTACAACCGGATACCTTTTTTCCCGATTTTTATAATAAAAGCTTTTTAGTTGTAATCTTATAAGTCTAAGGAGCCAAAAAACAACGGTTAAAAAAATCCTAGGTTTATAGGTAACCTAGAAACCTACCCGCACGATCGTGAGTCTCAGGTCGTACGCTACATACTCACGTACGTGAGGGTTACTAGATTTCGCCAGTTATTTCGGAAGTTTAAAGTAAACTAAAACAACTTTTTGCAAAATCATGCTCCGTATTTATTTATGAGTATCTTTTTAATCAGCCTTTATAAGAATTACCCTTAAATTTAACATAAAATCAACATTCTTAGTTACCTTTGGCAATAATCTAGGTTTTTAGGCAGAGGAGCTTCAGTTTCGTCGACGACGACCAATGCTGGGGTCATTCTCAATATTGCCCGTCATCGGCGGCCGCAATTTGGTTGGCATATTTGATATCCCTTCTGCAACCTGCATGCGGAACTCTAACAGGGGGAAAGTATCTTTTCTACTTAGTTTATTAGCCAGGCAATCGTTGCGGTACAGCCGCCAGGCGTTAACGATCGCCAGATCCAGAAAGTGTATTAGGACCTTCAAGGTCCATTTCTTGGTTTTTATAAATGTTCTGTAATACTCCATTTGTTGATCTAGGACATCAACACCCCTCATGTGTTGGTTGTATCTCTCAATGACTTTCGGGGCGGATACATCGACGTACATCTTTAGACGTTTGTCTTATCTCTTAACTAGCGAAGATGTGGATGAGCCGGTACAGTTCGAAGCCATCAAAACCGACTTGTTGTCTTTCCTAACTAATAACTATTAAACTATTGCTAACGTAGTGCTGCGATTCGCCTCGAGCCATCCGAGCATCAGGTTTGAATTTGATTGCCGTAAGATCTGGGATCCTGTTCATCATTATTGTTCCAGTGCTGTGAAGTTTGCGTTTTTGTCATCTCTTCGATCAGTGGAACTGTGGTAAAGTAGCGGTCATGGTACACACAGCTTCCGGGTGGGACGCTCTCGAAGGTCTAAGCCCAATCGTAGTATCACCGAACATAGTTTTAGCTCCTCTGTAAATATCAAAGTCCAGCATCAATCCTTCACTTGTTGTCAAAAAGCTACGCTACGCTCTTAGCCCTACTGGCCTAGGTTTGTTCCTGACCACCTGTCGAAGAAAGCACCTGCCAGTAAACGGCACCATCTGTTCATCTATTGATCTATGTAGTTGTGCGTGCAATCGCGCTTTTTCGCTTTTTCGCGAAGGTGGACGCGAAGACCGACGTTCCGGAGCTGGTCCGTACGTGCCGTAGAAGCTGGTAATGGTTCTGGTGCAGAAGGTGGTGAAGGCTCCGGTTCGGCTAGTACATCCTCCAAGCCAAGGTAATCGAGGATACTGGGTTGGATTTCGTCGTCGTCATCTTCGAAATCGTCGACGTCGGAAAAGTTACCATCTCCCAGGACTTGTAGAACTTGGTCTTCGTTTAAATTTCTTCCTAAAATGACATAAAAAATACTATTAGTTAATTAAACAACATAAAAACCGTGGTCCCAAAACAGTGCCTAGTACTGCATAGCATTACGGGCCTACGACCGGCGTCATACGATCGTAACAGTCAATTTTCACGACAAGATTGTACGTAAACCCAAACAGATATCCCAAAATTAAGAATGCCTATGTACACAACCATGTTTTTATTTGAAAATAAGTATAAAACACCATTACAAAGTTTACAATTACTATTCAAAATAATAACTTACCCGCGGAGCGGCGAGGGTCAAAAAACGCAGCCATCTCAAAACGCGGCTAGCAGGTGACTGACGTCACGCACCGCGCTCTTGTATTTTTTTAGCGCGTGTAAACTTCACTCACGTTCGATCGACGCCGGTTGCGTTCGCGAAAAGTTAACGGTTTAGCGCCAATTTTTTTTTTAAATGAAACTCACGCTCGTATCAAGCCGGTTGTAAAGGGATACCCCATAGTAGGTTGCGATTTTCATATAATTTATTAAATAATGAAATCAATACCATGTGTTTTTGTGACCAAAGCTTTAAATCGACTTTTATTATGAAACAGAAATTATCTAGGTAACTTTAGTTATTATATTTTGTACCAGAAACATAAATTTTACTTTACGGACTGGCCCATCCCCATGGAATTTGCTTAGTTAAAGCTGGAGCAATCTTTCTGGAGTCCTTATGGTTACTATTCTAATTCCTCAGACCTCAGAATCTATTTACGAAATTTGTTAAGGCACTGCTTGAAATATTTGCGACACAATACAGTACAATTAATCTAAACTATTCCCCGTATTCGGTTGGAGCGTCTTAGTAGACATCTTATTGTTATATACTGTTAGCATCCGAAACTTGGACGGCAATTGCAGCTAAACGGCTTTTGGCTTTGGTTCTGCACCAATCGTTGCTTACTACTGCATTTAGCTCTATTGTGTGCGTATCTTATTTTTGGTTACCTCACTAACTTATTTGTTGGTAATGAAATTATTTATTTGCAAGAATACATAATAAGTAATAACTACATGTCGATTCTTAAAAATCAAAAGTCTATGTCGCTCATTTGCGACAAGAAAGGTTTATAACATTTATGTATCGTTTTGGAATAACAGTATATAAAAATCCGCCGTATCGCGCTCTACTTGCTACAAAAACGCGATATTCCTAGCCCCAAAATTGACAAAGATATGGGGGAAAAAGTCGACAAGATGCGTTCTAGCTCCCTCCTTTACAACTATGAAGTTCGGTTCAACATCGGTATACGTCATTGGAGTCTCTGCGCTCGACGAATGAGGAGCTGTTCAATTGCATCAAAAACGTGACACAGTCAGTGTGTCACGTTTTTAATGGAAAGGTAAGTGCATTCATTTAGTTATTCATTTGTTACTAAAGCGTGATATCATGGTTTGAACCACTTTAGCTGTAAAGTAATATTTTACTGTATACATTTTTAGGCTACCTTGTCACGGTTTTCTCGCAAAAAAATTATACTTTTTCGGAATAAAAGGATATGTACCGTTTTAGATGATGAATGAAATCTCTAGAGGTTTAGTTTTTTATGAATTATTACCACGTATCTCGTTGTTGTCGTAAAGTGTGTATACATTTTGTCGTGATAGCGGAAGTTGTTGCATTACAGATGATGACACATATTTAAACCACCACCTTATTCTTTCAGATGGAGTCACAATCGCGATCGAAAAAGATTTTGGGTATACTCCGAAAAGAAATAGTTGATGCAATAGACAGTATAACTACAGACAGATTAGATCCACCTCAGGATACCGAAATAATACCCACTACTACTACTGACTCGACAACCACAGTGGGGTTTTATTTCTTCTTATCTTTAGATAGACTCAGAAGGAAACACGATACAACCGAAACGAACCAGCAACAATGCTAAAAGTTTTTTAAAACACGCTGGCAATAAATAATCGGCCAATAACTACAGCATTAAGCAGAACTTATGGAACTGGTTACTAAAAACCCCATTCCTCGATATTATAAATCTTTTTTTCTTCCTCGGTGGCGCGGTGGGCGAATGTCCGCTTGCAAAGCAAGTGGTAGCGGGTTCGATTCCCGCCGAGGGTAAAATTGTTTGTATGTTCTACAAGCACTTTTCTCCTGGGTGTTTAATAATCGTTTACCGCCCATTACGCATTCTAGGTTAAGTTTAAATTTCATATTGTATTGTTCATCTGGTGTGTAATAAAGAATTATATTCTATTATTTAATATGTATAGTAAAAGTATCTATTTAAGTATGTATATTATATTATGTACCTATATCAGATGTCTAGTACCCATAACACAAGCTTAGAGCTTACCACGGGGCTAAATGTTGTTGTGTAGATTGTCCAGAAATATTTATTTATTTATTTTTTCGAATCTCTATAAGCGCATCATCATAGATTTGTTAAATTGAATGTTTATTAGTATTTTTAACCCCTGACCCGAAACAGGGGTGTTATAAGTTTGACGTGTCTGTCTGTCTATCTGTCTGTATGTCTGTCTGGGACATCATAGCTCCCGAACGGATGGACCGATTTCAATTTACTTTGTTTTTGTATGAAAGGTGAGCTTTGCCCGTTGGTTCTTAGACATGTTTCATGAAAATCGGTGGAGCCGTTTAAAAGTTATGGGTGTGGGAGTGTGCTCGAGTGGGGTATCAAATGAAAGAACATCGCGTGCACATTACTAAATATTATGGTCTTTTACCTTTAAGGGCGATTTTCTTAAATTTTAAATTTAGATTTATGATTACATTCCATTTTATTTGATAACACACTGGCTGTCAAAATATTGATTTATTACTTTCTATAATAATGTTTAGTATACTAATAAGTGCAAATGTGAAGTGCCATTGTTAATATTATAGTAGAACTAATTAAAAATAACTGTGATTGTTTTTGCTTAGATGTTTTGATTATCTAATAGTAAGTAAACGATGATTACAATTATTGACAGACATCATTGTTCGTATTAGGTAAGAAGTGTGCCATGGTAAAGCAAGACTTAATTATAGTCAAGACTGTTAAAATGAGTACAAAAGTATTATGTGTAATTGAATTTATGGTCGAAACTGATTAAAATAGTACAATAAGTACGAGTATAACGGTGTTTTAGTAATTTTTTTTTGTATAATTTAATATATTTTGACTGCAAAAACGTGTTTTAAATTTGTAATATTGCAATATTTCGTTAGTTTAACAAAAATATTAGCATATAAAACGTGATACGCCAGTATATCTAATAAAAATATATATATATTGCTGCAAAAACGTAACAAGTGCTGCCATTTTCGATAAGAAACATGATATTATTATGAAAATGAATGAGATACCAGCTCCTTGTCGCAGATGAGCGATGTATTCAGCCTATAAGTAGGCGTGCAAATATGAAGTCAAAAGTCACTATTTTGTATGTGTATTAAATAACTTCTATTTTTGTTTAGAATATAACTAGTTGACCCCAGCAAACGTTGTTTTGCAAAATGAAAAATAGATAGAAGCCGGTTCTCAGACCTAATGAATACGCATATAAAATTTGGTAACAATCGGTAAAGCCGTTTCACAGGAGGTCGGTAACTAACATTGTGACATGGAAATTTTATATAATGAGAAGATTAATTATATTTATTATTTTATTAAGTATATTTAATTATTAGATTTAACAAAAATAATTATTTCGTACTGCATTGTATACTTGCAGTGCTTATGATGATTTACCAGCTGTATTAGTATTTTTATTAATTAATTTTTACATAAGGAAGGCCTACAGCTAACACAGTGAAATAAGTAGCTAAATTAATATACAGAAAGCTATTTATAAAGCCCTCGCTTACAAAAGACACAATTCCTAACAAATTACGACGTAAAACAAAAACAAATAATCGTACTAACGACACATTAATACCTAAACAACATACTTTACTAGGAATAACTAATATAATACTTCATATACTCGTACATAAACCAAACGATTAATAAGAAACCTAAAATTTTTACTATTACTTTATGAAACCCCAGCATCGCCAAAGAAATTACTACTCAAAAGCCGCCGTGCTTTATTCACAATTGCAGAATAAATCAAATGTATTCAGAATAACTCCCTGATAATATTATAAAAATTGCTACTTGCACGATGAAGAAATGCATTTGCCTGTAATTGGAATTTACTATTGAATTCTATAATATTTAACTAAGTATGTCTACTTGACTGCGTTTTATTTATAGTAATTGCTCAGTGAAAGTATTAAAATAATTGCTGTAATTATTACTGCTCATACAAATAAAGGTGATTGTGGTTACATTCATATTTAAAATAATTGTAGGGATTTTCATTAAATCCATTATTTTCGGTTGATATACCATCTGTTTCATATAGCAATACCAGTGTATGTATTGGTGTACGCTACCGAACGTGTATTTAGGTATACAACTTTCCGTTCACCAACAGCCAAATATTTGGCGCCACTCGATGGTAAAGTTTCGATAACTGTTACTGAACCATTTCTGTTAGTGTACAATAATAATAATATTTAAGAGGGCTGTGAACTGGAAGAGCCGCTGAACTGTGAAATTATATGTTAACTAGTGTTCCGGCGCGACGCTGGATTATTTGGTCTCGTCTGTGTTTGTAGTGAGTTTGTTTCTGTTTCGATAATTACGTATCGATTGGGTTGAGTTTGGTAATGAGATGTTTTGAGCCGACAGGAAAGGATATACGCTTTTTTATGCTGAATAGTGACTTAAACCTATACATTTTGATAATAATACTTTAGACACAGGGGTTATTTATAAAAGGCCTACAAACACATAAAGGAAATTATATAATGTGATAATTTTCGTTTTAACTGTGTATAGAATAAATTGTTTTTGAATTGTTTAAAAACCCTTAATAATAAGGTTTTGCTTCCGGTATGGAAAAATATAGTTTTAATATAATTATTTTGACATTCAGAAATCTATTAACTACTGGAAATTAACAGATTTTTATACGATTTCAGTATTTAGGAATATTGATAACCAATCGTTTGTGTACAATAAATACACTTTTTTTAAGCCTATCGTGTCCCACTGCTAGACAAAGGTCTCCCCTACACACAATGTATCAGTTAATACTAAAAACAATAAAAAAACGGTTTAGTTATCTTGAAAGCAAATATTAATTACTAGCGGCACGCCCCGGCTTTGCACGGGTAATTAATTTAATATTGTTTCAAAATTATTCGAATTTTTCTCTCCGTAAAAACCATCCTTAAACTCCAACAAACATTAAAAAAAATACATTGGCTAAATTGGTATAGGCGTTGTTGAGTTATGCGCTTAACCCCCGACAAAAAAAGATGTGTGTCATTATGTTTGACTGTCTGGAACATCATAGCTCCCGAACGGATGAAGCCAATTTAACTTAGTTTTTTTTGTCTAAAAGGTGAGTCTGGCGCGAGTGCTCTTAGACATGTTTCATGAAAATCGGTTGTGCCGTTTAAAAATTGTGGGGGTTAGAGTGGGGAAGGAAAACCGAACATCTAGAAAAATCTCGAGTGGGGTATCAAATGAAAGCACATTGCGTGCACATTACACATTTTTATGGTGTTTTACTTTTAAGGAAATTGAAGGATACGAATCGGGGGTTTTTCTTATATTTTAAATTTAGATATATTATTTTTAAGAAGATTAAGGTAAGAGAAAACATACTATTGATTGCAATGCTCAAATTGGTGTAACTGACAACAAACATAAACTTGGTTCGGGTCAATTGGTGTAACGTTAGTTTTTTGAAGAAAGTTGGTTTTATATTGGTGTATGTGTGGTTATAATTTTTCGTTCAAGCTAAGAATTAGTGTAAGAGCAATGCTGGTTTGCCAAGATACATACACTAACTTAACCTTCTTTGGTCATAGGATAGGAATACAACAATTCGACTTATGTAAATGGATCAAATACCTACTCAGTCACAACATAATTTCGACGGAAGTCTGCAAATTCACAGTTAAAATGTGTAGCGTAACTGTATTTTTTTAATGCTAGAATTCTATTATTATGCTATTCGAAAGAGCAGCAAAAACTAAAAAAAACTGTATACTCAACTTATTTTACGTGTTTTGGTGGTTAACCCAATTGAACCTGCAACCGACGATAATGTACAATATCTATGCTATATGCTAGGGTTTAGTTCTGAAAATAACTTTTTAAATGGGATTAGTTACCTGTTAACAAATAATTAACTACTACCTAACTAAGCGACAAAACATAATCAAGCGACAATTTTTTTATTTCCGCACACGACCATTCAGTAGGGAGCCGACCCCGCGCGGCAGATTATTTCGTGATTTTAACCCCCCGTACCTCCGTGCCCGAGTGACGCCTGCCACTCCACAACGCATAGTTAGCCGCCGAGTGTTTAAAAAAAAATTAACTCGTGATATCTTTTGAATGGAATGTCAGAATCTAATAATTCAAAAAGTTATATAAAGGTTTTAAAGCAATCTTACATAATAAATAATTTATTTTGTTAAGGATGTTACCAAGATACAAATAAAGAGCCTTTTCAAACAGTGGTATTTTAATTTTTTAATATAAAAAATCGCTTATTGTCTCGAAACTATAATAGTTAGAGATATGATGTAACGACGTTTTTTGTAGATAATGATAAGTTCTACAAAGTTGTAATACATCACTTTGTTATATATTCAATAGTTTTCGCAGCATTCGCGATTAAAGAAAGATTTTAGGTTTATTTTTTCAAATAATCGCTTATTGTCACAAAACTATAATAGTTAGAGATATGATGTAACGACGTTTTTTGTAGATAATTATAAGTTCTACAAAGTTGTAATACATCACTTTGTTATATATGCAATAGTTTTCGCAGCATTCGCGATTAAAGAAAGATTTTAGGTTATTTTTTTTCACCATGGGTTACATTATCGGAGTTTGGTAAAAATTCATATTATTTTTGAAAACTAAATATAGCCTATGTCACTCAGGGATAGTGTAGCTTTCGAATGGTGAAAGAATTTTGTAAATCGGTGCAGTAGTTTCAGAGCCTATTCGAGACAAACAAACAAACAAAAAATCAAACCTTTCCTCTTTATAATATTATATAGAAGTATAGATAATAATCAATCCCTCACGATAGTAAGACTTCATAATCCCAAAGTACAAAAGCGTAAATGTCAAAATAACTGGCGAAATTCCTTTGTCAAGTAGCAATTATTTCGTGAAGATGTCTAATCAGCCAAATAGCTTCTCAGATAATGTTGATATTACACAAGATGTTAACTTAGAAATGGCCAAAATAACATTATTATTACAATGCAAGCTAATTCCGCCTGCTTTCTAAAGTTGCGAAGGGCTCCGAGCCTTGGTAATCAGCCATTCAAAACAGTTTTGAAGCTGTTGCCTTTTTTTAAATACTGAAATCTTATATTAAAACATACCTTTTACACAATTCTGTCGTCTATGTCTTCCTGTCTTATATATAGTTTAATGTATTTTGTCATTTACCTGTGTCAAGTATAAAATCTTGGATTTAAATTTCTGAATGCATGTTTTAAACAAATAAATAATGGTCGGGTTAAACTCAAAACTACCGAACGGATAAATATATTGAATCAATTATAAGGTTTTTATTATTAGGCACGCAAAGCCATCCAGCCTAAAATACCTATTAGCATTTTCGAAATAAACTTGCGACTTTTTTTTTTATGCTCGTTAAGTCTTCATTTGACCACAATCTCACCTGATGTAAAGTGACGATGTGGTCTAAGATGGGACATGAAGACGTAGAAGGTAGATGGCTTCTCCGGGCCACATTACGAAACACGAAAAAATCGCTTCACGAACTGGCCCAGCCCGGAGGGTGACAAGCCGCGGCCGAAGCCTTACACGTGACTAAGAACAGTCTCTGGTGGTAGAGACTGTTCTTAGTCACGTGTAAGGATTCAGAGGATTACCACTTACGGACGTGAACAGACACAACCTCTACTACTCTTACGTTTAAATCAAAGAAAATTTGATTATTTCTTTAAAACAACTCTTCTAACAAATTCCTGTGTATAGGAGTCATTCTTCGGCATCCATGCATCTTCCAAGAATATATTCGTTGTGTGTGAATAACCAGTTGAAACTAGTTTAACCGCATCACGAAACTTCTGACACAAAATATGCACATTTTGCTAACGAATCCCCGTGCGAGTGGAATTATTGTAGACTTTATGAATGGCGGAGCTCGTTTACACTGATTTGTTGCGACTGCGTTAATTAGACTTCATAAATGAAGGTACATTAACTTGTAGACTTTGTAATGAGGCTTCAAATTTACTGGATGCACAATGCAAGCTAAAACTATGGGTTTGTTTGGCTGTTTGATTATATTAGGAATTTTATATTGACAAAACATTAATATTTTAGTATCACTTCTAAATCACATAACCCAGTATACCTACTAAGTATTCTTAAAATAAACCTTAATTATCATAATGTAATAATAGTGGTTATACTGCCCATCGGGATTTTAGCCTTCCTGTACAAATTATTTGTTTAAAAGATATCGTATGAAATGAAATCAGCATCTTGATTTCAGAACACGGGAAATAAATCTCTTCTCACAGTTTAAGCTAATTTGGGAGTCGGCAAGCCAGCTGCTCCTACTAAAGTTTACACAGCGCTAGAAATAATTAACGTGACTTCTAATCGAGTTCAAAGAGGAATTCACGTAATCACCCTACCTTTGGGAAATTATGTCGGAATTTTAATGCTATCGACCCTAGGGTCTTAATTGAAAAAGTTTTCAGGGTGAGACGTAAGGTGATGTGTTGAATTAACAAAGAGGCTGTCAGGCATGCCGATTGAATTATAGACGTGTGACATCATGTGTGAGTTTTAAATGAGTTCTTGTGTTAAAGGTTCCTCCGTCATGGAGTTAGCACATAATAAATAGATAGAGCTATAGCGTAAGGAAATTAATTTACATGCGTAATAGAAAACATTTCCCTGTACGACCAAGGAATTTGAACCTCCTGTAAACATGAACACCCGTCACGTAATATCTAGCTGTAATAGGGCACGTAATAGGGCTGTCATCGCATTATCCGTCAAAAATTTTAAACCAAAATTGAGGTGTTGGGTTTTTCAATCAATTCAATCACACACACGCACACACTGACACACAAACATGCTCATACAACGCACACTCATCATCTATAATATAAAAATATATCGCTTTGTAACTTAATTATAACTTTAATATTACTTTACTTTTTAAATACCTATTTTATTTTTGTTTTTACTTATCATGCTTTGTACAAAATTTTAGTTTATAATAATTGTATCTTCTCTAGTTATTTCTTTCTGTGTAACTATTTGCTATGATTTGTGTCAAATGGAAGGAGATTCCCATAGTACAGGCTCAGCCTAGTTAGACCAAACCCATAGATTACTGTTAATGTTTTTGAAAATAAATATTATTATTTTATCTGTCGTCTCAAATACGAGTAATACCTTACAGTTAAGTTAGGCTCTTACATAGAATAACGTTTGTCAATGTGTAAATGGTATTTGCTGGTTTGTGGTAGGGATTTCACGACGGCCGATGCGTCTGGAACTAATCCGTTGATGCGTCATCGGATTGAGGACTAACGTTTTGTTCCTATATGGATGCAATAACGCGTTTTGTGGAGCTCTCAACTAGCGAGGGTTAAATGCACAAATTCATGTTGCAGGAGAATTTGTACGTCAGGGTTCGAATCTACACTTAAGCTATATGATCTAGCACAAAGTGGTGGCACAAAGTTAATAAGTTGTTATATTTTCTTACGTTCTACAAGAAAAAGAGTTTTATTTAGATAATGAGTTTAAATAACGAATGTGTGTTTGGGTCTTGTTCATTATACACAAATATATAACTCCCGGAGTGGCGCAGTGGCTTTCGCCCACTATTGGTATTGGCAACGCGTATCGAGTTCGACTCTCTCTATACATGTATAGGCGTAAAAAACATATTTTTTGCTAGAGAAAAATAAGCGCGGGTAACAATGACAGTAGGTATATAAGTAGGTAGGCATCCACAAACAAAACCTGCTTACAAAGGGTAGGATATTTACATAAAGTATTTTCTAAAAAGGTCGCATGAAGGTAAACCTTTAGATCTGTCACAAGCATGCACCGTAGGATTTTGATATTTTGATATAGGACCTTTCGAGTCAAAAGCAAGAACTTAATTTAGAAGATAATATCTCTGAGAATAAAATATAAGCATTGTTTTTGTCTTAGTTACCCGTGGTTTTTGAGATTTCGTTTTAGATTGTCGCATTTTATGTTCTGAGAGGAAGGTACGCTTTGTTGCACGTGAGTTAAATCTTGATATCTATTTGTTTTATGATGGAGCCCCCTTTCTCAATGGTAAAAATGTAATGTCATTATTTCTTTGTCTTGAACTTCAAGGTCTTGAAAGAAAACTGATACATGCCGATATTATATCTGTTACGATGCTTGTAATACGTGTCGTGTAATACATGCCATATTATATGAACTTTACTTATATGAAATAATTAAAAAAAAGTGTGTGTGTGTGTCAGCTACGAGTTTACTCCATACGAACAATAATTATGATATATATCGTATAGAAAAAAAGGGTAAATGAACGCATCTGCTAAAATGATAAGAGAAACAAACATATCTCTGTAATTATTCGGATTATTTATATTACTTCAATAAAGCGTATTACATAAAGTATGTTACAAAATAATATAAATAAAATACAGTGAGACTACGAAGATACCCCGAGAATGAGATACGCTGTGTAATGTATTCCATCTCATTCTTTTACACGTTCAATCCTACAGATATATATGTTTGTCTCTTTCTACGTAACGCCTCAACTTTTCGTGTTACACTTGATTTTACTCCTCATAAAATTTCCGTACCGGGCCTTATAACTAAAATCGTTTCTTAAGGAGTAAACTCCAAAAATTTATATAAAAAATTAAATAAACTTTTCACCATGCAAAATATTCCCAGGTTTTGTTTCTTTCAAATATAGAATAGAATCTACCGTGACGAATATTCTTTATGGAATTCGTGTAAAATGTATCGATTGAAAGATGTTTTATTTGGCTGTCGAACATTTCATGCGTTCAGGATATCATCATCATCACTCTATTAACGTTCCCACTGATGGGCCATAGGGACTTCTCTCTTGTTGAGAGAGATTTGTAATGACTAATTGAAAAAGGCGTGGGAGTAGGAGTAGTGTTGTTTGGTAAGTGTTAATAGTAAAACAACGTTTGCCGACTTTTAAACAATACCTATAGTTATAATGTTTATACCCTAAAATTTTTGTATTCTAGTTTGGGCATAGCTTACTGGCTGCATGGACCGCAGCTCAAAATTGAAACTGACCATTTTAAAAGAAATCTATAAAACGTGGCAAACAGTTACCACGTTCGATTTTTTAAAATTGATGGAAAAACTATTTTGTAGGCAGTTCGTTTTCAATTGCTTGACCACAACCAAAAAGTTTTTACTTCGAAATTTTCAGCTTTATTTCTTCTTGCTTACGGCCCATTTTCAGGTTTCCTGTCTGTCTATCAATCACGCTAACGTGTGCTAGACGTATTCGACGACGAGTATTAGCTTCGGATGGTTTCGTACCTACCGTTAGATTTTTTCGTACGAAGCCAATAGGCAAAGTAAAAATAAAAGCGGACAAAACGGCACGAAAAGTTTTCCCGGATTTTGCGAGTTTTCTGTTTTTTGTAATTTGATTTTTAAGCAATATAGTTTTAAGTAATAGGATATTCTATGTACCTATACAATCACAAATTCGACTATGTGATACGCAACGAAACAGGCATTCTAATTTTGAATTCTAAATCAAAATACATTATTTAATTAAAATAATGGTCCTTTTCCGAACCCCTTAAATTTGTTATATTATTTATAAACTTTTTTAATATAACTTCCTTTCTGACAGCAGCCACAAACAAATACAGTTGAATGGAATTTCAAACATCGAATATGCCTAAATTCGCATTATAGGAGGATCTATGCAAATGAGAGACGAACGCCAGCTGACGTATCGAACATGATTTAAAATTTAAAAATAATTCTTTGTGTTTCATGTTATTAAAATTCGATTCGTTTTATTTTGTTTTCGTTTAGGGCTTTTTATGCCTGATTTGATTTTAGCTTATTATACAAAAAATATAGCTTTGTTTCCTATAGAAAATGGGAACTGAAAATACTAACAATTGTTCATTGAAAATATTGATGGTATGTACCTATTCATAGCTGTAACTACAATAAGTTTCATTGTACCTAACTTGCCTAAAATTTTACAGCTATCATAATACATAAATAAATAAATTGAACAAATTGTTAATGATTTCTAATAAGTGATAAACCTCACTTTGCAGGTTAATCTATTTACTGTTTAGGTTACGATCTTAATCATTTTCTGCATAAAATTAACAAATCGAACAAAATACAATATACAGGACACCTAGTCCTGTATATTTGGTCGTTTTAGCAGACGGACTAAACAGCATACATAACTATTTTTTTATGTATATATCCTAACTATGGTTCTTTTTAACAAATAATTCATCCACATGCAAACATTTTACAACAAGCAAAATAGATTTATTTCACGTATGACTCGAGGTAAGCCTCACGCGTTAAATAAACATCATGTCATTAATTTTAATTACTAACTTTCAGACAAACCCAGCCGCCACATTAAACTTTTGTATAGTTACTAAATAAAGTAGGGAAGTTCAACTAAACTAACTTGAAGGGTAATTTATATCTCTGAAATGACGTTTAATTAAATTCGCAAGTACGCCAAGTGCTAACAAATCGTTTTACATGTCACAGCCAGTTGAGGCCGCCATGTTTTTCAGTACAAAAGCCTTATACTGAGTTTTGTATGAGCCATTCACAGGCTGTTTTGGTAGATAATGTGACAGTATTTGTATTTTTAGGAGGCAACACTAACACTTGCAAAACTAATAAGTAGCTACTTAGAATAAGGTAGATGATTTAAAAAATAATCATTTAAATTACTTAACAAAATTATACCTATATTTTTTCTATTTTCTAGAAGTTTCGCGTGACGTAAAGCTTTCAAGCAAAACATACTAAAAATATACATCACATGCCCCTACTCCGGATCTTGTATGCTCGATTATCTTGGCACTTTCTCATAAACTTGATAAAACAAAAAATAGGTGTCTAAGAAATCGTATTCTTATTATTTGCCTATTTATAGGCTTACTCCCTTGACTGTATTTTAGCTCTGAGGCTGAGACCATGGAGCAAGTTCGCCGAGAAGCCGATTCACCTGTACCTTAAAGAAGTTTGGGTTGTATGAATTCGGATACACAGAATTCGGGAGATAATCCAGAGTTCCAATCATTAGCAATGCGCTCAATAAAGAAGCGAAGAATAAATCAAGAAGCGGTCAAATATTTTTTGAAGTGAAACTTCTATAGAATCGTAGTGATTTCAAACCGGATGCAAAAAGATGAAACGGAAATGGTAAGAGACACAAATACAATAGTCGCCTGTAATTAGTGAGCCAGAGCGAGAGAGCAGATTTCGGTGTGTATGTATATTCACTCACACTGTTTAATACTTGCTTGTATTCGAGCATTTAACGTGTGTTAGTAGTGAAAACTACTGTGTGTAGTATCGAAACAAAATGGCGATTTTATAAACAGCTGTAGAAAGAAATCAATGACTTAGGGGAGATAGGGGAGCATTGGGCACTTTTTTACTTAAGCCTTAATAAAAATGCAATTTTTTAACAAAATCAACTTTTTACTCCTTATATTATTAGCACATATATTTGGCTTCAATTATAACGAAGAACACTTATACAATTATAATCAGTATCAAAATTGCAAGAGATTTTCTGAATACTGTCAAAAGTGTCCAAACCTCCCAATGGTCGGGAGGTTTGGACACCTCAATGGGAGGTTTGGGCACTGTATTAAATAGGCCACTTAATGGTAAATTACTTGAATATTAAATGATAAAATCATAAAAACTTGCCATAAAATCAACATGAGGTATCATTATGAGGTACTCTGACAGTTTTGCTTCTTCATCTTCAGCGAATATTTGGCAAGATATGAATTTAGAAGAAACATCTTTTACAGTGCCTTGTTTTAAATATCTTTGGAGGGACAACCTAGATCAAATGATCTAGGTATGTCGTATTTATTTGCAGTCGCTTTAATATTTACTCCCTTCGTTAATTTCTTCGATGGCACGTAATATTATTTCTTTATGGATTTCGCGTCGCTTATTTTTCTTTTTAAATTCAAACGGCATTTTTCTAGAAAAAATAATATAATAATTAGTAACACAAACAAAAATAAACCATCAAAAGTATTTAGTATTCAAACTGAATATTTACACGCAGTTTAAACGAAGTAATTTTCTTTTAACAGAATTTACTTTTTACAGCGATTGCCGAAACAAACAATAGTGGCGGGAGCATTGGGCATGCCCAAACCTCCCTTTAAAATGAGTGCTCAATGCTCCCCACCCCTTCATTTCACAAATAAATTCAAATATGTTTTTTGTAGTCTAATGTTTAACCTTAATTTATACGTTAATATTAGCTTTCGTAAACACATAATTATATGACAATACAGAAACTTACGGCTTTACACAGATTACGTTGTTATTTCCTTCGAAATCACGTCAAAATATTTACTTTTGCACGCACGAAACGGTCGACACCATGTGTCACTGACAACTAATCAAAATGGCAGATAAAATTAGCCTGAGTGGTGCTGCCAGTTAGTAAGCTAAACTACCACAGTATCCAAATTTAAGTACCTTTCATACGACCCGAATTACAAGGTGGTGCCCGAACCTCCCGACTGCCCAATGCTCCCCTATCTCCCCTATTGCGTGCGTTTTTTGGTTTGTGGAAAACGTCCAAATCCATGATAAATATTATTCATCTCATTCTTTTCTCGATTTACTGAAGTTTCACTTCTATCGTGTGTGAATCGCACACACTACTTTTTTTATTCAATTTAGGATCACTTCTCGATCTTCAAAGAAAAGATATATTTGCATTGGTCGCACACTCTTATTGTAGACAAGGAACCTTTAATACTTTTAAATTATTTCCGTCAGCCACAAGAAATCTTGGTAGAAGTAGGTTAATTTATTAAAATGTACTTATTATTAATAAAGCTGCCAAGTGAGTGTCGGCTTGCACAAGGGTTACATTCCCTACCTACATTTTCACCCCTTGGGAGTAGAACGCTAACAAAATAGCTTTCTCTATTTCGGTATCCCTTTATATTAGATTAGGCAACATTTGCCTCGACTGCCTCGGTGGCGCGGTGGGCGAATGTCCGCTTTCAGAGCAAGAGGTAGCGGGTTCAAATCCCGCCGAGGGTAAAATTGTTTGTATGTTCTGCAAGCACTTTTCTCCTTTGTCTGGGTGTTTAATATGTTAAATAAAAATATCTATATATGTATGTATATTATATTAAGTATATCAGATATCTAGTACCCGTAACACAAGCTTAGAGCTTACGACGGGGCTAGATGTTGTTGTGTAAATTGTCCGGAAATATTTATTTATTTTATTTATTATTTATAAGTAAAACTATAGAGTTCTACTACACAGACAAAGTTAAAAGTTCACCTATTTCTAAAGTTACAGAATTGATAAGAGAACATTTATTCTGTATCATTTTGTCATTACTAACTGGTTCGAGTATATTTAATTACTAACGTAATCTATATTTTGTGTCTTATTTATTATGATTGAAATAATAAGTTTCAAGTGCATCACGGTTTATGAGATTTGTCTCATAAACCGTACTCTAACAAATGGACAGCAAAGGCCTATTAAGTTGTGGTTTTATCGTACAATGCTTCCTTGAAATTTTACCGTTGCAATATTTCTTTATACCGACTGTATGAAAATGGTGGCAGGAACAAATATTTTCAAACATAAATTCTGGCTATACCAGATTAAAAAATCAAAATAGAACTTAACTTTGTCAATAAATAACTTTTAATCTTTTTTTGGTCTGTTTGTTTTGGCTCAATTGTCAAACGGTTGGAACCATTTCGGCTCGATGTAAAATCATTTGCAGGAAGCCGATGACTTTATCGCAGGAAAGTGTCACATTTCCTCTGAAAGTTCCTATTACTGGGCCAGTTCACGACAACATCGTCACTTTACATCAGGTGAGATTGTGGTCAAATGAAGGCTTATCTAGCATAAAAAAAAGTTAAAGTTGACAAGTAAGTTATACAAAAACTTGTATACGTAGGCTAGTTTTCACGTGTTTTATTGTTCTTTGTTTAAATTGTATGTGGCTGTTACTCTAAAGGCTTTCAACGGAAGATCAGCGTTATTTTGTCACGTGCAAAATAACACATGCTGAGTTGAGGGCCTTTTTGGGACACTTGCTGTGTGTTTGTATGTTATATTTTTTTTGTACTATGTTTAATGTGTCCTAAATAAAATGTGTTTTCTTTCTTTTTTTCTTTTTTATATTCAATTCAATTATTTCGTTTTATGGAGTCACTTATTTCAATAATGTACACGCACCCCGTAGAGGCACTGCAAATTATCCCCATAAGACAAATGTGACAATGGGCTCTAAGTCCCAATTCATATTTGAAGCGAGAACCATTACAGACCAATCGCAGAGGATCAAAACTAAGACTGTTATTAATGATACTGTGTCGAAGTCCTTAGGTCTGGTCAAGAGGTCAGAACAGATAGAAAGGGTCTAAAGTACCCAATGGAATATTTCACTGGCCCAGGGTTAAATACTGCTCATCCTATGACATTTGACACTACCTTTTTTCTTTCATTTAATACTATTGTGGTGCCTATAGTACAAGTAAAGTAAAGAACTGAAAAAGTTTAAGTTATTGTATTTTAGAATTTTTTGTCTCTTAGATATTTACGTAGGTGTGTGTGGCTATTGCTTTTGATGCTGTATAACACAAACATAATTAAATCAAAGTATCAGCATAAAGGTAACGTTGTTGTAAAAAAAAATCGCTAGATCATTATAAAATTTTTTGGTAATTTGCTTTTAAGAATATCAAATATATTTCGTAATATTTACCCGTTATGATACGTTTATTTACACATTCATACATCCAAACAGGTCTACGTGCAACGAAGTGTTTTGCGAAATAACAAATTGATAGAAAACAATACTTTTTTCGGAAGTGGCATCATATTCCCAACGATCCGAAAGGTCCTTTTTCAGATATTCGATTTTTTGTTCCTTTTTTCTCTCTCGTCATAAAATATTTATGATAGCGACCGATGCCGAAGAATCTAAATCGCTTTTACCTTTTAAATTATTGTGCAAGAGTATTTAACAGATTACATAGGATTAATGTCCATTTTTTATTTGATTATTCTGAATAACTTTTGTTAAAGTATTGAAACTATATTAAAATCTGTTGAGTAGTTAAACAGCAATTAGATACTTCTTTATTTTACAACACACAATATTTTGTTTTGACTACCTTTGTACTGCTCTATGGATATCATAAATAACAATAACTAGAAACCATTCTTAATTGTTACATAACAAAAGATAAAAGTGTGCTTTGTATAAGATTCCCTGATGAAGATACCAAGATTTTCACAAACAAGTTACACTTCTCACAAAGCCCTCCAAGACCGATCGGGCGGAAATCAAATGACGCGATCCTCGTCCACACCGGAAGTCTGCAGATGATGTCGTTGACTTACTTCCGGCGAGCGCCGTGAATGCTAAGGATATTCCCGATGTCGCGACAGAATTTATTTATGTCGACAAGTTGAACGTAGAAGTCTAATTTGGTTAAAGGAAATGGAATTTTGTAAGTTTGTGACTTTTGCATCCTGAGATGTTCGGTGTCATTGAAAAATGTTATTTATTGAGTTAAATTTACACTTGTTTTAAAAAAAATGTTGTCTTTTTCATTTCGACCTTGTTTATCCTTAAAATAAGCTTATTGTGTGTTTGAGCTAATTCATTCATTTACACTAGCCAGAAATAGCTGTGCAGAATGTTTTTGGAACAGATTATTTACAAAATTTAAAAAAATACAGAATTATTGATTAATCTTAAAAATATCACCATTTAACTGTCAACCAAGATACTTTTTACGCTTCGAGTACAAGTACCCTCATAATTTTTTTTATTTAAAAACGAAATAATCCAAAACAAAACTATCCTAGATACCTCAGGTTAAAAACGTAATGATTATATACTGGCTTTCGGTCCGGCGTTACCCGTGTGAAAATATAAGTCAAAGTCAAAGTCAAAACGTTTATTTCCTTAGAAGCACATAGCCTACATGGACAGGTCAACTTAAAATTAATAAAACTAAATTGCTTAATATAAATTGCTTAATATATTATTACGCCTATTTTCCCCAGGTAAAAAGAAGCCTTAGTCTTTTACTAGGGCTATTACAGCTATGCCCATGCCAAATTTGATCCAAATCGGGCTTTGCAATTATTGATTTTCCCGCGAAAGTTTGTATTTTACCGCGGTTATAAGTGACCTATGTGTTATACACATATTTGCTTTAATATTATTAAATTTCATTAAAATCTATTCAGTAGCTTTTGCGTGAAAGAGTGATAAACATACACACATCTTCATAATTTTTCGCGTTTATAATAATATAATGTAGTATGTAATTATTGCATTGTAAACACATCGTTATAAAAGTTTCAGTAGGAACACATATGTTTAAACACTTCATTCACAAATTTATCAGCATTCAGCCAATATGTTATGATCAGAGCGATTACGCCACCAATGATTTTGTAATAGCGTATAATTTATTATTGTAACAACGCCGAAATTCTGCGAAGCTATTTGTCACCGGAATCTCGTAATTGAAAATGATAAACTAGGCTTTATATCTCACTAATGCAACTGAACGGGATCAACGGAGGACAAATTATATCTATGTAAGTGTAAATTGTATCCATTTAGTGTGTGTTCTAACTGTTGGTTCTCTCCTACATGTACATTGTCTCTTGAAACATGTACCTATCAGGATACAACTCCGTTCCGATATTATTGTATTATAGCCTTTGGTAGGTGGTTTGTAGGCTTTGGTTTAGTAGTCCGCTATTTCATGGCCAGTGATGAAATCCAGGTCAATCGTCAAAATAAATGCGACCATAACCTCAAACGTATACGGTTTCTTAGATAAAAACGTTATTTCACGGTCAGTGATACAACTACACACACACAGTAAATGTTCATAAGCAAAAATTGCTACGGCATCAAATATGTAACTCATACGGTTTCTGAAGCAACACACACAAAATGTGCCCTTGAATAATTCGAATGCGTTATAATAGCTTTGTACAATATTTATTCATTAAAAACCATTCCAATTTAATAAATTTAATAGATACAACACCATCAAATCTACAAAAAAAGTACATTATTTTTCACAACGATGACGGAAATACGAGCAATCTCAAAATAGCATCCGGACATTCAGCAAATATGACCACCGCCAAAATGGGAGTTTACTATCGAGATTGCAATCTCAGTTCTCTTCGAGGCAATAAATTTCACAAATGGTACGGCCATTCAGAGATCCAGTAGCCATTGGGATCGCAAGGTTTTGAATTTTTAATCGGAGCGCTTTCTGTAGCCGGGTCGAAGACACGAGAGGCTGCGATGAAAATTTGGATTTATTGAATTTGTATTGTACCGGCGTAGCACCTTGTTACTTGAAAATGGAACAGAGTGTAGGATTAAATTTTATTTCTCTCTTTATTTCCCAATCGAAGCAGCCAGATCCTTACTGTCAGTTACAGAAAAATCTGCTCAAGCTCTTTGGGCGGGAATGTGTTACAATAATTATACACATACCAACTTTCGAGTTTTTTTTTCAGTACCCGCGTGGAAGACACGAAAAGCTGCGTTGAAAATTGATTTATTGCATTTGTGTTGTTCCGGTGTAGTACCCTGTTGCTTGGGCATGGAACCGTGTCCAGGATTAATTTTATTTTTTGTCTTTATTTCCTACTCTTACACATTTAATTTCAAGAGAATTACAGACAAATCCGTTTAAGCTCTAAACGTGAAAGAGTAACACATATATCCATACATTCAATAACAACAATAACAACTTTCACTTGTTTTTTTACACGGGAAGCTGCACTAACAATTTGTATTTATTGCATTGGGTCTAACTTTTCCGGTAACTTAGATTCCTCTCTTTAGCTACCAAAACAGCATTTCGTTTGTAAATTTCGCTTTGTAAATCGGAATATGCGTTTTTGATTTTCTTAAAACGACTTGAACAGATTTGACTGTAGTCAAATAAAATATGTTTCATTCTATTAGGAGTAGGATCAAAGAATATTTTTTTAACTACCTACTGATTTTTTATTTATTATAAAATTGATCACGTGTAGTAACGTACGGAGTGTCGATATAACGTATGTAGTGTCATCAGATTATGAAACAGTTCATCCAGGAACCATGATAATTTCGTTAATCTGACGCAATTCTATAAATAGAATAACGAAATAGCATTTTTTACACATTCAAACAATGACCACAGGTTTGAGTCACATTAAAATCGTCAGATAATTGAATAGGAGCATGTTTTATGTTCACTAAACAGCCCCCCAAAAAATCTGACGCGCTCTAGTAAGTTTTTTTCATATTCAACCCTTACGTTGTATCGCCATCAACATGCAAACGGTCATATTAAGTCTCCCCACCCCGATGAACAGGTATACACAAAAAGTCAATTTTGTTTCTTATCACCAAGCTTCGCAACCCAATAGGTTTCTATGACGCTCGAGTTAATCCCCATTTAGCATCGTGGGCTCCCTTACTACTTAGTAGAGCTTAGAGAACTATATCAACGTGTTTGCAATAAAACAGTGAAAATATTGTTGTTTTTTCTATTATCCAATCAATTGAAGGTTACGATTATCGACGTTCTTACCTGTTTATTCCTGACAACCGAGTAGTTTGCCTAGGTAGCACAAACTGTACGTTTGATACTTAAGTCTGGGTAAAATTTTCTAATTGTCTTAATGTTCCAACATTAGATTTAAAAAATATTTTCAATAATAAAAAAGTTCCAGGTAAACAGTTAACAATTTGAAAAAGAAAACTGAAAATGGTAGCTCGTTATTCGTTATTTTGTTTTTTTAAACAATATCATAATACGGCATCATCGGCATGTTCAAGTTGTTAAAATAATTAACAGATAGTGGCGCGGTGTGCCAAGGCCCATTTGCGGCGCAAGAGGTAGTGTGATCGATTCCCGCCGAGGGGTCAAGTGTTTGTATGTTCTTCAAGCGTTTTTCTCCTTGGCCTGGGTGTTAAATATTTCTTATAAAATATACATATGTAAAATATTATATTAAGTATTTCAGATGTGTGTTACTCGTAATAAAAGCTTAGAGGTTTCCACGGGGCTAAATATTGTTGTGTGGATTGTCCGGAAATGATTATTTATTTATTGTTCAAATTCGACACAAACTCCAAAACACTCAATAGCGCTAAATAAAATAAGCGACAAAAAGAAAATGAATTACCGTTTACATGGTCCAATTGCCCGAACGAAATTCAATTTACTGGATATAAATTAATGTCATTCTGTACTGAGAGCTTTTACAATGAAATATCGGACGTTTCCGGCTAAGATTGTGATATTGATAAGTTTGTTCTAGAAATTTCGCCGTCAGTTCCGGATAACATTTCTCTTTTCAAGCATTTTCGCTTGAAAATATGAAATACTAGCTGTCCAGCCGCGACTTAGCTCGCGTTATTATAGATTTTCACGCAAAGTAGATTTTGTCTTTTAGCTCGCGTTATTATTGATTTTCACGCAAAGTAGATTTTGTTTTTTAGATACAAATATTTTTTTTTGATTTGAGTTGTCATTTACTGGGGAAACAGCTATGTTCGTGCCAAATTTTATTAAAATCGGGCTTTAATCACAATACTTGATTTTCCCGAGAAAAGTGGTATTTTATCGTGGTAAAAAGTAGCCTATGTGTTAATGATATGTAAGCTACATCATTGTGAAGTTTTATGAAAATCCCTGCAGTAATTTTGAGTGAAAGAGCAACAAACACGCACACAAACTATCGCGTTTTTAATATCAGTAGGATATGCTAGAAAATCCTGTGCTTTGACAGGATTTTTCATGGATAATTGTTTATTAGCAAGCAAGCAAAGCAAGCGTGATTTTCTTTCAGTCATTCAAATAAACTCCTTTTAATCGAGTTGTACTTAGCCAACCATAAACTAATTTCATTACATTCAATTGAATTTTTGTACTTCTATTAAGTAATGAATAAAATACATTTATGTCTTTTTGACTACTGAATGTTCTTAAATTCATATCAATAGAAATTCTGCTTTATGTCTGCCATAAAAACCTTTTAACTACCGAATAAAACCGCTAACGAATTTTAAGTACCAAAGAAAATCAAAAAGCTGATACATTACGTGGCTACATTATTGTAGAAAGTCATCGTTAAATTTTTTGATGGAAATAACCTTTTTACTCTTAAGGCATTTATTTAGCCGGTAAAAACACACAATATATAAATATAATAAGGAGGCTACCATACAACAAACATGATTTTTATAAAGTTTAGTGTCGTTTCGCGAAGCCAGTACTTAGATGGTTAACCGCTCCAAATGCAAATAAAAAAAAAATTTTTTGAATTGCTTAATATGGAAAAAATGTACACGGAACCATTTTGTGTATGAGTCCGTCTCATACTTACCATTATTTTTCTATCCTTGAAGCTAAATAGAATACAGATTCGGATTTTCGCTCGTAAATATAAGTCACTTAAAGTCTCCATTCGTAAAATAAACCCTCTGCTATGTTTTTTGAGCTTATATCTCTTTGCTGGGAGATTCAATTTAGCTGGGAGGATGAACTGTTTTTCGGCTGCAATCGAAAATAAACCTTGGTTTATGAGCTTAAAATTTTATTTGCATACGCGAAGCCCGTCACTTGGCAAAACACCGAAAACCCGTTTGCTGAATTAATCGTGGTTCCTTCACGGAGGCTAGAGTGTATTAAAATAAATATTCGGGTAGTTTGCTTCAGGTAGAATAATAATGAAACTTAGATTTGCACGGGCAGACAGCTCTGATAACTATTGATTTGGGTTAAGGCGTTACATTTATTCATAATATATTACGTTGTTACCGTGTATTATATTTTTCTTTACAATGTATTTACTTATAAGCTTTTTGTCTGCGATCGGATTTAAAACAATTTTCTTGAAATTTGTTTTCCTAATGTTTAAAATTTCTCTGTCCTTTTTTGCCATCCATTTTTGGTAGTTGTAAATCGGCCATTATAAGCTTAAATAACTTGAAAAAAAAACAAATCGATTGGTTTACAAAAAGTTTAACAGGTGGTAAAAAAATACAAAAGTAAACTTAATTTTTTTTTTTATTATTTACTATTGTTTCATTATGTCTAGCTGGCATTAGCGTTTGTTGGCATTATATTATACAATTTCATCAGCGAGAAAAAAAAATGTTATATATAAATTAATAGAAATTAAATTTGTTTGTGTTAAATTAAATTAAGTACTAAAACATAATATTATTACCAAGTAGGAACGCACAAGCCTTGTAGCCCATAAAACTTGATACCTATTTATAGGCCTGTTTACCACAACACTGTGTAATATATTAAGTTCGCTATCCACTCTCTTTAGTTTTATCTCGCTGGATTGATTTATAAGGGTGCGTTTTATTGTGGCTTATCCGGTTTTATCCGGTAATTAAGTCCGAGTTCGTCCGTAATCCTGAGCTTAGAGGGTCAACCTGGCTCCATTATGTCGACTGACCTTGAAGGTGGTTTAAAGATTTTCACTCGTTTTATTGTTCTCTGTACACCTTTATGCATCCGTAATGAAGGTATAAATCCAACCAACGGAGTAAAGGGTTTACGGAACCAACTTTTATGCGAAACTCAAAATACAAAAGTATACAAATTGTAGATAATATACATATAATTCAAATTCACATTATTATTCAAGTTTATTTAATATAACTTTTGAAAATCTTAGTTTTTTCTTTTTACTGTGTTTCGAACCTCGTTCTCTTATAATTATTAACTTGAAGGTTTTACACGAAAAACTTGACAATTTATTAATAAATTATTATACAATGGTCAAATTGACACGATAAATCCTATTAAGATTTACTGGTACAGTCAACAACAACAGTAATGTTGATTATGAGTGTGATCAAAATCTACGTATCAAAAAATCTTCTAACGTGACGGGCCAGATGAAACAAGTTATAACAAAGTGTAAAATCCAAATGAAATGTTAATTGGGCAAAAAATATTATCATACTAACACCGGGGATTTAATCTAATGTGATCACTTACTTATATTCAGTAACTTCTGACATAATTAACTGTTTATATTTTTTGGGACCCTATCTCGTCAGTTTATTTTGCATTTGACTGTACCAAATGAAACTGTCAACCAACAGTGAAGAGCCTTGATTCTGACTGTCTGTTTCTTTCCAGGGGAGGTGTTAGCCTAAGATGGTGTTGGCGCTGGTGGTCGGAGTGTTGTGCGTGTGGGGTCGTCTAAGCGTCGCGAACCCAGAGGCTAAGCGGCTGTACGACGATCTCCTCTCGAACTACAACCGACTCATCCGACCCGTTGGCAACAACTCCGATCGACTCACCGTCAAGATGGGGCTTAGGCTGAGTCAGCTCATCGACGTTGTAAGTATTATTTAAATTATTCTTAGTTTAAATGTTTAGTTTTTTTTTTTTGATGCTGGATAAGTCTATATGGCCACAATCTCACCTGATGTAAAGTGACGATGTGGTCTAAGATGGGACATGAAGACCTAGAAGGTATATGGTATATGAAGGTATATGAAAAAATCGCTTCACGCACTGGCCCAGCCCGGAGGGTGGTGACAAGCCGCGGCCGAAGCCTACCACCAGAGACTGTTCTTAGCACCACCCGGAGGTCACGTGTAAGGATTCAGAGGGTTACCACTTACGGACGTAAACAGACAAAACCTCCAATGTATGGTATGCTTTCGGGACAAAGTAACAAAATCCGATGTCATATTTTTTACTCATCATCTGATATACCGTTTAGTTTTGGAAAATCATAAATAAATTCATATATTTTTTTTATTGTACACATAAACAAATACAAATCTTTGTAGTAACATAGGTTATGTACTACAAAAGCGAGCTTAAGCCTATTAGAATTTTCTTAAAGCATACCTTAGGGTATGGAGTACTGTAATACAGAAAGTATGGCTAGCGTGTACATACAAGTCAGAGAAATTATCATATAAATGACCTATATGCTTAAATAATATATAATAAACATTATATCCTTCTTATATACTTTATAAACCAAATATAATTATATCCATATTTGAAATTAATGACAATGCCGTAACGTTAAAGCCTCTATAGACGTAATGAATGCCTTCAATTTGATTTCTGACCTGGTAGTTGGATTTGTTCGTGTGGGGTCGCCTAAGTGTCGGAAACCCAGAGGCAAAGCGGCTGAACAGCGGTCCCCTCTCGAACTACAACCAACTCGTCCGACCCGTTAGCAACAACTCCATTTTTTCCTAATTTTTATTCTGAACAATGATGTAGCCATCTACCTTCCAGGAGATTATGGTCAAATAAAGGCTAATCCAGCATTTTAAAAAAATGTATACCTTTTTTTGTAATTAGACAACTGGTTTGACCGTGCTTGGTTGCTCTGTTTTTAAAGAAATCTAAAATGAAATTATCAGTTTTACATACAAGATACTTTATAAATAAAAAATCCATCACATGTTAATTAATACCTGTGATAAGATATTTTATTTTTTATCTAAATTTAGTTTATCTTTAATTTAATTTGAATATTAAGTCAGAAAAGAGTGTTGAAACTCGATCCAAAAACGAAAATTTTGTTGAAAATATTAACAGTAATAATTAGTTTTACAAGGCTCTGAAAGGCCTTTGTAATCAAGACCCAAGCGATGAACAAATTTGATGGGCAATAAATATTTTAATATATTCAGAATTGATGATTAAAAGTATCCAATATTCCATATTCGCTAGGATCATGGCCTATGAATATTCACTTGAATCTTAACCCGATTCAAAAAGCAATTTAGGTAAATCACGTATTATCCATTACTTACTCGTACCTTCCTCGATTTGAGTTTAATAAATTTAATTCGCGGTTCGTCCGTCGAAGCTCTCAGACGAGCAATGTATTTTTTTATTATTAAGACTTTGTTATTGATTAAGTATATCAGATAACTAGTACCCATAAAACAAGCTTAGAGGTTACCACGGGGCTAGATGTTGTTGTGTGAATTATCTGGAAATATAAATATATATATAATATTTTACTCTACAAAACTGTTATATTATGATCATTTTAATGGAATTTCAGTTTTATATTATAGAGGTGATATTCGCCCTTATTATATGGGTGTTCCATTTGTGAACTGACTATAAGGGATTGTCATTTTGGTACCTGATAATGCAATAACTTTAACTGTACTAACACAACTCAGGTAACCATGGAAGACCAGCGCTGTGGTTGGACCCGTTCTGCTGCAGCTAATGCTTACCTTTATTGTCAAAACATGTTGTTGTTATTTTTTTTATAGTTCTAACCTTATGTTAGTTTATGTATTTGTTGTATTATGTTGTGATTGTGACAAAATAAATCATTCTTATTCTTTTACCGAAAAAAATAATGTTGCATGCCTCAAACTACCGACAGAAATTGTCAGTACGAGTTTTTACTTTTTGATTCAAACCCTTCTACAATACAATACAATACAATACTCTTTATTGACACACCAACAACATAAATATTACAAAAAAATCTGCATAGCAAAAAGTGAGACAATGGGCGGCCTTATCACTAAAAGCAATCTCTTCCAGGCAACGTTTGGATGGACAGAGATCATTGTACACACAGAAGCACTGGCATCTAAAACAAATTTGTTGCTTCTACCTATTTTTATTGTCTTTTGTTACTAAGTTAAAAAAATATTCTATGTTTATTGCAGTAGGTAGTTTTTAATTTAGAATTTAGTTTGTATCTCAAGTAATTGTTAAATGCAGTAAGCTAACTAACGTAAGATTTTAACATACATTTTATTATTTTAATGTTATAACTGAAAATCCTAGGAAAATACATTTCTATAATTCGAAACGAGTCGAAGGGTGAATAAATATAATTATCTAAATTTAAAATTTAAGAAAAACACCCGATTCCAATGCTTTCATTTCATTAATGTAAAACAACATAATATAATGTAATGTGGACGCAATGCGTTTTCATTTGATACCCCACACTAGTATATTTGCAGATTTTCTGTTTTCCGTCCCCACTCTGACCCCCATAACTTTTAAACGGCTCAACCGATTTTCATGAAACATGTCTAAGAACACCCGGGCCAAACTCACCTTTCATACAAAAAACTAAATTGAAATCGTTCAATCTATTCGGGAGCTATGATGGAACAGACAGACAGATACGCGCAGATCGACAGGGAAGCGTTAGCTATTGTTTATGGGGTTAGAAAATTTCATCAGTATCTTTACGGGCGGAATTTTTTGTTAAGAACAGATCATAAGCCTTTAACCTACATATTCGGAAACAAAGTCGGTATTCCAGTTATGGCGGCATCGCGACTTCAGAGATGGGCTATATTACTGTCAGGCTATAGATACGATATAGAATATGTGGCGTCGGCGAATAACTGCGCGGACGCCCTGTCGCGCCTGCCTCAGGCGGGGGATAGGCGAGAAGTGGGACTCAATAAAAACGAAATAACGTACCTAAACTTCGTAGAAAATTTTTTGCCGGTTACGAATGACGATGTTAGACAAGCTACAGCCCGTGACCCGGTCCTGAGTAAAGTGTTGATGTATGTACAGTCGGGCTGGCCATCACATTGTACAGATGACGAGCTTAAGGCTTATTTTATTAGGAAACATGAGTTATATGTCGAAAGAGATTGTTTAATGTGGGGCTATAGGATAGTTGTGCCTTTATATTTAAGGAATACTATTCTTAAACAATTACACACTAGTCATATGGGCATAGTCAAAACTAAGTCTCTGGGTCGTAGTTTCGTGTGGTGGCCCAACATTGACAGCGATATCGAAAAAACGTGTCAGCAGTGCGAGACCTGCGCGCTGGAGGCGCCGGCGCCTCCCCGCGCATCGCCGCAGCCGTGGCCGTACTTAGCTCAGCCATGGTCTCGCTTACATATCGATTTCCTTGGTCCGTTCTTAGGTAAAACGTTTTTTGTTGTGGTAGATTCTACGACCAAATGGATCGAGGTAGTGGAAATGAGCCAAACGAAAGCCATATCGGTGATTAGAGTACTGAGGACATTGTTCGCGCGTTTCGGTTTGCCTTTAGAAGTAGTGTCAGACCAAGGCCCTCCATTTACTAGTGTAGAACTTAGGGAATTTTTAACAGCAAATGGAATTAAGCAATCATTTTCACCAGTCTATCATCCGGCATCCAATGGAGCGGCGGAGAATGCTGTAAAGCTGTGCAAGCGAGCCATTAAGAAAGCCGTCAGAGACAAGGTAGATATAGAGGCCGCACTACAAACCTACCTATTAGCGTATAGAAATACCACTCATAGCACGACCGGTGATAGTCCAGCGATGTTGTTGCAGCGTCGTCCGTTACGTTCGCGGTGGGACTTGCTGCGCGGCGCGAGCGCCCAGCACGAGCACGTACAACGAGCGCAGGCGCGGCAGGCCGGCGCAGTAGGGACGGTTCCGATAGCGCACCGAACGGGTGACCACATATGGGCTAGGAATTACGGGGCGGGAGATAAATGGGTAGAAGGCACAGTAGCTAGTACAGAAGGTTCGCGTCGGTACTTGATTAATAGCGGTGACGGTCGACATATAACTAGGCACGCAGATCAAATTCGGAGGAAGTCGCAGCGCTCTAGTCTAATATACCCGGAGGCCCCTTCGGAGTCGGAGGGCAGTGAGACTGTCGACGCGCAGTCGGCTCCGCGAATGATGGCGGTGGAAGATGTGTCCAGTAGAATAGAAGGGGGAGGCACTGGAGGAAAGGAGACTGCCGGACCTACAGATGCGCCGCCCATTGTATCGCCACCGCCACCATCGCCGGCCCGCGAAGGACAGCTCCCCGAGGACCGTCCGACTAGGATTCGCAAAGTACCAAAGAGATACGGCTTAGAGTTTGATTAGCAAATAGTTAGTTATAAGTTATTATATAATTGTTTGTTTATTATTTTTATAATGTGTATATTTAGCAGGGAGGTGTAATGTAGGTAGTTTAGTATTAAAGTAATAATAAGTAGGTAGATTAAGATTTCTTTAGTCTCGCAATAAATCGTGAATAGAACAGCTGTGTTTTTACTGTCAGGACAATTCCCGTGCTTTCCTGGATATCCCGATATTTCTCAGAATGTAGCACGCAACATTTTATGTATTCTCACATATACAGTACTCTACTGAAACAAGTATTCCATTTAAAAGTCCAAAGAATCGTCCATCGTTTTCGACCAGAGAAATAAACACAATTTATCGCAATTCTGTCGTCATTTATTCAATTCAGTTTGCATCCACAATAGTATGGGCCGTAAAGTTTGAACATCACTAGCTCTGAATAAGATATCTTATGTAACGAGAGTGGTGTTACACATAACTAAAAGAAATTTTAAAATTTGATGTTGAAGTGATTGATTTTTGAGAAAAAGTTATAAATAAATAATTCTTTAATGTCAAAAATAATAAAAACAGTAATAAGACAACGTGAAGTTTTAAAATGTTTTGTACTCGTATGTTTTGTTTTAAGCCCTTTTTACGTTGTTTCATATTTTAAAATAATGATATTTTAATCAGACCTAACAGAAATTTACAACCTTAAATTCATAACATTTATAATGAAAATTGCATAATATCTAATTTATAAAAGTCTTCACGCCACAGCATTTAAAATAATAACCTCAAAATACCACACCAAGAGACATCGTCTAAGTGGTGAAGATGAACTCGAGAAGATGGCGGGAAAAAGAATAATGGCGGACCATTAGCTCCTAAATATACCCGGTGTACTGGGTATATTTGCAACGCTTGGATTAAACAATTTCATCACTGTATTCCATTAAACATTTTACTACACAATAATATTGAATAATATCTACGAGTAGATGTAGCATTATTGTTCCATTTTTCTTTATTAAGATAGTTTTTGAATGTCTTTCGTAATATCTAAAGTGTTATTTCCAGTTTCTCTATAATCCGCACCTTCATTTAAAACTTTTTGAAACAAAAACAAACAAAATCAATTCAATCAAACAAAATTTCTTCGGGGTCCCGCAGCTACCTACAATATCAAAAAGCTTTTTAGCTACTGCAAACTAAGCTCCCATGATACCTGATGAAAATTTGCTAAACGAATCACACAAAGGCATTAGCTAACTCACAACTTTTAATTGTTCCGCATTTTAGGCTAACAGCAAAGTTTGGCCGTCCATTTCTGTTATCAATATAGAATGTTAGGTTAGGGGACGGCGCATTTATTTTAGTACATTACGGAGGTGATTTTGCATCACTGTCCGAAAATAGCGGTTAAGCTTAGATATTATGACCTTAATTTATAATTGCTGACAATGGCAAAAGGGTTATGATTAATAGTACCTAACGTATGGCAACATGTATGCTATTTCTGAGACTTTTGTGGTTTATAAAGTGAGAGATGACAAAATGAAACAAAAAGTTTGCAATTACACTTAATTTGTGAGTGTGGAGAATATTGAGATACCACCTCAACCCCTCGTTCACAAAAGAGGACTCCTTACGGCCGAAACTAACGAATGGTTTGTGAAGAAAAAATTACTTATTGAAAATTGAAATAAGATAGAAAGTAATGGTGGCCTGTGGGGAACGCGAGTTAGATCTATGGGGAAGCACTGGTTGCGGTTTCCATTATAGGAAGGTAAAAATAAGCGTTCAAACGGCCTTAACTCAGCAGTGGATGTAAACCAGATGTTAGATGAATAAAGCAATAATTAATTTTGAGCCAAACATTAAGTTGAAAGACCTAAACGCTTTTTTTATTTACAGAAAGCAAAACAAAAAGAGAAAATAAAACAATAAATATTACAACAAGAAATTTCAATAAATTAAATTACAAGGTAAAACCATTAACTTAAAACTACACACTACTACTACTTACATAAAAGCCAATAAGCGAGTGGAATTATCTCCCGAAGTGTGTTTTTCCGAAAACATACCCGACCGCTTTTAAGACCCGAGTGAATAGGCTTTTTCTGGGCAAACTTGTTCTATTTAATAATAATAAAAAAAGCGTTTAGGTCTTTCAACTTAATGTTTGGCTCAAAATTAATTATTGCTTTATTCATCTAACATCTGGTTTACATCCACTGCTGAGTTAAGGCCGTTTGAACGCTTATTTTTACCTTCCTATAATGGAAACCGCAACCAGTGCTTCCCCATAGATCTAACTCGCGTTCCCCACAGGCCACCATTACTTTCTATCTTATTTCAATTTTCAATAAGTAATTTTTTCTTCACAAACCATTCGTTAGTTTCGGCCGTAAGGAGTCCTCTTTTGTGAACGAGGGGTTGAGGTGGTATCTCAATATTCTCCACACTCACAAATTAAGTGTAATTGCAAACTTTTTGTTTCATTTTGTCATCTCTCACTTTATAAACCACAAAAGTCTCAGAAATAGCATACATGTTGCCATACGTTAGGTACTATTAATCATAACCCTTTTGCCATTGTCAGCAATTATAAATTAAGGTCATAATATCTAAGCTTAACCGCTATTTTCGGACAGTGATGCAAAATCACCTCCGTAATGTACTAAAATAAATGCGCCGTCCCCTAACCTAACATTCTATATTGATAACAGAAATGGACGGCCAAACTTTGCTGTTAGCCTAAAATGCGGAACAATTAAAAGTTGTGAGTTAGCTAATGCCTTTGTGTGATTCGTTTAGCAAATTTTCATCAGGTATCATGGGAGCTTAGTTTGCAGTAGCTAAAAAGCTTTTTGATATTGTAGGTAGCTGCGGGACCCCGAAGAAATTTTGTTTGATTGAATTGATTTTGTTTGTTTTTGTTTCAAAAAGTTTTAAATGAAGGTGCGGATTATAGAGAAACTGGAAATAACACTTTAGATATTACGAAAGACATTCAAAAACTATCTTAATAAAGAAAAATGGAACAATAATGCTACATCTACTCGTAGATATTATTCAATATTATTGTGTAGTAAAATGTTTAATGGAATACAGTGATGAAATTGTTTAATCCAAGCGTTGCAAATATACCCAGTACACCGGGTATATTTAGGAGCTAATGGTCCGCCATTATTCTTTTTCCCGCCATCTTCTCGAGTTCATCTTCACCACTTAGACGATGTCTCTTGGTGTGGTATTTTGAGGTTATTATTTTAAATGCTGTGGCGTGAAGACTTTTATAAATTAGATATTATGCAATTTTCATTATAAATGTTATGAATTTAAGGTTGTAAATTTCTGTTAGGTCTGATTAAAATATCATTATTTTAAAATATGAAACAACGTAAAAAGGGCTTAAAACAAAACATACGAGTACAAAACATTTTAAAACTTCACGTTGTCTTATTACTGTTTTTATTATTTTTGACATTAAAGAATTATTTATTTATAACTTTTTCTCAAAAATCAATCACTTCAACATCAAATTTTAAAATTTCTTTTAGTTATGTGTAACACCACTCTCGTTACATAAGATATCTTATTCAGAGCTAGTGATGTTCAAACTTTACGGCCCATACTATTGTGGATGCAAACTGAATTGAATAAATGACGACAGAATTGCGATAAATTGTGTTTATTTCTCTGGTCGAAAACGATGGACGATTCTTTGGACTTTTAAATGGAATACTTGTTTCAGTAGAGTACTGTATATGTGAGAATACATAAAATGTTGCGTGCTACATTCTGAGAAATATCGGGATATCCAGGAAAGCACGGGAATTGTCCTGACAGTAAAAACACAGCTGTTCTATTCACGATTTATTGCGAGACTAAAGAAATCTTAATCTACCTACTTATTATTACTTTAATACTAAACTACCTACATTACACCTCCCTGCTAAATATACACATTATAAAAATAATAAACAAACAATTATATAATAACTTATAACTAACTATTTGCTAATCAAACTCTAAGCCGTATCTCTTTGGTACTTTGCGAATCCTAGTCGGACGGTCCTCGGGGAGCTGTCCTTCGCGGGCCGGCGATGGTGGCGGTGGCGATACAATGGGCGGCGCATCTGTAGGTCCGGCAGTCTCCTTTCCTCCAGTGCCTCCCCCTTCTATTCTACTGGACACATCTTCCACCGCCATCATTCGCGGAGCCGACTGCGCGTCGACAGTCTCACTGCCCTCCGACTCCGAAGGGGCCTCCGGGTATATTAGACTAGAGCGCTGCGACTTCCTCCGAATTTGATCTGCGTGCCTAGTTATATGTCGACCGTCACCGCTATTAATCAAGTACCGACGCGAACCTTCTGTACTAGCTACTGTGCCTTCTACCCATTTATCTCCCGCCCCGTAATTCCTAGCCCATATGTGGTCACCCGTTCGGTGCGCTATCGGAACCGTCCCTACTGCGCCGGCCTGCCGCGCCTGCGCTCGTTGTACGTGCTCGTGCTGGGCGCTCGCGCCGCGCAGCAAGTCCCACCGCGAACGTAACGGACGACGCTGCAACAACATCGCTGGACTATCACCGGTCGTGCTATGAGTGGTATTTCTATACGCTAATAGGTAGGTTTGTAGTGCGGCCTCTATATCTACCTTGTCTCTGACGGCTTTCTTAATGGCTCGCTTGCACAGCTTTACAGCATTCTCCGCCGCTCCATTGGATGCCGGATGATAGACTGGTGAAAATGATTGCTTAATTCCATTTGCTGTTAAAAATTCCCTAAGTTCTACACTAGTAAATGGAGGGCCTTGGTCTGACACTACTTCTAAAGGCAAACCGAAACGCGCGAACAATGTCCTCAGTACTCTAATCACCGATATGGCTTTCGTTTGGCTCATTTCCACTACCTCGATCCATTTGGTCGTAGAATCTACCACAACAAAAAACGTTTTACCTAAGAACGGACCAAGGAAATCGATATGTAAGCGAGACCATGGCTGAGCTAAGTACGGCCACGGCTGCGGCGATGCGCGGGGAGGCGCCGGCGCCTCCAGCGCGCAGGTCTCGCACTGCTGACACGTTTTTTCGATATCGCTGTCAATGTTGGGCCACCACACGAAACTACGACCCAGAGACTTAGTTTTGACTATGCCCATATGACTAGTGTGTAATTGTTTAAGAATAGTATTCCTTAAATATAAAGGCACAACTATCCTATAGCCCCACATTAAACAATCTCTTTCGACATATAACTCATGTTTCCTAATAAAATAAGCCTTAAGCTCGTCATCTGTACAATGTGATGGCCAGCCCGACTGTACATACATCAACACTTTACTCAGGACCGGGTCACGGGCTGTAGCTTGTCTAACATCGTCATTCGTAACCGGCAAAAAATTTTCTACGAAGTTTAGGTACGTTATTTCGTTTTTATTGAGTCCCACTTCTCGCCTATCCCCCGCCTGAGGCAGGCGCGACAGGGCGTCCGCGCAGTTATTCGCCGACGCCACATATTCTATATCGTATCTATAGCCTGACAGTAATATAGCCCATCTCTGAAGTCGCGATGCCGCCATAACTGGAATACCGACTTTGTTTCCGAATATGTAGGTTAAAGGCTTATGATCTGTTCTTAACAAAAAATTCCGCCCGTAAAGATACTGATGAAATTTTCTAACCCCATAAACAATAGCTAACGCTTCCCTGTCGATCTGCGCGTACGACCGTTCCGCGGCCGTCAAAGTTCGCGACGCATACGCTACGGGCCGCTCCCCGTCCGGCGTGAGGTGAGATATGACTACGCCGACCCCGCGCGCGCTCGCGTCCGCCGTGAGCACCAGCGGCAGGTCCAGCGAGTAGTGCACGAGCACCTCGCTGGTGCTCAGCGCGCGCTTCACGCGCTCGAAGGCCGCCGCGCACTCCGAGCTCCACTCAAACCTGACCCCGGTCCGCAGTAAATTATACAAAGGTGACAAAATGGTACTAACATTCCTTATAAACTTCCCATAGTACATAACCATGCCGATGAACGCCCTTAATTCGGACACATTTTCTGGCGCCGGTGTCTTAGCGATCGCCTGCACTTTATCAGGACAAGTGTGCACGCCGTCCTTACTAATTACATGACCTAAATAATTAAGCGATCTCGCGAAAAAAACACACTTGTCCTTTCTTACTTTGAGACCGCTCGACTCCAGACGCTCGAACACTTTGTATAAGTTTTGTAAGTGTTGTGACGTCCCTAACCCGGTTATTATTATATCATCTAAGAAGACACCTACCTGCGGCAGATCGGCGAACAACTGCTCGAGACGTCGTTGAAAAATACCCGGGCTAGACGCTAATCCGTACACTAAACGCTTATACATGAAAAGCCCTTTGTGAGTGTTGATTACTGTATACTTCTTGGTTTCGTCGAGTTCAAATTGCGCATACGCCTGCGATAAATCGACCTTACTGAATCTATCCCCCCCGTGTAATCGAGCAAACAGATCCTCTACCTTGGGTAACGGGTAACGGTCGACTTCTAGTACCTTATTTAGTGTAGACTTAAAATCAGCGCAAATTCGGATGGAGCCGTCCTTCTTGACTACCGGTACAATCGGAGTGGCCCAGTCGGAGCGGTCGACGGCTCGAGGATGTCGTCGCGCACCAGCTGCTCCAGCGCGCGCTCCACCGGCTCGCGCAGCGCGTACGCCAGCGGCCGCGCGCGCAGGAACACGGGCCGCGCGTCCGAGCGCAGATAAATGCTCACGGGGCCCCCCGTGAACCGCCCGAGGCCCTCCGCAAACACCTTACAAAATCTGGAACTAAATTCCCTTTCATTAAAATTTACAACATTGACTTGATAACAATCTAACCTACTTTCGGGGTTATATTCTACCGGTGTTATAACAATCTTCATCTCCGCTAACCATTGCCGACCTAACAATGAAGTATTTCCGTTTTTAATAATATATAAGTCTAATTGCCTCTTTCTATCTTTAAACTCAACAATGGGTGTAATCAACCCTAAGGGCCGTACCAACTCCCCGGTATAGTACCGTAACGCTAGCTTACACGGTTTGATTGTTAATTCTCGGAACAGTGTACTATACAGTTGATAACTTATACATGAAATAGCGCTTCCCGTATCAACTTCCATATTAATATTGCGCCCTTGAACATTAACGGGAATAACAATTGGATTGCACTGGTCAACCGTTAAGCGATTAATGTAAATAATCACCTCGTCGCTGTCCGTATCCTCCTCCCTGAAGCTTTCCTCCCGCTCCGCATTCTCCATGTTATGCAGAGCGCTGGTCTTCAACAATCGAGGGCACATCCTCTTCAAATGCCCCTCCTGGTTACACATGCGACACACATATAGCTTGAATTTACAAGCTCCCGCATCGTGCCGGCCACCACAAACTTTACATTCTGGTCCCGCATTTGTGAGTCTCCGCTCCGTCACCGGCCGCCCAGCATACTGGTGCCTGGCGCCAGCCGCCGCGCCTCGAGCCAGCTGATAGCCGCCGCCGCCGGCGCTCGCCGCCCGGCCGGCCCCGCCGCCGCTCGCCGTCCGCTGTCCGCCGCTCGCCGTCCGCTGTCCGCCAGCTACACCGAAACGGTGCACCCGCGTAGTGCTGATGTGCGCGGCACTACTCTCCATCCTGCCCCTGGCGCCATCCTCCACCAGCGCCGCGTTGGTCTCCGCCGCCTCCATGGACACCGCCAACTTGTATGCTCGCTCGAGCGTAATGCTGTCGTCCTCAGTAAACAACTTCTGCCGCATGTTGTCATTTACTAGGCCGCACACAAATTGATCTCGCAAATTTTCTTTCAAGCTGTCGCCTGTGAACCGACAATCCCGGCTTAACTTTTTGAGTTCCGCTACGTAAGTAGCCACACTTTCACCCTGTCTTTGAGTACGCTGCCTGAACTTAAACCTTTCGGCGAGTAAACTAGGCTTAGGGTTCAAATGTCCTTTCATAAGTGCCACCAGCTCCGTGTACGATTTAGTCGCAGGTTTGTCCGGGGTGCACAAATTTCCCATCAGTTCATAAGCTTCATTACCAATAACCGTAATCAGAATTGCCACTCTAACATCACTGCGCACCGAGTTGGCTATGAAATATTGATCCAAGCGATCCACGTACGTGTCCCAATTGTCTTTGTGAAGGTCAAACGATCCGATCTTACCGACCGCCATCTTTACACTCAACGGCGCAACCGCACAATATTTCACCGAAATGTCGATAAATCACCGATCGCACTGCAATCCGTACGAACTTCTTGCTGCACACGCGTGGTAATCGATCTCGTCGCCACTGAGAAATATCGGGATATCCAGGAAAGCACGGGAATTGTCCTGACAGTAAAAACACAGCTGTTCTATTCACGATTTATTGCGAGACTAAAGAAATCTTAATCTACCTACTTATTATTACTTTAATACTAAACTACCTACATTACACATTCAATGCATACTTTCTTTCAATGTATCCCTAATATCATGTGATCGCAACCTAAAAATATTTTATTTTCGTTTTCGCACTGTTATTGCCTCCCGATGCATTTTGGGCAATAACGACCTCTTCTTTTTCTTGAGATATATTTGTCCCCATTGTCAAAGTTATAATTCAGAGTTCATGGTTGCTAATTATATTCAAAGAAAGTGACGATATGATGCGCGAACACGACACCGACTGGCAAGGTCGCCATATAAGGTGGGACCAAAGTTAAACAAGTGCGCTGTTCTAAGACATGATTTATTCTGCTCTTAATAAAATAGATACACGATTATTTATATCTTACAAGCTATGAGTACATCTACTACACAATGGTCACCACTCCATGGTCGGTATCCTCGATAAATTTTTTTAAGTCCTATCTTACAATCAACAGGCGATATTTTTGAAGAAAATTTACTAATTATATCGATCAAGATCTTCAAGAAAGTAGTCATATTTCGTCTTTTTTTCCAAATTGAATCTAAGGTATTTCGAAATGTCCAAGCAAAACCACATCAAAAGCATATTACGTTGAATTAATCAAAGCGTTATTGTTTCCAAAAAGATACTGCAAAAACCGGACCGCGGTAGTAGGTTACAAAGCAAATCCACAGTTAATTTCCTTCTAGAAACAGCGCAATTAATGAACCAAAAACCTCATTGTGAACACAACAGCTGCACTGTAATGGTTCCGCTACACGTAAAGTAACGCGCGGGAAAAATGTTCAGTGGAATTTTTCATTACGCTACGTGGTTGGTATGTTGGATAATGTTTCAATGTCGAATGATCAAAACCAATTCTGCAATATGGCGGCGATAAGTAATGAGCATAGTGTTGCCAATTAGTGTTGGGCTGGGTTGAAATCCGTAGAAAAATATCTATTTGGTTACAAATAGAAAAAAAAATATTCAGCTGGAAGTCATTAGTCAATAATGGTCATTTAATGATACTAAACACTCTCAAAGCTCATCTAACCAAATTATTTTTTCATTCTTAACTTATTTTTATCTTTCCATTTTTCCGGATTGTAATAAACTTAAAATCACATATTTCTACAAGAAGAATTATCAGGAAATAACCAACTTATATACCCAGCTGAACAGTAATTTGGTTCTAGACTTAACCAATATTTTTTCTGTACGCTCTGGTGTTCAGCAAATAACATTGGCAACGCTAGTTGTAAAGCGGATTCAGTAAATTCTGTTGCTTTTTGTATTGCATTCATTGAATTCAGTTCCAATCTGAACGTAACAATTAAATTATAGCATTAAAGCAGATTAATCAGCCGATTGCTTAATGCGTCCACAAATAGCTTAAAATGGAACGCACATAAGCGCCTTACTTTTACAATCATCCCCATGGTTTTGAATGGCCTTTTTACGACATTGTTTTTTGTTGAATCCTCTTTATTGACTGCCTCAGTGGCGTAGGTCCGCTTGCGACGCAAGTGGCGTGTTCGATTCCCGCTGACGGGTCAGGCGTTTGTTCTGCAAGCACTTTCTCCTTAGTCTGGGTGTTCAATATATAAAGTATGTTGGTAGTATTATTATTAAGTATACCAGATGTCTAGTAACACAAGCAGCTTATCACAGTACTTGGTATTGTGTGGATTATCCAGCTATATTTTTATTTATTTTTTGCTTTTGTACATCCACTGTTAAACCTCATCATCACCCTATTAACATTCTCACTGCTGGAACACAGGGACTTCTCTCTAGGCGAGAGAGATTAGGCCTTAATTCACCACGCTGGCCAAGTGCGGGTTGGTGAATATCACATGTCCTTCAAACTCTTTAAAGTCATCAGAACATGCCGGTTTCCTCACGATGTTTGCCTTCATCGTTAAAGCACGTGTTTAAAGCGCACACCAATGACTCAAGAAGAAATATCCAGAGGTGCTGTTAGACCTAATAAAATAAAATAAATAAATAGATATTACAATATCTTTTCTATAGATATTTTATTCATTTTGTATTTATATCTAAATCATTTAGGATTTTCACCTACCACGAGTTTAGACGCAGTATTGACTAAGTTTATTCATCTTTTTTTATCGATAACAAACCCAACAGCGTCTTACGCCAAAATATTGGACTGATTCAAAATTATGAGTGCTAATATAGAATCTAGAGCATTTTATAAATATACTTTTAGATAACCAATTTCAAATTGCAAACTACTGCTTTGCATCGATATGATAAGCATCTACAACTTCTAAAAACACGATGTTAGAATCGGTTCTCCCGGGTATAATGCAAGCAAACTTGGCTAAGTTTGCTACCTGATGTACCAAGTATATACACTAACGTTCCGTTTACCATTTTAATACAGTTATCGGCCTTTGGGGGTTTCCGCCATGTTATGTTTAAAGTTTATCGGTTTCCCCGCTACAGGATAATGAATTATTGCCTTCAAGCATCTTGCTAGGCTAACAAGGGATGCCCTTTAATTGGCTGGTTGTGCTATGTTGTGGAATATATGTTTAGTTAGTTAGTTTTATAAAGAAACTAGCTGTTTACTTGCAGCTTTGCCTGGGTAATAATAGATTTTCCCCGGGAAAAAGTAGCTTTTGACATTTACTGGGAAAACAGCTATGTCCGTACCAAATTTGATTCAAATCGAGTTTAGCTCGCAATAATTGCTGGACTGCCTAAGTGGCGCGGTGGGCGAGAGTCCGCTTGCGGCGCAAGAGGTAGCGGGTTCGATTCCCGCCGAGGGGTCAAGTGTTTGTATGTTCTGCAAGCACTTTCTCCTTGGTCTGGGTGTTTAATATGTATAATAAAAAATATCTATGTACGTATGTATATTATATTAACTATATCAGATGACTAGTACCCGTAACGCAAGCTAAGAGCTTACCACGGGGCTAGATGTTGTTGTGTGGATTGTCCGGAAATATTTTTTTTTTTATTTATTTAATTAATTTTCCCGCGAAATGTGGTACTATATCATTGTACAAAGTAGCCTATATTTTATTCTATTATGTAAGCTATATTAGTGTAAAGTTTAAAAAAATCCATTTAGTCGTTTTAGCGTGAAAGAGCAACAAACACACTTACATACCCAGAAACTTTGGCGTTTATAATATTAGTAGGATTTAACTAGCTTGCTCTATAAAACTTCTTATTTCACTCAGCTGGGGGCTATAATATGTTAATGCAAGGGTTGCACCGTAATATTTATACGAATTTATACTTACTAATGACCTTTTGCTTTAGCTGTAACATTTTGTTTACCGCAGTCACTCTAATTTAAATTGATTACCTAATTAGAAATAAGAATGCAATAAAAATACAAATCATATTAAGTCAAATGCATCGGTATCCAGTATTCTAAATCAAAATAACCATCATCTCTATAAGCAAGTTATTAAACCGCAAATTTCGCCGAAACCTATGTATACCTAGTGGTTTGTGGGGAGCTTGTTTGAATTATTGTTTGTTTCTAAAAGCTTTTAGTTTGCGACAAAAGTTTATAAAATTATCCCAGCTTTAATATTAAACATATTAGTTTCTTCAAATAATTATGTTAAGTCTGTAAGGCTAGGCTCGAGCAGGGGCCATTCTACGGATGAAGAGAGAGAGATAAGTTTTTTATGATTCCATATTATCAAGATTTTAGCAAAAGTAAAAATAAATAAAATAAATATTGCCTGACAATCCACACAACAACATCTAGCCCCGTGGTAAGCACTAAGCTTGTGTCTCGAGTACTAGACATCTGATAAACCTAATATACCTCTAATATACATAATAGATATTTTTACTAAACGTATTAAAACACCCAGACCAGAAGAAGGAACACTGACCCCCTCGTCGGGAATAAAACCCTTGCACCTGCAAGTAAAAAAAAAAACTAGAAAAGTATTCAACTAAATCGTCATTGGCTTGCTCTAACACTTATCCATACATAATGCCCGCTTTCCACTGCGAGCGGAACGGACTCATTACGGACTTCGCTAAACTCATAACGATGGTTTTCATACAAATGCTTCCACCAAAGCGGAGCGGAGTGAGCGAGTTGAAAGAGTCACATAAGAGGTTAGCGAGTTGAGTGAGTTCAGTTTTCGTTTTCAGTGGTAGGCGAAATAAATTATTTTTTAAAACTCTTTCTTAGTGGAAGGGCAAAACTTTTTGTGATTTCAAACTACGTTCCGGTTGACTATTTCTCGCTCATTTCACTTACGCAGTGGAAAGCGGGTATTAAGGAATAACATTGAGGATTTACCTTATAATCTAAAGGAATCATTAAAATTTATATTTGAAAACCAATGGCGTTGAGTGTGTTAGCTTCAACCAAATGTTAAATCAGGGTCCCGAAATGCGTTGAATTCGATTCATTTCCTGTGAACCCTTTCATGACTACTTAGGGTTGGCGTGAACCCAAAATGTTACTGATTCTTATCTTGCATTTTTGAATGGTCTTCATTTTACAAAACATTGAATTCATCTTATCATTTTAAAATTCATTACTTTAAAAAGGAACAAGATTACTTTTTAATGTAAAGTCTAAAGTGTAAGTCAAAATATTGATTCTAATCATTTTAAATATCCTGTCGTATACGACAGGATATTTAAAATTAGTTCGTCGAGATTTATAAATCTCGACAGGTTTGTTAACAAGAACCTATAATATTTTACGTGAAACGAAAACTGTATCCGTTTTAAAGAAAAAGTCGCAAGCATGCTCGTAACATTGCATAGAATTAATGTTAATGAGGATTTAAGTGCATAGAGCTATTTTCTAATGGCTGGATTTAGCTGGCTAGGCACTCAAATTCTAGTACCTATACTTAGTATACTTCCCTTGTTCCTCTTAATGTCTGTTTATGCTATAACCTCTCATATCAACCACTGTATCGATTTAGGATCGAGGAAATAGTACATACTTTTACCATTCTAAAAGTCTACATTGAAAATTCACTAACCTTTTAAAGACTTTTCTATGCCTAAACCGTCCAATCAAGCAGACTTCCGATGCGACATAAATTCCCAGAATTTATTATCCATCCAACCCTCAAATGACTTTGCGGTCGCACTTTGATAATTTTAATTTACAAAATAGAAAGTCCACGGGGGAATTCTTACTTCTGGGCGCTGCCAGCCCTATGCGCCATGGTAAATTGACTGTGACAAAATACTCCCATCTGTTTAATGACTGGACTTAATTCTGGTCACAGTACCACTGATGTTTCTAATCTGTTTGATCATTTGAATTTGAGCCTTGTTTTTGCTTGGGAGTGCAGATTTTTAACGGAAAGGGCTGTAAAAACATTGTGAACCCGTATTAATCAAAGCCCGAAGGTGCTTAGACGAATGTTGGGGCATATTTTCAGCGTGCGCTGTTTCCCATTGTAATTTTGTATCGAGCAACCCTTGCGCGGGCAAAAGCTTTTAAAAGTTTAAATTAAAACACAACACACCATTCGCGCAAATTGATCATGGCTGAAAAATCTGTGCAATATGTTTTAATTTTAGCTGTTAGATGTTTCCTAAAAGTAAATTTAGAGATCGAAAAGAAAGTTTGGTATCAATTGATTTTTTTTAACATTTACCTATTATTTTATTTTGCTTTTCTTAAAGCTCTTTTTTGTTTTAATGATATCTGAATCGCAAGGAAAATGTATCTTTTTGTTTTGACAAACAGCATTATGCTTGCAATATTCATTTTAAGCTTCCTATACTAAATAGTCACAGCTATTACGTGTGGCAACATTGCGTGCATAGTAAATTACAGTTTCCATTTTGGCTTATGCAGCACATTCAGTTATTGTTTGAAGCGATGAAAGGGGTCCGACAATGTCCCTAGCGGTCCAACCCGACAACACTCGACAACGTCGTCTTGTAAGCCAGATAGTGGCATGTAGCATAGAGCCGATAAAATCATTGAAAATCAAGTTTGAGCGGTCGATGTTTCTGTTGGTTTGCTTTGGTATAGTTGATAACGTGTTGTTGTTACTAAGGCGTTTTCTTGTACATAATTACTCTGTACGAGAAGTTTATGGCCTGGTACGATCAATAGATTAGAATAAAATAGAAAAAAAACAACGCACACATACGCATAATAAAGTTTTTGAAATAGATAAGGGGCGGTATACTTGGGGTTTATTCACCCAGATGCATTAAGTACAATTATTGTAGGCTATATTCAACGCTTAGGTGCATTAAACAAAATGCGTAATACCACAAACGTAAGCTGTGTACTTGTATAGTCCCTTTATCCATCTCCTTCGTAGTATTAATCATAACTTACTCTGAAAGGCTAAAAATAAACCAGCAAAATAAATAAGAGGTTAGCACCTAAAATAATAAGCACAAAATTCTTATTCTGTAAAAGTTTTACCCCAAATTCCGTTCTGTGCTAGCGCTTCTAAATTAAGCTCTATCACCTCCCACTGGCAGGGTTCCAATGGGAATTTTTATCCAACTTGGAATAAAAGAAAAAATAAATTTTGATTTACGCAATCCACAGATCACTGACTTAAATTAAAGTAGTCAATTTGCTACAGAGCGCGAGGCTTTATGTTTAAAATAAAGTTACTTGTAACAGTTTCTCCACCAATTCTTGCTATTTACAAAATGTTAAATTAGTATCGTCTTATTCTGACGTTATTTACAGAAATTAATCGTTTACTCAAATTAAAAAACGTTTATTTCATAAAACGATATCAGACACTTGAAAAATCGACCCGAAATCAGTTTATTTTTACTAAATTTTTGGCGCATAGCAACTTAAAGTTCAAAAACTGCTGTGTCTTTTGGCGCAGTTTTTATTTTTATTTTTTTTGTATTAGAACGGTATTGCTTGTTTCTTTTCTTTTGCTTGCCAAATAAATGTATTTTACTAACATTATGGCAGGTTCATATTATTCCAGTCCAGTTATCCAGCAGGCTAATACAATTTCTGAACTGGATTGCTCCAATCCAGCACTGTTTTCGATAGCGATACTAGAACATTATTTTTATGAGAATTAGATCTTTGTGACAAATAAAATCTCACCTGATGTTTAGTGTCGATGTGTGTGATGTTATTTAAACTGCCTGATATACCATTTTTAATATTCATACGATATTTTTGTATCACAAAATGCCTATGCATTTATTTAATCATAACCTCATCTGATGGTAACAATCGATGATATTTGATGGTTGTCTATTTCATCGAAGATAGATCACAAATATGGAGAAAATATTTTCACCTATACCATTCTCACATAAAATAATACATAATAAGGATATAAAAGTCAGACAAGATGCCAACATAGATCCACTAACTGGGAGCCTAATGAGACTACGGTCGTAGCCTACAAATTACTTTCCCAAATTGGACTGTCAGTAAATTCCTTAACCCTAATTTTCAATATTCATAACGCGTAAGGGACTCCCAAAGCCTTACATATTATAACTAAACCTTCATTCGAAATGACTCCACTTACCTACGTAATCTTTGGGTATAATCTTGAAATTCAAATAAGTTGATATAATATATTATAAGAAATAATTCTTAAGTTTCTTTGGTTTGATAAATTTGTAATAAAAAATAGAATATGCGGTCTGTTTTAAGTATATAAAAGCCAAGAAAATTTGTGTAAATTAATTAAAGTCGACAAAGAAAGTCAAAATAATTTCAAAGCTATCTACTACCACTGCCTACCCACTTTTATGCTCCTAATAACTATAAATCGAGTAAAGTATTCAAAAAAAATTTTATAAACGATAGTTATTGTAAACAATTCTAATAATAAAAAATAAACGTTAAATTCGTACCGTTTTATTCAACAGTATTTATTTCCGAATTCTCCGAAAAAAAAATCAGTACATCCAATTGTCATTCCGAAATGCTAAGCTAACCATAGACTAACCGCTTGCCCGCAGCGTGATAGAAGGTCCATTAACAGTTGAAATTAAATATTTATGAGACACAAAGACGCTCAAGACATTAAACTTTTATAAACCCATCCAAGTTAATACACGGATAAATAACAGTCAATAAAAATACCATCCTGCTGAGTGTTCGGTCGTCCAAACCTTTAACTTTTCACTTTAAAGCCAAGACGATGGCTCATACATAGTAAATTGCGGCGATAGTGAAGGAAGCCCGCTTTTCGAACTTCCGGTGCAGGTTCAGCTGTTTCACATATTTTTCTGAATAACATCGAAGAGATATTTTTAATTTTATCTTGTTAACTTTTGCTTCATACCTGACAAATGACATTGTGAGAAAAATGCCATGGTTATATTATTTAGATTTATAACGATAAAGTTACCATAAAAATAATAAATCATTGTAAAAATCCCGTTATAAATATAAAGAGTGTTGATAATCATGATAGTTATTAAAGTCATATCCTCATTTTTAAACCCCCCACCCAAAAAAGAGGTGTGTCTGTCTGTGTGTCTGTCTGTATGTCTGCCTGCCTGCCTGTCTGGGGCATCATAGCTCCCGAACGGATAAAGCGATTTCATTTTAAATTTTGTGTGAAAAGTGAGTTTGGCGCGAGTTTAAAAGTTTTTTTTTTTTTAGACATGTTTCATGAAATTCGGTTGTGCCGTTTAAAAGTTATGGGCATAAGAGTGGGGAAGGAAAACCGAAAATTTGCGAATATACTCGAGTGGGGTATCAGATGAAAGCGCATCGCGCACATTATAAAATATTATGGTGTTTTACTTTTAAGGTAATTAAGGCAAGAGAATCGGGGGTTTTTCTTAAATTTTAATGCTTATAACGAGGCGATTTGAGGTTAATCTAGGGTCCTCCCCATCACTTCCCCGATAACGATACTTATATTACGGTCGTAGATAGTAGATACCATACGAACAAAAAAATAAATCATCATTTTAAGTTATTATAAAAATATAAGTAAATTGATGTTAGCTTCTTCGTGTGAAACATAACACCAAAATAAGCTACCATCAAAATAAATGTTCGAAAATTGTAACAAAAAGAAATCCATAGCAAGAAAAAGTAGAGAACAATCAATCAAGCACGTCATCAATGGGAAACTTTCCCTAATTCGATTGCAATACGATTCATAAAACTTTGCCGAAAGAAATCCAAACTCTCCCCTACCCTTGGACCGGAACTTAAGCCACGGATGGAAAAAACAAGTATCGCACAATAGGTACACTTTGCGGACTATGATTAAGAACCGAATATCGCCGATTGAATAAACTCACTTTCCTTTGTTTATCACTGTATCAGCCATGAGGCTTCCATTGCACCAAACAAATGTAAAGATATTTGATGTCGATAAAAACTATCAAGGTTTTATTCGAATTTTAAATCAATACTGTATTATACAGAGTGCCCGGTAATGAATGAATTACCTAAGGAAATGCTTTATTAATTAAATACCCAAAAATACTATAAGGTGACCTTATAGTTTATTTTTGTAAACCTTAACCACAAATTACGTACCTCATGTATGTATTTCATGTTTTCCTATTATGATTTTTCGTTAACTATGCTATCAGATAGGCAGCAAAAACACGAGTAGCTATGGTAATTTTTTTATAATTTTCATGAAATTGTAAATTTTGTAAACCGGACACCCTGTATATATATATTTTGTGACAAAATCATCACACGCGCAACGTGAAATTAGGCCTATCTCCGAACTTGTGCTAAAATAGACGTAAATAAGAACAGGGAAAACTGATATGATTAGTTGTAAAAGAAAATCGTGGGAGCGCACACACTTGTCCGCTTAGGTAGCTAAATGCGATTTGTTATGGCAAGATTCCCAAGGAAATGAGAAAAATTCTGATGCTCGTAAAATAGGGTTACAAACGCGAAGCCATGGATATAGCTTCAGTATTCATAAAATCTTAAGCATATAAATATTATCTACGTATTTTTCATACGTTAGTTCTATATGTTATTTTTAATATTAGGTCCTTACATATGAAATTGGCGTTTTTCGTACTGGCCACTTTAATCACAAATTTCTCCTCTTTGGTAAGGAATTCCAAATTCAAATTTGTACAGCTATAGACTCATGTATTTGTGCTTCGATGATCGTCATTCATTTGTTTTTTTTCTTCTGTTTTTTTCTGTTTGCGTCACTCATTTTACAAAATGGAAAACTTAAAATATCGCATTATTTACGAGTACGAGTTCCGCCGTGGCACTAGTGCTGCGGAAACAACTCGAAGGGTGAATGATGTGTATGGCGGTCGTGTTGCAAAAGAAAACACAGTTCGTTTTTGGTTCCAACGTTTTCGTTCTGGAAATTTCGACTTGCAGAACAAGCCCCGTGGACGGCCTGAGACTCAAGTTGATAATGAAGAGTTGAAGGCTATTGTGGAAGCGGATCCATCGCAAACCACGTCCGAGTTAGCTGCAGGCTGCGGTGTTAGTGATAAAACTGTTTTAATTCACTTGAAGCAAATTGGGAAGATTAAAAAGCTTGAAAGGTGGGTACCTCACGAATTGACTGAAGCAAACCGGCAAACGCGCGTCGACTGCTGCGTTACATTACTAAACCGGCACAATAATGAAGGTATTTTAAACCGAATCATTACCTGTGATGAAAAATGGGTTCTTTACGATAATCGGAAGCGCTCAGCGCAATGGTTGGATCCTGGCCAGCCAGCCAAATCCTGCCCCAAGCGAAAATTAACCCCAAAAAAGTTACTTGTAAGCGTTTGGTGGACTAGTGCCGGTATTGTTCATTACAGTTTTCTCAAATCTGGCCAGACTATTACGGCTGATGTCTATTGTCAGCAATTGCAAACCATGATGGAAAAGCTAGCGGCTAAACAACCTAGGCTGGTCAATCGCTCCACGCCACTGCTGCTTCACGACAACGCTAGACCACACACTGCGCAACAGACGGCTACTAAATTAGAAGAGCTTCAATTGGAAAGTCTAAGACATCCTCCGTACTCCCCGGACCTTGCTCCAACAGATTACCATTTTTTTCGAAATTTGCATAACTTCTTGCAAGGGAAAAAATTCAACTCCGATGGGGCAGTCCAAATCGCCTTCAAAGATTTTATTGATTCCCGTCCGACTGGTTTTTTTAGTAAAGGGATCAATGAACTACCTATAAGATGGCAAAAGTGCATAGAAAATAATGGTTCATACTTTGATTAATTAAATATATTATATTAAAAAATATTCGACTTTTTGTTCCTCCCATACAAAACGCCAATTTCATATGTAAGGACCTAATATAATTGGCTCGATTTTCTGTTCTCCAAGTATTATGAGATTTCCTACTGTAAAACTGATGAATAAAATAATTTTCTTTAGCTTGTAAATTGTTAAACGAAAAACCGTTAATGTTTTATTTACATAATTATGTATCGAAATTATGTCAAGTTTTCCTTAAACAATCGTGTTTTTATACGACTATACTTCTTCCTTTTTTTTATAATTAACTAAATTCTGAAATCTTTTTTGATCCTTTTCTTATACTAAATAGCAAATAACCATAGAGAGTAATTTATAGCAAGAACATTTAAAGGTAAATTTGAATTCCATTTCTAAAAAAATATTTCATCTATAAACAACTTAAGATACGAGTACTTGAAGGTAATTTTAAAGCATTTTCATAGCTCTCAATGTAATTTTACTCTCTTACGTAAAATAACGTCCTCCATTCTGACGTCACGGCGGTTTTTCCCGGCGTAATGAGAAAATGTGGGACCTCTGCTGGCTTCTTCACTCCCTTGTTTATAGTTTAAAACGACCTATCTACTACACTTAACCTTCCTTTTGTAATCATGATAAATGTGAAAGTATAATCGTTCTCTCTTGTATTTTCTTTGAAACTAACTGTACATATATTTCCTTGCAGAAATGGAATCATAGTTTTTCTAGCCTGGTGATACAAAGTATTTGTCAATACTGATTAAGTAGTATTATATGATAGTGAGTACATTTTTAATCTCTGAATTTTTTTGGTACCTATGGTGACAGGTGTAAAGTGAATACTTACACAATATTATAGAAAAATAGAAAAGTAAAGTCACGTATACCATGGTTGTTAATTTGAGTATAACCAATAATGCAATCAAATCAATCAAAAAGTTTTAGTCCTCCGTAAAGCGTTCACAAAATCGTTCTAAGATATACTTATACATACATCTTTAGGTAAAGGATAAACTCTGTAATATTATCTGTAACTGTAAACAGTCTGAGCACAAGAGTCCCTTGATTTGACAACCGATAGCTGATAACATAAAGATATTCCTTTGAAATAACATCTGAGAAACTATTTCCACTCACGAATTCCCGCGATCAAACACACCCTACATGATTTAAGGAATACATTTCCTGCTTTGGTAAACAGTATTACAAACTGCATCCCTCATCCGTCTTGTTGACACTATGGAAATTAAACCTTCTGCTGGTTTTATTAAGAAGACGGTTTGGCGTTTATTAATACTGACATTTGCATCGGAGTAATAAATTTTGCTGGAATTTTTGAAGGAGAATGCAAATTAATGCATATTAATTTTTTGGTAAGGGTTTGTGAGGAGATAATCGGCGTATTTAACCGAAGACGAATCGAAGCGTTTATTTAACATAATCTCGCAGTTAAAGCAGTGAAAGCTCACGTATTTCTTTTTCTTTTTCGTATAAGTAAATTTACTTTTGAAATACTTGGTTTATTACAACATGTCATGTGATGTTAACATGACACACTCAGTGTGTATTTTACAAACGTCACAGAGTGTTTTGTGCTCTGAACTTGCTTTGAATAACGTGAATTCATACAATGTTGCTGACATCTTCTCACCTTTTAACGCGTGTCACGTTTAAGCAGATTTAAAAGTAAAATATTATTTACGGGTTTGGTATAAAATTCACTTAACTTTAGTCCTTGTCCAGAAGGCGTGGTCGCTATGAACCATATTAAATATATATACTTGCATACTTGTAACAGTGCACGCGATTGTCATATATTTGAATTGAAAATACATCAAAAATTCTAAACTTGTCTTGTCTCATCAGTAAGTGTAATCAGTAGTTTTTTACCTGTTGAGTATTCCTATGTACTATTTTTGGTACGTATTCGCCTTTTTCATATATCATATTATACCATATTCGTATTGTATTATCATAAGGACTTACTTTTGACTACAGTCTAGCAAAAAGGCAGAGACGAGGTCAACGATGGAGCAAGTTTGCCCAGAAAAAGCCTATTCACTCTGGTCTTAAAGGTGGTCGGGTTGTATTTAATCGGAAAAACAGACTTCGGGAGAGAATTCCACTCCTTAGCGATGCGCACTATAAAAGAATTCGAGAAGCGTTTCCATGGTCAAGGTGATGGAGTTTTCAAAGAGGTAAACATTAAAGGTCCTATTTTATTTTGACTATTAATTTATTCTAGCATTCTAGTCTTGTGAAAAAAGAAATAAACTAATAATCTAGTCTGCATTTCTCTTTTAGTCAATAGCCTGCTTTTATCTTAATTGTAGCAAAGGATTTTCCGAATGCATTTTGTAAGTAACTTAAATGAAACGATTATTGGAATGGATTATAAATACTTTTTATATAATAATAATACCGCCGAAAAACTGAAACGTTTCAATGAAGTTGTATTTTATAAAAAAACAATTGTTAACCTAGTTCTTACACTAATTAAAGAAACCTTGAGCCGGTGCCCTGCTTGCCTTTTTTATGGACGTTAGATATTTGTTTGTCCGCAATCTCACTTGATGGTAAGTGTCGTAGATGTGTATGTAAAAATGTAAGATTTGATATTAATTGTCTTTAAAAGATAATATGTGTTCTTTTTTGGGTCAAGAGTTAGAAATTATCAACATTGGACTACATAGTAAAAAGTAAAGCGTGTTTAAAATATAACGTGTCGAATTAAGAACCTTCTCCATTTTTCCGTTGGTTGAAAATTTACACCATGCACGTTTACAAGCGCTAAGCGCCGCGATTCCTGTCTTTTCAAAAGCTCGTCACAGTGACTGTATGCTACATTCAATTAAGCGATCGATCGCCAAAACGCGTTGTAGCTTCGTTGTCGCCTAAACGCACGATTAAGCTACGCATCTGTGATCGAGCACGAAGTAGCTGAAACGATAAAATGCCAATTACCATTGCATAAAGTGGGCTTACTTATTGTTGTTTTATATGGGTATGATTCCCGCTGAAGTAATAGTGTGTTTGTTCTGCAAAACACATTATTCCATGCTCTAAGGTTTTCGTTTAAACTACAACAAAATATATATTTGTATGTAAAGTAATGAATGAAAATAATATTAATTGAACTAATATGATTAATACATGATATGTTCAAATTTAATGTTTGTTATGTAGAGTAACGTAAAAAACATGCTTTTAACATCATTGCGTGAAATGTATAGAAACCATTTTCAACAACATCTTTGCATTGGGAACACAACATGAACAGAACTGTACTCTATTTAGATAATATAACCGGATATTTACCATAATTGCCAGACAATCCACTTTGAATATTGATGACCATGATGGTTTCAATAGTTATATGAACTGATGTCGTTATTTTCACTTGCATAACATCATCATCACCCTATTAAAGTTCCTACCCACATGGACACAGGGACTTATCTCTCTTGCCGAGAGAGATTAGGCCTTAATTTACAACCAAGTGCGGCTTGGGGAATGTCACATGTCCTTCAAACTCTTTAAAGTTCTCAGAACATGCCCGTTTCCTCACGAAAGCGCACATACATACTTTACAGCAGTTAATAATATAGTAAATATTATAGTACTAGCTGTGCCCTGCGGTGCTACCCGCGTTATATTGGATGAAGTACTCTTAACCAACAACATATTTATTTGAATAAAGATTAATATTATTATGTTGATACAACTTAAACAAATTATTTCGACCAAATTAGGTACCATAAAAACGTTTTTTGTGAGTTAATCTTAAAAGATAGATATATACTATTGCGGACTGTTTTTTAGATCATTAAAAGAGCTATTATTCTTTAATACATATTTTTTGTGTATCTTGAACCGTTTTCACGGCGCTCGCAACGGAAGGCTTCAAAGATGAACAATTTCTCCCGTTTTTTACACATTTACCACTATATCTTTGCTCCTATTGGTCGTAGCGTGATGTTATATAGCCTGTAGCCTTCCTCGATAACTGGACTATCCAACACAAAAAGAATTATTCAATTCGAACCAGTAGTTTCTGAGATTAGCGCGTTCAAACAAACAAACAAACAAACAAACAAACAATCAAACAATCAAACAAACAAACAAACTCTTCAGCTTTATAATTATTAGTATAGATTAATATTGACATTTTGCCGATGTATTCTAATATAATAAGTTACTTCTGACAATGTCCTTTTACAGCAGCTTTAACATTTTATATTACATGTCTTTTACTATTTATCTATTTTTAATCTCTTGTGACATGTTTGTTAGATTTTTTATATTTATTTTTTATTTTTTTACACAAATGACAATGCCACTATACAGCAGCATTAATTTATTTATTAATATTGTTTTTGTACATTATGACATGTCTTTCAATTTAATTATTTAATACCTATTCCTAATTTTAGTAGTTTTTAATTTGACAATGCCACTATACAGCAGTAACAATTAAAGATGTTTCTTATTATTTTATGATGAATTTGTATTGGATTTATATTGGATTTTAATAGAACATTGTTTTAGTTGACAATGCCACTACTCGGCAGCTCTATTATTAAGTTACATCTCAAATTGAACGTCTTGTCTGCGTCTTTTGCTGTATGTTCTGTGTGTGTTTATAATAATAATTAGAATTTTTTAACGAAATCAAGTGTACAATGTTGCCTATGATGAATAAAGTACTATGAAACTATACAGTTTTCAAGAAGAAAAATTTAGAGGTGGCTTGAAGCGACAACCTTCGGAATTAAAGTGGAGTGTGCTCCCACTTAGCCAGCACGGCTTTATGGCTCGCATAACATAAAACTTTGTAATAAAATGAATCATCCATGCAAATATTATTTTATATTCCATCCACAGCGGTTATTATTTCCAAGTTCCCGTCAGAATAAGATGCGCTCTATTCAGTCGCATCTCTTATCCAGTTTGTATACAACTTATTCAATTCGCAGCACAGTTCGTGAATGTGATATTTCGTTTTAAAAACTGTCTAGAGCCCTCGCTAATACAGTTTTCCGTTTCTGGTTCGTAGTCACACAAACTTACGAAGTTATTTTAATAATAGGCATGCTCATTATGCTCTTTTCGTGGTTATTCTTTGTGCCTGAAAAACAACTGAGCTTAAGATAAAAAGACAAAGCATAAATAGAAGCCAGACAAGCAGTAGACATCCAAAGGTTGTCTCATTATCATCATTGTCCCACAATATTTGGAGTTGGCACAAATTTTCTTCCACTTTCTTCTATAACTCATAAAAAAATGTAAGTATATAATTAAACTCTCTTCCCACATATCCATCCATATTATAATAATAATAAATAATAAAGAAACTTGTATTATTTGTGTACAATAGAAAAATATTGAACTGAATTGGTAGCTGTTCTTTACTCCGCCATTTTGATTAAACTGGAACTTCCTCCCAAAGGGGTTCCAACATTTAAGCAACTTAGAGTTTCGATTAAAAAACCTACGTTATAAGATTTACGTTTCAAATCCTTTCATTGCTATTTAAAATATGTTTGCAGAAATAGATTAAGACGCATCCTTCATCGCATCGTTTCATAACTGATTTAAAAATCTATTTTTTTATTCAAAATGGCAGACTAGTAGGTGTGCAAGGTTTATTCTAATATGTTTGACCAATTTAGATTATTTTACAAGCTAAGTGTGATGGGTTACACCAGAAATCAATGGAATCATAATGGCCCCATTTCCATCACAGTCCCTAATTAGATTCAATGGTTTAGAAGATTGGGTAATACTACTGATAGCTATTTCTATTCGGATTTCGATCTGATAGAGAATCCGTGCTTCTTGATCAATTTATACTAATAAGGCCTTGCAAGAAATCCTTGTAATTGAAGGGGTTGTTTGTTAAATAATTCCTTCTAATAATACGACCCAGTAATAACTTTGTTTGACTAATGTTTTTTCAAGGTTTTGACAACTGAGCCGTTTTTAAGTTCGAAAGGTGAGCTCATGACTAATAGAAAATAAATCTTTAAAATGTAATTCTGTACCTAAATCCAATACTTTAGGGAGTGGCAGCCTCAATTTTAATTTATATTGGTATAATTTATTATTATTTGTACCACTTAAACAGTGGTTATGGATTTGAATTAACTTTTTTAGCCTTTTCCATGACTTGAAAATAAATCACCTGATATGAGGCCAAAAATTGTCTGGAGATTACATTATTCTAAAAAATATATATAAAGCCTGCAACTCGAAATGTTCATGAACAAAATATGTTATATTTATACCCTCTCCGCTTTATATACCTACCAATTTTGAAACACCTTGTATTACTTATATCAAATAAATTCTCCTTCCAGAATCAAATCTAAGTTTTACCCTTTGATGGTAGATATACTTATTCGTCAAACAGATTCATGTAATTAGAAGTTTCAATAGCTTGCTTTGTGTTCCCGACGTTTTTGCAAATACAACAATACAGTTATATTTCTTAGGAAATATTTAGTAAAGTAGTAGTAGTGGTTTAATAAATACATTTATTAACACAGCAATAAAGTCATAGCTATACGTTATACGTATCGCTATGACTTTATTAGATAGATTTATTAGGTATAGAGCTGTACGTTATAAATTATTAAAAAAACGGACATTTGGTTTAAAATTAAGCCCAATATGTTTTGCTATATTGATGGCATGTGGTCTTCCGCCTGACGACAGGTTATTTAATTAATGTATTCAATAATGCATTTTTATTGTATCATGCATTATAAATAAACTGATTAACTTATAAGCATAGTACGGTGATCAATGATCATTTCAACACCTACGAAAATAAATTATGGTTTTCATAACCATAATTAAAACAATGCATTTTTTTGACATCTTGTTTTATAGTAATTTTTGCTTATGACCTTCATTCATGTTTTAGAATTGGTGTTGGTTTTATTTTACAAGAACGAAGTACAAGTTTTTTTAAGTGTATAAATGCAATTCTTCATTATCCTAAAATGGATGACATGGTTCCTAAGAACAGATCTTCGTATGTATTTTCGGACATTCCCAAACTGACCAAAACTCATGTTAGTGCGGAATAGGAGACTCTATTTCCGAGGCCTATGACTTATGAACTTGGCCGAACGCCAGCCCAATACTAAAGACAATGAAATATATTTTATTGCTTCATGTTTGATACAAGTATTTCAGTTACAATTTACTAAAGTAACTGTTTTTACTATTCACCGAAAAAACGGAATATCCGCAACTTTGAGTGTTTTCGGTGAATAGTCGTAGTAACAGATGGACGGATGACTTGGTAGAGGGAAAGGCCCCTAAGTCTTCTGGGGGCTTTTCTCCATTAGTAGATTTAATGGCCTTATTTTTATTTTATATTAATTGGAAAACAAACAGTTTTAATAAACTTATTACTTACACTAAATAAAAATAGCCATGAACCATTTTCATGTTTTCGCATAGCGAATCTATCTAAAACCTGTCAAACACTCGAACAAGAAAAATGTAATAAACAAATTATAGAATGAAAACAATATCGTACAACTGCTTAGAAAGAAGAAAATAAATAAAATTTTTAGAAAAAAGCTGATACAATACAAATGTAATATGTATGACGCTATGTTACCTACTTGAAAACAAAAAATTAATAAAATATAATAAATAAATAAATAAATAAATAAATATATACACCCATTATCGTTATATATTTATTTATGTCTAACATATCATCTAAATAATCTACATTCTTTTCCAAAAATCCATACCATAATTACTAACACAACAATAACAAAACAATATTGTTTTATATATTTTTCCTCTCAATATTACCCGGAACGCGTAGGCAATCGTTATTATATTTTCAAAGGTAATTTTATTCCTCTTCCACAAAAACCATGTCTCCCTGAGGCTAAAGAAAATACCTTTCATTCCTGCTCAAAATTCTACCAAGCTTTGCTTAAGGGCCTTTTTACCTGAATCACGTTCTGTGAAAGAAACCATCTAGTTATAAAACAACTAGAATATAACATTAAATAAGATAAAGAACTTTATGTTTATGAAGTTTTAAATTGAAGTTCTCCTTCACAACCTGTCGCTTTAATATTTTGCAAAACTATACGAGAGGCTATGCTATGGCATGTTTAAAGCTATGACGATCAAATTTGAACAGCATACAAAATTATTCAATGGCTTTATATAAAATCTATGTTTAGGTTTAAAAGCTTACCCACAAGATTTCCTAAAATGAAGGCATGTTTTCAACGCAACTGAACTCTTTGCTTCGACTCTATAGTAAAAGCGCAGCGCGGCTTGATTAACGGTTGAGTGTAAACCATTAATTAATATGTATATATAGGATCAGAAGAGGGTTAAACAGATCAGGCATTTGGGCGTGTATGTGATGGATGCTAATTAAAAATGATAATGCGCTTCACAATTAGAATAAATAAATAAATATTTCCGGACAATCCACACAACAACATCTAGCCCCGTGGTAAGCTCTTAGCTTGTGTTACGGGTACTAAACATCTGATATACTTAATATAATAGACAAACATACATAGATATTTTTTATTATACATATTAAATACCCAGACCAAGGAGAAAGTGTTTGCAGAACATACAAATACTTGACCCTCGGCGGGAAACGAACCCGCTACCTCTTGCGACGCAAGCGGACCCTCGCCCACCGCGCCACTGAGGCAGTCAATTATAAAATAGCTTTATTAATGTGACGTCCGTAATTGGTAACCCACTGAATCTTTATTCGTGACCTCCGGGTGGTGTTAAGAACAGTCTCTGGCTTTGGCCGCGACTTGTCACTACCCTCCGGGCTGGGCCAGTGCGTGAAGCGATTTTTTCGTTTTCGTAATGTGGCCCGGAGAAGCCATCTACATTCTAGGTCTTCATGCCCCATCTTAGACCAGATCGTCACTTTACATCAGGTGAGATTGTGGTCAAATGAAGCCTTATTTAACATGAAACAAAAAAAAAACTGCACGGTAGGTTCTCACACAGATTCCATTGGTATTGTGGTGGAAACGATAGATATCTCTGTATGAACGTAGTGCTGCCTCATCCCAGTCCCAGTATAGGTACTTCTCTATCAGCTCCGTTATAAAATCTCCATGTTATTTCATCGACGAAAGTGTCCAGAATAATATTCTTTCATCAGCGTATTTATCTTGACAGCAGTCACTTATACAAAAAGCCATGTCCAGAAGAAACAAGTAGTTCATCTATTAAGCCACCTTCCTCAAAATGGTAATAATTTATCTGCTTTATTTTACTGTAGTCAGCAGTTGATGACGTTTCTTGAGTATTAACATCGATCTTGGATTAAGTAGGAAATATTCAAGTTTCTTTTCGATTCTATTCGATCGAAAGAAAATAGTTTTAAAAACGTGTCTCCCGCCGTATTTGAACTAGGGCTAATCGGTCGTATCTGAACTAGGGCTAATCGGTTAAAACGGTCGTAATAAAAGTTACTAAAAATCTGTATTTCTTCCGATAAAAAGAGCTTTTATTTAAATAATTTCCTGCTCAAACAGTATTTGAACTGGTAAATGGGTAAAAAAATCAATTGCAAAAACTTCAGAACATCATTGTATATTTTTGGTGAACCAATCGTCAGAGGATCTTACTGAATTTAACATTATGAGTAGTGATTGCGTCATATAATTTAATAATGAACTAGTGTGTTCAAATTAAGAACGATTGATCTATAATCAAACTTCGATCATGGCGACAGCTTCATATTTTTTTTATTTTCCTCGAAAACAGCGTACAATTTGCGCTCACAGTTCGCAAACATAACTATATTGATGAAGATGTTATGTCTGTAAAAAGATCAGCAATCATAGAATTTTATCAAGTTTATAAGCAGTATACAGAATAAATATTTGACTATAAATTTTATTCAAAGCATTAGAAGTATGCTCTTTTAAAGTTTTACTGTGTACTCACCTTCACAACCTTACGCTATAGTCAAGTTGATGTGCTTAGCTCAGAATACACGAAAATATCTCATATCTTGTTTTATGAGGACTCTTTCAATGCAGTCTGGTTTGAATGCGGTTTACGTTAAGGTTATGGCTAACATTAATCTTGATCAATGCCACAAAATATATTCAAAGAATCCCATACCTACCTTGAAAATGTATTTCCCGGCGATAAATTCTAATCATCAACTTATATTTTATTTTACGCATCGGAAAATTTCTCCGCTCACGCCTCGAAACAGGATGAAAGTCAAACGGAAATGATATTTTGATACCTTACGTTATTGGTACAATGTATTTTAAATAAAGCACCTATCAACATTGATACTGTTGTTATATTGCCGTCAGATTCAATAGAGCTTGCGATATTAACCTCATAAAAAAGCAATTTTGAAACTTATTTTTCATGTAACGAGCATTTTTGATTACTGTTGAGACTGAAGTGGCTATTGTGATTTTGTGGCACATCTAGGCTGTTTATTCGGTACTTTTCTGCTTTTAAGCAACACATAATGTTGAATATGTTTATTTACAGTATTTTGCTATTAGCCTGTTAATCATTTAGCTAACGAAATTTAGAAATGTTTAATTACTTTAAATCTACTCTGTATTGGCTGCACTTAAGGTGCTGTGTACTATAGCTGCTCCAAAACTAACATATAGGACATCCAAAACTAACATAGTTGGTCATAAAGCGGGCAGCCTGAGGTGGACACGTATGTCCCATATCTTGCAACTTGTGGGCAAAGACCACTACAGAGTGAAGCCCACCTAATGCTAGCAGGTGACGTGGAAGGCCCAGGATTAGATTGCGGGATGAGCTTTGGGCGTGTCCTATCTGACATTTTAAAGAAAAAATAATAAAATGAACATGAAAATCCATGCACGTGGCGAGAGACCGTTGCACTTCAGCAGCCGCTGAAACGCATTACGCACATAAGATTATCATACCTAGCACTATAAATGAATAAAATCTGAGAGTAGAAAAGGTACTGTTACTCTATAATGTTGCATCATAATATTTTTATGGTACGAACACAAAGAATAAGAAGAAATAACGCAAATTATATACTAAAGCACTAGATAATATTATCATTATTACGTATAGTGTAGAAATACGATAATATCCTGCAGTAAGTACAGACTGAAGACATTAGCGATATATTGTCGCGAAAATATGAAGTCGCGTGACCTGAAATAACTCAGGCTGGTCCCAGCAGAACAGCGACTCCTGGGCGATGCGTAATTAAACTTTGTAATTGGATAGTACGGTCGCCGCCGAGTTATAACGAAAGTCACTTTACTGGCATTTATTGCGGCCTGATGAAATGGCAAACATTTACCGATCGCTTACGTAATTAGTGTTAATTAATGTTATAAATGGGAAAGTAACTTTCACCGTTTGTGACTTTCGCCAAATCTACTGAACCGATATAAATGAATTTTGAATGAAATTTTGCACATTGATTATCAGGAGCCTGAGAAAGGCTCAAAACATAAAGCTCTGAGCGAAATATTGTATAAATATTGTTACTTATAAAACAAGCAGCTTTTCCTTTCAAATTTATTTTTGATATTGTTTGAATATTTCTCTAGTGACGCAATAGGCCCTTATTTGTTGTCTATCTTTAACCTTTTACTGCTTAATGACTTTGGTCCACTTAATGATTAATCGTGACCGACAAAATTTCCAGCTGAAATTTCAATAGCCTTCCAACAATAAACCTAAGCCGAAACTAAGCAAAATCCTGGCCAAAGTCCGTTATTTATGAGTGTCCTAATGAGCCTGTGGCTTACGTAAAGCATTTCTATTATTTGGGGTCATACAATAAGAACTCATAAATCAAACACGCAATGGCTTCTTTTTCGATATTAGTATATGTGACTTTCTGAAGGGGGATATTTTAAAATGTTATTTATACTATACAATGAAGTTGAACTGCTCAAAATTTTGAATTAGTTTATCTATCAGTAAGTCACTACATAGTTAAAATATTAAGACAACTTAACTTTATAACGGTGAATTTCTCCTCCTTATTCATTTTGTTGATTAAAACGACATTTTGCCTGTGGGACTTAGTATAACTTGAATAAAATTCGTTACAAATTGAAATGGTACTGATTTATTCGTGTGCAAACGTTAAAATATTTATTACATGATTTAAATGGATTTGCTTCCGTTAACGACATCACTAAAATAAATTCCAGCCAGAATAGCTAGCTCATCGCATCAACAGGATCAATGCGGATTGAAAAAAAATTGGTGTAGTAAAAAAGGTGTAGTAACACCATACAAATAAATTTTTCAATTTTATGCAGATGTAGATTATACATTAATCTTAATTTGCCGTAACTGATATTTTACAAAAATAATGCCTAGGATGACCTAAAGGGGGGCGAATGCGACCTAGGCCCCGATTTCACCATTGGCCATGAACGCGATCAGATCAAGCTATACTCGTTTTACCAACTAACCCAGTTGGTTAGGCGGGGCAGATTTTCTGCGTTCTACAAGTTCTGGTCCTTATGAGATTTTCTATGTTACAATTTTGTATGTATTAAAAAAAAACAGAGAATGAATGCTGTATGAATAATCCAGAAATATTTTTGGTGTCAACTCACTAACCGTTAAATTACACACTCATTCAAGTTTCCAAATCCGAACGATTTTATGTACAATAACCTACAAAATATGCTCTCCACGGCCAGTAAAGCTACATAATCATATTCACTTTTGTTTTAATCCTCAATTATGTTTGCTATCATTATCTGATAATTAACCATTTAAAAAGAAATGGTCTTAACAACTAGCGAGCTAACGAAAATCTTCTGCGAAATATGTTCAAGAGAGCAAAATTCTGCGGCAGCTATTCGCAGGAATACTAATATTTTGTCCCATTAAGTTATATTTTCCTTACACAACTATGTCATGTTGTTAAGTATGTTTTTTTTTATTTCCCGTATGGACGAAATGACGAAATAATAATGACGTGAGAAATTTCTCACGATAAAACCCCTTTTTGTTTTTTCTGTACCTATGTATACTACCTTCTGTGTATTCCAATGCTATATAATTGATTTTTAAAACTATTTGTATGTTTGATCATGTATTATTTTACATGTATTATTGATGATGTATTATTATTATCATAAAAACCAACGGCAAACATGGCAAAACTGTGCCTAAATGTTTCTTATTTGACATGGATATCAAAATAGATCTTCAAAATCTCCCCTTTTCTATAAAATTAGTCATTAATTCGTGATTTTCAGTTGTATAAATCAAAGTATATTATTATATTAATATCATAAATGCAAGCCCCTGATTCCTGTGTGATTGCATCCAGTATGGTGATTCAGTGGGGCATGTCGTTCGAGTACATAATCTCCGGACATCGCACACAATGGACCTTAATATAACCTATTTCGTTATCAATGTCTGGCTGTGGCTACCTCTGATTTGACCTGGGCCGTGCATGGCTCCAATATGATGTGATGGGAGATTCATTATCCTTGTATATGACTGTGTGGAAGTATCTCGGTATATCTGTCTGACGCGCTGTAACTCCAGATCTACTGAAACGATTTCAATGAAATTTGGTGCACTGATGATGATGATATAATAATTAACGGGACGCCTTCGTTTCTGAAAAAATGTAGGAAATACTATAAAGTTTTGTTTGTATCAGGATAATCTAAATATAAAGCTTCTAGCTTTTAAAATGACAATGCATTAAAATACAACAGTTTCACCCCTCCTCTCAACCCCGGCCCGTCTGAACTTACTGCTGAGTATACCTATCTTCCACATTTTACCAATCCCTTCGGTCTCTCGTGTATCCCATCCCGTAGTTCCCAACGGCTTTTCTTAACCATCGGGGCATTGAATATTTTGCCGCAGTGGTTTCGACCGCTGTCGAATAAAGGTTGGCTTATCATCTTTGCATAATACCTACCTATGTTCTGGCTAGCTATTTAAAACCTCATTTGGACATTGTAAAACAAATCTCATACATGCTTCCCTATTATGAAATGCCTGCAACAAATATAAAGAAATTATTTTAAAGGTTTATATAGTTCTTGGTTCTTCTCTTAGATCCGGTTGATAAATCGTCTCACTAATGATGTAAGTTATAAACAAGGGTGTTTTGTCACTGTAGCTTGGAAATTAATTGAGTGTGCCCCTTGTTTTCATTTTAGTTTTTATAGTGAATGTGGCTATTAAATAGGTTTTATAATTTTACATTTTTTAAAGTAATATACGAAAGTACTTTCACGTGTTAAACATATTTATTAATGTGGTAATTGCATGCATTTATAAGTGAATAATTTTTGCGGTCATAACTGTTATTTTAACCGCAAAATTACCAATTAATTTGAATAAAAACAATTTTTTTAATACCTAGATACAAGGCCCTCGATAGTGAACCTTTGTTTAACACTATTTCTTATATTAAACATAATAAATAGACACCTAATATCTAGCTAAATCAAAAATAATATCACACAACGCTCATATCCGAATTTACACCCCGAAATTCCCTCTATTTTAATGATTTTATACGATCCGTCTAAAATCGAGGCAAAATAATCGAAGCGCATTCGATCCGACCTGTTAATTCTAGATTTATCTGCACATGACGTCAAAAGTGAGGGTAGCTAAAATACTTCAACATAGTTGGCCGCCTTGCTTCGTTGCCAATTACAAAGTTTAATGAGCAAGCTGTCTTCTAACATAAACGAACATTTGCCGCTCTAAAAGCGACCATATTGGTACGATATAGAGGTTCCGCAGAAGTTTCTGCACCACATTTATTTACACGGGCACCTGAGCACCAAACGCGCCTATGACGTTTTATTACGATATTATATCGTGAGTGATGAAAGGAATGATCGTGGATTGAGGAGTTATGGTTTGCAGAGTTCCGTTAAAGTTATGCCATCGTTATATTTCGATATCAAGTTGTAAGTTTTCTAGTTTGTTAGTTTAACGTTGTGTGTATATTCTGGTTTGGTTAATGAAATAAAATGTGTTTGAGTTGAATTTATGTATGTGAATTGAGAATTAAGCTTCAATATATAAAAGTTTCATGACTGTGGTTATGGGTACTACATTTCAGTATTTTAAAAACTAGTCTCAGCTAAATATGAAACGGGATTGTTGGCATATAATTATGTACCTTTACCATAGATTGGAATATAATTTATTGTACTAAGCATTCAGATATGATACTCAAAACTCGACTCAAAAATGCGAAACCTTGTTGATTAATATCATATAATTTACAAAACTGAAATATTATATTAATCATCTGTTCAATTCAAATCCCTATAATTGGACTCTGCGCTTGAAGCGTCAGTTTGCCAGTGTCGAGTTAAAATAAAATTTTACAGTGAAAAAGATGTTACTCAGTTGAACGCCATTTTGCGTTTTTTTTTCATGCAGGATGTAGTCAGTTCAGTTCAGTTTCTTTTTATTGGACTTTGCGCTTGAAGTGACAATTTGCCAGTGTCGAGTTAAATAAAATTATAAAGTGTAAAAAATGTTTCTCAGTTGAACGCCATTTTTTTTCTCCAAGCTGTAGTCTGCCATAAGTTCGAAAAGTAAAGCTGTAGTCAATAATAGTTGTCTGATTAACGAAATGTCGCATGACATTGACATTCTTATAATATTGTCTATCATTTACCTATGCCGCTCTCTACGCATCACTATGTCTATGCCTTCACCAATTTTCGCATATAAAAAGGTTTACGTTGGTGGCATTTCAATAACAATACAAAAATAATTATGTGGGCGGACATGTTTCCCGCACGTCTCGCATCCGTCTAAGCAAGACAAGGGTAAGGATGAATAAGTTTTTTTCTAAACAAGTTTTTCGTAGAGACATCTGTTTGAGATAATTAAACTACGCGGTAGTGTAGGAAAATTTGACGATTTATAGGAAAGTTTTTTTGTAGATAATATTGATAGCAACGAGATATGACAATAACTGTGTGCCTGTAAATGTTTAATTCACGCAGAATAGACGTAGAACTATAGTTTAAAGAAGAAACTTCAGCTAATAATTAGTCATCAGAATCTACAAAAAGAACATTTTTTATAATTATGTGGGTGATTTTATCGGTATTGAATCTACAAAAGAAACAGTTTTTATAATATGTGGATGATTTTATCGGTATTAAAACTTAACACGGGTAACATACCATTTGACTGTTTCTGAGTTTCAAGGAATAAACTCGAAAAAAAGTGATTTCATCGGTGCTTTGAAATGATCTTAATATAAATAGACATCTGAAATATTAAAGCTACATTTTGTATTGAGTTCATGACAAATTCCCACCAACAACAGTCTTTAAATCATAGGCTAAAAATAGGATGTTCCATAATCGAAACTGTCGTCTTACCCTAAATTAGGGATCAAGAAGGATTCATGTTATGTACGGAACCCTTTCAGCGTAGGGACACGCGAATTTATGATGGCGCCCCGTTATTTGACAGCTCTTGAAAGTGATAAAATTTCCTGGTTATTCCCACTTTCCCAGTTGACATTTCAGAATGTGAAATATTACGTCACTTTGTGGTATTTGATGGTATTGGGCCAATGTGCTCAATTGGTCATTTATTGCCTTGTTAGCAACACATAACATTTGTTATAAAGAAATTACGAAGAGGGGTATTTTTTTTATAATAAATTTTGTGCTTTATGGTTTTTGCTTGCTTAAAATAAACATGTTTCAGACAACAGCAACCCAAAGTGAACATGTTTTGAATATTCCTGGAATTTTTAATTAAAAAAAAAACATCTTCAACGTTTGAATAAAACAATTTATAAAATTAATTTGTTTTTCATATCTTATCTTAATGCTTAATCAGTTTATCTTTTTCAAAATTAGTAACTAAATTCTACTTCACAAGCATTTGAAATTATATGTTTACCTTGATCTGAAATCCAAGTACACTCAGCGTCAATTTGATATAAGCGACTAGCTAGAGTAAACTAATCTGAAAATATAAAACCAATTTGATAAAAATATCTCATTTCTGTTGTTTCATATTTAGTTGAATTGACAAGGTGTTCCAAATAATTTAGTAGTACGTTTTAATGAGTTCACACAACACAACAACACACAACACAACAACATCTAGCCCCGTAGTAAGCTCTAAACTTGTGTTACGGGTACTAGATATCTGATATACTTAATATAATAGTCATACATATATAGATATTTTTTATTTTACATAGTTAGAGTTTGCATGCTGCCTTTGATAGCTTTGTTTGCACACATCATTTTTAACGCCTTTTCAACTCAGATGAATATGAAAAAACGGACGTAAAATATTTTGACCACTTTGGGCGCATACAATCTTATGCTGATTCTAACTGTTTACATCAATTTGGTTTTCAGTTATTCAGATTATTTTGACTACTCTAGACGCTTAAATCAATTTGCCGCTGACTGTACCTCGACCGTTCTCAACTGTCTATCTACTGACGCGAGAAATGCAATCTTATCCGTTTTCAACTGTGAAGGTGGCAATTAAACTTACAGTCTGAAACTTACGAAAGGTTCGTTTAATGCAAGTTTAGTGTTCAGTGCTAGCTAAGCAAAACTGCTGGCCTTTTCCAAGTTGCTTTAATATTTGAATGTATACACGGATATTAGAAGGTTCGTTTATTTCAGTTTGTGTTTTCAATGTTAAATTGTCTAAAGATTTTGTACAAAATGGATTTCAAAATTCTTTTATTTCCCGATTAGGCGATGTGGTTGCTCAGCTACAAAGCCTTTTATAGTTTTTTTTTGTATATAAAAAAAACAAATTAGGGATGTAGCTAAAGATTTTTGTACCCGAATATGTATTTTTAGGCTGTAAGCAAGGGTTATCGAAATCGGCTTTAGAGTTGGGTTTGGAGTTGCATTACAATTTGAATTTTGATGAGATGTCAAATAAAGGAAAAGGGCTTGAAAAGGTCGGACCAAATCCTAAGTTTCTTTAGCCATAATTATTGGAAAAATCTTTGCTTCAGTAGAATCTAAATTATTATTCTTTTTTTGAGAATGTGAAAACAAATTGATTATTCCAACGGAACTAGAACCGTTTAAAAAATTACTAAAAATTACTTCCCTGCATCAGTTCGCCGTTAATGATGAGATCGCGCATTGTAACCTAAATCTATTGTTTATTTCCATTTCAAACCTTGTTGTATATTGGTAGTTTAACTACTAATTCACTCCCCTACTGTATTGTTTTGTTACTGTTTATTGTATTATTTTTGTGGTGTACATAAAGAGTTAAATGTGTTTCTATCAACCTACTTCTGAAAATTATTTACTTCTAACAGATGAAGCAAAGTCTAATACACTTAGAAATCTTTAACAAGCAGACTGTGAAAGTTTTCGAAGTCGATTTAAGGGTTATAAGTATTTACGGGTCGGCGAACACCCTTCATTCTTATTGGCTTAGAGTCACGAACTTTACGGTTAAAAACGATGATTTTCAGCTTTTCGCTTCCTATATAACTCACCTTAGACCTACCTAATAAAATAACTTCCTATACAACCTATACCTTTAGGTATAGGTGGTATAGGAAGTTATTTTATTTTTATTTTAAGCATAACCAAAGTTTACATTCTTTCAAAATTTTGTTTATTTTTATTATTTAAATAAATGTTTTTCTACGGCTTCAACTACGGCTGAAGCTAAACACGAGCATATTTTGTGTCTGTTTATTTTACAGTAACAATGTTGCAATAATTCAATCTTCCATTCCAAAATAATTGCATTACAAAGTGATAACAAAAATTCTAAGAATAGCTTATCAGCGATGAACGAGTTTTATCGGGTGTATAGATCGTTTAATTTTTTAACATGTATCTTTCGCTAACGGTGTGTTTTCTCTTTGTTTCAGAATCTTAAGAATCAAATCATGACAACGAATGTTTGGGTAGAACAGGTGAGTCTGACATTTTTTTAATTATCAGGAAACATTCCTCCAAATGATAAAATTGACTTTCTGACAATAAGGAAGGCCAATAGTGGACGGCCTACGGCTAAAATGATGACGCTGAGAGTAAAATATAATCCTGTGACTATTCCTGTTCTTTGTTCAGGATTCAGCATGGGACAAGCAGACATTATAAATTAATTACATATGTATGATAACTTAAATCAAAGTACTTAACTTTCATTATGGAAATAAGTCCATAGTCGCTAAGAAAGAAAGTATCTTTATTGAAGACAACATACAATAAAACACAAAAAGATAAAAATTTACAAAAATTGTGAGGCGGCCTTATGGAACATAGGTATTTAATGTTTAATAAACATCTCATTAACGGATTAATATATTTTTTTGTCTTTGTAAACTACCCTGTCACGTAATTATAAAACTAATATTCATCAAATGTATTATCTATACTAATATTATAAAGCTGAAGAGTTTGTTTGTTTGATTGTTTGTTTGTTTGTTTGAACGCGCTAATCTCCGAAACTACTGGTTCGAATTGAATAATTCTTTATTCAATTCGAACCAGTAGTTTACTTGTGTTGGATAGTCCAGTTATCGAGGAAGGCTATAGGCTATATAACATCACGCTACGACCAATAGGAGCAAAGATATAGCAGTAAATGTGTAAAAAACGGGAGAAATTGTTCATCTTTGAAGCCTTCCGTTGCGTGCGCCGTGAAAACGGTTCAAGATACACAAAAAATATGTATTAAAGAATAATAGCTCTTTTAATGATCTAAAAAACAGTCCGCGATAGTATATGTCTATCTTTTAAGATTAACTCACAAAAACCGTTTTTATGGTACCTAATTTGGTCGAAATAATTCGTTTAAGTTGTATCAACATAATAATATTAATCTTTATTCAAATAAATATGTTGTTGGTTAAGAGTACTTCATCCATTATAACGCGGGTAGCACCGCAGGGCACAGCTAGTTATTTTAATACTTAATCTAAAAAGCACGATTGTAGAAACTCGATAACAGCGCTATAACAATTTGAGATATATTTAGTTACGTACCTAAACTATTTGATCGACATGCTCCACTACGACACAATTATAGCAATAAATTTTTATCACTCCCAATATTACCATAATAACACATTGATGGCCCCAAACTTTCAAAGCATTCGCATCTCTTTCCACTTTAGTATACAAACATCTTCTATCTCTGTCGAAGTCCAAACATGTAAAAGTGATAAAAAGGTGATATGAGAAACGAATTTTACGATTTATTTGTACTAGTCCTATAGTTCAGAATCGATGTTGGTTCACCGATGTCGCTACATGTTTATATTGATCGTAAAAGTGCTTTCAATACAAGAGTTTGGTCATATACTTCTTAGAAATTGCTATCTAATCTCAAAAAATCTTAGGAAGTTTGCATTATGCGTATGGACGTTCGTTGGAGATATTTATAAAAAATATATACTAAAGTATTGGTTCCGGTCTGTAATTATTATAAATAAATTAAATTGTAACTTGCCCTTTGTTATCCAATGTATTGTCTTGTTATTGTTTTCTGCTTGTATTTTATTTGTGGTGTACTATAAAGAGTTCATCATCATCATCATCATCAATCTATTAACGTTCCCACTGCTGGGACACAGGGACTTCTCTCTTGACGAGAGAGATTAGGCCTTAATTCACCACGCTGGCCAAGTGCGGGTTGGTGAATGTCACATGTCCTTCAAACTCTTTTAAAGTTCTCAGAACATGCCGGTTTCCTCACGATATTTGCCTTCACCGTTAAAGCACGTGTTTAAAGCGCACATAAATTTTTAACTATAAAGAGTTATCTTTTTATAAATCAGCAAGGTGGGTTTAATACTGAAATACTGAAATTTTTATTGTGAACTGTTGTACAAAAGATTTTATAAATAAAGGGTACAAGTTTCTACAGCTTATCCTCGAGAGGATGTTTTTAAGTTTTCGGCAGATGTTACGTAAAACTGGGCAAACAGTTTTGCTATGGCAAACAGTATAAGTATATATGATAATTATAGCATGGGACGTCGCTTAGCCAAAAAATATTCATTTAAAATTTACTTCTTCATCAAACATTTACTGTAACTTGATTGCACACTTTTAATTGTTTACGGTTGTATTTTTGCTCCACATACTACCACAATATCCTAAAATTTTCTCGATTTGTTTACTATGTGAACAATAATGACATCCAAGAGACTAAAACATTTCTTCTTCTTCTTTGTTTCGTGGCTCTGTGGTCAGGTCTAAAATATTTTTCAATTCAATTTAATTCCTTCTAATTAGACTCTGCGCTTGAAGCGTTCTCAGTTTGCTGGTGTCAAGTTATATAAAATTATAAAGTGTAAAAGATGTTACTCAGTTGAGCACCGTGGTAAGCTCTATGCTTGTGTTACGGGTACTAGACATCTGATTATATTTAACGTTAATTTAATAGACAGATATATAGAATACAATTGCTGCAGCTTCAGTTCAACCGTGATCATGGTGCTGTAACTGTTCCGAAATATCGGGAAACTCGAAAGACAATCAATTTATAAATACTATAGATATTTTTTAATATAAATAATTCAACTAAAACATTATGTAGCTAGTTTCCGCAAACCTCTAACGACCGCCATCACCATACACCTATCTCGGCCCTTTTCACAAACAATAACAAATCCAGCGTCCCTTTCTATCAATAGCAAACAAAACGAATACCTTAATTCTATAAGTCACGTTTGGATTGACACGCTGATAAAGGATTCATAGGGCCGCACTAAGGGATGTTCCTATTCGGGCCCATTCCTTCCCTATACTTGCAATTTGAGTTTTTTTTTACTAAACAGACTTTATACTGTACCGTACTAGTTATCGGCGAAATCAATGAAATATATTTTAAACATAATAATATTATATATTGGAAATATAGAAAACAGAAATTTAAAAACCGTCTCAGAAAAAATTAGTTCCACCGTGATAATGTCGCTTTCAAAATAATAAAAATAAAACTAAACTTATATGTACTAAAAAGTAAAAAAAAAAACTGTGATAACATCATCGATATCGAATGCGATATCATGTCATCAAAGCTTTCAATAAATTGCCTATCTGAAAGCGAAAATAGGTATTCTGTTTAGTCCCTCTATTAGCCCGTCCAAAAGTAGTATACACCAATTTTTGCTTTATCAATTTAATAGGCAAATGCTGATATACATAGAGCATCATAGTTCCGGAGTGGGAGCTTGTGACGTATATGGTTATATAAAACATTTAGCTCGTAAGCATGATTTTTCGTAAACAAAGAAAAAAGAAAAAATTGGTGTTAATTTTTTTAAGTAATCTAAATGACAGACTTCATAAAATTTTTTAGTTATCAACCTCTTGATCATACAAATTATCCATAATATTATTTCCCTTGACTTTAGAGCTAAATAACTTTAAAATAGTACTAGAAACCCGCGCCAAACTAGTCCTTGGAAGTTTTCCACAGTGACAATGAGACGGGGTCAATTGGGAATGGCCCGCGGAAGGGTCCGTCGTCACGCTGGAAGGGCGATCATTTGTCACGTTTTAACTGCAGGGAATGAGACATGCCCTGTTTCGCCTTAAGGCTTTCACGCTGTTCTTTATTACTTTGTTTTGTTTTGGGCTAGATTTTTCACGTTTCTTGTTTAGGTGCACTTTTAAAAAAAATTTAGGAATTTAAAATTATTGATATTTTATTTTTCTTACTAGTTGGTGCTAACTAGTGAATGCAATTGGTTTTTTTTTATAAATAATTATACACAAAATTGTATAGTATAGTTAATATTTTTTATGCTCTTACCTAGATTTACAATAAGATCTACAGAGAAAAAGTATAGCTCAACCGTGAAACTACTTTTTTTCCTTTTATTCAACATTAATAAAGTTTTTTAACACTGAATATTTGTTGACAGAAGTCATAAGCTTGAATCGCAAACCGTAAAACCCAGCTCCAAACTTTCCCGACAGTATAAATGCTATCGGTTACAGAATATTTAGGCACTATTTCCCCGAGGTCAACAACACAAGATCGGGCGATAAAAACATATTTTCAACGCCATAACACGAGATAGATACCCAGGCTTAGGGAACACGGCAGGAAGGCTCAATATACCGTTAAGTAGGGATGTAACTAATGTTGTTTCGCTCAGACTCGATTTAGAAGTTGAGTTCCGAATCTCATATTCGAATAGTTCTGAAACTTGGTTTATCACAGCCTTCGCCAAAAAAGTTTATATCACATTTTTTACGTTATTCTAAGATACTAGACTACTTTGTGAGTAAACAGGATATCAAAAAAGGATATCAAAACCATGCAATTTACGAATTTCATTTGGCGTATTGATAAATTATTAAGCTTATCAGTTAAAAACTTATTTAATCGTAAAGTATTTAATGTTTGTTTATATAATATTTTACAGCTGTTGTCCTGTTGTGCAAAACAATACTATAAAATTAGTCCTTTTTATTGTCTAAGTCTGGACGAAGTCGTCTATTAAAAAAAATCTCATATTTACTATATTTAAAAATTGTTACATAATATAATAATATAGGACTGCTTCAGTGGTGCGGTGGGCGAGAGTCCGATTGCGGCGCAAGAGGTAGCGGGTTCGATTCCCGCCGAGGGTGAAAGTGTTTGTATGTTCTGCAAGCACTTTCTCCTTGGTCTGGGTGTTTAATATGTATAATAAAAAATATCTAAATATGTACGCCTATTATAATTAAGTATATCAGATGTCTAGTACCCGTAACACAAGCTTAGAGCTTACCACGGGGATAGATATTGTTGTGTGGATTGTCCGGAAATATTTATTTATTTTATTTATTTATATGCTGTCAGCAATATTTATATTTTCGTATCATAATTAGCTTAAAATATCATGAAACTAATACATAATGAATATACCAAGCTTAAATTATTTTTTTTAAATTTTGAGGTGGTTACCAGTTGACCTCGTTTTATTTAAACCAGTCGTCGTTTAGTGCATCCCTATCGTAAACTATATAAGTTCCGCCAGAAACGCACATATTATAGGAACATTCCATAATTCCGGAGTGTTTTTCCCAGAACTGTCCCTTTCAGGAGTCCATAAATCATCCTTTGATCGGGGTCGTTTTCCCTTTAACACTGCCTTTAACATCCCTTTATATCTGATATAACTTTTTATGTTTAATGTGTAATCAGGCTGTTGGAAAACTGTTTAGTCACGGGCCAAAGAAATAACGAAATAAAGATTTTGAAAGCTTGAAATACATTATAGTATACAATCTATTAAATTCTTTTCATCTAAATATTATATGGAAAATATAATATTAAGTGATAAGAAAATATAATATTCTATTACCGTAGATTCACTCAATAACAAAATACTCGTACTGATAAAAAATACACGAATAAACATTTTAATAGAAATTAATTCAAGATTAAGCTTAGAAAATGAATAATTATTTCACGATATAGTGCACAGAAAACCAGTAGCTATTTACAGATTTACTCCCAAGATTTCGCAAAATACTTCACTGCCAAGTAAGTCCACTTGACATAGAAGTAAATAAATTAGGGCCCGACTATAAAACTCAAAGACTAAACGGCGAGGGTCGCTAGTATTTCACGAATAACCCCATTACCGCGACAAAGGGGGTATTTGCTACGCAATTGCTCCCAAAGATCTTTATCTATTGTGACCATTATGACTGCTTCCTCCGTTGTTAGGTAAGGCCTAATATTTAATGGGAATTTCCAAGGAATGGTGTTGTGAATCAACAGACAATTTATTTTTATGTTTTATATTGGTACAGGCAGTAATGCAGTCACATCAAGGTTACCTTTATTATTAAAATTGTTATAATAACAACATTAGAGATGAAAGCTGGCTTGTTCTATTTGCTTCTCAACTCAAGTGTATAAAATTAAAGCGAACTGTCAAGACAATGTTTTTTCCTTGATTATTTTTAGTTTTAATTTAAATTAGCTTTAAGTTGACCTGTCCATGTATGCCATGTGCGTCTAAGGAAATAAACGTTTAGACTTTGAAGGAAACGCTTTTCTTAAAAGACAGGCCCAACTCTGAGGCAAAATTCGCGTAACAAACACTGCCCATAGATTACATTAGCATTTGTATAGGTACGATTCCACGAAGAAAAGTGTGTAATACATTTGATTCGCAAACATTTTCTGTGATACAGTGCCGCACAGTTCAGCGCACTTAGATGTGGAATATACAACTTAAGGCTACTTAATACGTTGGTACATCAGGAACAAAAATACAACCAACATTAAGTACGTACATTATAATAAATGGTTCTAATTGATTTGTTATAGTAGGTATCAGGCAACTCGTTAATGTACCTAACGCAAGCTTTGATACACAAATACAAAAAAAATATTATTTAAGAGGTTTAGAAAGTAGGTACTTATAATCTATCATATCTGATTAAAGTAGTTTGTAGTTTACTGCATACTTAGTACCCACTTGAGATAAACCTTTCAGGGTAGCAATAGTGATACCTCGTTCATCATCATCATTATTATTATATCATCATCACCCTATAACGTTCCCACTGCTGAGACACAGGGACTTCTCTCTTGACGAGAGAGATTAGGTCTTAATTCACCACGCTGGCCAAGTGCCGGTTGGTGAATGTCACATGTCATTCATACTCTTCAAATTTCTCAGAACATGCCGGTTTCCTCAAGATGTTTGCCTTCACCGTTAAAGCACGTGTTTAAAGCGCACATAAATTTCTCAAAAAGAAAAATCCAGAGGTGCGAGGCGGGGTTTGAACTCACGACTTTCGGAATGAAAGTCGAGTGTCCTCCCACTTAGCCAGCACGGTTTTTTTCTACCTCGTTCTAACTAAGTATAATACTTGAATTTAGACACGAGGGCTTAAACCTCTTACTCTTTTAGGTTTATATATATTATTTGCAATACATTTATAGGTAAAACATATTGTTTTATTTATTTTATTTTAATCCGAAAACAAACAAAACAAAACTAATTACTAACACTTAATATCTATGAACCAGTTAAATACCGTGTGACCGCAAGCTTTCATTCTACCATAGTTTTCTGGCAGTATATATATTGGTCTATAATTACATGCATTATTATTAGCTTTGTGTAATTGTGTATAGGGAGAATAATAGATTTTTTAATGCGTCTGGGAAAACTGACGTATTAAAACTTAGGTGACATATATGAGTGAGTGGTAATATTATAATGTGACACTGTTCGTAAAAGCTGCAATAAAATTTCAATGAGAATAGTTTTTGGTGCCTAGTATAAGTCTATCTCACCAAGATTAAAGTAGTACCACTTCTAATACTATCTAGCAGAACTCTTATCAACTCACCCACATTCTAACAATTCAACCATAATAAATCATTGTTGGATTAGAACTTTGGTTGAACTTTTAAATAGAATTTTCCCGAAGTTTCAGACCGCGAGGTGGGTAGATCTATAATTAAAAGTTGTTCAAAAATTTCCATTCGACCCTGGCTTTGTTATATTGGATCGCGCAGTCATTGTGAGCAGGGAGGAGATTCTTAAACTGGAATTTAACCTCGGGATATACTGCGCTGTCTTTTATACAACTGATTTAGTTTTATTATATGCTGCGCTATTGTATGATCACGGTATAACAGTTTATGCCGTAATCATGCCGCTTGCAATAGCCTTGAAATACCAGAAAAATAACATTTCAACAACACCTCCACTCCTCCAATTTTGATTTGAGTTCCTTTGCAATTTTAGGGATCTGAAGTTAACTGAAAAGTTACAAGCAGTCGGTTGGTTTGTATTTTCTTAAAAATATTACAGTGTAGCAAAAAAGTTTCTGACAATTTAAGCCATATCATTGTCAAAAAAACGTATTTTTACCCAATATTAACCATCACTTGAAAGATCTATTTGGTCTTTGTTATTATTTTTTATAATTCGTTACAACATCCAGTAAAAATAAAAGCTAAAAAGTCGAGGTTACCTCATACTCGTCTTTACGATTTACGGTTGGATGGAGCTTCAGTCATTCGCTGTTAAAGATTGGAAAAAAATAGTTTCACGTTAATAAAATTCACTGAGTTAACTTGATGTATCGATTATGATTTTGAAGCAAAGCGCGGCTAGCACACTCGTTAAGCTTAAAGGAATATTTATTTTTTGATAGTACACGTAAACAAACCTTATTCGGTAAATTCACTTGAATATTATGTTTCAAACGTGCGTTTTGTGAAGTTCGTCAAAGCAAGAAAGAAATTTGGAAACTGGGATTTAATTCTCCTTGACAATTCATACCAACTATGTTGTGTTAACTACGAGTATAACCTAGAGGACCTGTTATTGAAAAATGCGCTGGCTAGTTATATAAAAAGGTTATAGGATCACTAATGAATAAAATATAGAGTTCAAGTAGGTAATTCAATAAAATACACCTTTTTTTTCAAACTTATTCTCTTCCAGTTCTAAATAATGCTCCTGTATTTAAAATCTTTTAAACTTGTTATCAAAACAGTGTGTTTTCTTATAATGGGAATTTATGTTGTACACAACACAATGTAATGTAGCTCACAACATAGAGCATGCAACGAATTTTCGCTCGCCTGCCAACTCAGAGAGCTTTAGGGTTCGTGAGAAAATAGCGGCGTTTTCATGTGTTGTATACTTTTACTAAATTTGGTTGGCTATTTTCCGGTTTCTTATTTGTTATAAATCTAAATTTAAGAAAAACCCCCGATACCAATGCTTTCATTTCCTTATTCATTTCCCTTTTTCTAACTCACCCTTAACCGAATTGTTCTGAACAATCGTTCGTTTGTTTCACTTTGTTCATAACTTTTAAACGGCTCAACCGATTTTCATGAAACATGTCTAAGAACACCCGGGGCAAACTCACCTTTCATACAAAAAAAAACTAAATTGAAATCGCTCCATCCGTTCTGGAGCTATGATGCCACAGACAGACAGACAGACACACAGACAGACAGACAGACACGTCAAACTTATAAAACCCCTCTTTTTTGGCCAGGGGTTAAAAACAAAGGAAAAGGAGTAACTAAATTAACATCATACAGTTATTTCAGTCAAATATTTTTTATTTACTTATTTGAATCTATGCACTAAGTTTTCAATAGTTTAAATTAATTGAGATTTTTTTTCTATTTCAAAACACATCTACAATCCTACAATCTAAAGAAAACATAAATTGATAAGCAATGGCTAAATTGTCACGTTATTTTTCCGAACCTGTAATGTCTTTTCTAACTCACCCTTAACCGAATTGTTCTGAACAATCGTTCGTTTGTTTCACTTTGTTCATGATATTTTGGTTTAGTATTTCGCATTTGAAGTTATTCCGTTACTTCGTTACTGAATTGTTTTTGTAAACAACTTCGCTTGGCCCTCGCTCGTTTGCTGGTATTTCAAACATTCAGCAAATATTTTTGTTTGTTTCTTTTGTCGTTCCAGTGTGATTCGTTAGACAAATACTAGGATCATGTTTCATTGAAATGAAAGTATAATCACGCATTTTTGTAGACACTTTAGGTTAACTAAAATAGATGGTTAGATGTTGATGAGAAGTGGGTTTTTTGTATTGGGCTTTGAATGTATATGAAGAAAGTTGTTAAAGATACTTTAATATTACTTCGATCTTTGATGGTCACAGCAAAACAAAGAGTCTTATTATTGAAAAAAACCTTAAAAAAACGTCAACCACGATAGTTAAGTGAATGCGTGAACAAATATTGGTCCACGTTGAAACTATTACCAACCCTTGAACTGGCCAGTAAAGATAATATACGAGATAATAAATAGAGAGGGAGGGAGGGAGGTTGCACAGAACCATTTTGCTGGCTTGTAAACCAAAATGCTGTATATTCAACGGAGGCATGTTGTTTTCTTGCGAACGGGAACCAAATAGGTGTACAATTAAAAAAATATGATTAATGATGCTATTAATTTAAATGGAATTTGTACCTATTGGAATAAATTAGCCGTAAAAGGTCCACAACTGGACTTGAGCCTGCCGTAATAATACGTTGCCATACTCGGTACGTTTGGGAGCCGGTATTAAATGTAATGTTAATTAAAACTGCGTGATTTAGCAATCTTTCACTCTTATATAATTCAAGTACGATTTTCAGTGTGTAACTGTGTAAGTAAAGTTGAGATAGAATAATGTTGAGTGTCGCAATCGATGGAAATTTTCCACAGCATTTTCCCGGATCTTCTTATAAATAACATGAAGCAAAGTTCTCAAAATGTTTCCGTATTTTTTCCCTCTAAACAAAAATACGCAGTATTTTCCTTATCCTTGAGTCTTACGAAACTGTCACTTGAATTACTGGATTGCTTTGATGCACGTAGTTTATGTTTGAAAGTTGAAAATAATTCATTAGGAATGGTAGTCGTTCGCTGAGAAAAAAGTAAAAAACCAACCAAGTCGTTAGTTTGATTTGGCTTTTTGCAACTCTTGGAATAAATATATCGTAGAGAATTTAAGATTTTTAACATTACTTTCAGATTTATGATTTTAAATTAAACTGTGTTAACGTTGTATATAATTTAATTAAGAAGAAAGGCCTGGTTCATCTTTCCCCCAATGTATCTTGTAAGACAAGCACACGAAAGTAAATACATTATCTTCGATCAAGAACCCTACAATATTAATTATGAGATAAGTTTACGTAGCAAATAATATTCTATGACAAAACACAATTAACCGCGAGCTCTGCTTTACAAAGTCACTGTAGCTAAAACTCAATTTAAATTTGTCTACGTACAGTTAATTCCGCTGTTACGTTGCGAAAATGTTTAATTGAATCCGGAATGGAATGTTACTTTAGACGTTACCGTAAAAGTACGGTAAGATATAATTATACGGAATGGCACACCATCAGATGGCAGCGTACCGTACGTACGGATACGGTAGTTGCACATAAACGCAACCGCGCGAATGCATCTTATAGTTGCGATGGCATGACGGTCCCAACGGGGTTGCGGTACGATTATTATACGATCACGTTTCCAAATGGTCCTGGGGAAATTTGCATTTGAATTTAGATAAGAACGCGAAAGCACGATTAAAATCTGGCAAACTGTAAATGGATTCCGAAACGTATCTACGTGCGGCGAAGTCTTTGAGTGCGTATTATAGGTATCGTGTGGAGACCTTCGAATAATAACATTGGATATCGGTGCAGATTTTAAAGTTTGGCAACTGTAGACAAGTGAGCACTTACCATTTTGTATTTGATTTAATTATAATGCCTTCGTGACACGATTTTTTTATATTAATAAATCGTGTGGCGTCATCGTTTGTAATTTTGTCTCTCAGTTATTTTAACAGTCGGTGGGAAAAAAAATTCAATTTGTTTTTCTGAAACTAATTTATTTATCTATTGCTTTGGATGATAATCTATGATATATTTGGGAACATTATTAGTAATCGTGTTACTAAAATAAACTTTTAAATCACGAGGCCCAAAAACAAGCAGAACTTGCTCAACCTTCAAACAAAAAGCCAGAGTGAGCAGGTCAATTTTCGATAGATTTTCAATCGAAGTCTTTGCCCGGAAGCCACCCGTAATAAGGCACCGCAATTTCCGACCCCACCACAGAATAGTTGCCAGTCACTACAGAGTCAACAACTCGACCTCTAGAGAAATACTTTTAGGAGTGTCGTCTTGAATTGAACGACGAAATCGGTTGGGACAGGATTTCGAGTTCACTTTTTGCATAGTTAGGTTCACTATCAGATTTTAGGTCACTCGAGATAGTATGACATAATACTATTGTGAGATTAATTATGAAGTTGGTCGCTTATCTATTTTCAATAACATTGTCAAAAATAAAAAATAAAAATTGTGTAAAAAATTAACGATAAATTTGCAAATAAACACAAGATATCCATCATAAGTTATCCCCGTCAATTTTGCCCGTTTAATAGGTCGTCTTAAAAACTCGCATTTCAATAATTATGAAGCATTAAATATTTCTTTTTGTTCGCAGGAATGGAATGATTACAAACTAAAATGGAACCCAGATGACTACGGGGGGGTTGACACACTGCACGTGCCTTCTGAACACATTTGGCTGCCAGATATCGTCCTTTATAATAAGTAAGTATAAAAAAACGATTTCACATAACTTAAACTATTGATATGTTGCATTGTGAGTTCCTTTACTTATTTTTGCAATCATAAAATTTGAGTACCAAGTTAAAGTTACACACTTTACTGTATTATTTTACAAGAAAACGAGTCAACCCGAGTATAGTTTTGATGTTTTTGTCAAGAAATCACGTTCGTCAATTACACAAACACAATACGATATTTCTATAAAGAGCGACCGAAGATGCAACGATACGTTACGGATATTAAGTGCTTATTCACAGTGACAGCAAACATAATAACACTAAACACTAAATTCTCAGGTAAATTCATAAGTGTACCACCTTAATCTTTAATATTTATAATCCTTAATATTTATCATCATCATCATCATCATCATCCTGCCCTTGTCCCACACTATGTGGGGCGGCACAACATGTGTTTTTCTTCCATTTCCCTCTATCACCCGTCATCTCAGCACTCACCCCTTTCTTACACATATCTTCATTCACACAGTCCATCCATCTTTTCTTTGGCCTTCTTAATATTTATCGTATTTTATAAATACCTTTAATACTATATAACAGTATTTAAAATCGCTCCATTGCGCAATGTTAATGGCTACCGCAAAGTGCCTGAACAAACTTAATCTGTGAAAACGCAATAAAAGTATTTACAGACCGTACTCGCCTGTTTTCAACCATTCGAACATTAATCTTCTCTCGGGACTGCTTAGTGACAAATCAATTTAACTTGAATCTGTCTCTGAGGAAGTATCTTCCATTGGGTTTACGGACAGGAGTCCAAAGATTCTTGAATAGTAACAGTTATTTTATAGTAGTTGCTTCTATTTTAGTCAGTAAATATACTCGTGAACGAAATAGAGGGATAGTATCGATTCGTCTAAAAAGCAACTCGTCTACGGGGAAAATTGGTCTAAAACGCTTACGGTCTAGATCGCTGCTCGTCTACTTTTCAACTCGTCTATTTACCCTGCGGGACGCAAAGGAGTCGTAATGTGTTTATCAGTCTATTGTGGGATAGTATCCACTTACATGTATGTATAATAGGTTCTTCAGAATAAGTAAATTTATTCATATCGAGGTATTACATTCTTTTTCGTTATTTTTATGTAGGAGACACATATGTAAGGGACTGCATATGAGTATGGTATTACCTCTATAAACTGTATTTAAGTTTTAAAACATGCTTTAAATAGTTTGTTTTCATTAAAATTTTTGTTTTTCGTAGGAACTTAAAATAAAATTATTTCTAAACAATATCATTGCTATGTTTCATGACCGATTTGCGATCTAAATAAAACATATTAATACATATTTATTAGCTGGATAAACTGCAAGTTTCACAGTGTTACCAAAGAAACTAACACTGCTCGGAGAAATTCGTAAACTCTATATATTCTTCTCTCTACAGCCTTATCTCCTCATTTCCGGTTCGCGAACTAAAAGCCCATTATTTTATTATCAAGACATCTGACGAGTTTATCTAAGGGCAAGTCGGAGAATGTAACTAGTATAGTTGGCGACCCAAACTCTGACCGTAGATTGCATTAGGTTTGAGCAGTCAAAGTGAATATTTTATGGCCTTTGCTTAGCTGGAAGAGTTTTTAAAATTAGATTTACCTGATTTTCCTTTTTGCGCCAAATTAAAATAAGCGTTGCAGTTTCTTTTCCGTTGTAATTCACTGCAAATAGTTCTGTAAATAAGATTTAGAAACCAAGGAAAAAAATATGTTTAACTATGTTTAAAATTCCAGTTATATTTCCAACTTCCGAGCTTTAGATAAATATGCATTAATCGTTGTTACTTTATTTACTGGATTTACGACCAACATCGTTTTTACGGTTCTTTTTTGTGAACATTGTGCGTTTAATGGATAACAAGGTTTTCCGCGCATATGAATTTTCCCTCCACAATACTTTACATTTTAGACAAAATATGAAGAGCTATTTAACATTGAGTTTATCTTATATACATATAAAATTCACCTGTCACAGTGTTAGTTACCATACTCCTGCAAAACGGCTTAACCGATTTATATGCATATTCTAGGTCTATAGTAGGTCTGAGAATCGGCTACTATATTTTGCATTTTGCAAATCAACGTTTGCTGCTGGGGTCAGCTAGTATTATAATTATGTATTAAATGCTTATAGTACAAGCTCTGCTTGGTTTGGGTTTAGATGATGTTCAATTTATTCAGAAATATTTATTATTTATATTTTGATTTAGATGCATACCTATAGTATCAAAGTATAGAAACAAAAAAAAATACATTTAATAATAATATTTACGATTAAGTGTTCAATGGTTTGCAGTACAATTATAATAACTACATCAGTAAAGTTAGGACCGTTATAGTTAATGTGCATTCGGAGTAAAATGCATTGCAACGTATTGACACAGATACATAAAAATTTTCGCAATGTACGGCTGACTGTCAGTCTGTGCCATCATAGCTCCCGAATTCATAATGATTTCAATTGAGTATTTTTTTTGTATTAAAGGTTAAAGTAAATTAAGTTAATTATTTGTTGCCTTTAGTGCGAATGTTCTTAGACATTTGTGATTAAATGTTGTGGGGGCTGACAGTGGGTAAGAATAACCGTGTCTTGAGTATATGTCTGCAAATATACTCAAGTAGGGTCTCAAATGTGCGCATCACGTGCATATTAAAAAATAAAATGAATGATTACTTTCAAAGGAACTAACGTTTAGTACTCTTACTCTTTTTAATTTGAAATTTAGATTAGGTACACAACAATAATAACTATATCAGTAAAGTTAAGGACCTAAATCCAATAACTGGTGCTATCGGATCCAGTTGAAAGCGCTATAATTCAATAGCGTCATTCGTGCGTACTTTGATCACAGTTTAACGTTATTGCTACCATTAGTTCTGTTGAATAGTAAATTCAATTATAGATCCTATTCAAACTAAATGTTAATGTTTTGTGAATTCTCTGCGTAACTATTACGCAGTTTGTATGTAAATCTTGTTTGGTAATTGTAGTTTCCGTCGTGGCTTGGGAGGCGTGCGAAATCGGGTCGGGTAGCTAGACCCGATTTCGCACGCCTAGACTGAAATCTTGGTCCCCGTTTTGTGAATATATTATTATAGTAATTAAATATTTTGATTAAATAGGTTGTTTGTTTTTTGTGTTTGTCATAATCTAAGAACTACCAAGGTGTATTATTTGCCACTTTTAAACTGATTTCTAAGATCAAAGATTTTCTTAATTGACTTCTTTTTATGTTTCATAGCTTACAACACACAATACTCACGTAAAAATAATTAAATGCCTAGGATTCATTTGCATAGAGCTGAAAATTGGTAGACACATAAAGTACACCATTACAAAATAAATGTCAAAAGTCCCCGTCGATCCTACATATGCAAATTTTTTATCCAATAAAAATAAAAAAATAAAATAAAAAGGTTTTATTTCAGACAACACAATAGTCCATATGTAAACGAGTAATTAAAAAGTAAGAACACAAAAATAACTAAGAATATAAAAACAAAATAACATTAAAATTTAGCCCAGGAAAATCAGTGCAGGAAATATTTTCCATCACTGATCACCCTCGACACAAAACATTTCCAGAGTGGGGACGAGAGCCCCTCTGCCACACAATGTCAAAGGTTCAAAATTAATGGTATCTCCATTTTTTAATGGTAAGTTTTATCGCAAAAATGGGTTACACAAAATAGAAGATCATTTAATTCTCTACAATAAAAATCGAACACTTTTTTACGTTCAATGTATTATTGTTGAAATATATTGTAGCACGAGCACGTAGTAGTCAAATTATAAAAAAAAACACCTAGTGTTTATTTACTAGACTCGAAATTGGTCATTCTTAGGGTTCCGTACTCAAAGAGAACGGGACCCTATTGCTGACGTCGTCTCTTTGTCTGTCCGTCAGTCACCAGGCTGTAAAAATTGAAATTTTGGGGCATGATTTTCTATCGCCGCTATAACAACAAATACTAAAACAACAATAAATCAATAATAGCTGCTATATATCAAACGTGATTTGTAACAAATTTAAGCCTACTGGGCTTACTGGGCTTGGGCAACGTAAGCCCAGTACTTAAATTACCTCGTCAATAATTAATTATTAAAACAAACTTCATATGAAAGGATCCCATATGAAAGGTGCTATTTAGATTAAAACTTATCTACTCTTCCGCATTGGCGACTTTGAGAGCAATCTCTCACCTAAATGCATACCGCGATCCAAATTGTACCTTATCTCCACAACACAAGATTCAAACTCCAGTTACCCTGAATACACGCGGTGAACCGATGCTGATAATGTTTGAAAGTGCGAAGTTTAAAATGCTTATAAATAAGGTGTACTTAGAGTTATACATATATTTTTTACTTTGATGGCGTGGAGTACTTTGCACTTTGGTTATTTCATGTCGCACAATGTACATAATTATTTGTGGAGAAAATGTATTTATCTCAAACAAATTCTAAGCACAAAGCATTAATAGGTACTTAATTTTAAGACTATAAAATAAAGTATATTCAAATACAAAATTAAAGGTTAGGGTCAAGCCATGTAGAATAGATGGCCGTTGGGACCGAGAAGTGATCGAATGAAGCCCTCGAATCAGCATGCGCACCGCTGTACATAAACTTTCGTAAACGTTTATAAACTAGGTAAACGGATGATTCGGTTAAGACTTCGTTTACACTTTACTGAAAAATCAACCAAATCAACTGAAAAACTTTAGAGAGGCTATATTATGTTCTATGGCTGAAATAATAATAATGCGTCCTTATTAAAAACATAAAGTATCATAATTATAATCTTATATATAAAATTCTCGTGTCACAGTTTTCGTTCCCGTACTCCTCCGAAACGGCTTGACCGATTCTCATGAAATTTTGTGAGCATATTGAGTAGGTCTGAGAATCGGCCAACATCTATTTTTTATTTTGCAAAACAACGTTTGCTGGGGTCTGCTAGTTCTATTATACATTATATAACTGAACACTCTGCAGATTTGAGGACATCTTCTATTGAACTTTTGATACGATGCCAAAAGGATATCGATTGTACCCACCAAGTACTGCAGTATAGCTTCAGGTTATCCGTGCAATCCAATTTAGGGCAACATACGAATTAAGGCAATATAAAAGAAAAAGACAACACATTATACCAATTGAAAAATTTCAAATCTAAGCCAAATATTCTGGTTGCTATTAAGAAACGACAGTTTTTGGCTTAGGTTGAGCATTTTTATGAATAAAATGACTTGCATTTCAAAAAATATGTGTGATTAAAAACTGTCTCAGTGGTAGAGTTGGTTAAGGCTGTTTGTGGCACATGATTCGATCCCACCGAGGGGTCAGTGTTTTCTATCCTATAAATTCTAAAATATGTATGTATACCATATGAATGAAGTATATATTAGGATGTCTAGTAGGTAACCCATGCTTAGAGCTTACCAAGCTTGGGTATTGCTTTGTGGGTTGTCCTAATAATATTCAATTGCCTACCATACGTATTATTTAAATATTTGCAAGCTGGGTGTTTCAATGTATATTAAAAATATCTAAATATGTATGCCTATTTTACGAGTATTAGGTATATCAAATGTCTAGTACCCGTAACACAAGCTTAGAGCTTACCGCGGGGCTGTTGTTGTGTGGATTGTCTCGCAATATTTATTTATTTATTATTATCTGACTGATGAAGACCGGCTTTTTAAAAGATAACAAAAAATAAACGTAAATCATCTAAGTCACATTAAATTACAAAGTGGATGTACCTACACATTGTATAACAATAAAATACAACCGTTCTAACCAGGAACCCAAGTTTTGATATAATTGCCGATACGCCGGTTATTGGGCGATAGCAGTGATCTCCGACTCAAGTAACCAAAACACAACACTAGCTCGCAACTGCAGATGTTTATCGAACTAAGCACAGTAAATCACGGTTTGGTATCGATAACTGGTTTAAATTAATATTTATGTGATGTTATGTTATATCAGTTTCGTCGTCACAGGTTAGGTACCTATCTACAAATAAAAGCTTAGTTTGAAACCTGAGGCTCTGAAACACTTATTAATAGCTGTTTTATTTGAGATTGAGACCAATAAATTGATGAGATCTTTACCGACCAAGTAAAACGGAAAAAAACAGGAATGCCACCCATGAATCCAATTATGTAAAAAAACGAACGCTAAATCTTATGAGCTATTAGGTTTAAGACCAGGGTTTTCGTAACAGTTGACGAAAACCCTGTTTATTTACTTATATAAGTAAATTTGTTCCCATAGTTAAGTAGCAGTTGCTTAAACTTTATAATTGTGTAGCACTGTAACCGATCCCTATTTATCAAAAGTTTACTAAATTGCGTGAATGGAGTTCGATTCCCACTTGACACAACTTTGGAATAAGATTAATTCTGAATTATCTTACTTGTTTCGGTGTTAGCACGAGTTTCTTGGGTTTTGGGAAAGGTTCTATTTATTTATGGGATTTTTGTGAGAAACAAATACGTTTTGAATCATAAAGATGCAATGTCGCAATGGCTGAAAGATTGCGGCCTTAAAGTCAAAGTCAAAGTCAAAACGTTTATTTCATTAGACCTCAACAGATTAGAGGTCAACTTACACATTTCAGGTTTAATAACGTTTATTTATCTCAAAAGAATTTACATAATTTACTTAATGAGAACAATTTATACATTATAATTAATTATTTACAACCATTCGTAACAGTTTACAGTTCATTTATGATTTTAAAACGTATTTGTTATTCTACCATAAATAAAATGTTATAGTAGCTACGACAGATAAATTGAGACTGGATATTAATAAAAAAAAAACTTAGCGCTTATCGAGTGCTGTAGTCTTATTAATATTATTATAGCCACTGACAGGCGCTTTATCACTGTGAAAGACAGGCGGATTGAGACAAGGAATCCCGCGAGATAGGTCGCCACTCGCGCCCGCCCAAATACCCATGAGACACGCAAACGCGCAGGTTCTCTGAACGCGAGAGGCGTCTTAATACATTTGATCTACCCGTACCTGCGCCCGCCGCCGCTACTCTGAATCAGTAGTTAGTACTAGTACGAGGATACTAGATATTAAAATAATACGACGCAATTGGTCAAGCTTCTAATTATCAGCACGTAGGTGTAATGATGATTATAATTACTAAGAATAACAACATTACAAAAATTGTGGCGTAGTGGGGAGACATAGATAAAGAGCTTGCCTGACTCAGTCTCATACATAATATTAGAGGTAGTGATGTTTTTTCTAAACTAACTCATGCTAAGGGCATCTTGTAACTTCCCGTCATGTTTGGAGTGTGTCTCGAGAAGTGCTGTTTTCGATTAGTTTGTAGGTGTTTACTGTCTCACTTCAATAAGTGCTTCCGGCGCTTTAGAGTTGTCATTTCCGATTCCGGCTGCCCAAAGTACTTTGTAAGTTTGCAATAGAATTTTATGGAGCTGTTGAATATTATGGCTGTGGGGGGTAAATAAATAATTTTGTTTGTTCAGTTCCTAAAGTACTTTGAAGTTTTGTGAAGCAGTATACATTTTAACAATTAAATTACGTCAACAGATGTCTGCTTGTATTTCTCCTTCAATTATTGTTTTTCAAGAGGAAACCAACATTACAAGGTGATAAATACTTTATAGGAAAATAAATAAAAAGTAACGATTAATCTTACTGTCAATTATATAAAATATTTATTTAACGGTAACACTAAATTTATATAAACAAAGAAGTTCATGAATACACGTAAAATCTTATATTATAAAATTATAGTCAATTTACCCAAAATGCTGCACAAAATAAATTGAGGGTAGATTCTAGTTAAGTTTGCTCCGAAGATAATCCCGCCATCTATCTTGTGGACTCTAAAACGCAGGTAGATTGGCTGTGAAACGTCATGAATACGCTATGAAGGGGCTATTATTCATAAAGGTATGTTCTATGAAATGTTGCAGATTCGTTATTATAATACTACGTATAATATAATGTTCACTATTGGTCTCATGAATAGACTAACAGTCTCTCAAAGAGCTATAGAGAGTACTTTTGCAATATAACCTTATTATTATGTGGCCTTACGCTTACTTTAGGCCTGACGCTGTGTTAAGAGGGCGTGGGCGCGGTTTTATGTCAAACGCGCAGCCCGCGTAACGCAGCGCTATAACTTTCATTAAAAAAAAAAAAGTTACATACACCTCCTGGAATTAGATACTAAGATCAGAATATTGTTATGCTTAGTTATTTTTAATTTAAGTTAACATTACATAAAAGTAGTTGAATAAAATTCAAACTAGGCTACACAGAATAATGTTAAAAGCTCAAAATCCCAACTATAATAAAACAGCAGCACAATGGCAGTATTTTTTAATTTAAGCAGATATGTTAGAAACACTTTAATGCACCTGTGACTTCCCTAAAAGCTCTACCCGCGAAAATTCACTGTTAACTTTATTTTTAATGGAGCTACGTTAGGGTAATGGAAGACAGGGTGACCTATATTATGGGTCAATTTTCGTGAACGCGGTAAAAGTTATGACGGAACTTTTTGAATTTTTATTAATATTTGGGTTTCGCTGGATGTTTCTGTGTGACATTTTATTTTATTAATAGCTTTTCACGCCACGGCGTTGCCCGTCTTTCTTCGTTTTCACGGGAACAACGTATTTTCCCGGGGTTAAGAGCTTCCTTGATAAATATGCTATCTATAAGTGTAATAATTATTCATACCAAACCAGTGGTTCCTGAGATTACCGCATTTAAACAAACAAATAAACAAAAAAAAAAATGACTCTTCGGTTATATAATATAGATAAGTATAGATTTCAATTAATTTTATTGCTGCATCTACTCATATAAAAGGCCTTACATAATAGGAAAACAACATTTTCCTTAAAAAGAATTCAGTCACTTGACTCTGATATCTTATAAGATTATACGAATCCCATGTGCTGTTACAAGTTATGAGATTATTTCGGTTCATTTTAACGCCATGTTCGTTGTACCGTTTATGAGTAAAATAGTTTTATACTGTTTTTAATAAATTACTATTAAGTCATCAATTGATTGATTTCGGCTCTGGGCAGTCGCAATGTACGAGCATGAACTTTAATTTAAATTGATAATGTTTTGCTTCCAAGTTATCTTAATAACGTATGAAACGGACATTTTCACCGATGAACTACATAGGAAATTATTATGTAAAAGTTATTTATTCCTTATTAGCTCCGGACGGCAGCAACAAAGAAACTTCTCAGAAAACGGTGCGTTAAAGCATGAGAAGTGATACGTTTAAGACTCTTGTGACTTAAAACAACATAAACTTGGGTGATATTTTGTAACAAAGTTTTCTTGAAACTGTTGATAAAAAATGATAGTAATTATTAGCTTTGGGCGGTACGGTATTGTCTACGTTAAGCGTATTACCAAAAATACATTATACATGATTGTCTTTACAAAAATGTTCTTCTTCTCTAAGTTATAAATATTATACTTGTATTCAGTATGTCTAATAAGATTCGTATGAGATTTAACCAATATTGATTGCGAAACAAACATTTGCATGATGGCTATAAAATACTTCTAATTTTTGTTTGCCTTTCAATGAACTTAGTCCTTGCGAGTTAAATCAAAGTCTGTTATGCGTGACTTCGTTTACAGTGGAAAGCGGGCATAACATTATAACCTATTACTGGTTGAGCTGGTACGACTATTCCTTTTTTAACTGACTTTAAAGAAAAAGGAGGTTTTTCAATTCGACCGCATAGTTTTTTGTTTTTTTTTTATGTATGTCCGACCGATTTTGATTATTCTTTTTTTGAATAAGGTTTTGTTGCACAATTTCATTATCTATGAATTGTCAATTCCTAAATTGAATGTATTGTTCTCAGTGCGGACGGTAACTACGAAGTGACAATCATGACGAAAGCGATCCTGCATCACGACGGTAAAGTGGTATGGAAACCACCTGCCATTTACAAGTCGTTCTGCGAGATAGATGTGGAGTACTTCCCCTTCGACGAGCAGACATGCTTTATGAAATTCGGCAGTTGGAGCTACGATGGGTACATGGTATGTCAAACAGGTTTTTTATACACATATTCATAATATTCTAAAATTTTATAAAAATTAAGACGCATCCGCAAACTTTGCACGCTGGATTCGAACCTGCACCTCCGTGAAAGCGCCCGACGTACTACCGTTACAAGGCTACGAATGCGTAATAATCTTTTTTTTTTAATTTAAAATATTTTAACCAAAGCGAGGTTTATCACTAAAAATCATTAACATATTGTTGTTATCATCATGTTTTTAGATTCTGTGCCTACATTATATAGAAATTCTTTCATCATATCATAAATTTCACTATCAGAAAAATAAACGGAAACGTGAAACGTGTCTGTAAACTTTATGGACAATAATAACAATTAATATTTTTGTGTTTCATGAAATGGGTAAATTGATTTTACTATATTCTTTTGTTCCAAAATACGCTGACGAATAAACAAAAGTTGTTTTTTTAACATATATTTGCTGTATACCTGATCAGATAAAATCAAACTATAATACATTTTCCAACACAACAATGTCATCAGCGTTTTATTTAAAATAAAAGCGAGGACTTTTTATAAAGTCACGAGGCCTAATAAAATTGTATCAAAAAACGAATCTGCCTTAAAAAGAAAATTGTAGCGAACGTTTAGAGGGAATGTAATCGAATTCCTTAGCATGAAAGCCTTTTCCAATACTTACTGTCACGAAAAATATTTATATTGGGGTCGCTTGTATAATAAGAATAACTAGAGGAAAGCGTGAGGTGGAATGAAAATGGACCTATTCCTTTTATTCTATTGATGACAGGTTGTATTGTCTCGGGTAGATCCGGTCTATTGATGATGATGATAAACAGGTCATAAAATGGTCCTCTTTTACTGTTAACGACTGCAGGGGCGTGGACTAAACAGGCATATTTTATCCCTAAGAGCTTAGTGGGTGTACCGTTCCTCCCATTGATGCGTTTTATGGTGACTTATGATGTGTACGTACTTCATGATGATCGGCCGATTGTCATTATTGTTAATAGTATGATAATGTATTACAATGATGCTAACAATAAACATAATATCATCTTTCTGTAGTTTCAGTATCGCGAAAATACTTTGTTAGATGCTAAACTATTTATATGTTTGTTGTTTACGCTATCTGTAATGTGTACCCCGAATTTTATTTCTTCAATTTGCCGTATACACATCGTGTCCCATTAGCTGAAGCCTCGAGGAAAAATCCTCGTATTTTTCCGTCCTCACATTAACAAATACATATTACATAATAAGAAAATTTTCATATGAAAAACGAGAGGATTCCAAACTTTTCAGTCGAGTTTACTCGTGTAGGCTTCAGTAAGTAAGCTAATAAATCTACCGAATCACGCGGGGACCCTGCGGTCCAAAAGTACGCTGAAGGTCTCTTGTGATAAGGTTCAATCTTGGATACGTAATCTCCTGTCTTTTTTCACGCCTTAGATAGTTGCTCGAGATAGCAGAACTCCTATTTGTAAAGATTCGTGGGAATGGTTTGATTCTCTAACACGGAGCCGCACTTGAGATGTTTTCTTACGACCGTTTTAGGCTTTTAAAGCTCGTAAGTAATTGGTATCTCTCAATTTCACTAAACTGTTAACGAAACGAATGGGACATCTTCAAATAAACGAACCCAATTCTGTTCGGGATACTCATTCAATTGTGTTAAAATTGAACGAACCTTAAGTATCAAAATAACTTAAGAAGTACTTCACCTTTTTATTTAGAAACTTGAAGAAATATTAAATCATCTAACAATAAACATCACCTGTTGCTTGCCACTCATCTTTAATAAGAAATCTTTTGTAATTTCATTTTTATTTTTCAGGTGGACCTAAGGCATATGAAGCAAACGCCGGATTCAGACAAAATAGGGATGGGAATAGACCTTTCGGAGTATTACATCTCTGTAGAGTGGGATATTATGAAAGTCCCGGCAACTAGGAATGAGAAGTTTTATTCATGTTGTGAAGAGCCATACCCAGATATAATATTCAATATAACGCTTAGGAGAAAAACACTGTTTTATACGGTCAATTTAATCATACCGTGTGTTGGTATTTCATTTCTCTCAGTTCTAGTATTTTACCTTCCTTCAGATTCGGGAGAAAAAATCTCGCTCTGTATCTCAATTCTTCTGTCACTGACTGTGTTCTTCTTATTGTTAGCAGAAATTATCCCACCCACGTCACTGACAGTACCGTTGCTAGGAAAATATTTACTTTTCACTATGATGTTAGTTACCCTGTCCGTAGTAGTGACTATCATGGTGCTAAATATAAATTTTAGATCGCCTGTAACACATACACTGCATCCAATTGTACGGAGAATATTCATAGACTTTTTACCTCCATTTTTGTGCATAAAAAGGCCAGGCAAAGAAGAAGATGAAGACAACGATAAACCTACTGAGGTAAGATATTGTAATATAAATATCTGTTGCGAAATAAGAAATGTGAAGAGATAGAAACATCAATCAGGAGGCATAGACGCTCACTTGAAATAAACCCCGCAACCTCGCTTTAATTAAATTTATAAAAATAAAAGCCCGCACAAATGAAGTTCTTCAGAAGGGATCTTTTCGAACGCAAAAAACAACACGAACGCCTTTTCTCATCGAGTTTCCCCCATTCAAAGTATTTTCCATCGCAGGGATTCAATACCGACAGCTATTACTCGGGCTTCAACAATAACTGTTCTAATTATTCAGCCGACTCTTCTTTCTTAATATTGGAGTATATCTATTTTGTAGGTAGTTGTACTACTTGGGCAATTTTATTCCATTTCGATTTTCCTTTATTACTATGTGGCTTAACGATCGCGCGGCCGGGTTATTTATGTGCCCCCAGCGACTGCGGACGTATCGCGAGATATACGGGGCTAGACACGGTGAAACCGAAATCTACCCGGGCCTAATTGTGTAGTGGCTTACTCGAGCCGATACGTTGCCTACTAGTTCTTTAGCTTTCTCCGTCTCAATCCAGTTCATTTAATCACATTTTTTGTAGGTAACGTCTACTTAAGCTTACGATATCAGTTTTGTGATAAGATTTTAGGACTATGTCTTTATTTTGGTTCATGATTGTAGGAATACATTTGGTTAATATGAAACCTACATAAAGTTTTGATGACACATGGCAATATTTAAATATCTTTAGGGTCAGAAAATGCTGGTTACAAGTGATACAGCTAATGAGGAAAATATTACAGGTTCTAACAGACGTATTCGGCCCAGAGGACATGGACGGGAAGTTTAAGGAGTGGGGCTGTGAAGAGTACGAGCTGCCTGGAATGCCCCCGTCACCCCCACCTCCCCCCGGGGGTGACGATGAACTGTTCTCTCCTCCCCCGGGATCCCCTTGCCGGCTAGACTTAGACGCAGACTCCCCATCTCTAGAGAAACCTTACGTGAGAGAGATGGAAAAGACTATAGAAGGTTCCAGATTCATAGCGCAACATTTGAGGAATAAGGATAAGTTTGATAATGTAAGTACCAATAACAGCTATTACCATAACTCTCTAGCATACATTACGTAAATTACGAGCACTAAAAGAGTAACATAATCTTGGTAAAGTTATGAATAGGAGAGTAACTCCGTTTCTGCATATGAGCTCTTCACGCTAAAATCTAAAACTGATTTAAAGAAATAAGGTATATAAATAGTTTGAAATCCTGGTAACCATAATAGAAATACTATATTCACACGTCTACGTGTACGTGTTTCAGTGTAACTGGTTATTCCGGTGATATGTTCGATAGATCCACTGAAATTAACCGTTTAAAGGATTTATATGATCTCCTTATGGGAAATAGAAATAGATTTCATATTCACTTGACGTTTTATAACACGAGATTCTTTCAACAGGTGGAAGACGACTGGAAATACATCGCGATGGTGATGGACAGAATCTTCCTGTTCCTGTTCACGATAGCGTGCGTCCTAGGCACAGCGCTAATCATATTCCGAGCGCCAACCTTCTACGACTACTCCAAGCCAATAGATATCCTCTACTCAAAAATAGCGAAAAAGAAGCTCGAGCTATTAAAGATGGGCTCGGAAGGGGACCCAGGTCTCTGAAATTCGTCTCACGTCTTCGGCCACTCGCCGCCGAAGACGTTCTGGGAGCTGATCGTCATGTGGTGGCATGGGTGACCGATCTAGGCTCCCAGTCGGGGTTTGACAGGCGAGAACTTATGTGCTCAGTGTGGTGCCAAGCGCCCGGTGCGCTAACGGACGTGTTCACGCCATACGCGTTGCCAAAGCCGTCTTTTTATATATAAAAGTATTAAGCTCGAACTCGAGACTGTTTCCGTCGATAGCCGAAGGAGCCGCGTTGTTGTATAGACGCCCGAGCGGTCTGCCACTACTATTTTTATATTAGAACCGCCGCATTGTAAGCGACAGTTAAGTTGTTTTGTATTTATACAAATGAATAGTTTCTTTTTCAGGAATAAGTTGACACGAGCGCACAAACATTGTAAATTAATAATGATACAGTTTGTTTGTATTTCTTTCTTACGTTAGTTGTATCTAAGACATAATGTACTGTGGGTTACGACGTGGTTTATTGCTGTAAGGTTACTTCGAATAATATCGAGCTCAATGTTGAATAATTAACATTAATCGTAAGTTATGTAAAAGTAAAGTAATTAATCAAAGTCGATTAGCATCAGAATATTATCGTAAACTTTTGTGCAAACGTCCTCGATGAGAACTGGACTTTGTTAGTAAGGAACTAAGATAATTTGAATTATTATACATTAGATCGTAACGTTCTCACGAATGATCATAATATGGACAATATCGATTGTATTGACGAATTGTAATATTTCACAATATAGTCATAATGTGTTAAGGAATTGTAGATATCGATAGATATAAATCCTAGAACGCAACGTAAATTAATAGTTAAGAGTACACTATCACATAGATTAGTCATCTCGAGGGTGATATGTTTTTTTTAGATAATATGGATGAAATAAAACAATTGACTGCCAATTGGACATTTTTTATATTATAGATAGTTCGATAAACTTGTTTTTATTACATTTTTTAAAAGGTGTGCCAAATCTGCAATCAAACTTTTCATAGTTGTGAAGATTGCATGTTGATTCTTATTGCAACTTTAATTTTAGATATTCGATAAGTGTTTCGGATTGCTTGTATAATTTAATTCTGACATAATTCTAAGAAAACGAATGCTTGCCCGTAAATGTAATGACTGAATTTCTCATTGTAGAACTTATGTTTCCACGTCTCCTGCTAAAGTACTGGCGTTACTCTTCCGTGTGTTAATTTGAACCCCACTAATAAAACCTAGAGTACAGGGTAAAATTAGAAGTTGATTATCTCCTGATTTATACTTCTCACCATTTTCACCGACAGTAAAATCTTTGATCACTTATTGGCACCTTACTTAGATCTAGATAATAATCATTGTTGAGGTTGATGATGACCTAGTCTTTATCTTAGATAACGTTATCTTTGTGTTACCCTTTTAGAATAGGATTTAATATTAGTGTTTATTTGTTCGTTCCTCACTTTCATTGTTTAATTTTTTTCACCTTCGCATTTAACTACCCATCGTGTAGGGTATTGTAGCAACTTATCTTAATAAAAATAAAAATATTTCGAGCCGCGTTATTGATATGTCAAAGTAAAACATGATAAAAGTTATTAGGTAATTTAGATAACTCAGAGTAATTAAATCCTCAGCGAACAGTTAGGAAAACAGGGATGGATAATGTTATAAAACAATGTTTTGTGGTTCGTCTTGTACTAATAAGCGTTATTGAATGTGCGTAGCTGTTTGTGTCGGATGTATTACCTGAGCTAGAGTAGACTAGAGTAACGTAGCCTACTGACACGTTCTCTTATGTATATGGAGGTACGACAAGCTCGCTAAAGGTTGAATGATTAGACGAAAATCGTTTACAGCTCGTTCCGATTGCTCGAAGGAATTTCTCGATGGAATTGTAACGTCACTTATTCTAAAATTACTTTTATAAGACACTTGGATAAAAAAACATTAGTACTGTGCTATTGCACGCACCGAACACCAAATAGAGTATAAACTATTTATCAAATAGAATATTTAGTAAAGCTCACAAGCTTACTCACTGACCCGAGGATATCCGAAAGTTTTATTGTAGATAAAATTGCTAGAAATAAAACGATCTGTTGTTATTTTTATATGACTGCAAATAAAATAAAGTTAGATTTTCTATAACACCATAGGTTAAATGAATTAGGATCGGGGCTATTATTGTACTGAATGATAAAGAATGTGTTAAAAATAAGTTTCATAAAATTGTTGTAAATAATAAAATGTGTTACGAGAACATGGGAGCTTAGAGTAGTCTTGGTTCGTAACGAGTGAGTCTGGAGGGCATAACGGCGTCGTCATTTCTAAAACTTTGTCAAGTTTTAATGATGATAACAAAGTTTTATTCTCTTGAGGGGTTGGTGGATTTGTTAAAACCGGTTGAGCTAATCCAATACAACGATTAATGGTAGGGGGCTCGCGGTACGGGTGATGAATTGTTAGCGTTATGTTGTCCTGTCACTCTGCTACTCTACTTTAACCAACAATTGGTCTCAACAAAATTGCTTTCGGAGCTAAATGCATTGCTCAATTTGTGTCTATCAGGTTGAACCACATAATTAAATAATAAAACTGATACTTTACTGACTAGTGTAACCATTTATTATCATAATATAAAACAATGTTAAAATCATTGAAATAGAAAAGAAATCCACGCCTATCTCAATATGCTGCTAACGCATTTATTATAAAATCATTCACGCATGTTTTGTTTGAAATAAAATAAACGGTTTGTTTGAACCAGGCAGGTATATAATGTTAATGGAATACAAGATATATAAGAAAGCGTGACGTTCCTTCTTAATCGATACTGCCATAGGATAAAATTTATACCTAAGTAAAGATACCTGCAAGTATGGTCTGGTTCATAACAATACGAATTACCCCTTCATCTAAGGACTAGCATAGGACCATAGCTCATTTTGAATTTTAGTCCTGTGATTTGAAAACTTGGTTGTATAAGTGTTATGTCTATAAGGCGGGGTCTTAGACTTGTTGCTCTCACGAATAGTTTATGCTCATTCTCGTTTTGTTGTTGTTACCCCTAAACTGTGGTTGTAACATTGTCAATCGGTCCCTAGTAAGACAAGGTGATATGCAAAGCGACTAGATGTTCGTTTAAATTCAGAATATCAACTACATACCTCCAACTGGCAATAAAACTCGTAGAAAGCAATATAAACGGTATGATATCAAGGTTTAATATGAGATCGCATTGCATAGCATTATGTCACGAAAAAGGTCGTAATGGGTTTCGGGCTAAAAACGGGTATATAAGAGTAGTCAGTGTATCTTTTTAGATAGGTGAATTGTATCTCAAAATGCTAGACACATGTAGCGTGTTTGAATAAGATTACTTGTGTAAGGTACTATAATAAATTAGCTTTTCAGTGTTTTAGAGTTAGTCGACGAATGGGTCAACTCGAAAGCCCGATGCTAGATAAATCTGTTTTATAATTATTTTGTAATATTGAACAATTTTGTTACCTACCATTATTGAAAATAATATTTGTCATAAATTCTAGATTATAGTTATAATTTTGTTTGTGTCTTGTTAGCTGTTTTATTATGACTGTGTATGTTTTTGTTGTTGTTATAGATAAGCCTTGTTGATTTGTTGACAGCACTTTTGTCTACATCGAGTTATGGAGTTGCAAACTCATAGTCAGCTATCACATGGCTGTCAGTAATTATAAGAAACTGAAATGTTGACATGTACATATAGCTGATCAACATAGAAATTTAATCTAATTGTAATTGACAAGTTATTTTTCTACGTTCCTTTCTCGTTACTCTAAGGGCTAACGTAGGATTGTAGAAAACTCTTAGCGAAATTCGTTACGTATGTTATGATTGCTTTGTCAATATCTTTTGTCTACTATGAGTTCCGCATTTAAGTATGTTTTATTTTTATTATATATATTTTGGAAGGAAGTCAATAAAAAGTAATCCGTAACGCTTTATAATTAGGTTCATCGAAATAAATATTTCGTATAGTAATTTTTATCTATATCACATTTGTCATTTGCTTTCTCGCACGTTTTTATCTTTTGCATGTTTCATAATACCTGATTATACTGTTGTATGCATAAATACTGTTTATCTTAATAATATAAGCTAGTCATACTGCGTGTTTAATCAAACGTCTTCCAAAGTGACGTAAGGAGTTATTTGTTCTTCTATAGCTTACTTTATTTCATTCTGTAGGTATAACATTACTTCACATCATAATTATTTGACTGTTTTTTGAAAGCTTAATCTTCTGGTGAGGTTTCTTTTAGGGTTAGATTTTAAAAGTTCATAATGCCACAAACATCTTATTCGAAGTCCCTGGAAATTTTGCAGGTTTCGTGGTGAAAACCCGAAGGGCTAAATACAAATATCCCTTTCAACAATCTTTATTTTCAGCTACTAGAAAAACAGATAAACTCGATATGGCGACAAACCTATCTTTCACTCTGTCATTTATTTGTCTAGAGACAGAGACAAGTGACTTTTACCAGACCCGATCTTTTTAACTTGTCAACTTTAGAGAATCAGACACTACGGTATTTGTGCGTAACCAACGACAAATAAAGTTCCAAATATCTGACCCTAAATGGAATATCGTCAAGCTTTACAGATTTAAGTTAACGAATTCATCGAATGTACCTAAAGTAATAAATTTAAAATACGTAATCGATAAGTAGATGAAATCACACAAAATTTGCGTTGAGCTTCCAACACGATTAGATGTAAATATAAGTAAAATACCTTAAACTTCTTCAAACTCTTCCTAATTTATTTTTTACGAGACTTTATTCAGTTGATTATTTCCCAAATTCTTTTTCTTATAACTTTTTTAACTTACTCGGTGTATTTGTATTATAATTATGAACTTGATAATAAATTTAAACGATTTTATTGTATTGTATATTTGTATCATAAATTGACAAGGCTACATTGATTTTATATGAAAGCAATCTTAATATTCTTTAACATTAATCAATATTTTATATTTTGTCGGAACGGCAATGTGTCTAGGTAAGTACGTTTCGTATCTATTGTTGTAATAATTATAATCTAATCCTCTTCTAGTGTAATATTTATGTTTTTATCTATTTATTTTTCACTTTAAAGTCACGAGTAACGGGGGTTGTTTGTGTTGGAATTGTTTTAAATAATTTACTGAGGTCTGCTACATTGTTATGTAAATAATAATTTGTGGTGTATATTGTATAGCAAATGGGTTTAAATTTTAGATAATTGTTTCGACATTTTGTATTTATTTATGGTTTTTACAATAGAAAAATGTTACGGATACTTTTTAATCTTTTCCTACACTTATTAAGATCGATGAAATTATTTTGAATTTTGAATTTTTTTTATTAAGTTTAGATATATGATTTATGACAATTTCAACACAAATCAATCGATCGGTGAAAATGACAAATGCAAGCAATGAACACCACGTTTACAAAAGTAGAATTTAGATAATGGAATATTGAATTTCATTATTATAAGGTACTTTAATAAACACAATAATAGACTTTATAAAATCAATAGCTCTCCTAATGATAGATTTAGATGTTAGATGAATCAATCTCAATAAGTCATTGCCACTTTATATAGTAAGGTGTATGCACTTTGATCTCAAACATATTGCTAAAAATATGTTCTATTGGTAAGACATAATAGGCTCAAATTTATGACATCTATAAAGTGTATGAAATAACTTAAGTTATATTTAGGTAACTATGGACATACGGTAAATGATTATGGTAACATAATAGTGTAAGGTAGGTCGTAAGTCCCATTTTGTAATGTTAAACTTAATTTAAAGTCAAAATCAAGCACTACCATTACTATTATGATTACACTCATGACTCTTAATGCTAATATTGAAATGTATTATAAATATGAACTATAAATATTAAATGTTATGCGTTAATAATAGTTGTTTGTTTTATTTTATTTCTCTTCAACCTAGCTTCTATAAAAACCTATTTATATAATGATCATAATCATAATAAAAACGTTTTTTTAATTTTACGTACACTAGTTATTTGTAGGAGGAAAGAGGTTTTACGCCGCTAAACCTCCATAGACTTCTAAATAGCCTTTTAAATGAATCTAGCTAGACTTCCATAAATCGACCAAGGATCGAGCCACAATACACGTTCGTAACTAAGATTTCATAACTGAATTGTAACGGTTTTTTTTTTCATAACCAGTTAGTAAACAAACCTTTTTATTCCATTTTTATAACAAGAACGTCTTGGTCATGTATGGTTTCCTGGTGCTTTTGCTTAATAAGCGGTGCCGGAGTGCCTAGGGGAAAAGAGGTTTTACGTCGTTAAACCTTCATGGAATTCTAAATTACCCTTTAAATTTATCTAGATATATCCACTCCTATAAATCGACCATGGGTCAAGCGGTGCTGGAGTGTTATAGTACCCCTTGGCTAAGTCGATAAGAGATAAAGGGCATTCGAAAGCATCGCAGTTTTCCAGAAGGTGCCCTAAACGGTAGGCTGCGTCGTATATAGAATGTTCTGGAGGCTCAGCAGGTAGCACTTTTGATGCTGGAAACCTGAAATTGGAAATATATAATGTATAAAGGTCAAGCCATGGAAGTCAAGTTTCGTAAACAATATGGAGAAAGCCTTGCACTATTTACTAGCGATGAGAACACCATTAATTGCATCGCAAATTCAAATTGAAATTCAAATATTTTTTTTAATAAATTTCGGGTAATACCATGGTCTTATTATGAAATACTCCTCCACCAAAATCTGCCTCTACAGGCGTATGAATATATTAATTGATATTAAAATGTTACAAGAATTTTTAATTAAAAAAATTAAAAAAAATACATTATTTAACTAATTGTTGGGTATTTGTAGGTATTAGCAGATAACTTGTCACTGGTCTACCCCCGGTATGTGAATAAATCAGTCAGTTTCGATCCGCAACTTGTGTTTCCTTCAAATATCTTACTGGCGACGATTTATTGGTTTTACGAGTATTTTCATAATGCCGTACGGTAAAATTGATTGTTTTGATTTGTCTTCGCGAAAATGGACGAAATACGTGAATAGAGTGCAACAGTTCATGCAGTTAAATGAAATTAAAGAAGCATTGCATGTGGCCACGTTGATAACGGTAGTTGGTGAACCGACGTATGATTTGATGTGCGACTTATGTGCTCCCGACGCACCCGAAAACAAGGACTTCGATGAACTGGTCACCATCGTCCAACAGCATTTGGAACCCAGGCGATCGGACATCGCGGAGCGACACATTTTTCGTTTGCGACGTCAGGCACCCGGCGAGGAGCTCAGTGCGTACTTACAAAGCCTAAAGCACCTCGCGTCCACCTGCAATTTCGGCGATAAACTGGAGGAAAACCTAAGAGACCAGTTTGTATCGGCCCTGGCGAGTGATGAAATGCGTAGTCGTCTATTCGCGGAGAAGGAGCTGGATTACAAGCGAGCGGTGGAACTGGCCCTGGCACTGGAGGCGGCGGAGAGGCACGCGGAGACGAGCGGCTCGGCGGGCGCGGCAGGCGCGCGCGAGCCTGCGGTGCTCCGCCTCGGTGCGGCGGCTGCGGCGCGGACGGCGCGCGGCCTGCTCGGCGCCGGCGAGGGCAGCGGGCCCGTGGAGGAATGCTGGCGGTGCGGTCGCCAGCACGCTCCCGATAAGTGTCGCTATAGGCGTTACAATTGTGATGAGTGCGGGGCGAGGGGCCATCTCAAAATTATGTGTAAAAATCCTCGTGTAGGTAGGAGTGAGCGTTCTGTGGGAAAAACGTTTCGGAAGAACCAGTTCTACATCGAGTCGGACTCGAGCACCGGGGACAGCGACTTCTTCAACATTGTTGTGGATGGAAAGGACGATAAACCGTATGTAGTTTCTGTTCTTGTCAATAAAATTCCTATGGAGTTTGAAGTCGACACGGGTAGTAAGATTTCTGCGATTAACGAAGAGGACTTTAAGAATTATTTCCATAACTGTAAGCTATTGTCGTGTAACATGAAATTCAAGGGTTATACGGGGGGTCAGATTTTACCTATAGGGTTCATTAATGTATCTGTTTGTTATACTGGCACCGGACGACGGCGCGAGGCACATAATCTGTGTTTGTTTGTTATTCCTAACGGGGGGCCTCCGCTTCTCGGCCGTGCTTGGTTACGCAGTTTAAAACTAAAATGCATTGAAATTAAAATAAATAACATTGAGTGCGAAATAGCAAAAACTCAAACCAGTAATATAATTTCTGAGTTACAGCGCGATTTTCCCGATGTTTTTGCTGACAGCCTAGGAACATGCAAGAAAATGTTTTCTTTTAAATTAGTAGATAATGAACCAATATTTCACAAAGCACGGAATTTACCTTTAGCATTACGAGAACCCGTTGAGCAAGAACTTGAACGTTTAGTAAGAGAAGGAACTGTAATTAAAGTTGAGCATTCTGAATATGGTACGCCTATTGTTCCGGTTGTTAAGAAATGCGGAAGTATTAGAATCTGTGGTGATTATAAAGTAACAATAAATCCCAAAATTAAACGCGAGCCTTACCCACTACCGCGTATAGAAGAATTGTATGGATTATTGCGGGGGGCCCAGGTATTTACTAAGATAGACTTAGCCCATGCCTATGAACAAATATTATTATCCCCAGAATCTAGGCCGTGTACGACCATCAGTACTCACGTAGGTACTTTTCAGTACGTACGGACACCGTATGGTATATGTAGTGTTCCTGAAAAATTTCAAAAACTAATGGAGGAGGTACTTAGAGGTATTCCTATGACGGCTGTGTATTTTGATGACGCATGTATAGGGGGAACTTCGATAGAAGATAACATAAAAAATGTACGTGAAGTACTAAAAAGGCTGCAGTCTGTGGGTTTGAGAGTAAAGCTACAAAAATGTGATTTTTTTAAACCTTCTGTCTGCTATGTCGGTCATATAATAGACAAAGATGGGTTGCATCCTGATAATAAAAAGGTCAATGCAATCGCTAATGCGCCGCGTCCCAACGACGTACACCAGCTTAAGGCATTTTTAGGTCTCGTTAATTATTATGGAAAATTCGTGCCCATGTTAAGTACAATGTTAAGCCCCCTATATAACTTATTAAAAGCAAAGGTTAGGTGGGAATGGAAACATGAGTGTGAACAGGCCTTTAAGAGCGTCAAGAAGATTATGTGTAACGAAAAATGTTTAGTTCATTACGATCCGGCGCTCCCACTGGTCCTCAGCGTGGACAGCAGCGCCTACGGGCTGGGCGCGGTGCTCGCCCACCGGTACCCCGACGGCGCCGAGCGGCCCGTCTGCTACGCGTCGCGGACGTTAAACAATGCGGAGAAGTCCTACAGTCAATTAGACAAGGAAGCGTTGGCAAGTTTTTTTGGCGTAGTTAAGAATCATCAATATTTGTTCGGCCGTCGATTTATAATACGTACTGACCACAAACCTTTGTCATACATATTCGGGGATAAGGTAGGTATACCACAGACGGCAGCCAGCCGGCTTCAGAGATACGCAGCACGTTTAGCGGCTTATGACTTTTCTGTGGAGTGGGTAAGTTCGGCACAAAACGCAGCGGCTGATTGCTTATCCCGTTTACCGCTCGGGCTGGAGGCGGGCGCGCCCGCTCAGACGGCCGCGGAGACGTCGGCGCTCGACAGTACCGCCGCCGTGTCCTATTTATTATACATTGAGAACAATTTTCCCATTAGTCATAAAGACATAGCTGCTGCCACCAAAATTGATCCTATATTGCGTAGTATTTATAAAAATATAATGTTTGGGTGGCCTAGTTATACAACAATGTGGAACAAGAGAAGGCTTATTTTAACAGGAAAGATAACTTACTGGTCGAACAGGGTTGTATTGTTTTTAACTATCGTATTGTAGTGCCTCCTAAATACAGACAATACGTATTACGGGAACTTCATGAAGGTCATCTCGGCGTAGTTAAAATGAAAAGCATAGCTCGTAACTACGTGTACTGGGGGGGGCTGGACGCGGACATAGAGGCGACGTGCCGCGCGTGCGCCGCGTGCCTGCAGCAGCGCGACGCGCCGCCGCACGCGCCGCTGACGCCCTGGGCTTTTCCCTCGCGTCCTTGGCAACGTTTACATGCTGATTTCGCGGAATATAAGGGAAAACATTATTTTGTAGCTGTCGATGCTCACAGTAAATGGATAGAAGTATTTCAAATGAATAGTACGACTGCCGGGTGTGTAATAGAGAAGTTCAGAGAAATGTTTGCTCGTTTCGGCCTTCCATTACAGATCGTGACCGATAATGGACCACCATTCTCGTCTATTCGCGGAGAAGGAGCTGGATTACAAGCGAGCGGTGACGCGGGCGCGGCCGTCGAGCGGCGACAGGCCCAGCAGGTGGAGCGCGCGCGCGGCACGCCGAGAGACGTTAATGTCGGCGACACCGTCTATGTTCGAGGCTACGGTAGTAATAGAAGTAAATGGGAGGAAGGGCAGGTTAGAGAATGCGTAGGGCCTTCATCTTTTTCTGTAACAGTACCGTCAGCAAAGAACTTCGTCAAAAGACATGTTGATCAGATAATAAAACCTAAAATAAATAAGAAAAGATTTTCACTATCTTGCACTCATGAAAGCAATGATGTAAACCTAGAAAAATCTAAAGAATGTCAAGAGCTTGCTGTTGCGACAATTCCTAAAGAATGTGTGGCAGGCCCAGGTGTCGACGACGAAACCAGCGCCGCCCCGGACTCGCCAGGGGACTGCGATGACGAGTTCGAGATGGCCAGCGGCTCGCCACCTGTGGTTACTCGCGATTACTGTTTGCGCCCTCGTCATAACAGAAAGCTCACCTCTTATAAACAAGTGTAATTTAGAAGTTGTGAACCCTTCAGTTACCTGGCTTGCTTGTAGCTACTTACGTACTTAGGTATGTATTTAAATTTTAGTTTAAGTTTAGTTTTGTGGGTTATATATATTTTTATAGTATATTCAATCGATATACATATACAAATATAATAGATTAAGCTCACCTGTTATTGGACCTAAGTTAATATTAAGCTAGTTTGTACTTCATAATTTAGTTAAGGAGGTGTTGGGTATTTGTAGGTAGTTATGGCATCTGGATCCGTATTTAGCATTGCTTAAAGATCATGCATCGCTCGTTTGGTGACAATCGCCCACGCACGTTTCTCGGGAATCAGAATGCCAGCTAAGGTCTAGACGGTTTCATAGGAAGATCCTGTGATGCTAGAACTCCCAGTTAGTACCTCAGTCGTAATTAAGTCGTCATTGTACTAAGTCAAATATTGAATTAAAAATCAATTTAATTAATTTGAATCTTTTTAAAAATACTTTCCACGCTTTCCCATACAAGTCTGGCGCAGCCTATCGGATTTTCCACGCATTTCCCGTGAATCCGCGACCAACAAAACCCCAAAATCGGTCGAGTGAAGTCGCGAAATTTCGGAACCGTCTCTACGCGGTCGTGGAAACCAAGAACCAAATAAATTCGACTCCCGGTGATCGCGTGTGATTGTGACCTTAGTTCGGCTCCTGGAGGACATGTGGACGAGCAGTTTGTGAGTAAACCTTTTCACTTCCTGTGTTATTCCTGTGCCTTTTCCAGCATTTCCCGAACTCTAATCGTCGGGCTTATTAATTGCGTTTATCTGATTTTGTTTGCACTAGAAATCGGCATTCGATTATTCTCGCGATTAATTTGTGTAGTTTTTAATACTTATTTTATTTCGCCCCAAAATAGGCCTACTGATTTACACAAAATCGGTAAATCAGTGTTATTTTATTTAAGTGTAATTTTAAGATATTTTATTTTATAAGATTTTATTTTATTGATATTCTATTTTGTGTTTTCACATAATCAAAGAAATAAGTTACGGCATAGCTTTGGTAATTTTTAGAGTAATTAATTGTAGATAAAATGGCTTGTTCTAAGCCGGTGCCAAAGGACACTTTGTCCCTTATCCCGAAATATGACGGAGAGGAAAATCATTTAAACCTTTTCCTCTCAAAATGTGACTATGTAATAAACGGTGCTGCTATTGAGGGAAATCAAGAACAAGATTTGTACTTGTTTCATGCCGTATCGAGCAGACTCACAGGTAGAGCTGCGACTCTACTTAGCGACAATCCAAATGTTAATTCGTATTATGTTCTTAAAGAATTACTTACCCAACATTTCGGTGATCCTCGCTCAGAGGAATGTATAGCAATTGAACTTGAACAATTAAAAATGAAACAAGGTGAAACATATATACAGTTTTGTCATAGAATCCAAAATGTGCGTAGTTCTTTATTCGCAAAAGTGAATAGACTCACCGATGAGGGCATTAAAGCTGCAAAAATGATTGTCTATAATAATACAGCATTAAATACATTTTTATTTAACCTACCAGAGGACATGATACGCATTGTAAGGTTAAAGGGTTGTTCGTCCTTAGAAAATGCCTTAAGCATTGTAACGGAGGAAGTAAACTTCAAATTCCAGTACGATGCAAAAACAAAATTATTAAAACAAACAGGAACACATTTGCCAAACGCACAAATTTCACATAACTTACCAAAAAGTGTACCAGCTCAGACAAATGTCGCAGGACAGGGTCAAGGGTTTAGATTCAGTAATCAACAAAATAATTTTAGATTTGGGACCCCTCAAAACAACTTTAGATTCGGCGTTCCTCAAACACAGGGTGGGTTTAGGCCAAATTTCGTTCCACAAATGCGATTTGCACCCCCTACTCAAGACTTTCGCTTTGGGGTACCACAGCAGTTACCACAACACAACTTAGGCCTTCAGCAACGTGCACCCTTCCAATACGGTGGTTACAAATTTGGTATTCCTCAACAAAACCAAAATAGGTTTAGTGCACCCCGACAAGTACAAGCTCCTAGGTTCCAAGATACGGATGTATCGATGCGCACCGCCCCGATTAGACAAAATATGACTACTAACGACCTATATTTTATGGATAGTAATAGATTTGTGAATGACGATTGTTATGAATTAAATATGAATGAGATGTATGATTGTGCAGAGTACCCTGCAGGTGATTATAATTCCATGGAAGCGAATAATCCCATTGTTCCTGAAAACACATACTATTCAGATAGAAACGATGTAGCTTGCGATGGTTTGGACTCACAGACTCCTGAAAATTTTCAGGAACCGGCCTCGGAGGATATGGTGAAATAATAAATCTAAATTATTGTGATACTATCTTAAAATTACCACATATCGATATCCCTGAAATAGGTTCGAAATTTTTAATTGACACTGGAAGTAGTAGGTCCTTCATAAGTCCTGCTAAAGCTTATGAATTTTTCAAAGATTTCAGATTCTATGAACCGTTTACCGTGGTCAGTACGCATGCTCAAAGTATGCACAATGAGATCATATACATACCTCTCTTAAAGACATTTAGGAGTACGCTTTATCATAAATTTCACATTTATGATGTTGACGGACGATATGACGGCCTGATAGGATCTGACCTCCTGAAAAAGTTAGGAGCTAACATTGATATGTGCAATCAAATGTTAGTAACACATAATGCGGCAATTCCAATCATTTATAACCCTCCATATGAAATCAATATACCGCCACGCACTGAGACTAGAATAAAAGTTCCCACAAATCTGAAAAACGGTGATGCAATTTTGGAGTTCGTTCAACTTCATGAAGGCGTTCGCATGCCTAGCGCTCTAGTTAGGTGTGAGAACTATTTTGCGGATACAGTCATTCAAAATTTAACAAATAAGAACTTTAAACTCCGCTTTAAAAAACCCATCGAAGTTACAATTTATGAAAATCAAGAATGCGAGATCAATGTCACGAAAGATGAATGCATGATTGACGAAATTCTGAAAGAGAACTTAGGCAAGTTACGATTAGATCACATGAATAAGGAAGAACACGATAACATTTATAAATTATGCAACGAATATCGCGACATATTTTATAGCGACAAAATACCATTGTCCTTCACTAATCAAGTGACGCATAAAATCAGGACAACCAACGAAGATCCAATTTATATTCGACCATATCGACATCCACCTATTCTTAATCAGGAAATTAACAAACAAGTTGATAAATTATTAGCCGACAATGTAATTGTCGATTCGCACTCCCCGTGGAGCGCCCCGGTTCATCTAGTTCCGAAGAAATTAGACGGATCTGGAGAAAGAAAATATAGAATGGTTATTGATTATCGTCGTTTAAATGAGATCACAGTCGACGATAAGTACCCCCTGCCTAATATAACTGATCTTCTCGATAAAATAGGTAAAGCTCAATACTTTAGCACATTAGACCTTGCTAGTGGGTACCATCAAATTGAAGTGGATGAGGCTGACAGAGCAAAGACAGCTTTTTCAACGCAAGAGGGCCATTTTGAATTTAAAAGACTCCCCTTTGGTTTAAAAACGGCCCCAGCGACGTTTCAACGCGCGATGGATAATATATTACGAGGTCTTCAGGGTATCCACTGTTTAGTATATCTTGATGATATCATAGTATATTCATCTAGTTTACAAGAGCACGTAGAAAAGCTTCGTAAAATATTTCAGAGGCTTAGAGACACTAATCTCAAGGTTACTCTTGACAAGTGCCAATTCCTTAGGAAAGAGGTCCTTTACTTAGGCCACACCATCACCAAGGATGGCCTCTTACCTAATGATGACAAAATTAAAGCCGTTATGTCATTTCCTTTGCCCAAAACAGCTACAGAAATAAAAAGCTTTCTAGGTCTAGTAGGATATTATCGTAAATTTATTCAGGATTTTGCCAAGATTACTCAACCACTAACATCTTGTTTAAAAAAAAGAAATAAAATTGACTACACAAAAAGGGAATACATTGACGCTTTTGAAAGATGTAAAGAGCTATTAACAAATGCCCCGCTTTTACAATTCCCAGACTTTACAAAACCATTTGTCCTTACGACAGATGCATCTAACTTCGCAGTAGGAGCTGTCTTGTCACAAGGACCCAAAGGAAACGACAAACCAATAGCCTACGCGAGTAGGACATTAAATGACGCCGAAACGAGATACAGTACTATCGAAAAGGAACTCTTAGCAATAGTGTGGGCTGTGAAACATTTTCGGCCTTATTTGTATGGACGAAAATTCACAATTTTCACCGATCACAGACCCCTTACCTGGCTCAAATCATTAAAAGAACCTAACAGTAAATTAACGCGATGGAAACTAAGATTATCGGAATTTGATTACGAAATATCCTATAAGTTTGCTACCCTTTGTTTCAAAAGTTCTTGAAAAAGTTGTGTGTCTTCAACTTACGGAATATCTGGAGAAGAATAATTTACTCCCGGATATTCAATCTGGTTTTCGTAAAGGTCGCAGCACAAATACTGCGCTGCTAGACGTGACAGACAATATCTTGGCTGCCCAGGACGCTGGCATGGCTACGTTTTTAGTACTTCTAGATTTTTCTCGCGCATTTGACACGATAAGTATTCCACTTCTCTTGTCTAAATTAAGATACTATGGTTTTCACGAAAACTCTATCAGATGGTTTGACTCATACCTTAGCAATCGTTTTCAGGTAGTTGAACTGAAAGCATCTAATGGTGAGAGTAGGCTATCAAAAAAACTACGAGTGCACCAAGGTGTTCCTCAGGGGTCAATTTTGGGGCCATTGCTATTTATAATGTATAGTGCTGACTTGATTAACTGCATCAGTAACTGTAGAGTTCACAAATATGCCGATGACACACAAATCTACATTTCCTGCAAGCCCGAGAAGTACAGCGAAACAATAACTAAGCTTAACGAAGATCTAGATAGAGTATACACTTGGGCTAAGACAAACTCCTTACTACTCAATTCTCATAAAACTAAGTTTATGCTATTTGGCTCAAAGACACAAATTTCAAAAGTTTTAAGTAAGAATCCAGTTGTAAGTATACATGGTGACATCATAGAACGTGTTTCTGAAGCACGTAATCTCGGGCTTAGAATGGACGACAATTTGAGATTTGAAAGTCACATTAATGATTTAGTTAGCAGTTGCTTTTATAAACTAAAAGTATTGTATAAAATTCGGAGCTATTTAACCATTGATATTAGAGTTAAGCTTATTGAGTCTCTAGTTTTGTCTAAATTTAATTATGTAAACTGTGTGTACGGGCCGCGTCTACTAAAAAAAACATCAGCCTTGATTCAACGAGTGCAAAACGCATGTGCCCGATTCTGCTATAATATCCCCCCTCGTAGCCATGTTACCCCCTTCCTGAACAGTTACGGAACTCTAAAAATGTCCCTTAGAAGAGACCTACACCTGGCTACTCTTTTATTTGGCGTAGTGAAGAGTCAAATACCCGCATATCTTTTTGATAAGCTAAACTGGGCCAATGTAAACAATCCATACCCTACTAGAGCCCCACAACACGTTTTGCGAACACCCCAGCACGCATCTGCAGCGTTTCGTGGTAGTTTCAGATACAGTGCCACCAAGTGCTGGAACAACCTCCCTCCACCCATAAGAAATAGTACTAACATAAAAAGTTTTAAATTTCAAATGAAAAAATATTTAATTGACAAACAATTATCTTTGATTACCTAAATCTACAATAAAGTATAATAATATGCTCTATCTTACTTATTTAACTATGTATTTTATATTTAATACTATGTATGTATATATAATATAACTATGTGTTATATTATTGTGATATGATTTTTTATAGTTTATATTTATTTACCCAAGGAGTCAAGTGTTTGTATGTTCTGCAAGCACTTTCCCCTTGGTCTGGGCGGGTAATAATTATTTATAATAAAAATATCTACATGTGTATGTCTATTAAATGAGGTATGTCAAATGTCTAGTACCCATAACACAATCCTAAAGCTTACCACGGGGCCAGATAGATGTGTCATTGTGTTTATGTATAAATGTGTATTTGGGGTGGTGCGGTAGGTTAATCATGAATGACTGTGTGGGCCAGTTTTTCCTTGTATACTTTTTATTTATTTGTTTTTCTTTGTATATAGTTTTCTGGAAATAAGTTTATATTATTGTACCTAGTTATTTACTGAAATTTCTTGTTGTAGTGTTAATGGTTAAGTTATTATAGTTTCTTTTTATTGTTTTCTTTCTGTAACATAATGTATGCTGTATAACCAACACAACTCAGGTAACCATGGAAGACCAGCGCTGTGGTTGGATCCGTTCTGCCGCAGCTTATGCTGAATGGTTACCTTTTTTGTCGCAATATAACCTAATGTTAATGTATGTTTTTTTTTTTGTATTATTGTGTTTGTGACAAAATAAATGATTCTTATTCTTATTCTTATTCTTATAAATACAACATAAAGAAGGTAAGACAAATCTAAATGCAGACGCTCTATCTCGAATTCGGTTACACGTTTTAGGTGAAAATGATGATGATTCGATGAAAGTAAATGTAGACAGTAAAGAACAAAAACTTCAACATCATATAGAAGATTTAACTAATGAAATCATTCGGTTAAGTAAAGACCATAAAACCGGAAGTAATAGCCCTCGTCAAAGAACACCATCCCCGATAACGATATCATCTGGATCGGAGAAAAGTAAAAATTCAATAAGGATTTGCGGTAGGCGGTCTCCTTATTCGATTCCATCCTTGGGTAGTAGCACTGCCACTGCCTCCGAAGGTCGTTCGGAATGTTTAAGTACGATACACTCAGCACTTGATTTAGACACTGATGGTATTCTCATTCTCCAAGAAGCCATTGACACGAAACCAAATCAGATCCTGGTTCATACCTGGAACAGAAACGAGTTATCGGTTAAAGATTTATCTAGACAGAAACAAAAGGTTTTAGAAATTCACTTACCAACAGATAATCCGGATTTAATTAAACGATTTCTTAAAAGTTATATTCGTCCCAAAATAAAATATTTCTTTTATTTTGAAGACCCAATACACCGCAAACAGTTTTCGGAAGTCACACTATCACTTTTTCAAAAGGGCGCGGTTAAATTTTATGAGTGCACAAAGAGAGTAATTTATGTAGATACCGAAGAAGAACAACGAACTGTCGTACTTAAATATCATCAGGGCAAAAACAGTCATAGGGGGATTAAAGAGACGTTAGTACATCTTAGACGAGCTTTCTATTGGAACAACATGGAAGAAACAGTAGCTAGCATCATCAATGCCTGTGAACTTTGTAAGAAAATGAAATACGATCGGAAACCTATTAAACCAGAATTGCAATTATCACAAACGCAAACTAAACCTTTTCAAGAGTTATTCATTGATACGTTTTCAATAGATGGAAAACAGTACCTAACCATAGTAGATGCCTTCAGCAAACTTGGTCAAGCATTAGAAATTAGCAACAAATCCACCCCCGAAGTAATAAGAGCACTCATTAAATACTTCTCCTTATATGGAACACCTTGTAGAATAAGTTCGGACCCCGGAACAGAATTTAATAATTTATTAATGAAAGAAATGATGGCATTCTATAAAATAGATCTTCATATCGGTACTCCCCACAATCCCAACTCTATGGGGATAGTAGAGAGATTTCATTCAACCCTTATTGAAATTTACCGCATAGCAAAGTATGAGCAAAAGATAACAGACGCGGCCTCTGTTATGGCATATGCAATAATGTCATATAACCACTCTATCCACTCTACCACTGGTCTAACACCGTTTGAGGTGGTTTTCGGTCATACTGAATCTAATAACGCCTTTTATATAGATTTTAATAAACATTTTACACAGCAATTGGTAAAAGAACACGCTAAGCGCACTAAGTATTTGTATGAATATCTAACTGATAAAATTATTGATAAAAAAACAACTGCTATAGAGAAACGGGGAGGAGAAAAGGAATTTAACATAGACGTGGGTGACACAGTATTTATAAAAGGGGTGAATACAAGGCGTAGTAAAGATAAACCTCGATATCAAAAAGCTCAAGTCGTTGGGGCCATTCAACGAAATATTGTACCAGTTACAACCCTGAACCGGCAAACTAAAGTTCCCATTAAAGACATAAGGCGCCCTCCACAGGTTGGCTCACCTGGTGGTCCTAGCGACCCGCAGCCAGGCCCTTCATCTGCAGCGGATTGACAACAACCCGGGCCTGTTACCCGTCAAACAAGGTCAAGCTGTTATTAGCAATGACGTATGGACTGTCATAAAAATATTAGATTTAAAACACATTTATGAACAATTGAATTTAAACATTGGTAGTTATGTAAGCCTTAAAAGACAAGTGCAGGAATGCTATGAGGTCAAATCTTTTGATTATGATTTTACCCAAGTTGAGCTAGAAACTGATTTTCTCATGAACATAACTTTGAAAAAGTTTGAACAATTAATTCCATCGGTCAGAGTTAAACGCGGTCTCATTAACCCTCTTGGTACTTTTATCAAGACGATTACTGGTAACCTGGATAATGATGACGCTGTATTGTATGACAAACTTATTCATGAGATTAAATCAAAGCAAGATGCGGTTGATAGAAAAATGACAGTAGTCTCCGAAATGGTGGGTAAATTGACAAAGATAGCTAACTCTACCAAAACCAATTTCATTCAAATTGAAGCTATTGTTCAAAATCTAAATCACGATTCAAATAGTTCAAAGATAAATCAGATAAGTAACAAAATTATACATATATACAACGTCTTCCTACATAACTTCCAAACTCTGTACATTCGTTTGAATGAAATTGAAACGGCTATCTCTTTCGCTAGAAATAAGTTATTACATCAATCCTTTTTGGATACTGAAGAAATTTTTAAATTGTTAAAGGAAATAGAAAGGTCAAATAAGTTAGTATATCCAGTAAAACCCGAAAATATTGTTAAATTAGAACAGTGTATAGAGATTAAAGCATATATAAAACAAAATCAGATAAAATTAATTATGCAAATACCGCTTATAGAGACAGATGAATTTAATTACTTTAAATTAATTCCTTTGCCCGTCGATAATAGAGTTACCCATCAGACAGTCCTTATATTACCCAAATATCCTTACATCCTAATGAAAGGGTTGAAAGCAAAGCCGCTCTCCCAGGCATGCCGAGAAATAGATGAAGGTCGTTTCCTGTGCTTTGAGAGCGACGCGCTGCTACTGGCCGAGGACAAATGCATCACCGACCTTATGACATTCTCGACCAACATCTCGAGTTGTCAGGCTGTTCCAATCACCATCAGCGGGATCAAGGCTTACACTGTCCAAGATAATCGGTGGATTATCTACACCAAAACTGAGACCTCATTTACTAAATACTGCGAGAACGAGATAACCCAGGAAAATATCTGTGGAACGTACCTCTTAACATTAGACGACGATTGTGAAATTAAGATGACAAACCTGAACCTGAAAAGACATTTAACTCACGGAAAGGAAGTAGTTTTCACAAAGGTGCCCATCATCAGCTTACCGAGGATATCATCCAGTCCGAATAACACTCAGAAAAATCCTGTAAACCTAAATGGGATTGATCTTACAGATCTTCAATTCCTTAATTTTTTATTGCAGACAGGTGAAAGTGAAAAGTTTAAGTTTAGTGATAGTGAAAGTAGAGATAGTGTTTTAGAATATAAGAGTGCTAGTATAGGAAACGCAGTGTTGAGCGTTATTTTAATTGTTTGTCTTTTATTGTTAGTTTTTAAAAATAGAATTAAGGAAAACTTTTGTAAGACGAGGGAAACTCGAGATAATCCCCAGGATAATCTCGAACTACAGGAGGGAGGAGTTATGGCATCTGGATCCGTATTTAGCATTGCTTAAAGATCATGCATCGCTCGTTTGGTGACAATCGCCCACGCACGTTTCTCGGGAATCAGAATGCCAGCTAAGGTCTAGACGGTTTCATAGGAAGATCCTGTGATGCTAGAACTCCCAGTTAGTACCTCAGTCGTAATTAAGTCGTCATTGTACTAAGTCAAATATTGAATTAAAAATCAATTTAATTAATTTGAATCTTTTTAAAAATACTTTCCACGCTTTCCCATACAAGTCTAGGTATTAGCAGATAACTTGTCATTGGTCTACCCCCGGTATGTGAATAAATCAGTCAGTTTCGATCCGCAACTTGTGTTTCCTTCAAATATCTCACTCTAATATATATAAGTGCATTACATTATTATTAAATTTCATTAAAAAATTATACATTAGTTACATATTATTAATTACAATATAGTGTTTTGGAATGGCGTAGGTAACCCATTTAAATCAATTTCACCATCACCATTTATTTAGACACAATATAATTACACAAATAACATATGAAGTCATGGGTTCCTGACGCAGCTGTAATATAATTATATTTCTTAAGCCAATTTAAAAATTGCTCGGTTATTTTCGTAAATTATTTTTAGTTTGAGCATTTCAAAATTTCTAATTAAATTGCGAAACATCTCTTAATTATTATCATTATAGCTATTGTGAGCCAACTGCTGGACAAACTTAACCACCAAAGATTCCGAGTTATTTCAATTTGAAGATAGTTGTGTACCGCAAGCTCGCAGCTTTAACAAGTCATCTAATCCATCATGTTGGATGTCGTCCGACACTGCGCTTGCTGTTTAAATATCTGCTATATAACCTATAGGTATTATGAATAACGGACCTATTCATCTTATTTTCAACTAACAACACATAACTTTAGCTGGAATTTTCGTAATATCTTCCAGTTCATTAATTAATAAAATAAAATTAATATTTCCGGACAATCCATACAACAACATATAGACACGTGTTAAGCCCTTAGCTTGTGTTACGGGTACTAGACATCTAATATACTTAATATAATAGACAATTTATAGATACTTTGTATTATACATATTAAACACCCAGACCGAGGAGAAAAGTTATTGCAGAACATACAAACACTTGACCCGAATCGAACCCTTATATATTCATCAATTAACTTACTTATTACCAATAACTCCGGTTTTAGCAACAATTTTGGGTATGAGTTCGAGCTAACGTTATTAATCCAAAATAACTATCTAATAACAATTACTGGAAATACACAACTGCATAATTTAACACCATCCTTCCTCCCATACTTCGATACCGAGTAGACGTGCCCATGTCCTTATTTTAATTGTTTTAATTAATTAAAGTTTAAATTTTAAAACAATAATTCGATCAAAATATTCGGATGGTTATAAAACCAGCGAAGAATTTGAAAGAAGTAACTACACTAAATTCTATTTCACTGTTGCTCGTAAGGTGTATAAGCACTTGTGTAACATTGTACCGATACAGAGAAAAACCCAAAGAGTGACAGACGGAAACAGTGTGACTCGTTGCAAACTCATTCTTGCAAATTATCAGTTTTTTTTTTAATACTAGTACAAAGTAGGTAATTGAACCTATACTACATGGCGTGAGGTGTTGTTCATGTCAAGAAGAATAGAATCTTCGTAAAATTTTAATATTTTTGCTATTATGTGTAATTTATCACGAAAGAACAACAAACACAGATTTCCTTTAAAACAAAAGAAATTCCGATTTATGTTAACAAAAACAAAGATTGTCTTACAAGCTATTGGCGTTAAGAAAACAAATTTATTTAAAAACAAGAGACTCACGTGAAAAGTATTCGAAACATCTCCTCGATCATGTTCCCACCATGTGGCACTAATCTTTGCGTGGCCTCGCATAATGTTCTCAAAACACACTGTCTACCGCTGTAGCCCATTCTGGAAAACAAGTGAATTTCATGTTCAGGAAAAATTGCGATATAAAATTTTGCATAAATTGATAGGTCGTATAAAAGCGGGCGATTGCTACTTCCCTCGGTACTTCCTTCCTTGAAAGCTTTAAGATAAATCAATTTTCATAGCTGTCGATCACATCGATTCTCTTAATAGCTGTCGGACCTACGTAAGATGTATAGGAAGTGACGAGGAAAGTTTACTGGGTGCTTAAAATATGTTGTAACATTTTCTGAAAACAAGTTGATAATATTCTTCGATTTTTTAAGCTTTTTATGAAGTTAAGACTTAGAATCGGTATCATACGATAATTTGTCGGTTTTTTATTTGATAATCATTGTGCGAAAGAGAGATGTCTCTTGAATTCTAATCATTGACACGTTTTATTGATATAACTAACCATTGCTAAGATTTCGTTTTTAATAAGGCCTTAAAGTTATGGATTATTCTTAGATAATATATTTAATATAATATAATTTTCTTTTACGAGTTAGCCTAAGCTTTGGTTTGCAAAGTTTAGTAAGCTATCTTTACAATCTTATTTCTTATCTCGAAGTGAAATATATAAAGTGTGTAACAGTTAATAAACAAATTACAGTTGTCAGAATATGAATGGTGATTGCAGTAGAATGCTACTGAGCAAAGACGCAACGTCCATGCGGGCTTCGGCAAACATGTCAGACGCTTTCAAAACCGCGGGAGCACCAATATCGTCCTGAACGCATTATTTTACTGAACGTTAAAGGTGTTGGGTGCTTTTCGAGTGTTGCTTGAACATAAATACATACATAGGCTACTCGTAGTGCTCGTGGTACACAAATGGCAGAAACAATAACGGTATTTTGACTTTCACGAGATACGAGAAAACATAATCATCAACCATATTTTACTTAGTTGATAAACTAGGTTAAAAATTTTAAAAATCCCCGATCCTAGAACTTTATTATCCCTAAAAGTAAAAGGTCATACTATTTTGTAGCGTACATGTGATGCGCTTTAATTTGAGACCCCACTTGAGTATATTTGCAGATTTTCGGTTCTTCTTCCCCACTTTCACCCCTCATAACTTTAAAACGGCTCAACCGATTTACATTAACCATTTCTTAGAACACTTGCGCAAAAGTCTTTGCGCAAGTGACTATTAGTAAGGCGACCTTTTATACAAAAACTAAATTGAAATCACTTCATCTGTTCGGGAGCTATGATGCCACAGACAGACCGACAGAAAGAAGACAGACATGTCAAACTTATAACACCCCTCTTTTTTGTCGGGGGTTAAAAAATATTTGATCATGATCTTAATTTGATAACCCTAACAACAGTTAAAAGTTGTGTTTCTTAGAAAAAAAAACTCATCCATAATTACTTATCCATAACTGCTTCAATCTTTTGATAAAGCTCTCTCCTATTCCTCCTTTGTTCTACTGGCTTTCTTCGTCTGTGGAACTTTCTGAATGTTGCTGCGGTTTCAGTGGCATTGGGAAGTTCGTACGCCACGCCCCAGTTCATGCCGAAGGTGAAGGTTCCAGGTACGGGGTCCAGGGGCTGACCTATGAGCCCCACTGTCATGCAACCAGCACACTGGAATAAGGATTTTATTGACAACTAATTACATTTTCTTTTCATTTGGATGATAAATGAATACAACTGACAGCGCGTTACCATAGTATGATCTTAGAAAGATTTCAAAGTCAAAACAAAGCATGACAATCAAAATATCTTGTTTCAGGATTGCCTCAACATTCTGTTGTGTTTGTAATTTATATGGGCACAAAATTAACTAAGTCCTTTTGCCTAAACTCAGCTGAAATGATTAATCCAACCAGATTCACTATAAGTCCCACGATTAGATTGGCTGTATTACATTTACATTAAATTTGCATACTATTGTATCATGTAGCTCTTGTAAGAACAGAAAGATTATGAAATTCTTGCTTAGCGTAGTACAAAATGAAACTTACCGAAAAACTAGACCCTTCCGGGAATTCGACATACCGCTTTCTTCTTGAAAGAATCCGTTTAGAATCATCCATTGCCAACAAACCTTGAACGTAAATGTCACTGGCTACAAATAGTATTAAAAATCGAAACATATCTGGAACTCAATCTATTCTTTTCAAAGGATCGTTTAAAATGTCGAACAAGAATGAAACTTTTTCGAGCGTAAAAAAAGAAAAGTAAGTTTTGAATTTCGAGCCGTCGTCTTTCAAAGATAACCATAGATTAAGATTTGTGGTTTGTAAGCGAAAATGGAATATAAGAAAGTGGACCGTGTCGAGTAACGGAAGCAATTTTCACGTTGACAAAGCACTGCTAATGAATTCCTAACACGATTTTGTAAAAGGTTTTCTAGTGCAATTTGCTTGGTAAGACATATTTTTAGCGAATAGGCAGCTTTTTTGTACTTGGAAGATTTTATTATTTATAACTTTATGGCTGTAGCTTTACTCGCTTATGTTTGTTATTAATTAGGACATTAACGGAGATTTAGACACAAAGAGTTTGAAATCGGATAACATGTTAGTTTCGGAAAAGGTACAGTTTGAAATTGGTTTTAGATTATTGGGCAAGGACAAAATATTGTAAAGTTGAAAAATTCCTACTTATGGGGGAAAGGCTCTTGAAACTTGGATGAGGTTGGAGTCCGAGAGCTTGTGATAAAACATAATAATAGCTTTCTTGTATATTAAAAAATATTGTCAAAATTTCACTTTATAATCCACCATTAACCAGTTAATTTGGTGTGTAATAAAGTATATTCTATTCTATTCATTAAAAGTACTGCTAAATAAAGTCCATGGGTTTCTGGTTGTATCTGAGGTAGGTGCTGGTGCGTTATAGTAGCCCTTAGCCCAGTCTACTAGTGAGATTGGGCAGTTGAACATGGTGTCACAGCTATCTACCAAAGAGCCGAGGCGGTGCGCCGAGTCGTATATTGCGTGTTCTAGCGGTTCTGAAGATATCAGCTTTGTCAAGGGCATTCTGAAAAAAAAAGATAATTACAGCTAATTATACAAACATGCCGCTTATATCCAGTAGCGGGCAGGCTGAAAACATGATAAAATAACCTCGATGTCAAAGTCAAAGTTAAAACGTTTATTTCCTTAGACGCGTATGCATACATGGACAGGTCAACTTAAAGCTAATTTAAATAAAATCTAAGAATGATCAAGGAAATAACATTGTCGTGACAGTTCGCTTCAATTTTTTACACTGAGTTGAGTTGAAAAGCGAATAGAACAACCCAGCTTTCATATCTTATATGTTGTTGTTATAACAATATTGGTGCACAACATGGTTACCACATTATACATACATGATTGATGATGGATGATGATTTTTTTAAGTCGGTACAAAAACAACAACAATCATTTTACATTCATAATATACACATTATTTTAGTCTCCTCGGTCTGGGTGTTTAATATGTTTAATAAAAAATATCTATAATTATGTATGTATATTACATTAGATACATAGATTTCTATTACCCGTAACACGAGCTTAGAGAAAATTAATTTATGTTTTATAATCAAGAATAAACGTTACTTACGAGAACAAAGTCCGGAATATTTCCTCAATCATGTTTGATCCGTGGGGTACAAGCCGCTGAGTTGTTTCGCATAAAGTCTTCAATATGCATTGTCTTCCATTGTACCCCATGCTAAAATAATATAAAATAAATAAACAAATTTTCGGACAAAACACACCAACATGTAGCACCGTGGTAAGCTCTAAGCTTGTGTTACGGGTACTAGATATAATATTCAATGTAATAGACATAAACATTACATATAACATCTGGGTTTTTGCTAAGTATCATATTTAAGTGTTTACAAAAAAATGACTCAATGTAGTTTATCAGTCACCTAACACCCAATAGTACAAGCTTTGCTTAGTTTGAGTTTAGGTGATGCTGTGTGATTTGTCCGGAGATATTTATTATTATTATTAATTAAAGATATTTTTTATTTTTATTATTTATTAGTTTCTGAAACGTCCATACATAGCAAGCAATGGTAATAGGTAATCGTAGAGCGTATTTATTTATTTCTATTATATTATTTATCTCCTTTCAAAAATTAACATATCAAATATATTTTTTTACAATATTGCAATGAATGCGTTATTATGTTTATCTTTAGTTTTAAATAAATTAATTGATTGATTAGATTTACAATCAATTCCCGCAGTTTATAAAAAAATCAATTACTAAAAAGTATGCTTTAGCATACTTAAGTACTTCTTACTACGTTGGTATAGTAAGCGTAGAAATTAACAGTCACAAACACACAGTAAATTTGTTTTATTTTTTTATGTGTTACCTAAAACATAAATATAATACATACTTATCCATAATAGACTCCATCTTCTCATACAGCTGGCGACGACTTCTCCTCTGCATCATAGGCTTGCGCTGGGGTCCTCTGAAGCGCCTGTGGAATCTAGAAGTCTCTGTCGCATTGGGTAGTTCGTAAGCCAAACCCCAGTTTAGACCGAAGGTGAAGGTTCCAGGAGATGACGTGGGCGCTGGTTGGCCTATCACGCCTACAGTCACACAGCCTGCACACTGAAATATGTAAATACACGAAAATGCGGTTGTAATGCGTTTGGAACTAGCCTAGACCATAACCTAGAAATTTGAACTTAATATAATCTTAATTGCCAACTAAATATATCACAGCCCAAATGCATGTGATTATTATTTATGTATTCACTTGTTCTTCTCGATAACTTTGAAATTTGTGTTTGTTATGAAAGAGACATAATTCGCGGTTACGAAAACGGGAATTTAAAATTTTGCAAATTGCACGTATTAATAATATAAAATGTTATAATTATATGGTCTATAAAAAAATATTCTTATTTCTAGGCAAAGTTTAAAATGTTACTAAAGTCCTGGGACGTATGAGTTGTCGAACAAGATACCAACCACAAAGCTTAACAGGTTTTGTTGGATCTAACATCCTAAATAAATATTAGAGTTATTCGTGATTTTCGCATCGTTTAACAAAAATAAACATGTTTAACTTTGTGTCTACCTGTTTTACATGAAAATGTCACCGGCCTATAATCTTTACATTTAACGTTATTCATTTACTTTTTATGGCAAACCTTTTTCTTCGAATAGAATCGAACCCGAGGCCTTCATTATGTTTGATAAACTTTCAACTAGTGTCTGAACTTATCCAATAAACGCTTTTAGATTCCTTTTGAACTTACCGAAAAACTTGATCCCTCGGGAAAAGCGACATATCGCTTTCGCCTCGAAAGCACCTTTGATTTAGTGCTATCTTTATTTTGATGGTTTATTTCATCACAGAGAACACACTCAGAAACAAAAATACTGACCAAAAATAAAGCAATAATATTCGAATTTAGAAACATTTTACATCACTTCTACAACTCGAAGAGGATCGCATAAACTCGAAGCACCAAACTTTTTCAAGGATAAAAAAGTGAAATTTGAATTTCGAGTTTCGTCTTTCAAAGTTAATCTTGGATTAAGATTTGTGAAAAGAAAAAAGAGATACGAAAGTGGGCAGGTCAAGTAACGGAAACAATTTTCACGTTTACCAAGCTATGCTAATGAATTTCGATCACGATTTCATAATAGAATTTGAGGTGCAATGCAGGTAAATGTAGGCGATACAAATTCAGTTCACCTACATTATAGAAACCAAAAAACTTTGTCATTTTTGTAAGAAAGACAAAACACTTGATGATACATATGATTGAAAGCGATTGAGTTGTCTGAAAGTTGTCTCAAAATTTTCCTTAATTATAAGACAATCATCAATGCAATATCTCTGAAACTAATTATGTTCACTCTATTACACTGCCCATTTATTTAGGCTGAGATGCTTATTACCACGAGGTCTATACTAAACACCAGTAAAGATAAGACAATACGGGGTTTTATAAAGTTATATAAAAAATAACATATTTAAGGAATAAAAGTCACAAGCAATAAAACAAAAAGTCTCATATTTCCAATTTACTATCCAAAGTTACTGCTAAATAATGCCCAGGGACTTCTCTGAGTGTTCACAGAAGGAGCTGGTGCGTTGTAGTATCCTTTAGCCCAGTCAACGAGGGATATGGGGCAGTTGAACATTGTGTCGCAGTTTTCTAGAAGGTTACCGAGACGATGCGCTGAATCGTAGATAGCGTGTTGTAGAGGTTCCGACGATACCAGTTTTGTTAGAGGCATTCTGAAAGAATACATTATGTTGGCGCAGGCAGTATGGATGAAATAAACTATAATCCTATAAGGACCCTGATTAATTTTGTAGTTGTATTTAATAATAGAAAAAAATGTGTCTTGGATATGCGTCATGAAGTGGTTAGCAACTAAAAACTCGAAAAATAAAAAAAAAAAACTTGCAAGCAAATTAAAATTTTAATGTGACAGTTTTTGAGTTAAACAATATTTCGACGATATGATGTAACTGTAATATTTTTCATAAGGTAGATTATTAAGGTTATTAAGTCAATCAGTAGGTATACATACGTAAATAAAGTCCTGAAGATTTCTTCAACCATGTTTGTCCCATGGGGTACGATTCGCTGTGATGTTTCACATAGTGTTTTCAGGATACACTGTCGTCCATTGTAACCCATACTGAAAATAATAATTTGACCAAAGTTTTATTTATTTATTTTGTTAAGAGGGTAGAAGGTAGTGCCAAGAAAGGCTAAGAATAAGTTAATTTGCATTATGGAAACTCTGTGTTTTATTGGAATTACTGATATAATAGACCAGCTCAGGATTTATTTTTATGACACCAAGATAGATAGCTTTATTCGCCTCTACTTGCTTACTAAATTTTATAAAAATCGATACGTCAAGGAAATCTAGATTTTATATGTATTTTAAAAGCAACCAAGTATAACAGTAAACTTCGCATTAAAGCATAAGATATATAAGGTTACAAACAACAACCAAACTAAACCCAAACCAATTCGCGAAGATCAAAAATCCACAAGCAATTAAACCTGTGTCTCAAGCGATCCTCATTAAAAAATATTTTTTGACTTATCATTTTGCCATTGCTGGGTAACGGGGACTTCTCTATTGACGAGAAAGATTAGCCATTATTAAAAAAAAATATTTATAATTACTTAATTATATTTTACGAAAAGATTTTTTCCTCAACTAAAGCCAGCCTTGGAAAATATAACTTACTTATCCAGTATAGTCTCCAATCTGTCATACAGCTCTCTCCTATTCCGTCTCATCACGACAGGTTTGATCTTCTGCTTCTTGCTCCTGTAGAACCCCGCGGTTTCCGTCACATTTGGCAGCTCATACGCGATGGCCCAGTTGAGGCCGAAGGTGAAGGTGCCTGGCGCTGTGCTGGGAGCTGGCTGACCAATCAAACCTACGGTGAAACATCCTGCTACCTGGAAATGAAGATGTTCCTAAGTGTGATGTTGTAAGAATCTCGCCCCCCGATTAAGGGAAACCAACCAGACAGTGGGCAGCTCTATTTTGTTAGAGTAGAGTAGTAGCCTATTAATATGCGAAATGTTTTTTGTGAGTGTGAGTGTTTTCAAAGTGAGTGTGAATGAGTGTACAATAATAAGTACCGTATGCGTCGCTAACTGGTAACCTTTTCTGCATACGACATCTGCAAGGAAGCTTAGCGACGAATACTGTACATTACATCCTATTAAAAGATGCAAAGTTTTAAGTTAAACATTCTGCAGTATTTTTTTCAACCAGTTAAATTATTCCTAACAAGTAGCTCAAGGAAAACTACGAAGTTGCTTAATTAAGTAAACTTTAAAATGAATTCTGTTCACTTGCAATGAACTTTATGTAAACGCATAGAAAATACTGGCTGAGTTAAATGAAAGCAGACATTTTATTAAAAACTTACCGAAAAACTTGACCCATCCGGAAAAGCGACATACCGTTTTCTTCGTGAGAGCAATTTAGTTCTGTTTCCAATTTCCGAGGAAAAACTTAAGTGAACACAAATACACGCTAAAACGAATAAAAAGTGTTTCATCTTGAACACGAAATTTCTTTAAAAAAATTGAATATCTCAAACCAAAGCACAAAATAACATTGACTTGTGATATAGACGAAAACAAATAGAGTACTGTTACAATGTCAGTTGATTGTTTCAAGCTCAATAGAACTTAACAGTTAGACGCTAAATAGTTCAAATTGTCTTTGAAACAAAGACAATGTCACCTACTTTCATCTATTTTCATCACCTCCTACACACACTTGCACTTTACAGACATAACACTTGAAATTGACTTTCAATAATTAACATAGCATTTAATAATTAAAAACAGATAATTTGAAATTTTCAAATTTGAGATTTTTTTATAAGGAAATAAGTTAATACATAGCGTTTGTCCTGAACCTCAGTATACATAGATTTTATTGAATGAGTCAATCTTGAGTTAATCTTAAATGAGTAATCGCACAAATTTGAAGAGGACCTCTTTGGATTTCTATAGTATATTTATTACAATCAACTTAATTTTCCTTCGAATTTTTGAATTTTGAATTTATTAAGTATTCCATGCGCTTTACGAATGCATCGAACCTTGGAAAATGTTTATTATCAAAGGAGTTTACAAAGCAAAGTTTTAAGCAGTACCGATTGTTTGTTCATCCTACAATGAATAAACATACATGGAAATTTACGAGTCTGCAAACGTTATGAAATATTCCTATTCTTAATATTGTTATAATAAAATCGCGTATGTAAAGCAGGTATTTAATAAAATGTTATCAGTTTTAATAAGCATATGATTGCTTCGGCTATATACCTAAAAACCGAACTGTTTTTTTTTTTTAAAGTTATTAGATCTCAGTAAATCCCTACATCAGCGGTCCTCGACCCCTGAAATATCCTTTTATCCTCACAGTTTTAGCAAACCAAAGATTTATGAAAAACATATATCACTCGCGTCGACTTGAGGCCTTACTCAGGGAGTGAATTGGATTATTTCATCGCCTAATATTTCAAGATAGACTAAATATTGAATTTAACATGATATTGTTTATTTTACACGCCAGAGGTTTGAGAAATTGTATTATTAGATCGTACAAATAGAGATGAAGCAAGGATTTTATTGTACACGCTTGGTATAAAAATATTATTTATCATACATAAAATAAGATATGAGTATGATATATTATGATAAAATAACCTAAAATTAAATTTAGGCAAGCTTGGGTATCGCTTGTTGTATATTTTATTCCATATATCATCAGTGAAAGCTACTCAGTCATTTCCATTTGATATAAAATATAAATGTGCTATAGTGGCCTTATAAATGTTTATTTCTGCATGAATACCTCAAAATTAAAGTTAATATAATTAGTGTTATTGTAACAGCAATTGGACTCTCGCGTCGAAAGTTCTTTTAACTAGCTGCTTGTTCCTAGGTTTGTTATTCCCGTGAGACTAATGAATTGATCAAGATAAGACCCTATCCAAATACAAAGTTTAACAACCTATCACCACTTCCAATTTCAGCCAAATCGGTTATGCCGTTTAGCTGCGAAGGAAAAACAAACATCCAGATAAGCAGGCTGTTGTCTGTTTATAGGTATTTTATAGCTCTCAGAATGCTGCAAAAGCCACGTTAACGAAATTTCTATTAAGCAACGAGTCCTATTAACATTGATAAAAAAGATTCAATCAAAGAGTATTTAATAACTTTAGCTCGGATTTCCATACAACCTCAAAACCACAGAGAAAATAAGCTCAGATCAATAAACTCCTTTCTCAGATCAAGAAACTTTTCTTACTACACTAATCTGTGCGACAACAACATTCATGGAATAATTGTAATATTCCAAATTCAAAATATCCTGTAACAATGGATTTTTCTTTTCCTGTTTTCTTTATGGTCGTGTTATTTTTCTGAAAATGTTATTCCCGAAATTTTAAAATATAGTCGCGGGATATATATTTTGTTAATATTTCTATACTTGTTTGAGATATCATTTCAATTTCCTCGGGATTATTGTCGCCTGTGCCCTAGTCCAAGATGTAATAAATAACTATTTCAATTTCAGGCAAATTGATTAAGCCATTTTGCCGTGAAATAACAACAACAAACTTACAAACTTTCGCCTTTATAATATTAGTTATAATTAGCTTCGAGTTATGATATTATATTTATACAATATTGCAAATAAACAAAATGTCAACGAAACATTTTAGTATTTATATATTTTACCTTCCGTCCGGTTCAATGACTTGCTATTTTGTCTTAAACTAAGGAACACGCTCCAAGTTGCTGACCTGTTCAGAACTAAAATTTTGCGAGTCGCATTCGAGTACCTAAATCAACTAGTACTAGTAAACTGAACCAACAGTGTATAGCTGATAACTATGTTTGGGATCCAGACCCCCTCTTCCCCCAATCGGTTATAACGACTTTTAAAATTGAAATCGAGGAAAACGAAAATTTTTGGTCAAATAAGTGCCAATTCTTAACATGCATAAACTTAGAAAAACGTAAGTACGTAAGATGACAGAAGATATCTCTCTCTCTCTATCTCTCTATCTAGGCTCTAATGTAATTTTATTCTGACGTCATCTAAGGTTTAAGCATATTTGTATAACTACCAGTTTGCTCTAAAATAACGTATTGCTTGTGACAATCTTCTAGTTTTTGATCTTGCCTCTAGGATACAAACACGTATGTACTTTGAAACTCCCAACCCTTCCTACTATTATCCTAATTACCTAATTAAGAGGTCAAAGGTCTTTTACGCATAACGCCTTTACTAAAACAGCGTAGACAAAACAGAACAAAAGAGACAATGTGTTTCATATAGCTATCGGGCGGTCTATGAACAGAGGGTAAACTTTATTTATGGTTAGAAAAGAACAGAAACTATCAAAAAAAATTAAATTTTAACAGATTTATAAGGTACGTATCTGTCTGTCTTTATGTTTCGGTTTTACTCAAAAACTACTTAACGGATATTCATGCAGTTTTCGGCTAAAGGTAGTGTTATTCATGAGAAAGGTTTTGTTGTATAATTTGTTAAGGCTGTGTATGAATAAGTTGAATTATGATGATAATTGTTGAAAGAGCCGGGAGAAAATCAAACATTTTCTTCTAAAATTTTCTTTATTTATATATGTATATCCATGGCAACAGACAGGTACAGTGACATTGGATTACGCTTAAATGGCAAAACAATGATTGCCAGTCTAAATATATATTATTTTTTACATTAATTCTTTTTCTGCAAAAAAATTTAGTATATTAATTGAGCAAAACAACACAATTTGAAGAATTATTCAAGTGATTTAGCTTGTGTCTACAAGCGATGTTAATCAGCCAATTACGCGCTAAGTGACAGTAACAATCAACCAATATCGGGTGAGCCAAACAAAGTAATTATTTTGGTAGTAAAATGCTGTGAAGACTTACTTTTGTTAAAAAATAGAATAGAATAATAATAGGTTCACTTCTTATCATTGATAAAAAAATTATGCTTGTATTTTATATTAATAGGTATACCTATTAATATAAATTTTATATGTAACTTAACTTAACTAAAATTAGTTAACTTAAAATTTCACGGTAAATTTCCTCAACCAAATAAGTAAAAATAATAAATATATTTCCAGACAATCCACACAGCAACACTTATCCCCGTGATAAGCTCTAAGATTGTGGTAAGGGTACTAGACTTGGAATATACATAATAGACACACTTTTATATATTTTTTATAATACATATAAACACCCCGGCCTGCCTACCTGCCTGGTTGCCTGGAAGAGATCGCTTTTAGTGATAAGGCCGCCCATTGCGTCACTGTATGTTATATAAATATCCTATGTATGTTCCAATATTGTGGTGTAGCAATAAAGAATTCTTGTATTGTAAACACCCAGACCAAAAAAAAAAGTATGTTATTGTACTGTCGGCAAAAAATATAAATAAAATATATTAAAATATTTGCAATGCCATAGCTAGCTTTTAAGCGCAGCTTGCGTATTTCCATCCGCATAGTAATTGCGAGGGATTAGGTTAAGTCTCCGTTACCCGGTTTATAATAAGGATATTATACCATTACGCCTCCCGGTAAAGGGATGTGGTATGGTGCAAGGTGAAATATGTTATTATTTTTTAATTAATTTAGTAAACAATTTATTATTTACAGTCTACCAAAAAAAAATATTATACGGTTTTTAATGTATGTAAACGCCACTGCATAAATGAAATGCCAAGTTCATATATTTATTATTTGAGTTATTTGCTGTAAGGGATCTAAAGATTTTAAAATTTTCAGGTAAATAATACTACTGGTACAGATCAGATGATATATGAAAAAGTTTCGTTTTGAAACTATTATTGCGAGAAAGGATCGAGACTCATAAAATGATCTGTAATCGGGAAATAATTAAATTAACATCAAATAAATAAATAAGAATAAATATTGAGTCAAGATTAATAAACATAGAAGGAACACGGTTAATAAAAATACTTTAATAGATACACATATACATTGAGTATTTCTTTAAATAATGAAGAAAAAATGTCCTTAATATTTTGCTAAAATCAAATCCTCTTGTAGCTTGCACCAAGTTTTAATATAAGGGTGTCGGGTGTACTAGGCGGGTCATCCATTAGAATCGATCACATTCTGTTTCTGTATACGCGAAACAATCAAGTTTATAAATAAACCAACCATGGAATAATACGGGCTTCATTGAGATAATTATTTTCAGGTTTTAGGAGTTATTTTCTCGCAATTGAAAACGTATCGTCTTTTTTATAATATTATTATATAAGCATAGATTATAAAATATAACATTTTAAATATTATGATTTTTATCAATATCTCTTCTTATAACGGGTAAAATACCAAGATTAAAAAGAGACCCGTGGTAATTAAAGATACTTAAATTATAATATTTATAACATTTTTTGCTATGATTATTACTACTTATAAAGGGTAAAATATGATTTGAGTTTTCAGGTATTTCGATGTTTTAACCACCTCGGGTTTTTTGGTCACACATTTTGATGATCTTTTGCTGTTTTAGTATACACTGTACTCGGACACATACGTCATTAATCATGTAGTCCTAATACAGGTCCCACAACGTCTATTTCTATAGAAGTTTACATCTTCTTGTTTTTATTCAAATCGCTTAAATTATTTTCAAATGAAAACTATTTATTTTATTTCTTCAAATAAGTTTTCAAACGTCTTAACAAATTCTAAGAACCCGGTGATTGGTTCAACTCCAAAAAGAAGTCTAGCAACGAGAAGGGACAGTCGACAGCCCTGTCGCAGAAGTCAGAATCCAATAACTCATTGAAAGTTGATCCCACTTGTGCGTTGAACTCGGCTTCGTGCAGCGGAGCCCTGGAATAGAGAGGGAATATTTAAGTAATTGAATTTGCTTTGTGAATCTGGTTACATATTTTGATTTAGTAGTTAACTACTTAAGGCGACCTTAAGGCCACTTTCAATTATAGCGTTTCGAGAGTATGGGGCTTGGCAAGCGGAGCGTTTGATGTACGTTGCTAACTACTTCGATTGTTTTTCATACAAAGAAGGTACCGCAAACGCAAGATACCTGGTATAGTTGCCGTGCGTACGCTGCACTGTTACCGCACCGAGCTCTTGGTATGAAAACAATCAAACTTACCTCAAACGCTAACCGGCTCCCCAGACGTACTCAAACGACGTGGGTATGTCATCGACGTATACGACGTCTCGAATTGAAAGCCAATTTAAAAGCACAGTAATACTTAATTGTATCCTTGTCGCAGCACATACGACTTCACATTTTGTTTTTTTTTAATTTTGCCGAATGGTATAATGACGAATCGTACTGCCATTTACTTGTAGTTGTTACTCAAAAATAAAAAAGACTGTTACTAATCCATGAACACAAAACGAAATACGCTGCCTAAGATGCAACGACTTTTCTTAGATGTCAAATATTGCTGACAAGCACCGATCATCGCATTAAAGGCTCTGCTTCAATGACTTGATTTATAGCTTTAAAGGGGAGATAACCACCCAGGGGCATTGTGGGCGCCGTCCATTAATTATAGAATACGGATGTCTATACTATTCAAGAAAGAATTTCGAACGACGCTAAATTAAGGATAAAGTGAAACGAGGACTAATATAATCTTCAAATTGTTTTAAGAACTCCGTCAGATCTTTCGTAAAGTCAAGGATTTATGATTTTTGTTTTAATTTTGATCAGTGTTATAATATTATATGTATGTATATACATAGTGTTTCAGAATTGGCCAATGAAGAGGAAGGGTTATTATGATACATGCATTCTTTTTGTGACATATCCAAACATTGTTTTACAATAAACGGATATCGAATTAGGCCAAATTTTGATTTATGATCGTCAAAACCAAACATTATTTTTTAATTGCTACTTATCACGTTTAAAATTATATTTATTATGTGTTTTTAGAAATACGTCTTACCTCAAAGTTTCACAGTTCTCTATATATCATAATTCTTGAGATACGGCCTGGTGACAGACGGACAGGCAGACGAATAAGTTTTAATGATAAGGTCCCTTTCCCTTTGGGAATTATTTATTATCTATTATTATTTATTTTATAAAAGCGCAATAATTTATTATTATTTATTTATAAACCGACTTCAAAAAAGGAGGAGGTTTCTCAATTCGACCGTATATTTTTTATAGTTCATGATTTGGCTTTCAACCAAACAAACTTTAGTTTTATCCTATAAATATACAAAACGGTAGCAAGTTGAGCAGGGAATGTTAAACAATATTTTAATTTGTTATCTTTATAGGTATATATAAAACTTCTGTACGTTTGTTAGTCATTGAACTCTTCCTAAACCGCTGGACCGATTTTGATGAAATGTTTTGTGTGTATAAGTGGGTTCGAGAATGGTTTAGATTCACAATACGGTCAACTAGGTGCGAAACGGGAGCGGACCGCCAGTTATTAAATAAAATAATACATTCTCGTAATTTTTCTCTTCAAGAGAGAAGTCCCTATGTCCCAGCAGTGGGATCGTAAATAGGGGTGTTCATGTAAAACAATGAACTTCTTCAAACTACTAAGCTTATAAATTTCTAAGCACGTTTCATTAAATAATCTCTAATTATCTTGACATTCAAAGATTATCAATATACGGAGAGATATTAAAGACTAAGAGTAATTAGCAAATTGTTGGACCAAGACCAAATGGCAGAAAAGAATAAAGAAATGTAACAAAGGAGTTGAAATAAAGAGAATGAAATTTTATTAATAAAAGAGAAATCTTTAAAGAAGGATCTTTAAAAATAAAACTATTGCTGCAACATTGATCTTTGATTTCTCGGTAATGAGGCAAGATCTCAAGTATTTAAGTACTTATGTAGAAATGTTGAAGAAGCCAATTAGGAACGTTCAATAGTTCCACACCTTTGAGTCAAAGAGAACACTTTCAAAGAGAACAATAATTTATACTCGAAGGATTAGTTGAGTTTTATTACAGATTTTCGATGCCTACCTTTCTGCCTTTGACTACCGTAACAGATAGTCAAATGACTGCAATCGATACGTGATGCGATTATCAAAAGAAGTAGAGTTCTTACGAGTTTAAGTCAATATTCCATTTTTTTTATTTAAACCCGACTTTACTTTTGTAGATGCTAAAATTGCAAAAGGTTTTTTTAATTGTAAATTGTTTATTCTCTGAGGTGGTGCGAGCCATATAGACGAGGGTGGATAATTTTATTCACTTTACGCTGCGTTCCCATGGAGGTAAGTTTAGCCGCGTCTTATTTCTATGTGATCTGAAAAAAACCTGTGGCTGTGTGAACGCACGGTTCGATTTATATGCAGAAAGAACAGCGCTCAGTTAGTTTCTGTTTTTATGTAAACGATAGATGCAAACACTATTTATATTTATATTTATATTGGTCCCACCGTCAGAGGCGTCATAGAAGTAGAAATTGAAATAATCTATAGTTTAGCTATAAACAATAGATTATTGGTGCAGGATGGATTCGATTGTAAGATCCGACAAAAAACCGGATCAAATGATTTTTTTTTGTCTAAATATTCGTGTAAACGAAACGAAAATAAAATACTTTGCTTTTATTATTAAACTGACCCGTATTCACAAAATAATTATTTTTTACTGTTACTTGGACACTTTGAGATAAATCTTAGGTCCTCGATGGTGTACTTAATACTTACGAGAATATCACTCTCAATATATCATGCACGAGTGATTTTCCTGGTGGAGCTAGATGCGTTCTGGCTTCACATATACTTCTCATTAAGCACGCTCGTCCGTTCATATTTTTCCTAAAAAATATATTGAATGAATTAAGTGCCTGTTAATTACTTAATGGCAGTCCTACGCTGAATTTACCATCTAAGTTTATGCCCCATCTTAGACCACATCGTCACTTTACATCAAGTGAAATAGTGGTCAAATGAAGGCTTATCTTTAAAAATAAAAAAAGAGAATTTTAATGAATTCATGCCCGATTTTAATTGTAATATTTTTTTAACCTTTAATTGAATACTGGTATTTTACATGATGATAATATTTTTATATAATAGTAATGAATTCAAAATGTATCGGGAGGCGAATGGAATGCAATAAGTTAATCCGCTTAATATGAGCCTATTTAGTTCACGGCTATAGAAATTTATATGTAAAATCTTTAATTAATTAAATTAATATTTTTTTTCAGATAGATGTTCGAGGAAGGTACGCAAAGCGCTATAATATTTCTTAAGGATAAACCTATGGGTACTATTACCTAATAATTTATATGACTAAGAATAATACGTTTAAGCTTTTTTATGATTATGAAACTTATTGTACTGAGAAAAATGCTCAGGAGTTCCTGTGTATCAAACAAAATGTTATCGCTCTGATACTATCAAATCCAATCTCTTGCGACTCAGTCTGTCTTGCATCCATCAACAAATCGAATGAATAACATAATAACGTCATTTTAAAATCCCACTTGTTCCCAGTGGCTTGTCTAAAATACTTACAATTCAAGCGCTTTCTCCACTATCTCCCAAAATTCTCTTTTCTGTCTATGATGCATTTTTCTTCTTGTTTGAGCTGCTACAAATTTAGCGTCAGGCAGAGGGTAGGCTATATCTGCCTCCAAAACCGTGTACCAACCCGAAGGAGCGTGGGTCATGAAGGTTTTTACTACAGATGTGGTCATCTGGAATATTGAAATTACATAATAAATATTTAAAATAAATAAATATTTCCGGACTACTCACACAGCATCACCTAACCCCAAACTAAGCAGAGCTTGTACTATGGGTGTTAGGTGACTGATATATCTATGTAGTATACATAGATATATATTTTTTTTGTAAATACATACATATGATACATAAAAAACACCCAGACCCGAAACCAGAAATTGTAGATCGTACAAAATCTGGTCCCCCGGCGGGAATCGAGCCCGCAACCTCCTGCGCCTCAAGCGAACGTTCACCCACCATTTATGGCGGCACATTAACAATCTAATAATATATAATTTTTTGCCTTGATTTTTTGAATAGCGCATTTAAAAAATAAAATAAACTACTCATTTTGAAAATCTATGATTATCCAATATATTATATTATAAGTATGGTTTCCTAGGATGGCTAATTATTAAAAAGTTAATAATTATTTTGATAAAGTGGTTTGTAAAACAATAATTGATTACCTACAGTTATTACAAGTTACACCAGTATATTTATATATGTTTAATTAGTAAATCAAAATCTAAATAACGTCTTATTTTGATTTTAACAATATATTTCATTCGCTATTTCGACTCTGAGAAAATAAGAGAACAATATGAAAAGATATGAGGGTAAAAGTGTTTGTATGTTCTGCAAGCACTTTTTCCTTGGTCTGGGTGTTTAATATGTATAATAAAAAATATCTATAAATGTATGACTATTACATTAAGTACTTATATCAGATATCTAGTACCCGTAACACAAGCTTAGAGCTTACCACGGGGCTAGATGTTGTTGTGTGCATTGTCTGGAAATATTTATATTTATTTTATTTATATAAGTTCTCTTACAAATGCATTTATTCCTGGATCTGACACCTGATCTGGATTTTTATGTGGAATTTCCGGAAATATTTATAATTATATAATATTTTTATATAAGCTAAGGTAAATGACTTACAGATATAGTTGTTCCATCTGGAAAAGCGATGTGCCTCCTTTTTCTCACATGCCCCACTGGACTTTTCACATTCGGGCAAAAGTCCGTTTTGTTAACGGAAAAACTTCTATCTATAGTTGCGATGAAAACTATTATAGCTAAGAGGTGGCTGTGACTGAATTGGATCATTCTTGCTCCGGACATATTAGATTATGGGAGTTAGGCAGAGGAAACCTTTCAGAGCATGAGGTGTGGAGGTGACATGGCTTTTTTGGGATTAGGCTGTTTTCACAACGTTTGTTTGGACTTTGACCCGTTATATAAATATTGCATGTACTTTGCTTTTATCTTAGAATAGATAGTCATGTAAAAAGTCCCGCAAAGATTAAAGAAATTTATTTTGTTATCGATGTTTTTAACTGAATTTGTTAAAAGCTTTTTTAAAAGAAACACAACTAGTGGCTTATAAATAATGAGTAAAGCTTCAACCAGGAATTTTTAAACAAAAACTTTAAATTATGATTCTGTATTTATAATTCCGGGATATTATATTTTATGGAATGAATTTGTAACTAGATTGTTATTCCGGGGACACTCAAACAAAACATTAGAATAAGTAGATAATGCAATAGATAAAAAAAATGTTTAAAATATTTCTGGACAGCACAATTAGTCTAGCCCCAACTAAATAGGACTAATGGGTATTAGGTAACTGATACTTATTTTGAATTGCATACATTATTATAATACCAACACATTGGACACACCCCACCTTAGACACACAAGACCCTGACCTTAAATTTATGATCTTAATTACCTACAACCGTTTAGTTCCTATAGGTAAGATGTTTTCGGGCAAAGCTTTTAACGATTTTAAATCACAACAGATATTTCAGTTCTGAAATTACAGTCTTGCTTTGCTTTGTATTATATTTTATAGGAACCAACCAGTGACAAACTCTAATTATTTAAGGTACAGCTAGATGCAAGTTTTACATAAATTTTAGGGTTTTGGCGTCACGTGTAAGCGAGCCTTTACAACTCAGCGATAAATAGAGCACACGTCACGGTTCACTCTATTATTGATGGCGCTAGTGTGGATAATCATTATTGTTTATTTTTCTTAAATAAATATTAAATGAATAAAAAAATATATCCTGCATAAATTTTTACGCTGACGCTGAAGATTTCTGAAAAATTATTTTCAATGTGTCAGTAAAACATGAATAAAATTAAAAAAAATGTCAGAGCACTTTGTTTGTAATATAAAACATAATATGTATGGTTTAATGATTCTAAATAAGAGATAAACCTCACTTCTTAGGTTCACCTATTATTATTTTTTATGTAGAATAAGATTAAGACGCATCCATAACCGAACCTTCACCTCCGGGAAAGCGCCCCGTCGTGCTACCAATTACATGGTTACGGATGCGTCTAACACTTTTTCGAAATAAAAAATAAAAAATTGTATGTTTTTTTGTATATCACAATATCAGAGAATATTAAGAACAGATTTAGTTTTTGTACCCGTAATTCAAACTTATAGCTTAGCCTTGCGAACGTTAGAAATTTACTAATATCACATGTTTAAATGTTGCTAAGGATTGTCCAGCAATTATGATGTATTTAAAATATTTTTTTATGGACAAATTTCACTCAAAACCTGCTTATTCGTTAACAAAAATCATGAATCTGCAACGAAATTTAAACGACAGATGAATTCAGCAAACACAAACATTTAAAATTGCTATCAATGTTTGAACAGCCTCGCATAATAAATGTAAATACGATTAAATATGTTATGATTTCACATTCCTTCCCAAAATGTTCACAATTATCAACAATAATGTATGAAATACGGATCTGTCCCTTTGGGTAAATAAAATAAACACTCAATTAACATGCGCTGAATACCATCAATTAGTTCAAGATAATAATGAGGTTATTAATGATTTGAACGGTTCGTTCATCATTTTAATTGCCTTTGTATGTAAGTAATCTAACAAATATTTACATTACAATATTTTCAAAAAATCGCAAAGTTTGCAATCAATCAAGGCATTAAATACGGCCGTAAAATAATAAAATCCCTTTTTATAAAATGAAATGAAAGTATGAAATAATTAAATCTTATTTTAAACGATATTTGTAGAAGTTTTGACGTTCACATACATAGTTTTACGTTGTATAGGCGCAAATTTTAGGTATCACACATTATCGCAAATAAAACTTACTCTAATATCAGTACATTGAAACAAACTACATTATCAGTACATTGAAACAAAGTTAATGTACATGAGTGTTAATGAGATGTTAATGTACTTACAGGAGTTCGTAGGTTTTTTCTATTTTTCCATTAAAAAAACCTGTCTCAAAAATTCTTATCTGTTTAACCTGTTAAATAGATACATTTACCGTACATAATGATACATTTCTGAAAGGTTCCTTAAAAAACACAATCAAAGCTGGAAGGCAATAAAAATGATCTTAAATGAGGCTCAAAAGTTCTTGGATGGAGACCGAGCAGTAAATGCAACAATCATCATCATCATCACCCTATTAACGTTCCCACTGCTGGGACACAGGGACTTCTCTCTTGACGAGAGAGATTAGGCCTTAATTCGCCACGCTGGCCAAGTGCGGGTTGGTGAATGTCACATGCCCTTCAAACTCTTTTAAAGTTCTCAGAACATGCCGGTTTCCTCACGATGTTTGCCTTCACCGTTAAAGCACGTGTTTAAAGCGCACATAAATTTCTCAAGAAGAAAAATCCAGAGGTGCGTGGCGGGGTTTGAACCCACGACCATCGGAATGAAAGTCGAGTGTCCTCCCACTTTAGCCAACACGGCTTTTCAAAATGCAACAATACACGAGAACATATAATAGATTTTTTTCTTATTTTAGTATACCAGCAGTACTACTAAGGCTACAATAATGATGACGTTATACGGTTTTTACCAAAACTGATTTACTTTAATTTAGGTTGTTTAGCTTTTTCATAAATTGGCATATCCATAAACCAAATAATTAATTTCTGACGTTTCATAACAACTGCTATAGCTGGCTGATATAACTTAAAATGCGACTATTATAGAGATAAACAAGTTTGAAAATCTTTTATTGAACAGATTTAACACTAGTTTAGGTTTATGAATAACGTTTTCTAATAAACGTTCTATTAACCTCCTTTAATTTTTATATAAAAAGTGTACTATTTTCATGAATACTATCAACTAATTTTATCTACATTCTACACACACGTTATACATGTTTTCTACATTTATTTGTCTCATATAAATTTGTACGATAAAATAAGCGTATCCACACTAAGTCATCGTGAGAATTCGTGTTCGTTGCCGTGTTCAGTGACCCGGGATGTTGTGTCAAAGAATTAGAACAAGACTGCTGAATCTACTCATTAGCCCAGTCACGATTTACACCTCTCTAACATGCCTCGTGTACTACAAAACACAGCTTTATGCTCAATGGGATAGAGCCAAGAATTACTTAGATATAAACCCGTCTACGGGCTGCTTTGATCACGCTGGATAATGATGTCCTATGTGTATAAATAGACTAGTGACGTGGTAAAATTACTTACAAGATGCTAGTATATAAGCCAAAACTGCCTTAGATTCTATGCTGGGTCTCTCACTTGTTGAATACTCGATTATTAAATTTACGGTTCATAACTATAACTTAGTCAAGTTTGAAATGATATTTTTCTGGGCTTTTTCCGAGGTTTATATACAGGTTGGGATACCATAACTTGATTAAGTAATTGGCATTGATAAATGGGAATAAATATTGCAGGATTAACAAATATCCGTGCAATCAAATATAGACATTTTTTTGATTCCTGTTTATTTATAAAGTAAAAAACGAATACCATCCGTGATTATGTTATAGATTATTTGTTTGTATCGAATTTGTTATGTTATTCTATAAATATTCAATTTTGCTTATATTTAAAACTACATCTAGAAGAGAGAAGGGACAATCTTGGTCTTTTTCACAAAAATTAGGATCTAATAGTTCATTGTAGTCTTTCATTTCTTCTCCAAATTCTTCTTCGTGAAACGGAGCCCTGAAAATAAAAACGGGTTTATATAACAAAAAGCTGATATTTTTGAGATATATTTATGGTAAGTACATCATTACATTATTGTAAGACAGAGAACGAAGGAGAAATAATTAGGTAATCCAGTGATGAAAGTAGAGGCTATAAATTTTTTATTGGCATTGGTATTGGTGTTACAGGTATTATTATTGCATATTTTGACGATCATATAACTGTAAGTTTATTATGATATCCTTAGTTATTTATAAAGTATCTATGTATGTTCCTCTGTGTATAAATAATCTAAATTTAAAATTTAAGAATAACCCCCGATTCCAATGCTTTAATTTCCTCAAAAGTAAAACACCATAATATTTTGTAATGTGCACGCGATGCGCTTTCATTTGATACTCTAGTATATTTGCAGATTTTTGGATTTCATTCCCCACTCTCACCCCATAACTTTTAAACGGCACAACCGATTTTCATTAAACATGTCTAAGAACGCGATGGACAGCTTTCATAGAAATAAAACTAAATTGAATCGCTCCATACGTTTGGCAACCCAGACAGACTGACAGACAAACAGACACATCAAACTTATAACACCCCGCTTTTTTGTCGGGGGTTAATAAAGGATAGATTTTAAGTTAACCTTTGTTTTAATAAAGTTTTGTTTTAAAAAAGTTTTATAATGCTCATCTATACAAAAATGGTTATGCAATTTCTATTTGATTTTATTATTATAAAGACCTTTTTGACAATAATAAACTCCAAAAGAGCAACAAAAAATACCTAAACATGTTCAGCAAACTCAATCGAGTTTCGTCCAGTCCCAGTCGTATCAAAACGAAACCACGACACAATTCAATGAAACCATTACGGAATCAATTTAATTTAAGATTGTGCACTTCCCTTCCATTTCTGAGTGTTATGAGAGTTTCTTTTCACTCGTATTTTCTACGAGTAATTTCTAGGATTGTTATTTTACAATTTTAAATTGCAGAAAAAAAGTTTGTCGACTCTTTGAAGATGAATATTTAGGTATCGCTACGCATTTTGTTCTCAGAACCTCTGGACCAACTTTCTTGCATTTTTTGTCAAATTACCGTTATTTTTAAAACAGTGATGTTCTGTGTTATGCTCTTATATTTAGCCCAAAAATGTTTATATTTCAAGTGTTTTAGGCGACATTCTTCTGCCATTAACTCAAAACAAAAATGACAACGTTAAAATGAGCGTTTGTTCATAATGCTAACCTGTTATATCTTGTGAAACTTTTATTCCGCCAGATGATACGAGCTAATGGAGGTAATATCTTGAACATTTTAGTTTAATAGCTATTAAAATGTAGTTCCAAGAGTAACGATGCCAATATATCGTATAGATTAAGATGGATGTGATCATTTTACTTGAGAATGTTAGGTAATGATAGTAAATAATTACACTTACGAGAATACGACCCGAATTAAGTCGTGTATCAGCGATTTTCCCGGCGAGTAGAGTCGTGTTTTAGCTTCGCAGATACAACGAAGAATGCACGCTTTGCCGTTTATATTGTGCCTGGAAAAAGCATTGACTCGTCTTTTAGAAATGCATACATATTCATGACAAAGTATTACCGCTACGACTATTAGTTCAGATTCTGAGAAGCAATTTAAAAACCATGGCTTATTCTTGTCATTTTATGGCTGGCTTACGGCTAAGTATCCAAATATTTCTGTTTTCTTTTTACTATAATAATAATTATAAAGTTGTTATAAAATCATGAGAGAGGTTAGTCTAAATGTACATTCGATGAATACATCGAGAATGCTTAGCATATAATTATATCTTATATAATACCTACAATTCCATAGCACTCTGCAACCTCTCCCAAAACTCTCTTTTCTGCCGATGATGCAGCTTCCGTCTAAAGAATCGGTTAGTGAACTTCGCGTCTGGCAGTGGAAACATTACGTCTATCTCCAAGGCTATGTTCCATCCTGCAGGCGCATGGGTCATGAACGCCTTTACTAAGGATATTGTCAGCTGAAATAAAGAAAACAGAGGTATCAGAGGTATAAATATATACAGAGGTAGGTGATATTTACTTATCACACTAAGTAACGGGTTCAGTCTACAAAAGAAAAGTAATAAATTAATACAATACTCTTTATTGAAACACAAGCGAGAATAATAACCATATTCCTTCAAGAATTTTTACGAAGCGCTTGTATGCTATAAAAATCTTTTTCGCTTTTACTTTGACAATTGCAGGCAAAAAAAAAAAACTAAAAAGCGTATTTTTTAACACAATTAGATCTGAGTCCATATTCTTAAACCGCGCGGCTCGTTTTGGTATGCGATAGTAGCACGAGTTTTTTTAATAGTACCAAAAAATACATCCCTGGGTACTAAAACGTAAGTGTGTTATTAAACATAGATATGAGGATAATTCAAAGTAATTTAATTCAGTAACGTAATAGACATAATAACTACATAATAAAAAGATTCTGTTTAGATCGTCTGTAAGCCCGTCGAAAACTGTACACAGGTACTTCACTGTACCTGTATTTGAATAAATATTGCCAGGATATAGAGCATAAACGTTCAATAAAGGGCTTTTGACGTCACACATCAGAAAAAATGTTTTGCATTTTTTAAAGTAATTTATAATAATAATAATAATACTAATATAATTTATCTTTTAATGAATTCATAAATAAATATTTTGAAACTTACCACAAGATTGGTGTTATCAGGGAAAGATAGATGGCGACGCTTCCTCACAGTACTTATGGGTGTTTTTACATTGGCACAGTCGTTCGTACTATTTTCGCACTCACAATACACCAACAATGACAAAACTATAAAAAGCCAACGCATTTTGAATAAATAGTTACATTTTACTTACAAAAATAACGCTCAAAATATGTTCATTTTATAACAAATTCAGTTAAAAGATGCGTCAAAATATAAATTTACTTATTTACTATAAAAATGTATCAGTAGTTACATTTACCCTGTTTGTGTACACTGTAACTTTGTTTCATAACATCTGACTAAATGAGAATGAGGTTGGAACCAAGTAGACTGTATTGACTTTAACAGAAACAGTGTACTTAATTCACGTGACTGTTTACACGGAACTGTGTACATACAATACACAATGCGAAGTGGTCAGCGCTAGACAAGTATGGAACAGAGATACGGATTACTGACATACCTGTCGCTGTCACAACAAGCTAAGAGGTATGGCGACCGAACAGGGTATCTGATTTACAATAAAATATTAATACGTAGAGGAGAAGGTTGTAATATGGCCCCCCTTGGTTATATGGCCCCCTATCGTATCTCAACATCGGGAAGTATGTATGAATTACTACATTATATTAATATACTATCTAGTAATTATTTTTTAAATCGACATTATGTAGCTAACAAATCGACATTATGTAGCTGACACAGTACTTAAAATATACGCGATTTTTGTAAAATATCATCATTTAAATTATAATATTTTAATGTAATGATTTTGTGACTTAAAATATTACTTTTTATAATGGCGTTGGTATGCCTGCCTTATTGGCGTGCCTATGAAGTAAAAATGTAGTATTATGTATGTGTATGTCTATGTAGTAGTAGTGTGTGTGTAAAAAGCTTTAATGTGTGCTTCAACTGCTATAGCAGATTATAGTAATTATTCTTTGCTTGTTTTTATATGAAATAAGAGAAATTTTGTTAGAGATATGAAATCTGTATAGGTTAAGTACTTGTCATAGATGTACGGGAATATTTCATATCCATATTTTACTGACTTGTCCCACATGCATAAAATAAATATAAGTTTACGTATAAAAGGTAAAGAATACTGTATTTAGTTAAGAGCGCGTGTGTTTTCACTGGTACTGATCGTTATAAATGTTACACATTTAGTACATATATTTTTATCAGTGGTCATTTTATTATATCTGCATCATACGTTGTCTTAGTAACGTGAATATTCTCATTATAAGGTTTGTAAATAATAAAATTTCCATGTCACAGTGTTAGTGACCGTACTTCTCCGCAACGGCTTTACCGATTTTTACCAAATTTTATCTGCGTATTCAGTATTTCTGAGTATCGGCTACTATCTATTTTTCAGTGAGCAAGTAGTATATTTATGAAACATAACATAATTTAGGGAAAACTAAGTGAAATGTGTCCATTATTTCTAAAAAAAAAATGCAATGGCATATTAAACTTCGTCTTAGTTTCTCGAGTGAGCAATTATATTATGAGATTAAATATGTTCCTTACCACCCCTAACCAAACATTCTAATATAAATTTCTAATAAACTCAGCTCTCGATTGTACCTTCAAAGACAGCAGCAATACTAAAGACGTCTAGACAATCCTTAATCCGACTCACCAGCGGGACAAACATAAACAATAACTTCGACTTTTGTTCGACACTGTACTCCAAGCAATTTTCGCTACTCCATTCATTGTGTATTCTTGAAATAAAGTTGTTTCAAAACTGCAATGTTCCTTTTAATTTCTTTATTACTTGCAACTCTTGCTAGTTTATGGAACCCTAACTTGGCTAGTTCTTGCTTTAGTTTTAATTGTTTTGAATTAGTAATGCAAAATTACAAAACCAGAGCTTTGGATAATATAATTTTTAGCCGTAGAATGTGAACTTTAATGTATAAAATTGCGCAGTATGCTCCAAATGATAAAAGAAGAAATAAATTATCTGGAAGAGATCATTTGAAATGACGATGATAAAATTCGTTCAAGAAAAACTATTAAAAACTTTATATTAAATCATTTAGAATAGATCATCATCATTATCACCATTAAGGCTATTAAAGGCCCACTGATACAACATAAGCCTCAATTAAAGAAGACCGAAATATTCCTATATTCTAAATATTCCGATCCCCTATGAGATGGACCGACCAGATAAAAGCGGCGATAAATGGCTCATCATCACTACATGAATGCACCAGGAAGGCGGCCATCAGAGAAGAGTGGCGGCGTGTTGTGAAGCTTGCCACCAACACCTGAAATGATGACCACGACCACTCTGTCAAGAGTGCAACCGAAGAAGAAAAAGAAATATTCCTAATGGACCGGAATTGCATTCACCATGAGCCAGTAACTTTGTCTAAGTCAAATCTGTCCATATTATCACGGTGGTCGATTCGAGAACTTTTCGGTATTCGTAGATAGGTAACATAAATAACTAAAAGTCTATTATATTTACTTAGATGTTTATTTAACACGACACTTTTGGTTTTGCAAAAACAACATGGAATGAAAACCATCATTGGGTATCATTTAAATTTTTGTCTCTTTTCTACAATCCATCCTTTTCATTCAAATTCACGTCATACAGTTGGCACGAGTACGTCCCACAGTCCGGACTCCCATGGGCGATGTCGTATCGTTTGTGCCGAGAATCGAATTCCCGTCCTTTCGGCAACCTGAAATTATTATGGAATAGCTTTACTGTCGACATGGAGCTGAAACTACTCCGGGATTGGGAGGCAATAAATGGAAACTTGTAAATTGCTGACTCCAGGAATATGGAGATTTCGAGTGACCTAACAATGCTTCGAATGGAGTCGACCGTTGCTTGCAAGAGATCACCATTGTAAACGAAATATATATTTCTATATCTATACTATGCTAAAAAATATTAATAAAAATCATCATCATAAATAAAATAAAAATAAAATAAAAATGGTTTTTATTGTAAAAAATTACAAAAGGTACATCTTATCGTTTTAACGATGTCTTACAGACGACCTATGCTACATTAAAACTAAACTAGTCTAGGTTTAATTGCACCAAGTATGCGAGTAATATTTTGCATACAGTCAAGGCTACGGATCCTTCTGAACTAATCAGTGACTGTATCTCAGAGGATCCGTATCTCGACTGCAGCTCAACTCCCCCATACTGGTGCATTTATGGGCGCTTCTCCCCGTTACTATGCTTCTGTTATAGTACATATTTATATTTATCGATACATAAACATTAGTCCGCAAGTATTACATATAATAAAATAAAATAAAAAATAATAAAAAAAATAATAAATAAATTAGATACGTATGTATATATACATACACATTAATATATACATAAACAAAACTATATAGTTGAAGGAGTTGTTTTGCCGGACACTATTATTAGGTCCTTACATATGAAATTGGCGTTTTTCGTACTGGCCACTTTAATCACAAATTTCTCCTCTTTGGTAAGGAATTCCAAATTCAAATTTGTACAGCTATAGACTCATGTATTTGTGCTTCGATGATCGTCATTCATTTGTTTTTTTTCTTCTGTTTTTTTCTGTTTGCGTCACTCATTTTACAAAATGGAAAACTTAAAATATCGCATTATTTACGAGTACGAGTTCCGCCGTGGCACTAGTGCTGCGGAAACAACTCGAAGGGTGAATGATGTGTATGGCGGTCGTGTTGCAAAAGAAAACACAGTTCGTTTTTGGTTCCAACGTTTTCGTTCTGGAAATTTCGACTTGCAGAACAAGCCCCGTGGACGGCCTGAGACTCAAGTTGATAATGAAGAGTTGAAGGCTATTGTGGAAGCGGATCCATCGCAAACCACGTCCGAGTTAGCTGCAGGCTGCGGTGTTAGTGATAAAACTGTTTTAATTCACTTGAAGCAAATTGGGAAGATTAAAAAGCTTGAAAGGTGGGTACCTCACGAATTGACTGAAGCAAACCGGCAAACGCGCGTCGACTGCTGCGTTACATTACTAAACCGGCACAATAATGAAGGTATTTTAAACCGAATCATTACCTGTGATGAAAAATGGGTTCTTTACGATAATCGGAAGCGCTCAGCGCAATGGTTGGATCCTGGCCAGCCAGCCAAATCCTGCCCCAAGCGAAAATTAACCCCAAAAAAGTTACTTGTAAGCGTTTGGTGGACTAGTGCCGGTATTGTTCATTACAGTTTTCTCAAATCTGGCCAGACTATTACGGCTGATGTCTATTGTCAGCAATTGCAAACCATGATGGAAAAGCTAGCGGCTAAACAACCTAGGCTGGTCAATCGCTCCACGCCACTGCTGCTTCACGACAACGCTAGACCACACACTGCGCAACAGACGGCTACTAAATTAGAAGAGCTTCAATTGGAAAGTCTAAGACATCCTCCGTACTCCCCGGACCTTGCTCCAACAGATTACCATTTTTTTCGAAATTTGGATAACTTCTTGCAAGGGAAAAAATTCAACTCCGATGGGGCAGTCCAAATCGCCTTCAAAGATTTTATTGATTCCCGTCCGACTGGTTTTTTTAGTAAAGGGATCAATGAACTACCTATAAGATGGCAAAAGTGCATAGAAAATAATGGTTCATACTTTGATTAATTAAATATATTATATTAAAAAATATTCGACTTTTTGTTCCTCCCATACAAAACGCCAATTTCATATGTAAGGACCTAATATGTTAGGACAGATTATGCTAGACATAAGTGTCGCGCTTCTTTTTTGCTTATGTGTGTTTGTGTATGTTTCTGTAGGTGTATGTGTTTGTGTGTGTGTGTGTGTGTGTGGATGTGTGCAAGTTTGTTAAATTGTTTTTTTTTTTTTGTTATGGAGACAGAGTGTATTGTTTAAGCAAATGTGTTTCAGATGTGGTTTGATGTGAAAAACTGTGCTCAAAGAATCCAAATAACAAAGAAATTAAGCATGTACTTTCTATTCTCCGAATCTCAAGTAATTTTCTGTGTCATTATATTGTTGTTTTAGTAGCCATTCTCGTAATCTTGATTTAAGTTGGAACTTATTTAGTGAAAAAAAATTTTTTTTTTTTTCATCATAATTTCAGCCATATAATTGTTGAACATAGAGCCTCTCTCAAACATTTCTAGTAATATCGGTTGGCAGCGGCCCACATCCGCCGTGAGTAATAAATATAAAGAGGTAAATTTTGAATTATAATGCTTGTGAGAAGTCGTATCTTGGATTTGGTGGATAAAATGTAGCAATTCTACCATTATACTTATATAAATATAATTGTAATTTATATAATAATTTATACAATAGAAAATTGAATCTTACGTGAAGGTGGCCTTAACAAGTTCGTCCAAAAACGTTCCTTGCTTCTTCTTCTCTTTTTTGGACTCGCATAGAAGTCTCATAACGCAATCCGTTCCATTCAATCCTAACCTGAAAATCAAGTAAATATTAGTATCATAATCTACATATAGTAGTTTCTGTAGAGTCCAACCCACACCTACCACAACGACACGACAAAACACCTTAACCACATCGCAACGACTACGCAATTAGGTGGTCTGGCTTATATTATGATGGCTATAAATCAGTTGATATTAACAGTACCAAGTTATACTTTTTCCCCATTTGAGATGTACTTAAGCACCACAGATTTATGTAAAGTTTGCTCATTTACAAGTCGGCGAAAAACCGTTAGCCTCTTTTATCTAAACCTATCGCTTTGGCCCATCGCATTAACAAAATCCAAACCTAAGCATTTTCAAATTTCAATCTCACCCCTGAAAAACCTTTTCGACTTTCGTATAAAGGCTTTTTCTTCCACTCCTATGGAACTCAATGCTGTTTACGGGTAGACCGTTTAGGTAATTGCTACTTTTTTGCATGCTGTGCATTCTCTTTATGGATAGAGCAGGTGTATCAATGCTGCGTTTCGCAAAAGCTGGATTTACTATAGGTTTCCTGAAAAAAAATGAAAAATACTGTTATCACTATAAGATACATTCAATAAAATTACAGTAGCATCGCGAGAGCTTTCCAACGCATTCTAAATAACTTACAAATTCACCAATTGGAAGAACATTTTTGGTCATCAGCGGGCGAAGAATCATGTCGTGTACGGCCTAACGCGATGTTTTCTACATATAAAAAAGATATATTCTCCGGACGCCTGTATCAATTTAAATTTAATATAGATTCTAAACTGACCTGATAAATTTATTAACTGTATTTCTTATAATAATTTATTATTATTCTTATTTAATAATCGCATTACATAATTTTAATATATTTTAAATTTTAAATAAAAATTACATTATGTGTCAATTATTAATGTTGCATTTGTGTATTTGTAATAATAAACTCAATTAGTGTGTGATTGTTTGAATGCATTGATGCTTATCTTCTTGATGTATCTAAATTAATACATAAATATAAAAGCGGACAAAGATTTGTGTCGTTCTATGTATAAGATTCTAAAATGAAGTAACTGAAGCCTCGCCCACGCTCTACATCATCTTTGCCCGCATAATTTGCGTTTAAACGATGTACCCGGCTACACACATCGCTTTGACAAGAATATTCGCCGTAAGTCGCTAATGTAGCCACACCATTATTAAATGATTGCCAGATAATTGTTAAGCAAAATACCAACATTATAGTGCGGTAAAAAAACTCGCGTTTAATGCAAGAATAAGATAAGACACTGATTCAACATTGGGTGTACACTCACTGGGGTGTTAGAGAGTATTAATTATACATGTCCCCAGTTTTCGAGGGTATTTTCGAGGAAAATAGGCTTAATAAGCCACATGCGGGTGCATCAAGGAATATAAGCTGTCGCCATGATTGAAATCGGTCGGACACACACACACACACTGTGTTTATTTTTATTATACTCGTACATGATTTGCTTACCTATGATACGGTACTTTTCCAATAATCTTTCCGTCTTCATTCAGGTATAAAATATTTTTGTCAATCCTGCGATTACCTCCATAGAGTTTTGTTTTTTCCTTAAACATGCTAAATGTAGAAGGATCTGATGGAAGTTCCCAGGCCAAAGCGGCGGTGCTACCGAACCAGACGATATCACCTACTTGAAGATATCCGTGGGTTTGAGTGCAAAATACTGAAAATAATACAGATTATTTTAAACACTGATATTTTTTACATATCGTAATGAATTAGGATTACTGCTGCACTGCTAATTTTGATTATTTTTTTTGCAGTCTTACTTGTTATCCAAATGTTATCTCCTTAAATCATTATAGATAAGTTTAAGTTGCAGTCAAGATGGAAATTTGGGTATTAAATGTTTACATACAAGCAGACCCACAACAAAACGATCCTATAAAGCTTTATGTGAAACCCTATAAATAAAATATGAAACGTAGGAAACGATATTAGAAGATTGGAAAAATATAAAATTCTTACCGAGCTGAAACGAGCTTCCATCGGGAAAAACCAAAAATCTTTTCTTCCGCGACAAGACTGGGCTCGATAAATCTTCACTAACTCTGATTTCTGATGTTACATTTTCATAATGTTCTTTATAGCAGTTACAAAAACTTATTAAAGCTAAGACGATCCAAAAAGTTGTACCGTTCATTTTTCCTGAAAGTTAATCTTTTGATTAATGTCCTGTTCTGTAATAGAAACAAAATGGATGCTTATTATTCTTTACTTGTTTCAAATTCGCACTTTGGACCTGTTGATCAGGGAACAAAATGTTTTAGATGACTTTCCTCAGATTCTCTTTCTTAAGATTACTCAAGTTTCCAAGTTGAAAACTTATTTCTAAGTCAAAGCTAAGCCAACGACAAACTTGTTCTTAGTTCAAGTTACAAGGAAAATGCACTCAGGTAAACGAAGAAGCAAATTTTGCTACTTATTATTAAAATAAATGGATTAGTGGCTTACTAGAAACGCTTTGTTTCAATTTAAGACAGAAACACTTTTGATTTAAGTTGGAACAGTTTACAAATAACGTGGCACATATACACATGTCACTCCGGAACAGTACAAAACAAATAATTCCTAGTAATACAAAATAGGAACGAACCACAAATCAAGGCTAGCAGCAAACAACTGGCATGCCAGAGACAAATATTTAACAAACATATAAACCTTAGAAGCCCAGTGTGTTCAAATGAGACAACGGTCCCACTGTCTCAAGAACGTGTTAATCACTTGTACCGGTGTCCTGGAATTAGCACATAGGTGGAAATCAAATAATTACCGTAGACAATGTGACTTCCCGGATTAGTTAGTATATATATAATTTCCTTAATAGTTGAACCTGAATTTCATTTGTAGCACACTTTAAGATATATAATAATCCAACTGTCTTTTGATATATATCTAGTACCTCTTAATACATCTATAAAATAATAATTTGAAGACGGCTTCAAGATTTTCCTTTAAATATTGCAAGCAGGGTTTGAAAGGATCAATTGATTGATCAATCTAGCTGGGTTCCTAAAGCTGGTATTTTAAACATTATTTCCTAATAGACTAAAATAGCTTTATACTTGTACTATCGCTTTTTATTTATTAAATCTAAATTATGCTCATTCAGATGACATAGCTTAATAAACATCGCAACACCTTTCATAGCTTAAATTAACAAATTATAGTTATAGCTCTATCGACAAATGCTTAATATGCATAGAATAGAGTTTTATTAAATAAATGAATCTTAGACTCCTATATCCCAACAAATGCTGGCTAGACACAGCAATATTTAAACCAAACCAACAATTGTTTTGAAGCTATTTATTATAGGTTCAATTTTTGGGTTAGCTATATATTGTATTCAACAAAGATTATTTATATTATATATTTTAAATATTTGTAAATGTTTAACTAACCAATAAAACGGAATATCCACTGACTTATCATCATAATTACTTACATAATACGATTGCCATTGATTTAATTAGTAAGTTGATCTACGAGATACTTTAAGTTGATAACAAGCTTAAAATTATGGATAGGCTTTTTGAATCACAAACATAGATTAAGTTTTTCAACTAAATAGTAATATTAAAAATTGAATAATAAAGTCAAAACTTTATATGTATACATTTTTCGTTTGACTAACATAGGAAAATGCGCAGAATATCGATAAGCTAATTAACTCTTTCATAGAATAATATAATTCAACGTCAAACATCAGATTTTATCACTCGTACCAAATTTGATACGAAAATCGACAAAATTGAATGAAATATTCTGCAAAAAGGCGCGGACGAACCGTGAATTGATTGAAGCGTAAGTCAACAAAGTTGCGATGCCACAGAAGAACGTTGACCGTATACTCAGAAGGTTTAGTCATGCAGACATGCTAACTACATATAAATGAATCACATAATTTTTAGACTTACTTATTTCAATATAGTTACTAATGTTGACCGATAGTCTAGTCTAGATTTCGGACAAGTGTCTGAATGAATACCATTATGATAATACTTATAAAATACCTTTTTAGCTAACACGTACTTAAAAGTTCTAAGTGATAATACTGATCAACAAATTTAAGAAATTATTGTTTGTCTTAACTAATTGTTATTTTTTAACATTAGTCGGCTTTTACTCCTCAACTCGTGGGAAGATGACAAAAAAACATAAATTTTAAAGAAAAAAAAACTAAATTTTTAATATTAGCTATTTACCGACGTTATGCTGTTTTCATTAATAGGATGATCATAAGAAAGATAACAATTATAATTTCTAGTAAAGCAAAGCAGGTGTTTATCACCAGTAAAACAGATTTTTTGTTTTATTTCCAATATTGGAAAAATCTGTTTAATTCTCATCTCTACCATGTATCTTATAGTTGCATAAAAAGTATTACTTCTTGTTGACTCCACACCTTGTGATGGACACATGTAGCGGATTACATCAATAAATTGACGATTGAAAAGAGAATGACAAAAACGGATGTTTTCCTTCGTTATTTTTATTTTAAGTTGATGTAATTTATTTTATGTATTCAAATTTACTGTGATACTATTTTGCAGTCGGGATATTTTGCCGCGCAGTCGTCGGTCTCGACGTGAGCTCTGTCGTATTCTTTATGGTAATCGTCCTCGAATTCAACGCCTTTTGGTAATCTAGAAGAAAAATATATATTTTGTTACGTGTAAAAGATATGCGGAGCGCAATCGCCGAGAATTGTAACATTGTCTCCACACTGAAGGCGGTTTTGTCCTGGATTCTGTTACAATAAACTCACAGAGGATGCCAATACACTTACAGGTATAGTAATAATATTACGTTCAAAATGCTGAATTTGGATATTTTTTATTAAACCATGTTTAATATATAGGAAATAATATTTACATAGGAACAGCTAGAATTATGGGCAGGTGATATTTTTACAAATAATTAATTAATAGCAATAATTTTTCGTGATTATGGCAAAATCATTATATATATTAGTATGGTAAATTAAACATTTATGTTTTCTGGAAAAACATGATTTTCTACCATTTTGGTTTTTTACCAAGGCTACGATTTACGTAAGTTAAAAAAATTACCTACCTTTCCAACATATTACGACGTAAATCGTTGAAGCATTAAACATTTCATAAGCATTTTGACTCACGTGAAAACAACTCTGAGGAACTCTTGCAGGAATGTCCCCTGGCCGTTTCTCTGCGCTGCCTCGCATAGTTTGAACAGCACACAGCTCCGCCCGTCCTGACCCAACCTAGAAAATACCACAGATTACACGAGATACTGGTATATAAAATATATTTACCTTATAGGATTTATAAATACAGCATCTTAGCGGTAAGATGTGGGCAATAACCATAACATGATATTGCCATGTGTAAGTCAGTTAGAAAATAAACTATTTTGTAGTAGTTCAGTAATTACGCGTACCGTTACGTTAGTCACCTATAATTCATTTGACACATGGCCACAATAAAAGGGTTGACCCTGGGGATTGGCTCTATCCTTTCAGGTATTTCCTGGGGTGATATCACCATATTTTTCAACCTTCACAGGATCGCATTATAATTATTATATGAAGTGGTGACATTGGCCAGTATATTCCGGTTCAAAGAGGATAAGACACTAAGATTCACTGATAAAACATTTTGTCTTTGTAATGATTTCCTCATAATTAATTTGTTAGAACGTTAACAATATAACTATCTGTCAGGAAAGCTTAGAATAGGAACTGCATAGCCCGGAATTCGTGAAACCTGCCGCTACAAATAACATGGCTCGCGGCTGATTCGCTGGCTTTGACAACTATGTTTGGGTTGTCGGGCGCACTGTTGTACGTCGAAGGGTTAGGCAGAGTGTAGGCAGAGTTGTAGGAAATAGCGGCAGATATTTCTTCAGAATATTTTGAAACTCAAGAAAGGTAAGGTAAAATTTAATATTAGTAACTATTGTCACGCGTCATGGAAAACAATATAACTATATGTAAATTATTGAAATTATATTACTGAATTATAAGAAGTTTTTTGGAAATAAAATACAACCAGTTACAAATTGTGTTATTCATTAGCTATGAACAATTTCTCATTTAAACTTCAAAATTCTGTACTTTCTTTCCGTAATAATGATTGTAAGAAATTGGATTGTAGGTAAATTTTAGTCTATAGTTTTAACTCTTATTATTTTAGTCCATAATAATGTAGAGCCAACAAAATATACTTCGACACTGACATAATATTAGTATCATATTATATTATTTACTTTAGTAGTCGATCTATCTTTAGATGCTATGAGTTCATTTTATGCTATCCAAAACAAAGCGTTTTTATTGAAATTTTCACTTGATACTTACGCTCCTAAAAGCTTCTCGATCTTTTCAAAGAGTTCCAGTCGACTGCTTCTATGAAACTCTATACTTCGCTTGTCTAGTTCTTGCTTGAGTACTTTCTCGTAATATTCCTGATGCATTTTTTCTCTATTTAGTCTAGTTTTCACCTTTTTTTTGTATGACATGTTATCTACACTTCTCTTTGCAAATGCCGGATTTACAATAAGTTTCCTGGAAATAAATATGTATAATTTACTAAACCAAATATTAATTAATAATCAACATTGGTGTAATCAACGTAGAGAGTAGGTAAAAGTAGTAATTTTGGACTCACGCGGTCTTTTGGGAGCCAAGTTAAAATGTTTTAAAGATAATAATAGTTTAAAAACGTATTAGGATTCTTAGAATTGTTTTCATAAAAATTGGTGAAGGGGTTTTTCAAAAATAGGGTTTAAAGTATTATTGAAAAAGATAATTATAAATAGGGTAATGTGAAGTGTGTGTGTACAACTAAAATAAGAAAATACTAGAAATGGGTACAACTGTTTATAAAATGTGTGTACCCATGTAAAAGTGTCATGATGTGCGTAAAGTTGGGATGAAAAACCGATATTTCTGTACCTTTTATATGGAACTGAAGCAATAACTCGACCACCTTCATCCAAGTATTTAATCTTCGTGTCACCTCGTCGATTGAACTCCTTCGTTTTCAATGACGTCAGCAACATTGGGTCAGTTGGAAGTACCCAGGCCAACGCAGCAGTGTTGCCATACAAAAATATATCTCCGATAGGAATCAGCGCTGCGGTTTGACAGCAAAATACTGAAAAAAGAAGGAACTGTAGTAATATTGGATAAAAATATAAATACTTCAGATCGCCATCTCTTGACAAACAGTTATTATTGCATAAGCAACAAATATGCTTTATTACATCTCTACATCATTGAAAACTTTTATGTGAAAATCAGAGTAAAATATAAAACACGTTTTAAAAAATAAAAATTACTGACTTATCTGTTATTTCTTGAATACTAAATACTTAATTTACATACCAAGCTGCAGCGAACTCCCTTCTGGAAATATTAAGAACCTCTTTCGTCTTGACAACACTCTTGATCCGCCATTCTCCGAAAATTCATTTGTACCATTCCTTTCTCTAACATTTTCACTAATTACAGCTTCAAATAACAAAACAATTGCTACGGCTAACAAAGAGGTTCGAAGTTTGAACATTTTGAAGAGTTACAAGCTTTTTTAACTTCCACTAAGATAATTTAACTGTGTTTTCAACTTCCCATCATTACCTATGGAAGCTATTTTCAAAATTTTAAAGATATAGAATTAAATTTTCAATTGTAGACCATAGAGTTGCCTGTTCTAAATCTTTACTCAAACTGTCACACACTTCAAACCTTATTTGTCGTGTAAATGTACTCGTATAAATGTAGTACCAATTAACACACGGAGTGTTAATAATATAACTGTACTTCATGCGACAAAAATCGTGAAAAGACAAAGCAATTTGAAGAACATTGCAATGTAAACAATCTCAAAAGTTTTTATCCCAGGCACATTTTGAAAAGAGGATTAACGAAATCGTTTGTTACATAAAAACACGTTCGTAACATAAGACGGGTCTTATGAAAACATCAATGGTGTTTTTGTTCAGTCCAGCCTTTGTGGAATTAAAAAGGAAAATTGCTACTCTATCGGCCAGATAGGCCAGAAACGTACGTGATATGAACACACAATCCATTGGATCGGCCTACTAGGAAAAGGTTGTGAATAAAAGTCGTATTAAGTATAAACCTAATGTACTTTAATTTTCTCTGAACTTGTTTAGATTTAAATATTTTTCTGATTGTACTTCAACAAGATAATTAGAAAATTAAAGGCGGTATGGCAATGCAAAACTTCGATACCAGAATAGGTGAAAAAAGCAACTTAATTATTTTTGTTGTACTGTACTGTTGATTATCGAAAAGGTCGCTTTGAGTCTATGACAGAAAATAAATTACAATTAGTTTACCGCAATTTTTCATTCTAGTTTTCTGAGCGAATGTAAAAGGCTTTGGTCACTCGATTGCCTTGATGAACAATATTTTTTGGAGTTTACTCCTTAAGAAACGATTTGAGTTATAAGGCCCGGTACGGAAATTTTATGAGGAGTAAAATCAAGTGTAACACGAAAAGTTGAGGCGTTACATAGCAAGAGACAAACATATATATCTGTAGGATTGAACGTGTAAAAGAATGAGATGGAATACATTACACAGCGTATCTCATTCTCGGGGTCTCCTCTTTGCGCGATACTTCGTATCTCACTGTATTTTATTTATATTATTTGTAACATACTTTATGTAATACGCTTTATTGAAGTAATATAAATAATCCGAATTATTACAGATATATGTTTGTTTCTTTTATCATTTTAGCAGATGCGTTCATTTACCCTTTTTTTCTATTCGATATACAACATAATTATCGTTCGTAAGGAGTAAACTCCAATCGTGCGTCGTAGCTGACACACACACACTTTTTTTTTGTATTAATTATTACATTACAGGATCTGATAGAGGCTCGCTACAGTCAGGGTACATCTCTTCACAAGAACCTGACGAGGTAAAGGCTTGGTCGTATTCTTCCATCTCCTCTTCTTTTGAACCTTGGGGCAGCCTGAAGACGAGAATAAAGGGTAAATTAATGAAAATTTGTAAAAAAATATTGCAGTTAAATAGTTAGGCGTATTTTTTTTAAATTATTTAAAACCATTTCAAATTCCTGTATCTTCTAATAAATAGGAATACTATTTTCTTTTGTAGTTTCAAGAAAGAAATCTGTTGTTTAAAAATAAAAATAAAATTATTTACAACATATTTTTAATTATTTTTCTTTGTGTTTATAAAAAAGTTTTGTCAAAAATGTATTAAATTTATTCCAAAATAGTACAAAATATTTAAAAATTTAATAATAATTCAGCTTAAAAAAGATACGTAAATGTAGCAAATTTTTAAATCACAAAATTGTTCGATTTATTATTGATTGGACATGTTTTTCCACACATGTAAAGTGGAAGGGGTTCGGAGGGTCAGGTCCTAACGAGCATATTTTGTTCTACGTTTTTTGATTTGGAAGCTCATTTATCGAAAACAAAATATTTTATTGTATTTCTGTAAATCCAATTTTTGTGCGTGACAGCCTTAAATTAATATTTTTTTATTTATATTAGTTACCTTGAGAGCTATCAGTTAAAGTTAAGGTCGTAAAAAGCTCCTAAATCGAAATGTTTTACAAAAAACTATGTTCGCCGGGTGCGTGCCATTCAATCCCTTTCCACTTTATAAACCCTTTATAAACAAATTTTAAAACGCCTTCTATACTATATCGTGTTTTATAAATAATTTTATTCATTATCAGGATTTTATCATGAAGCTAAATTTTAATATGTTCATTGTCCGGTGTTATTCATTTGTTAAAATTGTTACCAACCAGGATAGCTAAAATCTAATCCATGAATAAATAAATAAATAATTTATTCCGGACAATCCACACAACAACATCTAGCCCCGTGGTAAGCTCTTAGCTTGTGTTACGGGTACTAGACATCTGATTTACTTTATACAATATACATACATACATAGATATTTTTTATTATACAAATTAAACACCTAGACCAACGGTCAGCAACAGGCGGACCGCGGTCCGTTTGCGGACCGCGAAAGGTTGAACCTCGGACCGCCAAATATTGTAATGTAGGTATAAATACGTAATATTTTTGAACCAATCTAACTTAGTACCTACCTAATCTAATTAATCTGTTTTACAACATCGACATCGATCAAAAACATCGCGCCGCCGCGCCGTCGAGCCATCACTTCAAATGGAAATAATCGATCTGCAATAAGATGTGTCTTTGCAAATATATAAAAAGGTGTCAACTGAAGAATTTTGGGTCAAACATGTCCCAGAAAAATATAAAAATTGCAAAAAACTTGCTATCAATTTGGCCACTATGTTTGGCTCGACATACATTATGCTAAACATCTTTTTCAAAAATGAATTTTTTGAAATACAAATATCGTTCCAGAATAAAAGACACTCTTTGAATTAGCTGTTCTTCACGGGAACCAAACTATAAAAACCTGGCTCAAGACCGCTGTTGCAATCTTTCTCACTAATTTTAGGTATTAAAAAGCTGTACTTAATTATTATCAGTTGTTTTTTTTCTGGACCTTTTAAAAATTTTCGAGCAATATCCGGACCCTACCTAAAACTACTTGCCGACCCCTGACCTAGACCAAGGAGAAAGTGCTTGCAGAACATACAAATACTTGACCCCTCGGCGGGAATCGAACCCGCTACCTCTTGAGCCGCAAGCGGACTCTCGCCCACCGCGCCACTGAGGCAGTCAATAATGAAGTGAATATGTTCTCTAAACACAAGTAGCCAATAGTATTTTTAATGTATATTTTATTTCAAAGAAAACTTCAATAGTTATTTAATTTGCTACAAGTAATAAAATAAAAAACACCAGAGAAATAAACTAGTCTCACGTGAAAGTTGCACGCAATATCTCCTGCAGGAAGGTTCCTTGGGGATCGCCGCGAGTCTTGCCAACTAAGCACAAAGTCCTCAGCATGCACTCCCTTCCATTGCCTCCGAACCTGGAATAGTTTCAATTAGATTTGCCTGATATTGCTACTTTATGGCTGGCTTTAATTTTATTATATTGCACATTAACTTCACTTTTATTGAAGAAGATAGAAATAAGAAAAGCTATCAGATATAGCTTGTGCCTTCCTTTACTACGCAATGTCAATCACAATAAATTGAGGCAATTAACTGACAAAGAATTTAATAAAAAATAAATATATGATTGGATATGCGACGCATTTGTTTTATTCTGGATGACAATTTGAGATATAAATTTGAATGGCATTATATAGATTTGATAATCAAGAATTTAATTTATACATAATGGATGAATTTGTGAGAATATATGTTTTTTCTCATATTTTTATAAATATAGATTGCAATAGAAATAATATTCATTAATTAATTTGTAATTTAATTATATTGTGTGACATTATTAATGTTTGCACGGATAAATTTAGTCAAATATAGAGATCGTTATACTAAGAACGTATATTTATTATAGTGTATATTATACGATATGTATATACTAAGAACTTGTAATCCTACATACATACTTGCAAATAAATGAAATTTCATTTCATTAAATATTTGTGCAGTCCTGGTTATACATTCATAAGTAAAAATTGTGTAAAATGAGTAATAAGAAGAAAGCGTTTCGAACTGCAATCACATCTTATTCACAGTTTGCTAAAAAATAAGATATTTATATATTATATCTAAACGCGTCACCGTGAATGTTATCGCCTAAACAGAAAGCTGAAAAATAGCAACGCATTCCCTAATGTTCTGTTTATTCCGCTGAAATAACAAACCCCTGTATGAGAGCCTCTATTTTTTGATAGAGCGAGGCGCGCGAACTCCTGTGAAATTCCTCCCGGCCTGAAAAGCCCCGGTTGTTTTTAGCATGCATCTGTTTCCGGTCTATATTACACTGGTCCTTTTTTGTTTCCACGCTGCGCTTCGCAAACGCCGGATTCACGATAAGCTTTCTGAAAAGTTTTTAAATGGTCAGCTGTTAAGTCGTAAGGGGCTGACAGATCTGTGACAATGTGAATATCTAGCCAAATGGAATAATAATAACTAATATAATAACGTTAAGCGTTTGTATTTTTTGCTTGAACTTTTTCTTGAATATTTCGGTTATGGTTAGAAAATTTGTCGAAGAAAGCTTATTTTATTTAAGGCTTATTTTACCAACGGGAAAATAAAAATAAACATGGGCATTGTCGTGAAAAGCTGATACCTAAACATAATATGATAATATAACAACGAATGCCTTTCTAAATCTAAATGAGCAAAATAACGTTCTAAAATAAGGCTAAAGGTATCCCTGGTCTCTAATTTCGGATTACCTCGGTCAATAGCTTTTGTTTAAATATCGAGCAATCTATATAGCACCCTTAGTAAACATTCATAAATGCTAAAATGGCATAAATGATAAAATGGTAACATAAATCTATATTTTACCTTTTTTCATAGGGCCTTTCATAAATAACTCTTCCGTTTTCATTGATATACTTTATCTTCTTAGAGTCTATTCTCCTGTGGAGTGGATCAGCTTTGTGGTCGAAAGGAGAATATGGATCCTGGGGTAGTTCCCAAGCTAATGCAGCTGTTACTCCCCATAGAAATATATCCCCTATGACACTGATTGCGGGATACGTGTTGCAAAAAACTGAAATAAAAAATTTAACATTTCTATTGTTGTTATTTTTTATAATATCCATCTCCCTTTAAAGTGTTGCTGCCCCATTTAACCCAATTGCGCGACGCAATGGAGTAGTCATTAATTAATCAGCCTATGTATTTATGTTCCTCTGAAGCACTACACAGACGAAACGCCTGGGCCACTGGCATTCACACGATTCATTTTAGTCCGGAGAGTGTCACGAAATTAAATTACATAAAATAGCCTAATAACTAGAGCTAGAGACGATCTGGTGACCACGACATGATAATTTCATTGAGACTATTTATAGAGATAATCCATCCTTTACGATAAAAAAACATGCATCTTGGGGTAATTTTTGTACTGTTAACACAGTTTCAACCACTATTTGAATCCATAAAAAGTCGCAGCAAGCTAGTGGAAAAGTTTCTCAAAATAGTTATAACCTCATGAGTCTTCTGTTAAAAATTTATTTAACCACATAAAAAGCGGTACAAATCCGTTTGAGAAATGCTCTATCCCTCAGGGACGATGCAAAGTGTAGTCTTCTTTATTTCTCGGCCATTGCTTTGGGACTGAGAAAACCTATTACAATGCAAGTTGGCTACTAAGCACAAATTGTTTTCAAGTAAAATAAGCTGTTTTGTTTATAATAGCGATACAGTGAAAACATTTGTCATTAAATGATGCAATCTATTTTTTAATACATATTTCAATATACATATATACTGTTATAATTGATCGTTAGTTATAGGTCGTGGCTTCAAACCTCGCCTCTCACCACTAGATTTTTCCAGTGTGCGTTTTAAACACGTGCTTTAACGGCGAAGGCAAACTTTGAAGAGTTTGAAAGACATGTGGTATTCACCAACCCGCACTTACAGGCGCCACCACGCCACGCCTGCCTTCTGCGCTTCCACGCCAGCGTAGGGTGGTGAATTAAGCCATGATCTCTCCCGACCATATCAAAGTCCCTGTGTCCCAGCAGTGGACACGTAAAATAGAGTAAAAGAGAGAGTAAATAGAGAGAGTATTGATGATGGCTATTATAATTATTATATATTCTTTGAGGAATGTGTATATTTGATAAAACTGTAGTTAAAGTACGGTTTTCACAGCGAGAAAAAAAATTGATAACTGAAAGTTTGCATAAATAAAGTTTAAAAGAATATATACACATGTTGTGTTAAATAGATTTATACGCGACGTGCGGATAAAAATTGCACACTTTTAAATATTACTCTGCTAGTAAAAATGTGTAAGTCATAATTCTTACCAAGCTGAAACGAGCTGCCTTCAGGAAAAATTAAAAATCTCTTCTTTCTCGACAATATCTCATTTTTATCATGAATAAAAACATCACTATTATTAAAATCTTGTGCCGTCACAATATTGACCAATACTAAAACTTGCGCGAACGATTTCCAATCCACCATTTTGTTGAACAATATTTAAATTGCAGGTTATATTTGGCAATTATTAAATGGAGTTCAGAGTGTTATCATGTGGATTATACGAGCATATTGAAAGTAGAATGATACATTATTGGAAACCCATTTTCGACTAAGTTGATATTACCGTTAATCACGATTTACAAACTTGAAAGCCATAACGGATTATAGATACAGAATGTTACTTCTTTGAGTTCTTCTTAAGTTTTAACTATCAACTTAAAGTAGACTTAAACTTCAAGTTGGCTAATCTCCGTACACCAACTTATGACCCATTTTTAATACCTTGGCTTGCTTAATTAACTGTATGATTCACGTTACTTTATATATTTATATAAAACTTATTAATTAAAATGCATAATAATTGTTAAGTTAGACATAAATATAATATTTTACTTATTTTAAGACAATCAATCTTATACTAATTGATCAAGCTATAAAATAGTAGAAAGTCTCGTATAGTTTAAAGTAAATAAAAGCTTTTATACGTTCAGTACAGAAATGCATTAAATCGCAGGGCAAATAATCATTTTATCTTCAGTAAATGTAATTCAAGGTAAATCTCATAATTTTGAAACACCCTACGTTATTGATTACGTCACAGTAGTGTATATATTTTCTATGTCAAAGACTTAGTAACCTACATAAAGTACATCACAAGACTTGACATCTTGTTTAGGCGTTATTGATAAACAAACGTTTAAACAAACCTAGTTTAGTACCGTTGTTGCCTTATTTTACTTAAATTTCTAAGCCTGACTGATTAAGTCCAACCAACATCAGTTTAGCTATAGGTTTTCATAGAAATACAAGTTATTAGGTTCCGTGGATAATGGTGAAGTTATTTGTTTTGACAGCTGTCAAATAGTGCCAATATTTCCGGTCCCAGAGACCTCTAGTCTGATTTCTGCAAAAAGCTCCTGTTACTTACAGTACGAGGCGAAAATGAACAGATTATATCCAATTTTCCTTGTAACGTACATGTGTTTGGTGGCAGTTGTTCTAATTGATGTGGGTGAAGCCAATAATGGCTCGCAATTACATAGAGAGCGGAGATTCTTGAGCTTCAGGAATATTTCGCATTTCTTCGTGAGTATTGCAATTTTTACTTGGCTAATGCAATGGATTTAATAGAACAATATGATTTCACATCTTTTAATGCGAGTCATACTCGTATTCTCGCCGAACGTTCTAGATTTTTAGTTATATAGTGAAGCCAAACATCGTGTGGAAATCGGCATGTTCTGTGAACTTTGATGAGATTGAAAGACATGTGACATTCATCAGCTCGCACTTGGCCAGTGTGATGAATAAAGTAATAATCTCTTTCGTCAAGAGAGAAGTCCCTGTGTCCCAGCGAATGTTAATGATGACTGTGAGTGGGGTTCAAAAAACTTGAATTCTTTATCCATTTCTCAACACTCGACTCCTACACAACACCACATGTGTCATGTCATAAGCATCAAGAATTCAATTTAAACTTTATGAAGCTAATACGATTATTATAAACATTTTTGTTTTTTTTTTTGTTTTTGTTTACTCGACTCCCATTGTTTTATGGTTAAAAAACCTTATCGAATCAAAAATGTCCAACAAAACATACGGACATTGGCTGTTGACGGCCATATAGCCAGTCACGGACGCCATCTAATAAAAGAAGAAGAAGATAAACATTATTATTATTATTCGATAATTTTGTTTTGATTTTGATTTTGCGTTAAAATACCCAAAATGGTCAGGATTAACTACCATTTAACTATATGAGTAAAATTTCAGCTCAGAATAAACTTCAAAGCAAACATGGTGCCGTGGAACCAGATATTCGCGCAGGCAGTGGGGTTCCGTATCAACTGGGACGATCCCCCGGACTCCTTCCATCCGTACCATCACATACATCGGCGGACGGTCTATAGCCATTTAGAGACGTTACTGGATAGGTGAGTAATATTTTTATTTCTGTCTATGTCGTGCCGTCAGCATTTTTTTGTGTTACTATTTATACAGTACTTTCTTACATAAAACTAACTAAAATAATAGAATATACACCTGCATAATATTAGAGTCAGTCCGCTTGCGGCGGAAGAGGTATAATAAAAAATATCTATATAATGTATGAATATTATATTAAGTAGGTATATCAGATATCTAGTACCCGTAACACAAGCTTAGAGCTTACCACGGGGCTAGATGTTGTTGTGTGAAATGTCTGGAAATATTTATTTCTGGAAATATAGAGTTGGCACATTAAAAAAAAGACACATATTTGTTAATTTTTTTTAATGTAATTGTTCTAATTTTAAGTTTTTTGTTTTCAGGAATGGTCTGGATGGTTTTCAATGTGTTCGACGCGCCATCTGTGACGTGAATTCTGTGGACGAACCTAGGGTGATGTACCATAGGATATTGAAAATGGTTTTCCGGTAAGTACTCATAATTGATAAGTTAATATACATTACTAATATTCAATATCTCACTCCTATTTAGATTTATATAACGGGATATTTACCATGATTAATTGTCTTTCTAGTTTTGCCGATATTTCTGAACTGAATCCTTCATGGTAAATAACCCGTTATAAATCTAAATAGTATTGATAACCATGATAGTCTAAAAAGTGATATCTCACTCCTTTATAATTTCAATCATTTTCTTTCATGTTTTAACAATTTTAATCCTATTTTTCACTATTTCTTTTTTCAGAAACCAGTCCTCTGCTACATCGAAATGGCACGCCATGTCTGATGACGACTGTGAAAAGTCGATATCATCGTGCCCCTTATCAGTGTTTGGAATTTCACATTATACGGATATCATTTGATGCTGGGTGTTGTTGTTTATCTAAACTAATTAGCCCCTATATCGTACACTAATGTTTAGGTGCTGCTCTATAGTAGATTGTAAATAATAACACTGTTTCGGTCCAGATTTGCTCTGAATAAATATCTGATATTACATCATTATTGTCGACCTCTGTGGCTCGGTGGGCGTAGGTCCGCCTGAGGCGCAGGAGGTTGCGGGTTCGATTGCCGCCGCGGACCAGATTTTGTACGATCTACAATTTTTGGTTTTGGGTCTGGGTATTTTCTATGTATCATATTTAAGTATTTACAAAAAAAAAAAAATTATCTATCAGTCACCTATCACCCATAATAGTACAAGCTCTGCTTAGTTTGGGGTTAGGTGGTTCTGTGTGAGTAGTCCGGAAATATTTATTTATTATTATTTTTATAAGTAAAACATCACCTTAATACTAGTTTGTTTAGCAGGAAATATAGTTTTCCAACTTAAATATTTATTTAGATTATGGGTTTCTTAACTAGGTAAGAAAAAACACTGTATACTCCCTATACCTATATAACTGGTTTAAAAAAGGGAATTAAAAGTGGCCTGTTTTAACTGGCACACGATAAAGAGATTCCCTGTGAGTTATCTAATAAGATTTTCTTTTGTTTGGTACCATTACTATTTAAAGTATACAGATTAACAGTTTGCAAAATAGTATATTTGTAAAAAAGAGCAGTTGTTTTTGAAAAATCTTTAATTTAAAATTTGCACTGGCTAGCTATCACGGTTTATGAGATACAGCCTCTTGACTGACATGCGATAATAGAATATTAATAAATTCAACATTTTGACCCTTATAAACGGAACACAAACACAAGAGACCATCTAGCCCCATTGTAAGCTCTAAGTTTGTCTAACAGGTACTAGATTTCATATATAATAGACATACTTATTTGTCAAAGCGCGCAGAACATACAAACACTTCCGCTCCCGCGGCGGGAATCGAACCCGCTACTACTTGAACCGCAAGTGGACACTTGCCCACCGCACAACAGAAGCAATAAAAAAATCGCATAACTAGAACTTCAATTCTAAAAGATCTATACACGTAATATAGGTTAGTGATAATTCGCGCACCGGAAATAATAAACGCTTAATTAATATTGAATTGTAGGTAGATAATTAAATTATGATTTATTCAAACCAATGATTAACCAATTAAGCAAACAAACGCTTCAGCAAGAACTTCATCGAGTCACATCCCGCGCTCGCCGCACCCTCTTATAAAGGTGACAACTCACTTTAGCACGGGAATTAATAGTAACTTGTATTTTAAGGGTGGGTATTTTATAAGATGTTATGATGGTATTGGATATTATAATTATGGATGTACTGATAAATTGTTAAAAGAAAACCTGGATCTACATCAAATTTTGATTGATCTTGTTTCGATATATAAATCATTATTTCTTCATTCGTCTGAGAAATACTAAAAGAAATATTTATCCTTCCATTTTAAGGCTTAAGAATAAAATTCATATCCATATGGACTTACATATAAAATCAACATCATCAATACCGGCCGAAGTTCAGTCCTTAACCTCATACTATACTTTAATTCGTTGAAAGCTCATCTTTCTTATCGTTTATCATCCAACGCTGCTCTTGTCGAACCATGATCTCAAAACAATAATAACATTTTATCTGCAATATGAATACACACACAAAAAAATATTGGGGAATTTTAATTATTTATTTATTTGTTTATTCAATTATTGACACGACTTACAAATCAATTACACTAATTAATATATTTATACTTGAAATAAAATTTTATAAATTATATAACGCTTTTATACAAAATTCATGTGTTACATCGTTAACAAAACCCAGAATTAAAATTTAGTTTTATTAACTTTATGGCGATTTCCATTACCTGTAACTGTCATTTCAATGAAGTAAGCTACTGAACGATAGGAACATAAATATTTTATTTGATTATATGAGCGCGTCTGGCTCGTTGTGCCCAAGTTGGCTTGTCCACCGCAGTGTTCCCGAACCTTAACGCCCTTGTCGCCAGTGAGACTTGAGTGCGAACTAAGCAGAAAGTAAATCCAGTTAGTGACTAACAGCCTGTATTCCCGATGCGGCTAAATCGGCAACTACTAGACTGATTGCCTATTGGGACAAGAAGTTTACCAACTGTTCTCGACTTCTACGCTTTCTAGACTTCTTTCTATTAGTTTGGTGTCTTGTTTGCGAGTTGATATCTGATTTCAGTGGCTTGGTGAAATGAATATAGCTCTACATTTCATAAAAAGCAAATTATTATTTGTGACTAATAATTTCCATGTCATACATATTTAATAAACAAACATAAATACAATAACGAAATAGCAATTGTATATACAGCGTTAGCATAATTCAATATTGATAGGCTCTAAGCTTGTGTTACGTACATAAAAGAGAGGTATGTACTTAGTTAATACTACTTACTTAATGATGACTACATAAAATATGTATTCTGTTTAGTCCGAATTTTAGCCCGTCTAAAAATGTAGGACATCTATTTTGTAGTCTATAAATTTTAAAAGAAAGTGATAAGATATAGAGCACTAGAGTTCCGGGGACTGTGAAATTTAGTACGTCATTCTATTTTTTAGTTTTCTACCCCATTTAATTGGTTCGGCTCAACGGACATGATTGTTTTGATGCTTTAAAAAAATCTGTTTATATTACAAGCGTGACAACAACTAAGTACTCTTTCACAATACGCAATATTTCCGATGAACCTTTTTTTTTACCAGAAAATTATAGTATATACTTTTGCAAGTAGATAAATGGTGTACTTTTTAGATGTAATATGACTTACTTATTTTATTTATTTTTCACACAGTCCATCCATCTTTTCTTCGGCCTACCTCTACTCACATATCCATCTACACTCAAATCTAACGCTTTTCTCGTCACATGACTTTCATCCCTTCATAAGACACATTACATCTTAGAGCTTATGTAATAAAATAAATACCTAATAATAATAATAATATTTGCACCTAATTAAGAAATAAAATAATAAAGAAAACATAGATTGCTTCAATCAAATAGATATCTTTAAATTTTCCAATTGGCTTCAACTGTGCTGGTTATATAAATTTTACAAATTCAATATTATTGTATACACAGGAAATTGGAAATACAACAATATGTCAAATACAAATGTAAAATTGGCATCCTTATCGCAACCAAGCGATCTCCCAAATTTACCCCGACCATTTACCAGATTACCCTAACAAAAATAAATTTATTTCAAATTGTGTTTTAAGCAGTCCAAGGCCAACCCCAGAAATCTTCACATTTCATAAGAGTCACGCATTCGAGTTCCAAAAGTAAAAAGTTGTAACTTAGTAAATATTCCATGGAATGATAGCGCAAACGTGACCAGCAAGCCGCATGTGATGAGAACCACCAACCACCTAATTTGTCGCCACCAAACATCGGGATAATATAACACGCTTGGGAGCACTTGTGAGGGGTAATTACACTTTGAAACTTCGCCGATATTTATAACTTGAGGAAAAATGTTGGGTTTTTGAAGAGAGGTTCTGTCTATATTGGTATCTTTGTTGGTGTTATATCGAGTCTTCGTTCAAAAAAGGAATTTATTGGTAGGTTCGCTTAAAGTAGGCAGGCCCGTTCCGGCTTTGCACGGATATGAGAACCTGCCTCTTAATTCAAACTATCTATTGCTTAAAACCGCATAAAGATGCGTTCGGTAGTTGTTTAGTTTATCCCTAATCATATAATATTATAAAATATTATAAATGTGAATGTAAGTTTGTATGTTACGCTTTCACGCGATAACTACTGGACTGATTTGAATGAGATTTGGTACACAGAATCTCTAGAGCCTCAGAAAGGACATAGGCTACTTTAAACCGCGGGAAAGTGTACATTCCGCGGGCGCATTAATTAAAACGTGGGTAACACCGCGAGGCACTACTAGTCCCAAATAAAAAGACAGACATCTTAATAAAAAATATTAAAAACTTTATTGTAAACAGTTATGTTTCTTCAAAAGGTGGCAGCTTATCTTAGAATATCCTAGAATTCGAATTGCAATGTCAAAATACGATTAAGATACAATTTACCATGTCAGTTATTCTTAATTACTATTATCTTTATAATAATATACTAATTACTCTGAAAAAATTTGTTTGATTGAACTCGCGAACAAGTACTGGACCGATTTAAAATTTTTTTTATTTCTATAGCCATTTTGAATTAATAAGAAATATCACTCTATACTCTAAATATCTCTATATTCATCGTAGTACATCAGTATAACGTAGCATCTCTTATTTTACTCTTTTTTTACTTCTGTAGCCATTTGGAATTAATAAGAAATATCACTCTATACTCTAAATATCTCTATATTAATCGTAGTACATCAGTATAACGTAGCATCTCTTATTGTAGTAATAAATATAATGGTTTTCTAAAATGATGCTTTTAGTAATACTGCTTATTATTTTGTTTACTTAAACTATTGTTTAAGTATTTTAACTTGAGATTCAGGATTAATCTAGTTGAGGCTCATAGAGGTATATTCCATGCCTGTATTAATGGTTTTTTGCCTATTGTTGTTATTAGTAAATTTTGTTAAAAACTGAAGAATATTTATTTATTTTATTATTCATCTTTCAAAGTGCTGATGAGTTCCATAATCCCATGACCCTCAGGACATGCATAAATCGCTGGACAACTGAACATCTGCCGCCCTGCCTCTGCTGCGTCGTTGTAAATTGACATGTCCGGATCAACCTCGTCGAACGGTGTTTTTCCATAGTCTGGTCTGAAAATTTACAAAGCTTTGCTTTTATGAAGCCTAATTCTTTCTTTCTAATTATATCAACATACAACAATCGACATAGGTGTAGTTCTTTACAGGGTCAAGATGTGATTGATGAAGAAATTTTTTTCATTATTAACTCCCGACCGAAAAAGAGGAGTGTTTATTACTATGACGTCTTTTGTCTGTGGCATACTCCCTAACGGATGAAGTGATTTAAATTTATTTTTTTATTGTAAAAAAGGTGACTTTTGCAGGAGTGTTTTTAAAATATTTTTATTGGAAATCAGTTCAGCTTCATGGTTGGTTAAAGTGGGGATGTAGAACCGAATACAATCAAATATACTCATATAGGGTTAAGCTCGCCTTTGTACATGACCATTGTTACTAAACCTTAATGTACCTATCCTTTTCTTGACAATAAATAATTTATGAATTTATACTCGTGTGGGGTCTCAAATGAAAGTGCATCACGTGCCCATTACAAAATAATATTTTTTTTTTAACTTTGAAAAGGTTCTTAAATGGAGAACACGGATCGGCAAGCGCAGCGTAGGACGTCCACCAACTAGATGGACGGACGATCTGGTGAAGGCTGCGGGCTCGCGGTGGATGCAGGCCGCTGCCAGCCGAAACCACTGGAGATCTTTGAGGGAGGCCTATGTCCAGCAGTGGACGTCTTACGGCTGAGATGATGATGATGATGAACTTTGAATTGTTGATTTTGGAAATTAAGATTAAAGAATACTTACGTCAACAAGATGTGCATTATTTCTCCGAAGAAACCATCGCCCTCTAAAGGGAACTGTGCAGCCTCACAGATAGCCCTGAGTACGCACTCAGGACCATTGATTCCTTTTCTGTAACAATTGGTTTTTCTGTATAAAATGTTTTGTCTTTCTCGCTCTTAAAACATTAATGATATCAATATCTAAACAGCATTGATTTCGATACGATAAACATATATTAAGTTTTTTATAATTCTGCATTATCTTGCCCTATATTTACATAACAGTACTAAAAACATATATATACTATATATAAATAAATACTATATTTGATACCACTTTAATTTTTTGTAACACGTTCCTATTCCATATTTATTAATAACTCATTAATTTGAAAAAACATTAATAAAAAATTTCTAAACTAAATTTAAGCTTCATCCCCTAACAAATTTTCATAAGCAACCATTAGCGAATGAAGCAAATCTTTTTAAGATCGTAATAAATATTTAATTTTTACAACCGAAAAGGTTATTATATTATATTAATTTTTACACACAACAGTAAAATATGAAATCAGTGCCATTACTACTACTTTTGCAGTTCAACAGACAAATTAATTAAGGAACTTTAATATAACAATAAATCGCAAAAATGTGTTGGTAAGCGCATAACTGAACAACGCCTGGGCCAATTTGGCCAATTCTTTTTTCGGACGAAAGCAAATTTTGTAATACAACATTATTTTAGGACCAACGAGGAATTAAAACTGGGACGAATACAAATTTCTCAAGTGGGCCGAACTTTAATGGGACATAAATCTATCAAACATACCTACTATAAGAATTTAATGTTGAAACGAAAATAATTGAAAATTGCTGTTACACAACCTTTTATTTTTTCAGACTATTGTATACGGCATTAATTTCTCAAATTCGTTGTTAGCCAAAATACATACGCATCTATCATATTTGCCAATGATTTATAGAACAGCAATCGTTCATTCTGTTCCACATCCCTGGTTTCCCTGGCAACCGGCTTGATGAAGTAGTACTGAGATAGTTGGGTTATGTTCTGGAACTGTAGATACTGATACTGGAAGTTCGCAGCGAAGACCAGGTTGATATCGTCCATGTTATGGACTGGAGCCGCGAAACCGATGAGTAACTGGAACAGAGAACATAAAGAGATAGTAAGCATCTAGTATATATTTTATTTATTATTAATTAATTAGAACAGGTAAAAATAACCACTTACCAAAATCAATTATAAAACATAATAAATTAATTAATAAAACCGTGTTGGCTAAGTGGGAGGACACTTGACTTTCATTCCGGTGATGGATTCCTCGCGCACATTTGGATTTTTCGAACGGTGAAGGCAAACATCGTGAGGAAACCGGCATGTTCTGAGAACTTTGAAGAGTTTGAAGGACACGTTACATTCACCAGCCCGCACTTGGCCAGCGTGGTGAATTAAGGCCTAATGTCTCTCGCTTAGAGAGATGTCCCTGTGTCCCAGCAGTTGACAAGTTAAATTTTAATAACAACAAAATAGTCAAAACTGATAAATGCTGTGTTGTTCTATTCGCTTCTCAAATCAGAATAAAAATTGGCAAGACCTTCATATTTCCTTAATAATTTATAGTTTAAACATTACGTCTTATTAATTTCAAATTGACCTGGCCAAGTATGCTCCATGCTTCTAAGGATTAAACGTTTTGACTTTGGACTTACTTTATAAGTTGCTCCATATGGATACACTAGCGGTATGCTATTAATTTGACGCTCCACAAGATGCCGACTATCATCAGCGACCACAAATGACAAGCATAAAACAGTAATGGTACTTCTGAAACAAAATATTATTATTAATTGTATAATTATGTATTTATTTACAAAAAAAAATCAGTCAGTCACCTATAACACCCATAGTACAAGCTCTGCTTAAGTCGGGATTTCTGGGCTACCACCCTTTATTACCCCGATTATCCATTATAAAGGTCACACCATATATAATTTTATAAAGTGTAAGTGTGAATTTGTTTGTTTGTTTGTCTTTTGGCAAAACCACTGAACCGATTTGCCTGAAATTTGGAAAAGTACCTTGGCTACTTTTTGACACAGAAAAATATGTTTTTATGCGGGAAAATTTAATTATAAAACGGGTTATACTGCTAGTATTTTATATAGGCTACATCTCCGCATACGTGTTTGTGTCTTAAATTTTCTGATTACCATTTCGTAAAACAAATAATCTGATATAATTAAAAAACGCCAAATAATCTGATATATTAAAAAAAATATCAGAATATTTAGCTACTATAAAAATATTAAACCATTTTCACTTTTATAGGATTAAATATTCACTCAACTCTAAAGAGTTTATTTACAACAACTGATTTAAATCTACTCTATTCCGCTTACTTGGCTTCATTCAGAACGTACTTAGAAAGGGTTGAACATACTTACCTCGAATGGAATTAATTAATGTAAGTAGATAACCGTATCTGAGCCAGGATTAATCAAGCTATCAATACGAAGTCAAAAGGTATCATAAGCCTCTTATCTTAAATGTAAGTACACAAACCATTATTTTCTAGTATATGTTTAATCATTAACAATAATATTATAGTTACCATCACAAATTAAGGCGAAACAGAAATGAAATCTATTTTTATGAAAACAAAGATCAATTTCGAATGTGGGAGACGAACTACCGTGTCAATGGAATATGGACAGGATAATGCAGAGGGATAATATTTTTCTCGCAAGGATTATTCATTCTTCGCCGCGTTCAGTCGAGAAACTTGCCCATACGTAATCCTCTCAGACTAGTCGACCGGATTTGAGGAATTGTATAAGATATATGATATTTTTATCTTATCTTGATGTTTTACGATTTATAATTTATAACTGACGTTGACTGGCTCAGTGGCGCGCTGGGCCAAGGTCCGCTTGCGGTGCAAGTGGTAGCTTGTACGATTCCCGAGGGGTCAAATGTTTGCCTAGACTGCAAGCACTTTCCCTGGTATGTATGTCTATGTAAGTCTATTATTATAATTAAGTATATCGGATGTCTAGTTCCCGTAAAACAAGCCTACCTTATGCAAAATGGATAGCAAACCTATTCTATTATAGTATGAATTTTGTCTCTTTCTATCATGCTAGCTAGCATTTCAGAATGCTAGCGGCATGTTATCTTAACATAGATTTAGTTAACTATTTCGAATACGGGAGTTAGAGCTTACCACGGTGCTGTTGTTGTGTGGATTGCACGGAAATATTTATTTATATTTTGGTTTGAATATCCGTGACCACACTATGTTGTTTTAGATTCCGAAAAAGTATGTAAGTATTTTCTAAGAAGATTAGTGACAGTAGTATGTTCACGCCAAAAATGTTAGCAACCGATACGGGTTGGCAAATTTGTACAAAGTTTTTTTTCAAATAAAGTATAATAAACTAGCGGCCCGCCCCGGCGTCGCACGGGTATAACATTTTCCCGGTAATTATTCGAATTTTTCTCGCCGTAAAAACCATCCTATCTCTCAAGTTAGATCGAACTGCACATGGTGTGCGAATTATATTATAATCGGTTAAGTGGTTTAGGAGTCCATTGAGGACAAACATTGTGACACGAGATTTATTATATATTAAAGATAAATAATTGTTTCTCAGATATTTACATGATGGGTAATTAAGCGTTAGTTAATAGAGATTTTATAAAGTAGAATTAAATAACATATTAAGTAAACATATAATTGGGTACTTACAATTTTGTTAGGTATGTGTTTGATATAGTAAATTTTCTCCTTTTCGTTTTTATTTTAAATAAATAACAGTTTGTTGACATTAAGATACAATAATTGCAAATTTTGAAATTAATTCAAAGGAGTTTACAATATCAGTAATGTCAACATACAAATTAATATTTTACATCCGGTACATAAATGAATCTATTTGTAACTAAACAGTTTAGTTAAATATTGCCTAACGTGCTTTTATTTATATACTTAATGCATCAAAACTAGTTAAAACAATTAAATAACATTTGAAACTATCGTGGTTATCAACACTATTTAGATTATAGCTTCAGTTCAACCGTGATTATGGCGCATGAAACTTCTATTATTTTAATTTACTAGCGGCCCGCCCCGGCGTCGCACGGGTATAAAATTTTCCCGGAAATTATTCGAATTTTTCTCGCCGTAAAAACCATCCTATCTCTCTCTCCTATCTATCCTATCTCTCAAGTTGGATCGAACTGCACATGGTGTGCGAATTTTATTATAATAGGTTTAGTGGTTTAGGAGTCCATTGAGGACAAACATTGTGACACGAGATTTATATATGTCGAAGCCGGGGGGCAGCCGCCGAGATGGGAAACTGGACGTTTCCAGGGTCATCGGACATAGCGACAGGGTTATAAGAACCACGATGTGAAAGAAAACACTTCGCCCAATACCATTATTTTGTTCACTTCACTTTATGAACAAAGGAATTTTTAACTTTAACGTACAAGCCTACTTAGGCTATAAAACTTTTGGCGGCACGGAAACAGACAAGTCTCTTGGCGGAGATCTTTACTTGGTGACGGTTCCAAAGAAAAAGGGTCTATTGTTCTCAATTGAACTCTATTTAACTACCTTCAAATCCCGCCAAGGGCCATGTCCAAGAGAGGGGGAAAAGCTGTTCGCCGATCGCTTGCGTTTCCAGTGTACCAACCAAATACATTAAATCACATACCAGTCACAAAATAGAAGGCTTGCGTACCAACTTAATAAATTAAACTACAACCAATCACAAAAATAGAAAGAACGTTTGTGTACCAAATTAATAACTTAAATAACAACCAATCACATACCTAATAGAACGAACGCTTGCGTTACAAACAATTTAACGCAACCAATTAATGTTACCTGTAATGCAACGAAATCAATGTAATGTTACAGATATAATCAAATACATTTTATTTAATGTCGCATGGTGTCGCCATCTATTGGCAGCTTTAATAGAATAATAAGGACTGAACGAGAAAGCTCAATACTTGGTGATACCTGTATAAAAAAAATAATAATAAATCGTTGCCGACGGGTGGCGATTCCAAAATAATAATACTTTTTTGACATTCGTAACCATTGTTAATAAAATTGTTATGATAAATTGTCATTATTTATATTTCTTGTTGTTATAATTATAACATTAGTTATTTTATTTTAAATTAGTTGTGGCGTTAATAACCATATTGTGACTTATAATTTATATTATTAATAAATTACTATTAATTACTATTACTAAAACTAAATAGAATAAAAAAAAAATTCTTGTCTATGACATACCTGACATATAGAGAGTAAGTATATATATATATTTTTTATTGACAGGTTATTTCGCTTAGCGACCATATCACCCGTAGAAAACAAAAAAATAACTTAATTACTAAACACAATAAACAAAAACCTTTATTAATTTTTAACTATCTATAACTCTATTTTGAAAAGTTTCTAAACCATACCTCATATTGCCGCAGAATCTTCGTATTTGGATGAGCTTACACTTTAGCTTGAAACAATAGGTTTTGTTTGTTAATAAACCTGTGTTCACAATAGAACTCTGTACATTTAAAAGTCTTAAATATTTTTATCATATTGTTTAGTTTTTATTTTGTATTTTTATGAAAATTTGTTTCCGCATAACAAAGACGTTACTTGTTTCTCAGTGTTCTCATTTACAGGCGTTTATGGTAATTTGTTGTTCTGAAGTAATGTTATTTACCAGTTAAATCAAGCTCGCATTATTCAAACTTGTTGCGTTTACATACCTGTTACATTCTATTATTATGTAACGCGATTGTTCGCAAGAACAATGGTACTGATGAGCTGGGATTAGGCGTAAGGCACAATTGTTTGGAATACACTCAATTATTAATCTAATTTGTGGAAATGGTATCTATCAACGGTCTTAGAATGGTGTATATAGTTTAATCTTAGTAATGGTGTATAAAGGGAGATGACGCGAGAGGTAAAAAAATATCATACCTAACTTTAGATACCTTTATTTCATATCTAACATGCATCCCGCACACTTTTTTATTTTTATATCCAGCAGAAATTATTAAGTAATATTCCTTTGTTTAACAATAGTAAAATATAACCATGAACATTTTTAGTACACATCAATATTTATTTTAATCTCTACATTTATCATGCATCTTTACCAAAAAGCTTATAGAAATATTGAGAAGAATAAAGTTGTGTGTGTCAACATTTTACATGTAAAATATAATATATAGTCATTATATATTTCCATTACAAACTTTTTATTCATCTCGTAAAGTGCTGATCAGCTCCAAGATCCCCTGACCTTCTGGACACCTATTGTATATGGATGCACAGCTGAACATTTGTCTTCCAGCAGTCGCAGCATCTTTGTATGGAGCCATGTTTTCTTCCCATTCAGGGTCTGCCTCGTCAAAAGGAGTTCGACCATAGTCAGGTCTGCAATAAAATTTAAAATACAGTTTAATAATGTAAATATTCTTTTATGAATTTTGGTTTACGAAAAAAACGACCAACAATATAAGAATAATGCTACTAGAAGAAAAAAAAAATTTTAGACCTTGAAGCATATTTCTATTTTTTCCTTTTCAGTTTTAAAAGTGAACATGTTATATTTTGTTTTGGACGTGTGCACTTTTATTTGTCAAAGTTTAATTGAGTTTGGAATATTTTTTTAATGTACATATTTTGTTCCTAAAGTACATTATATAACATTTTTTTTCTTTATAGTTTATAATTTAAACACTTTTCTTCGTTGGTCTTATTTTAAATACTTTTCAAATGGATTCCAGTATCATCCAGGTATCGGAACGCCATACTTTTAAAAGAGGGAGAAGAAAATATTTCAAAAGTTTTCACGATCCAAGTTAGAATTTCCTGTGAATTTCAAGAATTTACTTTCCAACTTTATGTTCGAGCTGATAAGATTTAAAAGTACCTTTAGATTCCTTAAATCTGTTGTACAACAGTTGTAGTAAGGGAACTTGCCCAATCTGTGATTTTCGTTTAATAAATATGACTTTCTGTACTATAAAATATCGGGAAATAATCAACAACTAGACTTTTTTAACTGATTGTAAGGTTTTATCCCTATTTTATTTATAGTCTTACAATCAAATCCAATATTTTACGGTAAAATAATATCCCAGTAGAATCTGAGTTAAACTTGCCTTTTCTCACAGTCATGTTACCTACGGTTTTTGGTTAAACAAATGATGACGGCTTTAAAAGTATTAAAAATATTAATCGTTGTTAGGATTCCGTACCCAAAGTGTAAAACGGGACCCAATTACAGAGATTTCGTTGTCTCTCTGACTGTCACCAAGCAGTATCTCTAGAATCGTGATAGACAGAGTTATAATGTACAAACGTGATTCATTAAGTAAAACGACATTGCGCGTAGCCAGGTTTTGGATGGTTGAACGCTCTGACTGCATCTATGCACTTTAACACTTTTTTTATTGCCAAATGTGTTTAAACTGAACACGGAACCCTAGGTGAATTTAATTTAGGTTTTTTTAGGTAAATTTATTTATTGAAGTGAAACTTCTTTAGAATCGTTGTGATTTCAAACCGGATGCAACGGAAAAGCGACAGGTAAGCCAATTTTAAACGCTAACAAGGCTAAGCAACTTTGCGCGACGCCAGTATTTGGATGGGTGACCGTCCGAACAAAATCTTTTTGCACAGTATTTTTTTTGTTTTTTTTTTTAGTTATTCTTCTCGTTCTTTTGTCGATTTACTGAAGTTTCACTTCTATCGCGTGTGAATCGCACACACACCTTTTTTTTTAAATAGGCCTTACGTCAACAGCACATGTAGCACTTCACCCACAAAGCCTTCTTCTTCCACCGGGAACTGGGCGGCCTCGCAGATCGCTCGCAACACGCACTCCGTCCCATCCATGCCTTTACTGGAATTAAAGAAACCTCCTAAATATAATTGCGGTTCTTACATTTCACGGTATATTGGAATTCAGCGGATTAAAGATTACGAAATCGTAAGTAATTATTGAGGTATACGATATACGAAGATATTCCCATAGTTCTTAGGACATTATAATCTTTAAATTTGCTTGCATCATTCTATGACCAATTTGCTTCATTATCTAGCTTATAATTATATATATTTAGATAATTACCAGAGACAGTTTTTTTTTAAATTTATTAATCTTTGATTTTGTTTTTCAATTTGATAGGTACTATCCGTAACAAAGTTTTGTGAATTTTCTTCCTGTGTAAAATTTTTTATACGCAATGTGTATTTTTAAACTTACGTGTTCACCAATTCCGCAACGGACCGATAGAATAACAGCCTTTCATCCCTTCGCATTAGGATATTAGCCTCCCTTTGTTCTCTGGACACCTGATGGATTAAAAAAAATAGAAAGTTTATTGATATCCAAACAAGCGGATAGGTTCACAAATCCCCTACGTGAGATCCCCTTAAGGGATCTGTAGTAATGTATTAACAATTGTTGATTACTTTTCCCCTCAACATCATAATCACCCTATTAACGTTCCCAGTGCTGGGACTCAGGAACTTCTCTCTTGACGAGAGAGATGAGGCCATAATTCACCACGCTGGCCAAGTGCGGGTTGGTGAATGTCACATTCCTGGCTTCTAACACTTCAAAGCTCTCATGACATGCCGGTTTCCTCACGATGTTTGACTTCACCGTTAAAGCACGTGTTTTAAAGCACATACATTTTTCAAGAAGAAAGATCCAGAGGTGCGTGGCGGGGTTTGAACCCACGACCTTCGGAATGAATGCGGAGTGTGCTACCACTTAGCCAACACGGCTTTTCTCCTAGTCGTGACAAATAAATGGTCAGTATTTTTTGTTATTTGATTACAACAATCATCATAAGGAAACGGAAGCTTTAATTGTTATTAATTGAGAGAGAGAAAGATTTTACAAAGTTTATAGCTCCATCTCATAATTATAATTTATTAAAATAACTACCTAGACTAACTACTACTACTCATATCTAGAATATCTCGAAGTGTTAAATGATCCTGCTTCTTACGTTTTTACCAAAAGATGAACACACGCTTTGGTAAAAACAGGTTTATGGATGCAAGAAAGAAAGAAAGAAAATATTTATTCAGTACACATAAACAGACACAGTTATAAGTACAATAAACACAGGAGAACAGAAAAGAATATAAAAAAAAGCACAGAACAGAACAGATTGAAAATAACAAAGTATCAGATTACAGATAAACAAAATAAAAAATAAATACAATAATAATATAGACATCAAATATAATTTAGTAGTAATTATAGTACAAAAGAAATAAAATAATACGAAGGGATGTGTCTGTATTGTGTACAGAATAGGTCCAACCTCAGCACTATGCTGCCCTGCACATTGGCCAGGCCAACGCTGATTTTCAGGTTGGCCTGACCAATTTTCACCCTGTGCGGTGTGTACTTTGTGAACTGCAAGCCAGTTGCAACCAACCAGAATAATACCAAGCAAACTATGTGGGGACTTATGTTCAGCAGTAAACATCCATAAGCTAATTTGGTAGTTTTTAAAAGAAGGTTAGACCTGCTTGATGAAGTAGTACTGTGAAAGCTCCGTAATATTTTGGAACTGAACATACTGCCACTGCATGTTGGCCGCGAAGAGCAGAGCAACTTGATCCCGGTTCTGAATAGGCGCTGACATACCAATCAGCAGCTGAAAAATGTAATAAAACAAACATAGTTATTAATAGTAAATTTTATTTCAATTTTTATTTCAATTACAGCAGCTGGTTTTTAGAACTTACATAATTATGTCAAAACAAAAAAAAACAAATAAATCGACAAAAAAAAAATTCACCGATATTGATAAGATTTAAATTTGACCAATGTCAAATTACAAACTAATCAATATCAATCAATAAATAAGTCAAAATGCAAATACTTAGTCAATATAATATTCATAAAATACGCCAAATGGCGTTCAACGGAGTTGCACACTTTATAATTATATTTAACTTAACACTGACAAACTGACGCTTCACGTGCAGAATCCAATTATAAGAAATTAAATTGGATTGTATAATAATTCATTATATCAAATATTAAATCAAATAATTACAATTAAATACATAAGGAACAAATAAATCATGAAACTTGAACTTGCCAAATTAATTTTCTCCTGTCGAAAATAATTAAACCATTGGACAGAAAACACAACAGTAGTTCTAGAGGTATTTTTTGATTAACAAGTCAACTTTTAAACTAATTAAGATGGAAATGCTTGGGAACTGGAACACACAATTTACGAATCAAATAACAAAATTGTTTGTCAGTAAAACTTTCACAACTTTTTGAATTTATATATTTTATCTCATTGTAAAACTCGAACAAATCACTACCATATTTTATTATATTTTCTTTATAGAATATATCTGTTTACCTTGTAGGTTCCTCCATAGGGAAAAACTAGAGGCAAACTGTTGATCTGCCTTTTTGATATAGATTTCATGTATTCTTCACTTATTTCTGTTTCAGACACATCACACTTATATAGACTTAAGCTTGTGCAAAAGATTATTATTACCCTGGAACTAAAAAGAAAAATTAATAACCATAAAAAAAACTGTAATTTAAGCCAACTTATATTAGACTCACTTCATCTTGTCAAAGGTAACAAATGTTTTTATTTACAAAAAATGCTTCTTCGTGCCATCGACGCATACCTTCCGAAAGTATAACGAACTTTAGGAACTCGATAATATGTAAGATACATACCACTAATCTATGGGATTTAGAAGTAGAAAAGCAAACACAAAAAATGTTAGATTGTAAAATGTAAGCTAAAGAGCAAACGGTAGATTTCAGATCAAGAAAACTTAAACTTAGGTTTGAAAATCTTTATTTCTCATTAAGAATTTACAATAATTCGCTTACATGAGAAACCAACTTATAACTATATATATATATAAATATTTTTTTTTTTTTTTTTTTTTAACTTAAAGTTTTAAGTACAGATTTGTGATCTACTGAGAACAAGCTTGCCTAACACGTGTTGGAGTTTTCAAGAATAATAATAATTTTTCAGATAAAAGTATGAGATGAATAATATTTTCTATTATAATTGGAGAAAAATTATGATTATTTTATTTTGGTATAATGATATATATATTCATTTCTTGTAGAAAAATACTTAAACAGGGCTATTTCAACCAAAATTACATGCTTATAATCGAAGTTATTTTTTTTCAAATTTCTACTTACACCAATGCCGAAGTTAATTACGTGGTCCGTCGTTTTCTTCTTGGCAGAAAGTCTAAAATGGGCACAGTACAGTACAGTAAGATTTTTTTTTCTTGGTAAAATAATGGTCAAACAAAATAACGGTCAGTTTTGAAAAACAAAAGAACTGTTGTTAATATTTCCATCAACAGTGTAACACAGCTTTACCTATAATTCTTCAGTCACATGACTCTCGGACACTAATATGTTTATCCAACAACATCTCACCGCATGACTGCCCCGGATCTATTACGTCAATTGATCGCAATTTGTTGCTTTCAGTAGCTTTGTAGTACGTACCCGGTGAAAATCTATGGGGAGGAAGTAGTTTAAAGTGGTGTTAATTTTCTTGTGATTGACGGTGCAAGAAACATAGAATATTATTTGCTGTTTTTTTTTTCAATTTTGTGACATATTATTGAGATTTATCCATAGTTAAAATAAATGTATTTATTAATATTAAATTGTAGTTTTCTAGAAAGTTGATGAGATTTGTTTCTATTGCCATAAGTCAGTATGGCTTTAGGATCAGCTGTTATCCGGATTTATCTCCCTCAAATCTACTCCTGAGTCATACTTAATTGGTCCCTTGTATAATAATAGCCGGCCAAACATTATTGAGTAAAAATCGTAAAGCAACAATGTATTTTTCGGGACAGTTTGTTATTTCTGTCTCAATTTTTATTTATTTTGCTGATGGGACTGAAATAAATGAGTTTCACAGGAGCAAAAGGCAGTTGCTTTTCCCAAATAGTACTTTACTACAGGTTTGTATATTATACCTATTTTCTAAATCATGGTCTGTTCAAAATGTATTCTATTATATTCATAAATAAATAAATAAAAATTTTCCGGACTCACAGCATCACTTAACCCCAAACTAAACAGAGCTTGTACCATGGATTGTGACTGATTTGCATGTATTTAACTAGACCAGACTAACCAATCTTTAAAAAGCCGTGTTGGCTAAGTGGGAGGACACTCGACTTTCATTCCGAAGGTCGTGGGTTCAAACCCCGCCACGCACCTGTGGATTTTTCTTCTTGAGAGATTTATGTGCGCTTTAAACACGTGCTTTAACGGTGAAGGCAAACATCGTGAGGAAACAGGCATGTTCTGAGAACTTTAAAAGAGTTTGAAGGACATGTGACATTCACCAACCCGCACTTGGCCAGCGTGGTGAATTAAGGCCTAATCTCTCTCGTCAAGAGAGAAGTCCCTGTGTCCCAGCAGTGGGAACGTTAATAGGGTGATGATGATGATGAACCAATCTTTTAAAGAAAATACTTAAATCAGTTCATCCGTTTCCGAGAATAAAGGCGGGAAAGGGGAAAGGGACAAGAACAAACGCCGGCAACATAGTTTTTTTATTTTCTCTGGTTACTCAGTTAAAATAATTTGCGCAAATTTGCCGATCCACACATTTTGCATACTCAACTTTCTTTAGCGCCAGCTTTATAGTACTTTTCTACACAAATTGTGTTATAACGTTTTTTTAATGTTAACAGTTCAACGCAGGCGTTGGCACACCAAGCCCGGCAAAGAACATAAACTTCAACTTCGCCTTCCAAGCCAACTTCCAACTGCCCTGGAACAGAACCCAGATCCCCACAGACATACTCAACGTGTACTCCGGGTACGATGGAACCTCCAGGAAGAAGAGGGAGGGAGAATATCAGAATGACGCAAAGCTGGTTCATTTTTATAAGTATATTGAGGAGGTTTTGGATAGGTATGTTTCATGTTTATTAATCTTTTATACATAAGCGTGAAGGGCAGAATCTGTGTGTGTTTGTCCGAACGATTTCGATCACGGCGATAGCTTATATCCCTTGATGCACCCGTATGTGGCTGATATAAAGTATTCTCTTCGAAAATACCCTCGAACACTGGGGTCATGTGTCTTCATTGTTAACATAAGTCCAGTTCGGTGCACCGTCCGTACTCAATTTTTTTTCGATCAATAAAAGTAGGACAAACGATTTAAATGAAATCTCGGAATGCAGTATTTTTTCTGTGCAAAAATATGAAGTAGCTAGATCAGCTGTTCCCAAAATGCGTTAGTTCCGCTTAGCATAATTCATTCACATTTTTCCCACTATAAAAATTACCTAAGGTACATAAGACACAAAAACAGCTTTACTCCATGGTCGTTTTAATAAAACCCATCAAGGCAGGTGAAAACTTCAAATCAAAGATCAAATTTCCAAATTTCTAATTGTGTATTTTTTAAATCAAACACCACAGTCTTGTCACGTGTTACGTTGTCCTATAATTAATATAATTAAAAACAAGTCATTACGCATTTTTTTCGCCCCGAAATCTCATCCTTAATTTGCGTAATCTAATTATCGGAGCCTGATTTAAGGGCTGGCGACCCTTCCGCTAAACCAATAAGCACACTCGTGTCGTTAATGATCACAATATTTTGGACAAACAGTCGGTCGTGATCTGGCTAAGTGGAGTAGCGGATTTTTGAAGATTATAAGGGCAATGACCTGGGCCTCAGAATATTTAGCGAAAAGGAAAATGGCCGCTATTTACCTTAATAATGCTTAATCCAAATCTATTCCGGAGAATTTCGGGTTTGTAAGTAATTTTTTCATAATTGTCCTGAATCAAGTTACGGGAAAACAGGCTTGATGAAAAATATTTCTTTATATTTATTTAGGAACTAAGTGCTCCTCACTTATAGAGCGTCGCTTATTCGGCGGAGGCCGCATCTTGCAAAATTTAAGCAAATCATGGCAACAATATAAAATAATCTACGAGATGGCGTAGTTTTATAAATGCTGAATTTTGACATGACACCAAAATTAACTTTTAAAACCTTTCTTTAACCCTTCACGGTTTGCAAAATTATGGTTATATTGAACACAACAGCGAAGATTTCTTCAATATTCGTATCAAGAACATGATTAAAATACAAGGTGACGGTTATTATGCATACCGTATCCACCTTGAGCTCGCGGCAAACAAATTAGCCGTATACCATGTTGGTGGGCGTCCTTCATTGCTGTTACTGATCGTGATCATTCAGTCTGAATTCAATCACTTTTGGGCCATAAAGCAATTATCATCTTAACATAGAATAAAACAAAGTCGCTTCCCGAGTCTGTGACTATTTATCCATAAATCTTTATAACTAGGCAAAGGATTTTGACGCGTTTCTTAATAGAGAAAATGAAAGATTTGTATAAAATATAATACATGCAAAATGTAGTGCAGGATCACTGATAGTTAAGGATTCTGATTAAGTTTCTAATGTGGTGTAAATAAACTCATATTGTGCGCTTTCTTTGATTAATCAAATTAATGTACTAAAGTATTGTACACCTTAAATAGTTCTAGAAAAAGTCAGCGGTGGTTTATCTGACTCTTAATAACCCACAATAAGTAATTTTAAGTTAAAAATAATTCCTTATGTATGAAACGATATTAGGTATAATTAATCTTACATTTAAGTACTTGCGGGGGGGCCAGGGTGGTGCGATCAAAAATAAGTGCGAAGCCGGAAGTATTTTATAAAATGTATTAATAAAATCAAACATTAAAAGATGGACTCCTCAGAATAACCTGTATTACACGTAGTACGTACAATATTCTAACTAAATCCCGCCAGTGCCACCTGACTGCACACAATAAACACGAAAATGTTTCTTCGAGGATATTCGAACGTTGAATACTGCAGCCATTCATCTGTTTAATAATTTTACAACGTTTCGAATGTTTATTGAGTAAACTGAATACGAAATAGATATTAAATTCCGTTATCGCTTTGAAATGTGCGGACCTTTGTTTAAAATATGGATTTTTTGACCTAAGTTGAATTATTTAGAATGTTCCATTACAAACTTTTAATTAAAATTTTGTTGTTAGTACCTTTCTATTGCAGTGTATTAAGAACTAATATAATTAAATAATGTATGCGGTATCCCTACTAATATATAAATGTGAATGTAAGTTTGTTTGTTACGCTGTTAAACTACTGAATTGATTTAAATGAAATTTGGTACACAGAATCTCTAGAGCCTGAGAAAGGACATATGCTACTTTAAACCGCGATAAAGTGTCATTCCGCGGAAAAATTAATTATAACACGCAAAGTTTATTTGGAGTAAGTGAGTAAATAGGTGTGTTTGTTTCTCTATCACGCAAATCTACAAAATAGATTTTAATGAAATATCACAATATTATAGCTTACATATCACAATAACACATTTATGTAGGTTAATTTTTGTAAGGAAATCAATTATTGCGAGCAAAGCCCGATTTGTAAGAATTTTTGGCACGGATATAACTGTTTTCCCAGTAAAGGACAAAAGCTACTTATAACAGCGGGAAAATATATTATTACGCTGGCGAAGCCGCGGGCGCAAAGGCATATATATTTATTTTTTATTCAGTATATTATTTAATAGCGGACATGCATAACTTTTCAGTTTCGGTCACAACGGCACTTCATGCGTGAAACAAGCTCTCTGTCTGATTGGAGCTCAACCGCTGCACTCCAATGATGATGATGATTTACTCTATGAGCTGGCTTCGTTTGCCCTCAAGTAAGTACCAATGTGATAAATAGATAGATAGCTCTTTATTGTAAGTATGTACTCCACAAAAATAATACAAACAATAACAGCAACAAGATTATAATAATCGGAGTGGAAGAATTGAGAATACACATTCGTATTCTCGTAAGAAGCATTTCACCGGTCGCACTAAGGTTTAAGAGAATTTTAATAGTTATTATTTAAGTAAGATTTTGAAAATCATAGAAGACTTGAGAGTTTAGTATTTTTTTGTCGTTGCCTATTGCGACTTATATAATACTAGCTGGCCCGTTCCGGCTTAATAATAATCTTTATTGTACTCCACAAAAATAATACAAACAGTAACAGCAAAAAGATTATAATAATCGGAATACAAAGGGCGGCATTATCGCTAAGACGATTATAATGAGGTTACATACATAACATCAAACCCTTGTTCCGTAGTGTACGAGTAACAAAGTCAATCATGCGATGTTGGTAAGTCCAGCGATGTAAACCTTACATAATTATACAATTCTTAACCTCATAAATGCCATATTTTTTTTGCTATTTCGAAATTTGTTACTGTACTTATTAGGTGGAGCGTGGATTACATTTCTTAGTGACGGACTTTAGCATCAAGAGGGATTAATTATGTATTTTTACCTCGATTAAGCTAGCCTTTTTTGGGATGGAGATTCCTACCTGCATTGTACGCTTCTGAAATGTATATTATTTTCCTCTCCAGCCTTGGGTTGCCTGGAAGAAATTGCTTGAAGCAATAAGGCCGCCCATTACGCATTTTGTATTTAGCTTTAAGTCCCTTTTGTATTGTTTTATCTTGTATTCTAAATTTGTGTAGAAAAAATTAAGACCAAGTAATATTTATTAGTTTCGACCTTTTATCTTGGTGTGTAATAATGAGTTATATTTTTATTATTATCACCAATCACATAATTACTCAATAGAGCTTATGTAGCGTATAAATATTTATTTTTAATATAAATCGTTTTACAACAGAACCCACTCTGGTAGAGCATTTTCAGTATATTCGATTCTATACAACTTATATCCATCGTTAACAGCTTTATCCTAATCTTGCGTCCGTCTCGTTGATGGACATTTGACACTGCGTTTGCAATTTACCGTAATTCATGTATTATTCGAACCCCACTATCGTAATATCTTTTATAGCTCTACCATTGCTTTTTCAATAAACTAATCCATTTGCTCATTATGGTGACCTCTTTCTTATACGTTTATAGGAAGTCCAGGTAAATTAATTAAAATTATTAGTGCATCTGAAGAATCCAAATGCATTTCGTTCATATTTCACTTTTTATTTTAAGATTCTAGTAGGTTAATAGAACATTTGATAAAAACCTTTTTCATAAACCTAAATTAGTGCTTAAACTGTTTTATAACAGTTGTATTAACGCTTTTCACCCTTGTTCGTCTCTATAATAGTCGCAAAATAAGGCTTATTGTGTGCTTTAGATAATTCTGTTATATAAGCTATGTATAGAAAATATTAGAAATATGTGGGTAAGAATTAAAATATTTTATTACGTGTTAAATGGTGTTTTGCAGTAAAATAACAATTGATATGAGTATCAAATATTTGGTAGTTACTTAATTAGTATCTTGGTCTTTGTCATCACTATTAACGATTTAGATTATTTAGCAGATTTTTTGCTATGGAGAAATTTCGTATTTAAGAAAAGAATCGAGAAGTAAGCCTACTATTCTCGCCTACAGACTAAAAAAACTAGGCAAATTATGTATGGGTAACTGCGTACGCTTTTATAATAAGCTTTCTCTGTCCCAAATTAAAAAACATTAATTTGACAGAGCTTCATTAATTTGAAGGTGGCATGGATTTATCATCGTTTTATATAATGAAGAAACTTTTATAATATTTAAAGAGAAACCTGATAGACCCCATCAGCGTTGAAAGGTCGGCATTATTCTAAAAGGATTCCTTACAGATTGTTACGCGCCGAGCTTTTAGCGCCAATGGTCAGTTTGACAATTAAATCAGCCTCAATAAAATATGAATAAGTGTTGTTCCATCTTTAAAAAGACGTTATTTGAAAATAATTGCTTTTAAAACACTGATAACACTTGGGTTTTTTTTTATTTTTATTCAGCACAGACGTAATGTCCATACCTAATTTATGAATTAATTTAACATTGCTTAGCTTTGTATACTTGTTTTTATTTTGTAAACTTGTGTCAAAAGGGGACCAGCGGGACATACCCATTGATACATAGGTCGTGTGTAAATACCCAAGCCGCCCATTGCTTCACTATTATTTCATGTATTTTAGTTCCAAGGCATTGTTCTGTTGTATTATAAATTTTATGTTTTATTAAAGAGTATTGTATTGTATACCCAGAACCTAAGTGTTTTTTGTACTTAACTTGATTATATGACTATTATTTAATATTTTCAGTCCACGCAACGACATAGAATACGATACAGAAATGACAGAGCGTCACGAAGCCTACCCATACATCCTGGCTCACAAACACGGACAAAAGCTATTGGACTGCATCGAACTGTACGGCGGCTGCAAACTGTCTCTCCTGGACATGTTTACTCAGATGTATCAGGGGTCGTGAGTTTCGTACGAGTTGTTTATTTGTAGTCTATTTTATTGACGATGGTAAATCGGTTGTAATTAAACGGACGAATAATAAAGAAAATGTTTATTTTGTGCAAAACAATCTTCATGGCCTGATTCCACCATCTCCGTTCCACTCCAGGACAAGCAGACGCACAGCGAATAACCATCCTTACTTAGTGGATATTCCATCCACTCGTACCAAGCGATTGTCTTCCACCTTCATAGTTCGCACTGCAAGGATTCGGAATTCGCTCCCTGCTGCTGCTGTGTTTCCTAACACCTACAATCTGAGTATCTTCAAGTCAAGAGTGAATAGGTACCTTCTAGGTCTTTGTGATCCATCCTCGTCCACATAGCATAGACACTTACCATCAGGTCTATCGTAAATTAAAAAAAAAAAGAAAATCATCATGTTTTATCTTATAGAAATTCAAGATCAAAGGGATAAAAACTAACTTTAACAACCTATATTATTTTAAAATTATGTTATGTGCCCCTCTAACGTTGATAAGTAAAGTAACTAAGCACCTACTAGTTATAGTGCCATTACAGAATATGGCTGGGTTTTACATCTAGTGTATATCATATAATATGGCTAAGAGCGAAAACAAAGTTCAGTTTGAAATTATGATTAAATACCTTCCCTATTTATGACGATTTTTGTAATTTGTATCCCGCAGTTACAGAATCAAAATAGACGCGTAATCTATATTTTTTTTTTCTTCTTTCATACGAGCTGTTTAGTCCAAGTTCAGTTTCTTGTAATTGGACTCTGCGCTTGAAGCGACAATTTGCCAGTGTCGAGTTAATTAAATTATAAAGTGAAAAAGATGAACGCCATTTTGCGTCATTTTTTTATTTAGTCCATATAATTCTGCGCACTTCGGTATGCGCAAGTCGATTCTTGTGTCTAAAGACGTCAGAAATAAAAAATAGTGACGGGACATATTAAGCTAATTGGTAACACAGTTTTATCAAAATAAATTATCTTAAAGCATTTGAATGTTTTTTATAATGTATACGTTTTGTCATCAAGTAGGTACGTATCTAATCAGATACATATTAAAAATGATTATTCTTGGGATTGTCAATTTTGTGAGTATTTTTTTATGTACCACCTACCTTTGTCTCGTTTAATTATGTACTTATCTCAAACACTTAGATATTTTAAAAAATTATTAGTAATATTAGTTAAACCAATTACTAATATTATTGTGATACAACACTATTCGTCACTTATCACAAAAACTAAAATGGAATTGCTCTACTACCAAACATGCAACTTAAGCCCTGAATATTTATTCTTCATACGCAATGTTTACAGCTTACGATATTGGTACTAAAACAAATCCGGCAGTGGAGGTCTTAGGTAAGATATTAATTCCAGTTAATATTAGTCAGACTGAAGTCAGATGTTGGCTGAAAGTATTCGCATTGTATGAGCCGGCTACTTGGCTCTGTGGTCGAAGTTTTTATCCTTACACTGTCATCAGCAAGTAGAGAGAAATAAAACAATTATTTAATCTCGAATTAAATTTACTTATCAGGCCTGAAGCTGCGTTAAGCGGGCGCTGGCGACTATTTTTGTAAAACAAAAGTGATACGTCGAGTACATTTGTATGAAAACGCGCCCGCGTATTCAGCGCCAGGCAATGTATTATTTTTTTAAGATACAATAATATTCATAAATACTTTTTGGATAATTCACCTGTCAAGCAGCACTGGTCGACAAATGAAACTACCATATCTCAATTGGCGATGCAAAGATTCTAACTAGCGCCTCTAGTGTCAAAATGTGAAGCTGTCTAAGAACGACACTTTGACAGTTTTCGTTACAATTAACGTCAGGGAAAAACAAACAAAGTGTCGTTCTTAGACAGTTTCTAAATTTCACCGCTAGATACGTGCGGATTATCTTTGCATCGCCAATACAATATTATCAAATCCTAGCACCATAAACTAAAACATCAATTTTATCTCGAATATGCCGAACTTGGAAACAAGAGCCCTTAGAGGGTTGTTCAAAAGAGTCCAAACTTATGCAAAGTTTCCTGTCCTATTTGGGTGAAGGTGTTCAAGATTGAGCCTTCGCAGTCTGGGAATAAGGTTTCGCAGTCGATGTTGGTGCTTCTACCAAGGCGTTCTGCGGCGTGGTACTCGTTGTCAGTGTGGTGGGACAACTCGTCTCTGGTCGACGATGGTCTGGAATTAATGATTTCACGATAACGGATTTTATAATAGCTTTTAAAACCAGTGCAAACCGGCTTGTATTTAAGAAGATTAAGATTGTATTTAGAAAGGGAAGTTACAGTGATTAAGGAAAGTTTTTATTGTTTACTTTTTATATATTATATTGTATGATTAACAGTTGCAGAAAATGTAGTAAGTAGTTTAATTAGTACAAAATAATAATTTTATGTATCGTAAATTAGTCACTACTGACTAATTTACTGACTGACCAATAATTGCTTTATATTTAAACCAAGCGTTTATTGGCAAAAATGATTTCACTTGACGTCGTTCGTTAAGGATTTCTGGAACTAGCGCGAATGTTCGAAAAAACTGATACCTAATTTGTCATTTTTTAAATACTATAGGGCTTGTTCATAATGCCGTTTCACTAAGGCTTATTTTACCATATCTGAGTAAAGTTAGACAATGGTTAAAATATAGAGCTATTTAGATTTGTCACATGGGACAGATTGAGATAGCTCTTGACAGAACTAACTATTAATACGTATAAATTACATAACTAATCATTGCTTAGTTTACTCGCCCTTAGAGTATTATTAATGTAACAGAAATCGTTAATTCAACAGCTTATAAAACAGTGAATAAACAGTGGTTTAACCAAAATAATGTATTTAATTCGGACGTTCTGAAACAGGTCCTTAGTCCTTAATGTCCTATTACCAATGCTAAGCGTTTTTAATTATTTGGAGTGTCGTAGTTGGTAATTTGCTGTGAAATTTTCATTTTTTATCTCTTAATACCACAAAACGTTTGTTCTTTATACTCAGTCGCGGATATAATAAATACATAAATGTTTTTGTACAATTCACACAGCAAGGTCTTGACAACAAGGTTTTCTCTATGTAAGCTTACTGGACATTTATATAAAGACTACTCAGTCAAATCGAACCACCTGATCCTTCACCTCAGTTTGTCATTTTGCTACTTCGATTTCACCGCTCAGTATGCCAACATGATTAATGCAAAGCGCATTTAATAGGGAGTCACGTGAATAGAACATGTCCAAACTCCAATCGTCCGAGCACTTTCAACTGTGATCCAAGAACAAGGTGGTTGCTCAACATACAAACACTATCAATATCAACTCAATCAAAATCGAACCATTAAATTCATCTCTACGCCAATGCGGCAGACATTCAGCTACTTTGATACCGCCTCAGTATGCCAACATGATTAATACAAAGCGCATTAAGCTCATAATAGGTACTCACGTGAATAGAACATGTCCAATCTCCCCGAGCAAGCCGTGTTCGTGGGTGAAAGGCACCTCGGCAGCCTCGCAGATTGTTCGCAGCAGGCACGGCCGCCCCGTGTAGCCGTACCTGTTCAATGGACGTTTTAATAATGTATTCTACATTTCTAAGAAACGGTAACTTTCTATAAGGGTATATTTAATATTGTTAGTGAAGCGGTGCGGATAGTGATAGTGATGTGGCTTGACTGTTATTTACTAACGTTTAATATACATATTTTTTGTTTATAGAAACTGTCAAATTATGCATGTTATGCTATCTTTATTAATTTAATTTACTCATTATTACCTAAAATTCAGATATAGAACATATAATGTATAGGGTGATAATATCTAATAATCTTGAAATCTAATTTGTATCCACAATTGGACCAGCAGCTTTGGCCATAATTGAATATTCTATCCATAGGTGGCGTCCGTCTCTGTGCTTGTCGACTCGCGGCCTCCCTAAGACATTATACTATTATCATCATACATTTTTTTGTTATAGAATATACAAAAATGTTGACCTTTCGAGGTATTAAAGGATCAAGTCTACGAGTATTACAGTAGGGTAAAGAAAAAATCACAGGTCCGTTAGAATGTCGTTTTTACGTTCAGTAATTGAAGCACGGATCTCATTTGCATATAAACCGAAGCACAATATCACTACACCGTAAGTTTCACTCTCTGTTAATCTTTACATGTAAGTTATAGGATTATACCTGATTCGAATGAACTTTTCTACGCGGGACCAATACAATGCACCGGTTATGGCATCATTCAGCTCTGTCTAGCAGTATTGATTGAAAACCCCTGTCAATCTCATTAAAAATATAAAACTGACGTAGTATTTGGAATCAGGAAAATAAAATTACAAAACTTCAAAGTTATTGAGGCGTTTTTTTTTATGTAGAAGATGCAATACGAATGAAGTGAAATGAAATCAGATATTCTGTAGTGAAAAAATATATATAACAGCATTTCGTAATCATGGCAGACCGCTTATAAAATAAAATTGACCCTTACCTCTCAGCCATATGCTCCAGAATTTTATAGAAATCCCATCGATTCATTCTTTGTGGTTCATCATACTGTTCGTTATTCAAATTATTCTGATCAATCACCTCCTGTCTGCGTATGGCTTCTTCCAACGGCAGTTCTGTATTTTCCTCTATCATACCGCCTTCAGCAAAACCTAGCGCTCTTTTCCTTCTTTCAAAAGTGATATCAACCAACGTATCGTTGTCTCTTTCCTCCTCATTCTCCAAACTGTCCATCTCGCTGAGATTTCTAGAAACGTCTAAGGCGTTGTCGTCATCACTATCTGTGTCATCGGATACAGTTTCCCCGTTCATGTCCCTAGAGACTGTGTTGGCGAATCCGTAAATTCTGCTCGTGTATTCTGTGCTGTTTGTCGGTAAGTCATATTGAAATTTGATGACAGCTCCTACTGTGACTGAGGCTTCCTTTAAGTCTACAGGTATACCGAGACCTATGATGAACTGGAAATTAAAAGGTTGTGTAGTTAATTCATCAATCACATCATCACAATTTCCGGACTTGTTGAAGTGGTAGCTAAATACAAAGCTTATGATTAGGCACTACAAATAAATGAGTACATAAAATTACTTAAATAATAAATTAACTGTCTAACCTTATAACAATTTCAGACTTACAATAAATATTTATATGTATTTAACAAGTAGAAGACATTCAAATCATTCTATTGAAATGAACGTGATGTGAAACATTTCAATAAAATCCAATCCAAGCCAAAACATTTTAATTGGAAACGGATAAGCAAACATTAATCTACAAAACATGCTTTAACGAATTCAACATTAAACAAGCGAGTCTAACAAAACGACCGTAGAACAAAATAACTCCCAAAAAAAATAAAGCTACGTCAAAAGGTAGATTCCTAATTGCATTCAATTTCTCGAGCAAAAAGTGCTTCGTTAGCTCGATTCGTGAAGAAAGAAAACATTCGGAATCGGTAATATAAATCGTATTAACATCTCACTCGTACAGTCAGCTTCATACAATAATGTTTCTTGTTTCTACCTCATTCTGATTAGAAACGGAATTAAGGACTTAAACAGTACATGCTCTATTCTGGCATGTATAGTCAATTCCTAAAAAGTTTGGTAGTGGATGCACATATTTCATCATAACTTTATACTGTAAACAAATACGTTCCTATATAAATCAACATTTTTTCAGCTTTTGATGCTCTGCACCATTTATGAACAAGATAGCTGATTATGAACTTAACCCTGACAAAAGGGGGTAAAAAAAAAACTTCCTACTTTTAAAAATACTCTATTGGGGTAAAAGGTACAAAAGTATTGATCTTATAAATTATAAAATACTATCAGTGGTTATTTTCTTGTAACTATTTATTTATTTAACGTACTTGTTATATTTTGTTTTCATAACCTTATAATCAAGGTCCTTGATCTTATATTGTACCGTCAGTAAGAATGTGCAACTTGAACGAAAATAGTACTTGACCCAGCGGAACTTTCCCGGAAAATTGGAAAGTTTTAGAACTTAAACTGCTACATTTAGAAGTTAGAATTTCATACCTGTGCTCTGGCCGGGCCACCGTCTGGGTACACGAGGTAGCGCCGCTCTCGCCCCGCATCCACGACCAACAGTAAATTGAGCAGAATTATTGGAAACAGCATTTTTCCCCGATCCGCGCTGCGTCGCCGATGTGTAAATACTGTAGATAAAGTGGATGTTTGCCGAAGCCTACGGCAGCTAACTAATGAACCGTTATGTTTTCTCAGTGATTTGCGAGGCCCCGTTCCGTGGGACTACATTTCGGCTTAACAAAACAACGTGTATTCATACAGGCAAATTGAGTAACGTTCGAAAGCAGTTGTAATAGTTGTTGAAATAGTCAAATTTCTAATAGTTTTGAACTCAAAACTCGTAATTTGCTTTGTTACTTTTCGTTATTATTAAGTTAGTTCAGTTAGTAACACGAAATTGTCTATTAAGTTAAAACAGATATCATTTTCGCTTTTCGCCAAATTAACCACGCTTACTTAAATCTGCTAACTTTATTTCATCAATGAATAAATTAAAATATATTAGTGTTACTACCTGTTCTACAGCGTCTTATATTGTGATAATTTATAATGGTGCTGTACAAGTCCATAAAATCTACATTTTTTATTAGCCTATGTTGTCCCAGTGCTTGGCAAAGGCCTCCTCAACTCCCTCCAACAATGCTTATCCAGAGCTGTTTGCCACCAACTTTCCCAAAAGTCCTGAAGGTACTCTCGCCAACGTTTTCGTGGCCGACCTCGCCTTCCGGGTTCCAAGCTGTTGCAGCAAGTGCCCACCTTTCAGGGTGCATCCGACGAACAAAAATATATCCAAAACAAATATAAAATCTACATATATATCCTAAATAAATATACAATCAAAAACATAAATTATCCTACTACAGCATCCATGCATACATAAAAACAATCCTACTTGATTGAAATCTGCGGCTTCTAAAACCACTCCATTCAATTGGTTCAAACTTTAGCAGTCTGCAGCAAACTGTAATTATATTCCTGGTTTCCTCTCATATCAGAACCATTAACGTTATTGATAAGCATGCAACTGACTGCACTGACCACACACTTCCATTTACCCTTCGTTCCAATAAACCCGAAGAGCTTTGATGTGGTTTTGCGATATAAAATGTTAGTTGAATGTTAGCAGAGTTCAAAAGATGCAAATTAACTTGTATTTAGGCTGATTTGTAGCTCGAATTTGGACTGAAACTAAGTAGTGTAATGACTAAATGTTAAATAAAATCAGTAAGTTTCTCTATGCTTTGCGAATTGTACTCATTAATTATGGCTATGTTATAGACTCCAGTTCATTTTGCAAGCTTTTTTGGGTAGTAAAATTTTGCGACCTCTTGAAACAATTTTCAGTTTCCGATAGATCTGGAATTTTACATGCACATGTCCTCATCGCTCGCTTATATTATCGATGAGTAGATTATGTTGTCTTAAAATAGTCTTAGAAGTAACAAGTACCTCAACTGATAAGTTTTTTTTTGTTTTATTATTTAACTTAAAATAGCAGTTACTGATTCGCATCTCAAACTCATTAAAGCCATTATCTCTCTCTCACTCATCTATACTAATATATAAAGCTGAAGAGTTTGTTTGTTTGTTTGAACGCGCTAATCTCCGAAACTACTGGTTTGAATTGAATAATTCTTTTTGTGTTGGATAGTCCAGTTATCGAGGAAGGCTATATAACATCACGCTATGACCAATAGGAGCAAAGATATAGTGGTAAATGTGTAAAAAACGGGAGAAATTGTTTATCTTTGAAGCCTTCCGTTGCATGCGCCGTGAAAACGGTTCAAGATACACAAAAAATATGTATTAAATAATAATAGCTCTTTTAATGATCTAAAAAACAGTCCGCGATAGTATATGTCTATCTTTTAAGATTAACTCACAAAAACCGTTTTTATGGTACCTAATTTGGTCGAAATAATTTGTTTAAGTTGTATCAACATAATAATATTAATCTTTATTCAAATAAATATGTTGTTGGTTACGAGTACTTCATCCATTATAACGCGGGTAGCACCGCAGGACACAGCTAGTCTTATTATAAAATTGCCCTGTGTTATGCCAATGTCAGTAGGTCTAAGAATCGGTCTAAGAATCATTTTGCAAAACAACGTTTGCTGGGGTCAGCTAGTTAAATATAAGAAGGATAAGAATAAAATTCTTATTCGTAAAGCCTTAATGAATATTTTTTGTTAGATTTATAAACTGCAATTAATTGTACGGTAATCGTTTCAAAAGCCACAGATTTCAATCACAAATGTTGTTATTGAAAATAATTGAATCCGTGTGTGAAATAAAACATATTTATTTTTCAAAAGAGTGTTTTTTTTTGTATCTCAGAGCTTGTAAAGATATATTCACATAAATCTTGTGTACGTGTGTTAGTCACTGAACTACTCCTAAACGGCTGAATCGATTTTAATGAAATTTTTTGTGTGTGTTTAAGTGGGTTCGAGAATGGTTTAGATTCACAATACGGTCAACTAGGTGCGAAGCGGGGACGGACCGCTGGTATTATATAGATTTAACTTCTTATTTTTTATTTTGTAAATACCTTAAGAGTGTCAAGCTTTAAAGGCTATAAACCATCTAACAAAATCTGTTCAAAATAATGCTTGAAGCAAGTCACTGATTGAAATACCGACTTAAATGAGCACTATTAGCTTAATACCACGAAACAATTTTCTAAGGCTATTTATATCCCCAATGACACGGCTTTGCTAATGCAGTTTGATAATTAGTCTATCAGAACGTTCTCCGTGCACATTAATTCAGGAACTCCATACCTTCAGTGTGGAGGTAATTACCACCATATTGTACTAATCATTAGAGACCAAATTAAACAGTAACTTAAAACTTGTTCCAGCGCGCGAAGATGCCACCTTTCAGTAGATTAGCACAACAAGACGTTGACGCATTCACAGTGTAAGAATATTTCCGGTTTTAATGTACAGGGTGTTTCATTATTGTTATACCCAGCGGAAGGGGTTCAAAGGGCCCCCCCCTTTGGGCTCTAAACATATCTTATTTAGTATCCTAATAACAATCATTAAGCAACAGTGGTTAAATAATTTATTTAACTTTTTTCACTACTTCCAAGGCTTAAAAAAATTAATTGATATGAGGCTAAGCATGACCTAAAGATTAAATTAGGCTATTTATATACCAATAATTATGAAACACATTTTATAAGTCAATTCATCATCATCACCCTATTAACGTTCCCACTGCTGGGACACAGGGACTTCTCTCTTGACGAGAGAGATTAGGCCTTAATTCACCACGCTGGCCAAGTGCGGGTTGGTGAATGTCACATTTCCTTCAAACTCTTTTAAAGTTCTCAGAACATGCCGGTTTCCTCACGATGTTTGCCTTCACCGTTAAAGCACGTGTTTAAAGCGCACATAAATTTCTCAAGAAGAAAAATCCAGAGGTGCGTGGCGGGGTTTGAACCCACGACCTTCGGAACGAAAGTCGAGTGTCCTCCCACTTAGCCAACACGGTTTTTTCTGGCTGATAAGTCAATTAATTTAGGTCAATAAGATGTAGCTTGTTTGAATGTTGGGTAACCAACAATTTTGACCAAGTTATGTAAATATTTACGCTTGTGTTACGGGTACTAGATATCTCATATACTTAATATAATATACATACATATATAGATATTTTTATTATACATATTAAACACCCAAAATAAGTTCCTAAATATTTACCACAATAAGTTCCCTAATAATGAGGTAGGTTATTTTGTGAACTATTTTATTTTCACCAAAAAAACTATATATAAAACCTATTTATATGTTTTATACCCACACCTACTTTTCACGTAGTTAGAAGATATAATAATAAATTATTACAAGTTTTCGGTTACGGATTATACTTTATCATTGTAAATGCGCTCTTTGTCCCGACTTCGGCGAAGGTAATGAAATTGTTGTAGCCCTTAATTTACGGAGTTGAGTAATTCGAATTTGAAGTTCGCTTGAGGGAAATAAGGCAGAATTTGATTTGTTATTGGAAAAGTAGGTAGAAGGCATTTACAAACTTCGGCCCAATTATTTTGATAGACAGTCTGGTGTTGAATACGCGATATACGATTTTCAGTAAAGAGAGTATAAAGTTGACTTTGCCATATATAAACCAACCAAATGAAATGAACAGGTTCCATTTGTAAAAAACTTTATAAAATGTAGTAGTAAGGATTAGTCATCAAAAAGTTAATGTTTTCTTTTCGGCTAATCTTAGTAGGAACCTCCATATTTCCTGAACAATCACCATAATATAAATTTTCCTTTAAACCAACATAACATACACGTAGTAAAAATGATCAAGTCAAATAAAGAGCAAAAGAAGAGAGTATTTCTCCCAGAGCTCGTTCCACAAAAATATAAGAAAATGAGCATCAAATGCTACAGACAATAAAGGCCTACGTACGTTGACACCGAGCAGGCAAATATCCACCAGCCATTCCATCCAACTCCTGCCAGGGCACGGGTATTGGTATGACGTAAAAATAGCGCTTAGAAAAATATTATGTTCTTTATCTGTGACTATTCTTTAACTGTGAAAAAATAAAATAATAATAAAAGTATATATATGACTATAAAAAATATTACTTTATTAGTCAAATGTATTAACAACATTGTTATAATCTCCAACAGTCGTAAGTGGCAGCTCGTGGTAGGGTTATAGGATGAACAAGTTGTAACCCGAGAGATTACTACCGATTGTTCTTTTAGTTGCAAACAGCTCTTCAGATTAAGTACAATAAAAACAAACAGCATTGCTATAATGTGTCCCAATGCTTAAACATACATGATGATGAAATAACTAATAGATAGCGATAGAGTTAATTATTACTTAATGTTAAGAAAAATCTCATTCTCTTTAACATAAACTTATACGTGTCAGTTCAATAGCCGTACACTACACTCCGAGACGATTTAACAAATTTCTTGCGCAAATAAAGTAGACGTTCGTTAGCTACGAGCTCGCAGTACGTATGTATGTCTGTTTGGTTTGCCTTAATTTCTTTTAGCTTATTCATAGTGCAGTTTAGCTCGGAAAATGCTGTTCAAGTTTGTACTGTAGGTACTTAATCTATTTAAGATTTGCTTTTGACCTCGCTTTCGTAATCTGCGCTAGAGGTTTTATTCGGTTTATGTAAACTGGCTTAATCAATACAGCTACTTGTGAAAACGTTTTCAGAATTTGTTCGTTAACTATTGATTATAAAAAATTGTTGTCGTGGTAGTTTGCTTTTTGTCTTTATCATTATCATCATTATTCCTTCATGATCTACCGCTGCACTTAGATGCTCTTTGATTTCTAGTTATTATGGTCGGAAGTGGCTCACAACCATAGTTAACAAAATTTTTGACCAAATTATCCATCTAGTTATTTCTGGTTCTTCTTCTTATATTAAAAAAATGTAATTTGCAGGTTATTCGTTTTCATTGGGTTGGTCGGCAGTGACAACGCGAAGGAGAGACAAAAACGATATCTGGTCTTCACTCCATTTACTCAATTCGGTGTAAGTATTGGGATCAAAGGAACCCTTTTTATTTATAAGGTTCAATCACCACTATGATGGCTCGATGAACCTTGTACAGTCAACAGCAAAATACTGATATTATATGGTCCTAAAAATCAAACACCATACAATATTTCATATTAATATGAAAGCTCAGCGGTAAACTCTGCATATAAATTAATAACATAAAATTGCTACACAAAAATTGGGATAATGTATTTTTAATACGTGTCATTGCATAACTACAGATTATCTACAATGGCTTTCCTTTTCTATGTATTTAGACAATTCAATTCTGTACTTATAAATTTTTTCAGGCTTTCGTGACAATATCAATACCACTACCAGAACCAAATAACCTAGTAAACTTAGCATGGTTTTTCGAGGCGAATTACTACACTATAGATAACGCGACCTGGTACGAGCCTTTACTTGGAGACGTCGAGGTAAGAATTGCTATGACACTATTAGAATATCACGACTTGAGGTGTGATACATGTTCACTTTGACAACCACTTAAGATAAATTATCTGTTATTTTTGTTCTACGTCTTCATGCGATACAGCCACCGCACCGCCTCCGCGCCGCCACCGAGCCGTCAAAGCCTAATTATGCCGGTTCACTATAATACGGCAATTAGTTATACATTGCTTGTTAAGAAAAACATTACAATTTACATTCCTAGATATGAATAGATAAGTAAACAGGTGGCAGCGCGTAGAACGAGAGTTACCGATGACGCCTAACGGATTCGTTCGGATTATTTCGTTAAAGTTGACGTGGCAAATAGAACAGTAATAATACCTGTGGTAATATTTACAATATAAAGCCGTTTAGGCCAAAATTTATTGTGTGGATTTGATGGTTAATCGTCAAAGATTTAGGATATTTACCAACTGGATAGGCGGATGACTTGGTCAAAGGAAATACTTAGAATAATTATGTTAATTTATTGACTTTTAGCCCATTATTTATCTATAATAAATTGTGATTTACGAATTCCTATTCATTCATCAAAATTTAGATATAAAAAGGCTCTACTATAATAATAGGTATTGATCTAAAAGGGTCATTGTTACTTTGCCACTAAACAAACGATGAGACGTTATTGAAATTCCACACATTCAATATAACTTTTGCCACATCACACATCCTCATGTTATGACATTTTTACAAAAAAAAACTGAGTGGTTTATTAATTATTACAGGGGAAGTAAGATTTTACACATAAAAAGAAAATAACAGTGTAGAGTGCTTTTTCAGCAGTAGGTACTAGGACGTGCAGAATATTTACCCAGATCGGGAACTGATACCAAATTAGGATTCCTTGCCAACCTTTAATAATCTCCCCTGTTTTATAGGATATTTAGAACCCGTAGAATATCAATGCTTATTTCAGATTTCCAAGAGCCGAGAAAAACGAGCAGGAAAAACATTCGACAAGATCATATCCCGAAGCATGGTCTACAAATCAATAGAATCTATGCTTGAAAGGTATGTATATCTTAGTCTAAAATAGATTTAAACTGCTTTAAAAAAATACCTTTTACAATTACTTTTTGTTAGATACTCATATACTAACTTCAGGCATCATTAACAATTTGTTATTGGATATAATACCATATTAATTTCTTTATATAAACAAGCGAAACCGACGGAAGTTGTCCTGTCCCACGTCTCAAAAAACAATATCTAGTTGACCGTATTGTCAATCAAAACCATTATCGAACCCACAAAACACACAAAAAAAATTACATCAAAACCAGTCCAGCCGTTTAGGAGGAGTTCAATGACTAACACACGAACAGAAGATTTATATATTTAATGATAAATTTGTATATTATAATGGACGGCGGTGTGGAGCTACCTTAGATGGGCATTGGGTATCTAAAAACATTCTTATTACTATTACGCATTCATAGATCAACTACGTTAAAAAGTTCGACATTAGGTAAATAATACATTTACATAATAAATAAATATAAATATTTCCAGAAAATCCACACAGTAACAACTTGCCCAGTAATCCATGCTAGGTTATTCTTTATTTGTTCATTGGTGTGCAATCAAGAATTTTCAATTCTATTCTGCATATAAGTAAGTTGTTTTCTTCGTTATTTAAGATAACCTACTTACGAATAACGTCCCTCAATCTCGCTAGGTCGATATATCACCTTTACTAACAGCTACAATCAAAACGTAGTACACCAATTCCCGGGAGGGCATCACACCTCGACAAATTAGTAAGTTCAGCCGTAATATATCGGAGGATTCTGGGGGTGGAGCTGTTTACCTGAGGAATTACAACGTTAACTCAGTGTGCGTCAGTTATACGGGTGTAATGTAATTTCAGATGTGTTACTATGGGCTAAGATTCCATTTAGGACGCGTGCATTTGAGCGAAATTTTTGCCGCGCGTGAAATGAATTTGAAGAAATGTAATGTTTTCGAAATCTGAAATGTTTTATAAATGTGTAATGTAAGCCGACTTCAAATTGTTTAACCGGTAGGTATAATTTCGTGTATCACAAACGAAACCGAGAATCTCTAAACCCGTACCCAGGTACGGAATCCTAAAAAGTGTTTGTGTATGGTAAAACAGGACTTTATTATTGAGCCTTCGTTGTCTGTCTGTACGTTACTAAACTAAACATAATAAATATATAATGGGGCTCCCATATAACAAATGTTATTTTTATACAGTTAAGTGACGTAGCGCGAAGCCAGTACTTTAATAGGGATCGCATAATAATTGAAAAAAATCGCAAACCAATGAAAAGCAAAAAGGATTACCTCAACTATATTTTTTAGTTATTTATGTTTTTTCATTGAGAAATGTGTTTTAACTGTACACGGAACCTAGGAGAAAAATGAGAAGAACTCATAATACTCCTATGATACATATTTGAATATAATGGAAATCTATAACACCTTTGGCTGTTATCGTAACTGAACACGAAATCGTTATTCTGAACAGTTGTTACTTAAGGGAATAATTAGTTGCCTTACGTATCAAGTTTTTGAAGTGGTGGAATTTAAGTTTTTTTTCTACGTAAAATTGTATACACTTTATTTTGTCAGTGAAACGCAACATCTCTAAGCGTAAGTTACTTAGCAAGCAACATCTTAAAAGGTAATGCACCTGATGCAAATGGTAGTTTTAACACCGACCATTACTTACTTAAGTTACTCTTACACAGCTAATTATACATTAGGTACTTGACTAGGAAGACGTTTACGGCGTACTGTTTGAAAGCAAGCACTATATTGCACGTAACTTGCGATAATTTCCTGGCGTTAAGCTAAACTTGCAACATGGTTGCACGCTATCTTATGGCCAACTTAACAATACTGGGTATGTCCCTGGGTTTGTATCGAACGTTAAAAAATAAATATTCCTCACGAACTAAACTTTTACATGGGACATTTAGAAGAAAAAATGAGTTTAAGTTAACAAAATACAGATGACTAAAAAGTATCTATGTATATTTATATTATATTATACCAAGAATAGAAGCAACTTTGTAAGCAGCAGTCTACGATTAATCAAATAATCACCGAATATAATATTGTATGCTGAGCTCGTCAGTTTTCGCAGTCAATTAAATGTAAACAATAGTTGAATTAATACGATAAATCAATTGAAAATTGAGCATTTCTAATAATCAACATTTTCCACAGAAATGGATATATCGGAAGACCATGTCTCCTAAGGTCAATATGCGAAATCTCGACCTCACACTTCAGCCACAACGGAGTCGTCGGAGACATGTTCCATCTCATTCTCACGTGAGTAACTTTACTTCCAATACCATGCAGACGAAATTGATGGTGGTCACGCACGGTAGCCAATTTTTAGTTCTCCTCCTGTTTCCTGATACTTTTATGGTACGATGGTTTTGTGATGAATGGGGTACATAAATCATGGGACTCATTGATTTAGGGTGCATGGAAGTGGAGGGGAACTATGAAGGACGTGTTTGTAATTCTGAAATATGGCTTGACCCATCTTCATTTACTATGTCATAGATCGGTACAATGTAGCGTGATAATGTATGTCTAACACCCATAGTATGCGCAATGGTTCGATTCCCGCCGAGGTGGGAAGTTTTCATATGTTTGGAAGCACTTTCTTCGTGGCCTGGGTGTGATTAAGCGAAAAGTGGTGAATGATAATGTATAATAAAAAAACATTTATGTATGTAATATTCTAAAGTTGTGCAGAAAAAATTAAGACGAAGTAACGTAGCTTGCTTACTTCGTCTTAATTTTTTCTGCACAACTTTAGAATACTCGTTTCAACCTAAAAGTGGGGTTTATAACTTTGTAAAAAACATAAAAAGTTTATTTATGTATAGAATAGAATTGAATGTCTTTATTGCTTCAAACATGGTATAAAGGTGATAATAATTACATATAAGGTCCACATGTTTCACTAAAAACTAGCATGCAATAATTAATTAAATCTAGGATAAATAAATGTCAAAATAATTCATTAATGTCATAAAAAATATTTTCATTCAACCATTTAAATAGTTTTTTCTTAAATATATAATTATTCATTAATTTTATGTCATTTGGAATTTTATTATAAATCTTAACACACATATTTAGACAACTTTTCCTATATTTAGCTGAATGTGGAGTTTCTTTTAAAATTAGTCTATCTGGGTCTCTACACCGTCTAGGATTTCTGTCGCATGCTTTTTCAAACAATTGTACATGGTTCCTGACAAAATTTGCGATTTCATAAATATAGAGCGATGGTAGAGGTAATACACCAAGTTTCTTAAACAAAGGTTTGCACGACTCATCAGACGGGATTCCACATATTGCCCTAACACATTTTTTCTGAGCTATAAATGCCCTGTCTTTCTCTGTGCCATTGCCCCACATAACGAGACCATAGCGGAGAGCAGATTCAATGTATGCGTGGTATGATGTTATTGGTCTACATTACAAGTCTCGAACTTAGTTAGAGCGAGGGGTTGAAACTAAGAAAAAGAAACTAGGTCTAAACTAAACAATGTACTGTTACTATTAAGGCCTTTTTGAAATAAACGATATATTATATTATTATTATTATATTGCCGTTTTTAAGTCTGTTACATTTTTTATTTGTCTTAAAGCATTATACAAATTTATTTATCTTTTTGTTCACTGAGTCTATATGTGATTTCCAACCCAAATTCTCATCAATAATGTATTTTAAATTAAGTAGATCAGATGACTACTACCCTTAATACAAGCTTAAAATTAACCACGGGGCTAGATGTTGTACGGATTGTCATGAAATATTTTATTTTGTTTCAGACCCTCTTCATCAGAAGAAGAAGAAGACTTGGAAGATTTGTATTACGAAGCAGAATACCGTGGAATGGATGGAAATTGCAAGAGATACCGCAAAAAATGTCCGACTAGTCCATTGGATGACATATCCATGTTTATTGAACATTTACTTTGAAATAAATAACTGTGATTTGATTTTTATTGTTAATTATATATTTCAATCAAATATTTATACATCCTTTCATCAGTTTAACATTTAGAAAAAATTATATGATCTACTATCTTGATACTTCACCACAATATTTTTATTTAAATACCATTTTAAGAGCCATTTTACCATTTAGTTTCAAAATCCATCGCAATGTTTTTATTAGAAAGGAAATAAAGTAGCGGACATTTCTCAAGAAATCTAGGATAATATTAAGGCTCTTAGTAGTTCGTGAAGTAGAAAAATTGCTACGCAAACGAAGGCAAGCCAGCTTCTAATAAAACCATCGGCTCAGGCTGGCCATCCATCCGTTTATTACACCGACCGGTAGCAATTTAGTGGAGAGCTAATATTTACACCCGCGATACCATGGATAAACCGATATTTCGGTTACATCGAGATGAAATTGCTTTGTGAGTGATTTTAGGCAAAGGACCCAGATTGAATTTTGACGGGAGATGATGAATGGCGAATGTGCGAGCGTAATTACTACTATCTTTGCTGATCAAAAATAAACTTTGCATAGCTGATAGGAATGCAAAGTGGAGAACATTGCTGAAACTAGGCCGTCGAACTATGGATGTGCAATCGCTTTCAGAAATTTTAGCATGCAGAAAAAGTAGAGTTGAGTCGGAACTATTAACATAAAACTGTTACATACCATCTGGGTTTCTAGTGCAAGCCATTTATGTAATCTGTTTAATGGTACAATCAAAACAAAGGGATTCTCTGAACAAAACATCATCATCACCCTATTAACGTTCCCACTGCTGGGACACAGGGACTTCTCTCTTGGCGAGAGAGATTAGGCCTTATTCACCACGCTGGCCAAGTACGGGTTGGTGAATGAAATGAAATGAAATGAACAGAACATGCCGGTTTCCTCACGATGTATGCCTTCACCGTTAAAGCACGTGTTTAAAGCGCACATACATTTTTATAGAACAAAACATAGAGTGGATAGATTTTCGTTGTAGCCTCAAAAATTGCCAATGAACAGTTAAAGGAATGCGTAGGAATAATCCACACAACAACATCTAGCCGCGTGGTAAGCTCTTAGCTTGTGTTTCGTGTACTAGTCATCTGATATACTCAATATAATAGACATACATAATTATATAGATATTTTGTTACTAAACTATACATATTAAACACCCAGACCAAGGAGAAAGTGCTTGCAGAACATACAAACATTTGAACTCTCGTCGGGAATCGAACCCGCTACCGGGCCTTAGCCCACCCCGCGACTGAGGCAGTCAAAAACAAATAATCTTTGACAAATAAGTCCACTGCTTAGGTCTCTTTCATGTATTTCCAGAGGCTACATCCACCGTTATTATTTGAAAAGTGTGCAATTGTACTGTATCTAATTATAAACTACAGACTGTGATGTCATCCAATCAGGAGCAGTCTGAAAACCAGCGTTACTCCGATCCCTCTCTCGGGGAGCGGAGTAGCATTAAGCTGAGACTGCTCCTTTTTTGGTACATGGCAGCACAGCCTGGCAGCTAATTTTCTGTTTGTGGTTTTTTATGTTTTTTTTTCTTGTGTCTGTTTGTTTGCTGTCTACTGTGCTGTTATTTGTTTGTACCAAAATAAATGTATTTCATTTCACCGTGGACCTGTAAACCCGCATATCCATACTAATATTAAAAGGTACTAAAATTACTAATGTTAAAAGGCTGAAGAGTTTGTTTATTTGTTTGACTCGCTAATCTTAGGAACTACTGGTCCGATTTCAATAACTATTTCAATGGTAGATAGCCTTGTTTATAAGGAAGGCTATAGGCTTTCTTCACACAGGAAAATCCATAAGACACGGGCAACGCCGCCGTGGCGTGAAAAGCAATTTATCAATTTGCAATTTATTTACATGTATCTTAGCTTCAAACAAAAAGAGGTTATGTTAAGCATCTAGGTATATTTATGAATACCTTAACAATGCAGCAAAGCCGAGACCGATACAATATAAACAATTCATTAAACAAGAGCTGACTCTAAGACTGACCTGATTATTCGGATCGGGATGCCGCTCCGTCGGCATTGTCATGGCAAACAACGATCGGGCATAGTAAGAACTTCCGGTAACATAAAATAGGTTAGTCTCTCTGATTTTCTAAAGGTCTTTCAAATACGTCTTTGAAAATTAATAAAATCTTTTGAATATTCTTGAGTTAAGTGTCATTTGTGTGGGACTGAGAGAATAGGATTTTAGCGGCTTTGTCGGTACGATTTCTATTTTAGAAATAACATAAAAACGAATTTTAATTTAAGTTAAGTTCACTGTGGAACATTGACTATGTGCATTATACATAATACCATTATTACATCAATATATTCTTCGTTCAATATATCTTTATACTTGAATAATTATATTCAAATCAGTAGAATAGTTATCTGTTTATTTGATAATATAAAAGCGATCATACAGATTCAAAATGGTTACATTTATTGTAAATCAATTGAAAATACACACAAACCTAAACTTCATTTTTTCATAAATAAATACTTACGGTCTAATCACACAGCATCACCTAACACCCATAGAACAAGTTCAGCTTAGGTGTTAGGTGATGATGTGTAATTAACTTGTAAATATTTATTTATTTATTATAATTTGCATGAGAACTACATTCAGATGACATGCTGCTAGTCGTCTTTACTACGCCATCTAGAACTGCTGAAACGCTTGTAAAGCATTCCTTGTTTGACTTGGATTTCGGGAAACAATACAAACTTGACTATATTTCTTGACTTTTAAAAGTAAACAAAGTGAATTGTCTCCTTAAACAAATAAACTGAGTTGAATACTAACAAAAACACTTCGGAAATCTCCATTCGTCACCCTGTCGTTGACTCTACAGATGAAATTCTAAGAATATCAATTTTAAATTTAGGGAGATTGCATATTTGATTTATAACCATCTATTTTACTTCGAGGAATTGACAATATCAATCGGCAATTTTAGTCTCTACACAGACTTGTCGTTGTCTGTGTGCGTGACTTTATCTATTCTGTAAGGCAGTAGTCAATCGCAAAAGAGTTTTGTCTTGGCTCAGCGCGAAGCCTCAATGTGTGTTTAAATATAAAATTTAATGAAATTATTAACAAGTTACTATAACACGCATATTGATCCAATTAAAATATTTTGAGCAAAACAATCAAAGAGCCAGATCAAAACAGCCCTTTCCCTGCATATATACAAATGCGAAAGTTACTCCGCCTGTTACTTCTTTACTCATCCGGTAGATGAGCTTTACGCATCGGTTAAGCTGAAATTCAATAAGGAAACCGTTTCCGGAAATACTTCAGAAGAAACTGAACATCATTTCTCCGCGGGATAACTTATACCACGATGGTATAAACACAAGTAGTTAGGGTTGGGCTCGTTAGGCATGGGGGTAATGCATTAGTACTCTACAAAGAGAGACGTTTGTAAGTCTAAGCTACCCCAACCAAGAATTAGAATACCACGTTCCTGGGAAAATCAAAAGCATAAGTTGAGGAGTGGAATGCGTACAGTGGCGTAGCTACCGGTGGGCTAAGTAGGGGCAGTGGCCTGGGGCCGTCATACTACGGGCCCCCAAAGTCCTCCAGTAACGAAAAATTCAACCAACTTCAGAATCTAATTAAAATAAATTGCTAACGACAATAATAAAATAAACGTAGGTATTTCTCTGTTATTGAAATGAATAATAAAAATCTAATCTATATTATAACTTATATATTTAGTCACATGGCACGCCCCGGCTTCGCACGGGTAATTATTTTTCCGGCAATAATTTGTTTTTTTTTCTCGCCGTAAAAACCATTCTTGAACTCCAACAAACATTTTTTTTTTAAATTGGTTAAATTGGTCTAGGCTTTGTTGAGTTATGCGCTTACTTTGTGATTCATTTTTATATATAAGAAGATATCAGACCTCTAGTACCCGTAACACAAGCTTAGAGCTTACCACAGGGCTAAATGTTGTTGTGTGGATTGTTCGGCAATATTTTCTTTTTTATTCTATTGTTTAATGTAAAAAATCTTTTAATGGTGAGGAAATGTTGGGATTTTTATATTTACTAAACATGGCGTATTGGCGAAGATCTCAAACCAATCGGGGTATAGAAAAGGGTCGAGATCCTCCTCTAGAACGTTGTAGAAGCCCCTAGTGTTGTTTGCCCCAGGGCTCCTGGTCACTTAGCTACGCCACTGAACGCGTATAACATATCCTCCACAGTAATCAAAAACCGAGGCAGCTAATCAAGGCTGGAATACCTACAGACAGCCGCAGGAGACAATTAAACATGTAATTAATCGACATGTCGCTGTAGATACGAGTAAACAGGCGCTGAAGGCTTTTGTCACGTGAACTCCACGATTACATTTGTCAGGCGACGCAGAGTCAATTTGCGCGGCGGTGGTGGCTGTGGCCAAAACCAGGATTAGGTTAAGGGTGGGAAACCGGAATGAAAATTTTATAAATCTATTTGGAATACAATGGAAGGTTACTACTATTTTAGAAATCATATTCGAATAGTAGTGCCCCGCGGTGTAACCAGCGTTATGATGGATTTTCCCGCTGCATTAAATTTTACCGCGGCAAAAAGCATAATGTTATTTCTCAGCCTCTAGAGAATCTGTGTACCAAATATAATTTAAATCGGTTTAGTGGTTTTTGTGTGAAAGAGGAACAGACAGAATGAGTTTCTTTTGCATTTATAATATTAGTATAGATACAATAGTTTGTTGGTAGACTCATTAAGTTCTATATTACCTACACGGTATGCAAAGTAATTTTTTTCCGTTGTTTGTTTCCTCAGATATTTTAAACTACTCAACGTAATTTAATGCACAAATCTCTCTGTTTTCCGCGGGAGATAAAGCTGTTTATTATAAATGAGCTACACACAACGGTGAAATATCCTAACGTAAGTCTTGTAGCCCCAGAGATAAAGAGTACTTAACCGAACAAACTAACTGTTATTATAATCTTTAACGTATAGGTTTAAGTTAGAATAATACACTCAAACGTGTCTCCATTCAAATTTGCCAACTCTAATCCTCTCTAGAACACAAATAACTTTCCTAGTAATGCATATATCACCGTCAAAACGATGAGTTATCTTCTGAAGCACCACGATAGAGTGATTCGATTTCAATAACTCTGAATTTATTCTACGATTGAGAATTTAATAAGTTGGGTCGCAAAGGATTGATGGTTTTACGATAATGTAACATCTGATCTAACTGAATGTTGAAAGTGCATTTTGATTGAGGGAAGACTAAGTATTGTAATAAATCAAAGCGAGAAAGTAATAATTTGCAATTTTAAAGCATGAAATGCCAGCTGTTGCTGTAGGTAGGCACATGGTTTTTTCAGGAAGATCATAACTAAATACGAGACCTGTATTATGCTTGTTTAGAACTGGCAACTATTTTGAACTTATTGCTCCGAGAGCGTCCTATCTGTTTACCTTTTTGGAGGAATACAAAAACAATTTTGTAATTATTGATGAGTCTGTTAAAGATAATTTTAAGTTTGAACCGGAATCCAGACATGAAAATAATATCATGCTAAATTTTATTGCAAGCAACATGCTGCTATAAAATTTAGAACACTTCTTGCTGACCCAAAACATTGTTTTAACATAAAAAATATATTTTGAGATTAAAAAACAAGAATTGATTGTAGAAGGCTGAAAATTTAAATTCTATGTATTTTTCTATGCTAAATCATAATAAAGTTAATTAAAATTGTTGTGTTTAACCCTTATTATAAGGGGTAAGAAAAATACATGTTAGCATATAGCACTGAGCTACCCCATATAAAATTTCAGAAAGGCCGTTCGGAGGATCTTAGTTACAAACACTGCGACACCAGAATTTTATTGTTATTTTAAATCACACATACTTTCCTACATATTAAATTTTGAATACAATAATAAATTACTTCAAACACTGTTAAGATATACATTAAATTTTTAAATACACTTGGCTGCAAAAATAACGGGTCAGGCACTTAAACCCGAATATCTTCCGAACTACGTATGCTATCCTAATGAAACAAAAACTGCTCAATTGAGAATTTAATTATAAAGATAAAAAGTAAAAATGTTATTAAAAGATTTTACATTTTCACATGGTCTGTAATCTTGAAATCTCGATCTACTTTCTTCGACCTGTCGTTGAACTGTCATTTTTTAGCAAGCTAGTGATAATTTGTAGATGTAGAGCAACTTGTGCGCGGGCCCACTGTTAGTTGGCTATACGTATAGTCTAGTGTTGTTTGTTCTGTGTTGGAGTCATTGTTTTAGAGATGAAGTGGAAATGTTTTTTGTTTGCCCTGTAAGTACTTCTAGTTAGAGGGTTTCAATAATTTATTTTTGGATGGTGAAGAAATTGTCTGTACAAGGAATATTTTTTGCGGTTAATTTTGTCTGTTATGCATGTTAATTGACAATAGGATACATAATATCTAAGATTCTTTTTAGATTTTACACAAGACAGTATATGTATTGTGAAAATAATAATGCCTTATTTTGCGATTAGAGTATAATTGAATATGTTTTTGATTCTAGTGTCCTCTTCTTCGAGTTTTCATCAGGGAAAAGCAAACAAAAGCGAGCCCTGATATTTCCACCAACCAGTCTTTACGGGGTAAGTTTGTGAATAATGACGGCAGAGTTATGAATAGTGACCGAGCTTGATTATGCTGACAATGACTACAAATACTGGGCAGCCATAATGTTTCTCTAGATTTTGTGAGTCTTTTAAATGTCAGTTTCTTCCGGCACGATAATAGTGATGAAAATTAACCTTGCGGTAGACTGTTGAATCAAATTATTTGTATCCTACAAGGGTCAGAGGCTACAATATTTAAATGCTAGGGATCACTGGAGCATTCGGTTTTGTAGGATCTTAATCATATATAATTTATGTTTATTATATTCAGGATATAGGGAGGAGCTTAGAGCTCACCCCGGGGCTAGAATAGGGGATTAGGGGTTGTGTGGATTGTCCGATTTTTTTAAATAAAACATCGTAATTCATTTAGGATATATTGAGGTATACGAAGTTTATGATGATTGTGCCAACTGTAGATTTTTTACTGGTATTTTGGTCACAGTGCAACTGAAAAATTGCGATATTTTGTTTCATTGCCTATAAAATTCGTAAGTAGGTTTGCAGCATAGCAATATCGTTTGTACCCGAAATAATACAAATGCAAATCACGCGTAAGTCCCTTTTTAACCCCCGACCAAAAAAGAGGGGTGTTATAAGTTTGACGTGTCTGTCTGTCTGTCTGTCTGTCTGTCTGTCTGTCTGTCTGTCTGTCTGTGTGTCTGTCAGTCTGTCTGTGTCACCATAGCTCCCGAACGGATGGATCGATTTCAATTTAGTTTTTTTTGTATGAAAGGTGAGTCTTGCGCGAGTGTTCTTAGACATGTTTCATGAAAATCGGTTGTGCCGTTTAAAAGTTATGGGGGTAAGAGTTGGTAAGGAAAACCGAAAATCTGCAAATATACTAGTGTGGGGTATCAAATGAAATCGCATCGTGTCCACATTACATAATATTATGTTGTTTTACGTTTAAGGATATTATGGCATTGGAATCGGGGGTTTTTCTTAAATTTTAAATTTAGATTTATGATTGAAAGCTAAACAACTTTAGCTAGCAGTGCGGCGGTAGTCCTTTACAAAACAGGCCCTTAATTGCCTCGCAGTGTTGCCACTCTAATGAATCTTGATTGTGTATTGTTCTAGTGACCCGATCCTGCTTATTTTGTGCAGTTTATGCACGTTTTCCATGTTTTACACCACCCAGCCAATCAGCATGACATTAACAAGGATTTTCCATTTTCGTCGTCTTAAGTCAAAATTTGTAACTCTACAAAAATAATAGTCCTTGTCATAAGACACAATAATCCCTGGTATCTAAGACGTAGTTTTCTGGTAGTGACAATTTTATTTCAAAATATCTATAGAAGTAGATTATTTGACCGTAGAAACTAAATATTCCTAAATGAAAATAGTAAATTAGCAAACACAGACCAGGTATTATACTGCAAAGATAATTGAGAAACTTTACGGTGGTCATAGGCCGTTTTTCAACCGATAATAAAAGGAGCTGGTTCTCAATTCGACGCGTATATTTTTGAATGTATGTAAATTTTCCTGAATAGTCTCATTTTGGTGATTCTATGTTGGCCCAACATAAAAAATTCCAACCCTTATGGTAGGAAAACAGGTTATAAAGGTTGTTTGTTCATTTACTATTTTGAAATGTATGATGACGTTTTTTGGTAAATTAATTGCAGATATCAATCTAATAGATAAAAACTTGGTAGCTTAAAGAAAAACTTCATTATACTCTAACTTTTCAGTTTTTCGGCGGTAAAATATTTTTAAGTATTTTTAGAATATTAGCAATGTAAATGATCATCGTATATTAACTTAGTTGCTATATTAGTAACTATGTGTGAATATGATTTGACGCCAAAATCAACCGTATCGTTTTCATTTATTTTAATATATCTAGTATCTCTTTCACAGCAAATATAACAAACTTCTCACAAGCTAAAACCTATCAATTCAACATACATACCCTCACAAAACATAACCCTCCTCGCGCAGTGGGTAAAAATATATTTCCAGCGGCTAAAATTATGTTGTTATATGTTCCAGACGTTCGTGGCTATAGCAGTGCCGATCGACATTCCGGACAAGAACGTCTTCGTGTCCTACAACTTCGAGTCGAACTACAGCACTCTGAATAACATTACAGAGATTGACGAAGTTATATTCCCCAATCTGCCAGTAAGTCATTATCTGAGTACTGCCTTTCTCTAACCTCCAGCTAACTCCTCTTTATTTAAATAAGTATTTCTTGGTAAAGGTCGGTATTAAGGATAAAAGTTCTTGTAGTTTTCCTTCCTTTCTAACTTTGTAGATAAAGGAAATTTCAAATGGAATTGAATGAAATGAATGAGTGAGAATGAAATGAATGGATGATAATGAAATGTAACACGAGTATAACGTTTCCTCTGGACTTATCAGATCATTGTAGCTGTGTTCAATACCAATAATCTTAGAGAATCTCATCAATCTGGAGTGGCTACGCGGACATGTTTCTAAGCACCACAGTCTGCCATTCTAAACACACACAGACAACGCCAATACTAATTCATTTTACGATCACGTCACTACGCATGCAAGCAAACATCAAAATTATTTAACACTGCCTTATCCTCGGTTACATTCTCCAAGACTAAAATTATCATTTACTAGTTTTTTTTAAATAATAATAAATCATCTTACGGGTAGACGCAAACTAATTGTGTGTTCGTTCTTTCAGGTGGTAAGCTCTCGTCAAAGTCGCAGTATAACTAGAGAATTAGCCTACACGGTATTAGAAACAAGATTCAAGGAGTAAGTTTTTTCTTTTGAATGATAATAGATGTTCACGATCTCAGAATAAATTTAGTCAATGGTTAAAATATCTCTAAATTTTTGCTCTTTATTTTTCTCAGTTTTCAGTTGCCTAGCTCTCTAGGCAACTGAAAACTGACAGTAACTGACGTAAAAATATTTATTTTTATTTATTTAAACCATTAATTAATATATTCGGAGATAACCAGAGATAACTATAACAAAACTGAAGTTAATTTATTAAACGCATATTTTTCAGGAATGGAATGAACGGTAGAGAGTGTATGTTGAGAAATATCTGCGAGGCGGCCGAAACGCCACTACACCACAACGGTCTTCTGGGACACATAATGCACATTATATTTACGTAAGTACATTATAATACTAAGGGCAATGCCAGTGTTTACCTTTTTGTCAATAATACTCGTGACAATGGTTAGTTATGTCAAGAGCGATCTCGCTTTGAGTGAAATAGGTAGCTATTTTTTTAACCAATGTCTATCTTTACCCGGATATGGTTAAATAGTACCTTACTTAACCATATCCGGACTTAGACGTTCACTAAACTTAACCCATGAAAGTTTATCAAGTTTTTACTGGTACACACTCGTTTATAAGCTGTTGAAGGCCTTAAACAGTATAAAATCATTTCAGAAGCGAGACGTCCTCAGCTAAACATAGGCTTACCTTACAGACGGTGACCTGGTTGAGACTGATTCACGATACTTGAGGGGTCTACCTTAAGGCTGAAAATAATTAGGATGAAACGATCCGATATGCACATAATATAGATTTTAACAAATAGATATAACTATGAGTAGATCTCAGTTTCAGTTAAAATAACAAAACTTATTTATTTCCAGCCCTTCATCATCCCGAGAAGAAGGTCTGCATGACGACTACTACATCGCTGAAGCCGAGGGTCAGAGAGGAAACTGTGACCGCTACTTCGAAGACTGCCCATACAGCCTATTTGATCTGATCACAAGACTTGTTGAGATTCGATCTGGATGAATTGGAATTGAATAAAGGATTGATTAGATAATATTGCTTTAAATTTATAGCGGTACATATCAGCTATCAACATGAATGATAAATATGCTACTTAATTTTATTAGGTTTGTAATGCATATTAATATTGGTCTCAGTAGGAATCCAACTTACTAAATCAAGAAGACTTTTGGACGAAATATGTCAAATACCAAGCCATAAGCCGATACATATAGGTGTTATTGCTTCTGAATGGTAAAGTTACATCAGATTCTTTGGTGTACTTGGTCTCATGTTAAGCTCAAGTCCTCACACCACAAACCATGTGATGAAACCTTCCTGCTCCTCATTGTCAAAAAAGACAACAAGTCCATTTGATAAATAGCTAAAGGCTCTTAAAGTCTTACTAGACTTGTATGAATATAAATTCCACTCATGCATCTAAAAGCATTGACTGTCGTATATCTTGCGCAGCATGCCAAATCGAATAACTAGAGATCTTCGCCGAACGTTAAGAAATAATATTCCCGTCACTTTTCTTATTGAAAAGCATATCGTGTCATACAACATAAAACCTTCGATATTTCGAGCGCAGCAGAACATTTTTGGGATATTATTCAAAAATAAAATTATAACATATATAAGTTCTTAGTGCTTTATTTAAAGATTAAATTCTAACTCTACAAAGTTACAAAATAGTTCATAAATGATAAATTCACAGCCGAAATTATTTGACACATAAAATACCTATCCTACTTTGGCTACAAGTGCCTCACTTAAGTTCTAATAACTTAAGTTGTAATGAAACTTCATAACATGTCACCGACATAACTCAATAAATAATTTATTTTGGAATTAATTTCCAAAATAAATTAGTAACTATCTTTGCATTATGTCACGAAAGTAAATTAGTAGGTACTTATTAGTAAAATTAAAACAGATATTCTTTGGTGAAGTTAGGTAGATGAGTATTATATTGGTTATTAGTATATAGTCTATCTTAGTTATCAAGATATTGTTTATAGAACAGTAAGTCCCCTTATACTAAAATCGATTAGCGTATTTAAAAATGTTATTCAAAAACTACGGTGCTATATTATATTGAAATTGATAGTAATTATATTCAATAAGTACCTGAATCATATTGTTTTTTTATCCGCTAATCTTTTACGTAAATTTGTTTTAAAATCCAAATCCAAACGTTATTTTATTTTGGGCTGTTAATTTAACTGACAATACCGATAGTTTCAATGTCCTTCGGATAGAAGAAGTTGTTTTTGCGCATGGGGATGGAGGAGATCTGCTGGTCCACCGGCACCCTGGTGTCGTATAGAGACGGGGATTGGAAGATGATGCCGAAGGTGCCAACGAAGCAGGCGATCGTGAACAGCCAGAGGAAGAAGCGATCAAGCACCATGGACATGAACTTCCAGTCTTCGACAACCTGTGGACAAAAAAAAAGATAAGAGACCTTAATCTTCATTTTATTTATTTATTTATATTAATTAACACGGTTTGATATCAATTACATTAATTAATTAATTAAATAATAGATTAGTACGTAAATTCATAAACATCATAATCAAATAATTATTATAGAAGAGAAAAATGATATAATACTAGATACATTTTATAAGTCAAGTAAAATTAAAATATAAATTCATTATAATTCTAGATTAAGTTCACAGAAACATAGAAATTTGTATTGTTTTTATTGTTTAAATTCCCTTTTTAATCATAAGCGAAGCTTGAGGTCTAGTGGAGTAAACGACTTTATGTTCTAAAACAATTTACATGGAAAAAACACCGAACGCATACTATCGTCTGTAATCGTATACCATTTCATCGTAGCAGTCTTGGGGTAAAACTTAGCCTGGTTTTTGTGTGTTAATGACAGATTGGCACGTAGAAATCTGTATGGACGCTTTTAGAATAACGCCGACCGATCAGCGCTGACAGTTTTTGCATACAGATTGCTACGCGCTGAACTGTGAGCGCCGATGATGAGCGTGACACTAAAATCAGCCACACGTTCAGGTAAGAGACCTTACAAGATTTTATTATGTCAAAGCAAATTTATCCAAAACCATATTTTATTTTTTATCAAATACGCGATCTATTTAGGTTGTTAGCCTTTTATTATATCTTATATCTTTTATTTTGATATGCCTTAATACAAGACCTGTGAAATATAATAAATCTAAATTTAAAATTTAAGAAAAAAACCCCCGATTCCAATGCTTTAAATTCCTTACAAGTAAAATTAACCATAATATTTTGTAATGTGCACACAATGCTCTTTCATTTGATACCCCACTCGAGTATATTTTCAGATTTTCGGTTTTCCTTCCCCACTCTCACCCCCATAACTTTTAAACGGCTCAACCGATTTTCATGAAACATGTCTAAGAACACCCGGGCCAAACTCACCTTTCATACAAAACTAAACTGAAATCGCTCCATCCGATCGGGAGTTATGATGTCCCAGACAGACAGACAGACAGACACGTCAAACTTATAACACCCCTCTTTTATGGTCGTTGTTTTTAAAACAGATATGAAAAGTATTATCACATTATTTAGATCCTCGCTCATCAGTTGGCAATATAGTTGTGCTTTAGAGTGCTTTTCCGACCAAAACGGTGCTAGGTTGCTGAAGAACAGTTTGTTATTAAGCAATCTGGACATTCCACAAGTCACGTAGGTACCATGCAGCTGTTATTCAAATTTCAAATTCAAATTCATTTATTCCTTTTTGATACAAAAGTACACTGGGAAAGGTCAAATTAGTACAATTTCACTTAAATAATGTTCACATATTAAGTTTACAACTATTCTTATAAATTGAAATTATCAGCTAAAGCCTCGTCAATATTATAATAAGACCTAGATAATAAAAACATTCTTATTCTTATACTGTATTCCTTAAACTCTAGATTCCGGTAGTCAAGTGGTAATTTATTATAAAATTTTATGCATAAGCTTATAAAACTGTTTCCCAACTTAGCTAGTCTAATGTTAGGCATATTAACATTTTCTTTAATGCGTGTATTGTAATTATGTAAGTCACTTTTTTTTTCATAATTGTCTACATATAGTTTAGCATAAATTAAATTCTGAAAAATATATTCACAAGCAAATGTCATAATTCCTAATTCCTTAAATCTAGACCTACAAGATTCCATTTTATTGATTTGCAATATAAACCTAATCGCTCGCTTCTGCAACAAGAAGACCCTGTTTGATTGTGACGCATTTCCCCAAGCCAGTATACCATACGTCATCAACGAGTGAAAATACGCATGGTACACTGCCTTGGCGCATCGTATATCACTTAGTTGCCTTATAGTTTTAACTGCGTATGCGGCTGATTTTAGTTTATTGACCAGTGATTCAATATGCGCTTGCCAAGTAAGTTTACTGTCAATTTTAATTCCTAAAAATTTTACATCTTTAACAACATTCATGGAATATCTTGTGATAGTCCTCTGTACAGATTCATCTATAACTTGCCTATTCCCTAAAAAGAAACGAATAATATTAGTTTTGTCCATATTTAAGAGAAGATTGTTAGCTTGAAACCATTCATTTATGAGCATAATTACTTTATCAAGTTTCAGAGAAACATTTGCTCTGTGTTTGTCACTAACGATAACTGTCGTATCATCAGCAAATTGCACAATGTCCGTTTCATTTTCTATGCACGTCACAAGATCATTAATATATATAATGAACAACAAGGGTCCTAATATGGAGCCTTGAGGAACTCCCATTTCTATCGAACCAAGTTTAGATTTTACCCCATTACATTCTGTTATTTGTACTCTATTTTTAAGATACGATGTCATGATGGAAAGTTCTTTTTTGCGTACGCCATAGTGATGAAGTTTTGCCAGTAAAATGTTGTGATTGACGCAATCAAAGGCTTTTGAGAGATCGCAAAATAGTCCGTAAGTCGTTAAGTTAAGTGTTTGATCAAACGTATCTACAGAGACGTACTGCTTCAAAGTAAAGCACCCGTATCTCAAAGGCAACATTCTCTTAATCAGTTTCACAACTGCAATTCTGGAGCATTAATGGAAAATGTATCGCAACGAGAAATTGCGATTTCAATTGGCACTCATTGGAAGTTCCAAATCTCACCGCAATGTTGACAAGCTGCGTTCCAAAATTAGATCTGCCATGTGGCGATCAGTGCTTGCTCTGTTGGCATGGCTTATCCAGCAATTATGAACTAAAATTTACCTTTATTTTGTAGCCTTTTGCCGGCGGTATTAGCCGCAAATGGCTTCGCTTTGGCAGATTTAGCGAAAATGTACAAGTCAGTGCTACAAGAATGGTACAACTACGTACCATTCGGGTTGGTCCACTTTCTACTAATTTTCTGAATTAGTTATGAAGCAACCCATTTTTTGCCTTATTTCTCATTGGTTACTAAAAAGGTATAAGAAGTGGGATTTTTTTACTGGCACCAACCCAACCCACGTACTTGGTCGATATATTTGAAAAGGCTTTGCATTTGTTTTAATGTTTGAAATTACGTTTTAGGTATGAAATGAACTTAAGGTAACTCAATGTTTTATTGTTTAAATTGATTTTTTTTTTCTTTTTCTATTAGCTGTTGTTTGTGTCTATAGATGTTGTGCTCGCCTCTTATGGGACATAATTATCATAGTATTTTTTTTTATGCCTAACTAGTTTTGAAGAAATATTGTTATAATGTGCTTTTGGCAGTGCGTGATTAAAAAATAAATAAATAGAAATGACTTCACCATTTCGGCTGTAAGGCCAACCGCTACTGGACCCTGTTATAAGCTTCAGTCAAAGACTTCCAGTTATATCGGCTGGATCAATAATTTACTTACTTTATTAAATTCTTTCTAGTTAAAAATTCAGTGAATTCTAAATTTGTTTTCGTCTTCTCTATATTACGCAGCTATGTCTTACAAATCGTTCAATTTCAAAGAAATAGCACATGAAAGAATGCAAATGAATGAAATGAATAATTCAAGACTTCAGGTATAACCGAGTAAAATGAATGTAAATTTCTCCAACAAGCAACTGAATTCGAATGGGAATTGATTGGGTTATTAGCCGTCAATTTTTATCATAACTTTGATTTATTTCTTATAGGTATCATAAACATTGGTTAAGTGGCATCAAATTAGGAAGCAGTTTTTTTAAGTCTTGTTAATTTTGCTCAAGTAAAACTGAATAGACCTAAAGAGTAACGTAGTAAAAATGGACATTTAAGTAATAAGAGACAAAATGTCCAGTACAATTTTTCCCCAGCGGCAATAATCTTATAATTCAAGATTCGTGTTGCACTTCAAGACTCCAGCAAAATCTTATCCTCGAAATCGCTTACATTGTCCTCAAGAAAGTAATGTAATTCATCATAAATGCAAACACTCCATTTCATTTCGCCCAGTGGTATCACCACTCTAGGTACCACTGTATATGAAAATGTTCTGTGAAAATTCTGCTTAAAATAAATAGCTATTTTCTCGGACGGACGCCACGGGAGTTGCCTGCAAACTGATATATTGTATGTATGCAGCGGTAGACAACGGAGCCGTGGAAACGTGCTTCTGTAGAAAAGCGCTTTTGAGACTACTTGAACACATTATAAAGCTTGAAAATGCGTTTTTTATTTCGCGTTATTTTGCTTTGAGTCAGGAATTATATTCCTGAAGTATTCTTGTGATAACAAAAACATCATTATTAATAACTAGCGAGGCCAGTTCCGGCTTTGCACAGATACTAAAACCTTATTCTTGTTTCACTAACACATAACAATAAAAACTGCTCAGTAGTTTTTGAGTTTATAAAAAACATAGTGACAGACAGACGCTGCGGAGTACTCTAATTTACTATCAGTATAGATATGTTATATTATTTATGATCATCATCATCACCCTATTAACGTTCCCACTGCTGGGACACAGGGACTTCTCTCTTGGCGAGAGAGATTAGGCCTTAATTCACCACGCTGGGCAAGTGCGGGTTGGTGAATGTCACATGTCCTTCAAACTCTTTTAAAGTTCTCAGAACATTCCGGTTGCCTCACGATGTTTGCCTTCGCCGTTAAAGCACGTGTTTAAAGCGCACATAAATTTCTCAAGAAGAAAAATCCAGAGGTGCGTGGCGGGGTTTGAACCAACGACCTTCGGAATGAAAGTCGAGTGTTGCCACTTAGCCAACACGGCTTTTTTAATTATTTATGATACTTTAAGGTATTTTTCTGCTGGTAAAATTAGTCAATTTTTATAATATAGACCTGTCAACTGACAACTGTCTATGACTGACTGACCAAGATTGCTCTTTATATGTATATCAATATCCAATTGACTTATTCTTATACCTAATTACATGTCATTGCTTACTACATAAAGATTTTGTTTTAATAAGATAAGATTTTATTTCTGAAGGGAATCAAGCAGTTTGTGTTATGACAACAGGTACCAAAGATTTTCATCGATTGATTCCGTGGTGCAACTGAGTTAGATTAGAGCCGTTTTATATTTATTGTGTTAACGAAAACACCATTTTAGACGACGAGGTAACGAGATAAATATTAAATCGATTGCGAAAATTGTTAATGATTATAAAATATTTATTATTATAGCATTTATAATAACTGTTTGTTTTCGAATTAAAATACCGATAGCCTAAATACAGTCACTATTGAATTCTCTATAAAAGGATTTACGTTGATTGGTTTAAAATCAACGCTAACCACTTGAATGTGCATTGTCTAGTATAAATTTCTGTATTGTCTGTACTGAACTGGGAATACAGTACATGGTAAATGATTAGTTCGTAGATTTATGCGACCTGCTCCAAAGAGATTGTGTTTTATCTGCACTACGGGCCCGCTACAGGCCTTGAATTTCAAATTTTTCTTATGAATACTGTCAAGTGGAACGGACAGTAAAATGAATAATAGTATGAAAATTTTATTTGGCATTTATCAAAATTTTATTTCGAAGGTGTACTTGGTAAGATAACTCTTAAAAACATATATTTTTTCCTAGATTATGTAGAAAACAAAGCCATTGTATTTTTGTCTGTGATAAATTACATAATGACATTGGGTGACAAATTTTAATAGCCGAATAGTTATATGTAATTCGTTGTATATTCGATCTTAGATTTAGTTAGAATTTTTTTACTGGACTATTAAGCGTAGGTCTAGACGCCGACGAGATGCCTGAATGCATAGCCGATTGATTTTGCTAAACATTGTGGTGGGTGCAGGGCGCGTCTAGCCAAATCTAGGAATATGTTGTGTTAGGCAGATATGCATTTATTTAGGTACAACAGACAATTACATGAAAAAGAATTACTTAAGGTACATTTAAAAGTGATTTAAAAAAAATAGAACGAAAGAAAAAGAAGTACATTTCCTACTAAATATAGGAAATTAACCTAAAACAAAACATCACAATTAGGAATAAAAAAAATTAAGACACACATTAATTATAAAAAGTATTATTCAATTCTTGAATAAATTAGGTATTATAAGCCCACATCTACCTCAAGGCCTCTCTTTAGAAGAGACCAGTTGAGTATCACTTGTTGCCACCTCAAACCCATATCCCCAACAAACGCTCTCCCGAACATATTATAACTTCACGCTAATCTACGAGAGGAAATTGTCTTTGAACGTTCTTCCGTAAAACCGCCCTTCAAAGGAAAAAACACTTGAAACTTTTGCCAGTACAAAAGCGTGGAGATTATAACGAGGACGAGATATTGTGGAAACAATCATGCCATTACTGTCATGTTTTGTTGAAAAGATAAAACGATTGCGATATTAAACCTCACAAAACCCGTCGAGATATTTTTATCTTTCAGTGAAACGAAAAATATATCTTGTTTTTATTGTACACGTATGTATTGGACTTTTAACAGCCATCATCTTAATTCAAACTAAGCAAAGCTTGTTTGTAACGAACTGCTTAAATTATTATTATCAAGAATACTTTATTACACAAGAAAATAAAGAATTGTACAAAAGGTAGGCTTAATCCCAAGGCATTTTCTACCTGCCAACCTCAAACAGGTTTTAAATAAGAATATCGCGCGCAAGAATGTACAAAAATTGCTTAATCTACAGAGTTAAGTTATAATAATTATCAAAAAATAGGATAACTACATAAAATGCACCTTGACCTAAACTCAAAATTTATAAAATACAAATATTGAAAACTTTACCTCAAATTATTAAAAAATAAACCGGATATGTGAGAATTGAACAATCTGGTCCTACGTTGGTAATAGAAACCTCTACCAGCTGCTCACGTCTTAAACCCAACATGGAACCACTGAGGTCATCAAACAATTCATATTTCCATACATGCCTATACTTGCAACTAAATAACTTTAAGCAGATATGACCTCTTGCATTCGCCGTAAGTTTCCTGGCGGAACTATGATCAGAACACTTTAGATGTCAGCCGCAGGCAACATCAGTCGTTAAACCTCGCCGGAGGGAACATAAATTCAGGCTGTAAATTCACCCTTCAATAATGTTCATCATTCCTAACGTCGGGTCTTAAAACACACCGTATATTCATAAGTTTACACTAGTTTATTACCTACTAGGCAGAGAGAAACGCTAGCGGCCTAAGTAGAGATTATTATTGAATGATGACTATGATTTATAATCTACCTATTAAAACTTGATGCGAAAACTCTAAATCCCATTTTGGGGCAGTTGCGCAACAAAGCTGATATAACAAAAGAACAAAAATATTACATAAGGATCTAATTCCTTCCGATTCCTACAAACGTAGAGGAAAAAGTTTGTTTGTGTATGAAAAGATGATATAAGAGAAAGAAAGATGTGGCAGTCTAATGATGCCTGCAAAGTAAAAAAAAACAAATAACGAAGTTAGAAGCCTCCTTGCATCCGTTAAAAGGCCACTAACCAAGCAATCCGCTATGTTCAAAACTATAAATTCAAGACAAGCGCCCCATTTGAGTTCTTTAAGGGCACAAGGGTTCAATTAAATTGTGCCTCTTAAAACAAGAAAACAAACTCGCCCTGAATTGGCTGCTTAGCATAATTGCCTGGTATTTTCTTCTGAAAGTTCGAAGGACGGATCGATGTTGTCAAATGAATCCGAGTGCTTTACTTTATTGTTTGAGTTTATGAGCTAGGGGCACCTTTGTCGTTTCGTTTAACTAAGGTTATCTACAAGTTAGTTACCAAGGGAAGCTCATTATTATAATTATATTATTGAAGTATGACGTAAACGAAATAAAAAGATAATACATAATATACAGTCTCCAATCCTTACAAATTCAATGATCAAATCATTTCGAGCTAAAATTTAGTACTTAAATTTAGTAATTTACTACAGATTTTATATATTTTGTATAGATTATCTTGTGTGTTTTGGTGTAACATTTTTAAAGTAAGAAGTTTCTAAAATATGAGTAATTTATCAACGTAGATGGTTTTTTTGTAGCTCATAACATATATACAAAAATATTTTGGTGCTTAACTTACAAACAAAATTTAAACTCAATCTGTCACAACAAACCAGACAAGAAGATTTTTTTCAAACCAAAACCCTTAGATAAAACTTTATATTTTCTAAAAGTCAATAAAATATAAGTTTACATATTTTATGTAAACTTTGTTACTACGAACAGAATAGATAAAGAAGAATAACCAGAGAATAAACACTTAATCGTAATACAGTACGCCATAAAACTAAGAAGTTACCACTTAATATCCTTCCTATGCAAGTACACATAAATATACTAAGATGCACTGTACCGCCGACTAGTAACAGGAAAATTTTAAAATTCCCTTCACACACAAGACCTATATTTCCTTTATACAACAAGTATAGAGGAGTGCGTTCACTCTAAGCTAGTTGGTAAAGAAAGCTTGCTAGTTCACAAGAATTGGCACTTGTTGATGAATTATTTATTAGGCACTTGTTGATATAAATGAGAACTATTGTCTGCTCATTGTAATTATTTATAAATAAGTTTAAAATTTATAATAATAATAATAAATCATTTATTTCAGGCATCTAAGGCCCATATAAACATATTATACAGCTTATAGACTAACATACATAAAAATATAAATCTTATAAACTAAAATAAAGTGTCAGCATCGTGGATCATCTGTTAAGGCGGTGTCGCCTTGCAGTGTAGGCGACCGATATATATATATTCATATTATAATCAATTCAAGTGAAGTTACTTACCAAAACCAAACCTACCTACCAAAAAGACTACGTGGATAATGTATAACAGTCGGTGGATGGCCATTACTCCGGAAAGCTGAAACCAGTGGGCCAGCCCAGACAAAAGACAATGTCGCGAAACACAGATATATAGGGTAGATGAGTAAAAAGTGATAGTTATTCCGTCATTTAATTATACTTAAAAAATTTTGTGTTGCTAACGATCAAAGAAGACAATACAGTGTATAGAAGTTTCGCGTGGCGTAATGCTTTCGAACAAAATGTATACGTCACTCCGGAACTTTGATAGTCTATATCTTGGCACTTTCTTATTAGATTGATGAAGCAAAAAATAGGTGTCCCGTATTTTTGGACGGGCTAACAGACGTACTAAATAGAATAACTATGTTTTAAGTAGTCATCATTGCTATTCTCCGTTCTGCGTCATATACCTACTTCAAAGCTATTCTTTCCATAAAAAACACCACCTGTATTTCTAAACTAAGTTATTTTTAGCTAGCTACTATCCCTGTCTAAACGCTCGCCCCTAAAGCCTGCACTATGTAAGCCCGCATACATTGCTGCTTATCCTTACATCCAGTGCTCACGTGACGGCATAAACTACCTATGTGTATGGAACACCAGTAAAAATCCATCCTAGGTGTATCGAAACATCTCAGAATAGCATTTCCTGGTAGCTCTAGGGGATGGCGGTTGGTTGGCTCTCAATAGGGTTTGTTGGTTTCTGTAGCGTACCGGATATTTTCCAAAAACGTATTTTATTTCGTTTTATCGAACTTACGTGTATCGAAAGAGAAGTTAGAAAAGAAGATTCGCGAGTTGTAACTTTAATATTTCGTCCGTTTATTTGCTTTTGTAAGTATTGAATGCGACTGGTGAGTTTAGTAGAAGAACGAGGTAACGACGTAGCCAAAGAGATTAGCTCGATGAAATGGCAATGATCACGTAGCGGGGATGGTCGTTGGTTTGCAAAATGCAAGCTTAAGCGTCAACCAACTACTTAAGCAGATGATTTTAAAGTTGCTGTTTAAGCCGTGGTTGGTGTGCACGCAGCTTTACACAGAGATAACTGGGTGTTAAATATGTCTACTATTATTAAGTATATCAGATGTCTAGTACCCGTTACACGAGCATAATTTACATTTATATATTTATAGCTGTTTGTAGTTTTTTATGTTATTTTTCTTGTGTCTGTTTGTTTATGCTGTCTACTGTGCTGTTGTTAGTTTATGTACCAAAATAAATGTATTTCATTTCATTTCATAAAGCTTACTACGGGCCTGGATGTTGTTGTGTGGATTGTCCGTAAATATTTATTTGTTTTGATTTATTTATTTAACTGTTATCAATGATGATGTTTGTTAAACAGTGGACCTTCCACGGCTGAAATTAATAAAACATTTTGCAAGTTGTTTTCACCTGAAACCATTAATTTTACTGTTTTTGTGATAGACAGGCCAAACAGTTCAAGACGGGGCTATTAATTGAAGCGTAAATATTATTTTACCTGAAGATAGACCCACGTAAAAGTAACCAATATCTAGACAATTTACCGTATAGAAGTGATACTCCCGCACTGTCGCAAATACTACTTATAATTATGTTTGAATATTTGGGGCAGGACCTGGGGTGCGATGGGGACTGCAATTATTATTATTAACAGATGGATTGGGAAACAATATGAAGACGGTTAAGAACCATTTTAATTGTATAATTATTGTTGTCGCCATTTTTTTTCACAATCAACGCAAATCAAGGATTCTTCTTTTATCAAGATGGGAGGTCGAAAGTAGTGTAATTTCAATGTGTCATATTTTTTAATTATCTTTAGTTTAAGGATTGGCAATGGTATATTTAACTTTGATCTAAATCGTTTTTAAAATATTGTGTTGGATTTTATGAGTTTGATACACAATCTTTTTATTTAGTCTTATTGAAGAGTCGTGTGGCGCACATAAGGGAGTTCTAAGTCCAGCAGTGGACTACAGGCTGATGATGATGATGACGATTATTGAAAAGATAAATACATTAGAGATTATTTCCATATAAGCCTACATTCTGCAATCGAAAAATTACAAAGCAAGTTCTTCAATGGTAAAACACTTGGTACAAATAGGTATACAATTTGCTATCTTTTAAAATACTACACAAACATAGTTATACCTCTAATGTTTCTTCTTAATGCTTGTAGATGAAGTAGATTTAGATTTATTAAATACCTCAACCAAGCGTCTTAAACACTGGTTGAGTAGTTTTTTCTTTGTGTAAATATTTATTGTAACTTAGTTTGTAGTTTACACCAAATGTGCTCTTTTTCCTATTCGACTGTTTTATATTAACTTTTTCTTATATCTGTGGAAACTTATAATTAGCCGTTAGTTACACACTGTGTTTAGTATTTAGTTACCTAGCTGTTAGTTTTCCTAAAATTATAAAATAAAATAAAATATTGTGAAGGCGTTTAAAGGGCTTATGAGTTGCGTTTCTACGTCCAAATAATCTTGAGTCTGTTTGTCATTCAAGGGCTGCCCGTGCGAGATAGGGCTCTGCCATTAGTTCGCAAACAAAGTAAACTGTACATTTTTACGCTTTTCTCAACGGGAATATCAATAGAAATACCGAGGCAGTCTAATATATTTATAGATAAAAAATTATTTATTGGGATGTAACATCAATGGTTGGTTGTTAAAAAGCCGTGTTGGCTAAGTGGGAGGACACTCGATTTTAATTCCGAAGGTCGTGGGTTCAAACCCAGCCACGCACCTCTGGATTTTTCTTCTGGAAATTAAAAATCAACCTACTTCAAGTATAAGTAATTAAAATTTAAAATAAATTTAAAAATACCTATTATTTTATAATGAGCACATGATGCGCATTCATTTGATAACCCACTCAAGTATATTTGAACACATTTGGATTTTCTTACCCACTTTCACCCCCGACGACTTTTAAAAGGCTTAACCGATTTTCATCAAACATTTATAAGTCGCCTTTAATACAAAAATTACTAAATTGATATCGCTTTATCCATTCGAGGGCTAGGATTCCACAGACAGACAAACACATTAAACTTATAACACCATTATTTTACGGTCGAAGGTTTTTACCTTTGCCAAGCAAGCCAAGCATTAAAGGAATGAAAAAGGGAATATAAAAAACCAGTTACGGAGAACGAAACTGTGTTAAAAAATATAAGAGTAGTGTAGTCATCTTCTTATATATAAAAATTAATCGCAAAATGTGTTGCTAAGCGTATAACTCAACAACACCTGGACCAATTTGGCCAATTTTTTTTTAAATGTTCGTTGGAGTTCTTGGATGGTTTACGGCGAGAAAAATTCGAATAATTGCCGGGAAATTAATTTTGAATTATTACCCGTGCGAAGCCGGGGCGGACCGCTAGTATCCATATAAAATAAAATAATAAAATAAAGATTGTTTTGCGTCATAAAAAAAAATCATATGTATATAGGTACACACTTTCCTATGTACTACACTTATAACTATTATGACGACTAATGTACGCTACTCGATGTTATTCCACGGTGGGGCGTTATATCCACCACAGTAGTACCGATCTTCCAAAGCGCCATGCCAGGTAAATGAAATGCGCGCGCAGCACGTAAAATAAGGTAAAAGATGTCAAAAAAGCATTTTATGAGAGGTTAAACAATTATATTATATATATTGTCGAATCGAAAACCATTTATATAAAAATTATAAAAAAATACATAAAAGATTTTTCTTTTCTACCAAACAATAAAAAATAAAACAAAAATATAGTTCCACATAAACACACAAAGATAAACATATTATTTGCTAGAAAAACTGCAACAGATTACTAGCAGATTAGAACTATGGTAAGTTAATTAGTGGCATCAAAATTCACAAATGTTACCTGGGAATAGCACTAATCACTCAATTACCCATATCAGTGAACCAAACGCCAATAAATCTTATTACAAACCGGACGTTAACTGTAAATCAAATTCTACCTACAATTCAGAGCCTGGCTATGTCCCAAAGCATCATGGTGATTTTGGCAGTACAAATGATGGCTTTAATGTAGCTCAAACCAACGGATACTTTGCCAGATATTATTGCCAACTCTAAAAATGTATAACAACCAAATTAAAAATATTCCCATCGCCTATATTCCTGACTAGCTTCCTTCGCTGCTTCGTTGCCCGCCTTTTATAAATAATTCACCGATATCTTATTATTTCTTATACCATCAATCGACCAGTCATCTTCCTGCCCTCGGCCAGTAAAGTATTATTATTATAAAATATATTACTTTCGTTGCACATTAAATGAGCACAGTCAAAGTCAAAACATTTATTTCCTTATAAGCACAGGGCATACATAGACAGGTCAACTTAAATAAAATAAAAATAAATGTTTTAAACAAACATTATCAAGGAACAAACATTGTCTTGACAGTTCGCTTCAATGTTTCACACTTTGTAACGAGGTGTGGTCCAAAGGGTAGCAAGTTCACGTATAAGAAGCTTATTCACAAACTATGACAAGGGTTGAATGAATTATTATTAGAATACAGTCTTCGGAGGGGAATTCAACCTCTTAGTGCGCACAAACAGAAGAGTTCTTAAAAAAGTGCTTATTTTAGGAACCAAAAAGTAGTTTAGTAAGTGGTTTCGTAATTTTTTACAGCTCTACAATAATTCTATACAGGGAATTAACTGCAAAATCGATACAAAATCGCTTTTAATAAAGCACGCAACGAGTACCGAAACGCCATCATGATCCGGATGGCTTTAAAATTTATTTGCCCCCAGGGTGCTATTTATACATCCGCCTCAAAAATGAACAGTGGTTATCGCAGGCTAAAAAACGTGGATAGAATAATTTTCGCGCTAAAGTGGAATAGTACTGGTATAAGGCTTGGTAATACGAGTATGAGGCCGCTTTTTGACTGCGCGCTCACTCTCCTTTATCCTATGATGGGTAAGAAGCGTGGGCTAAATTGTGAATATTAAATTTAGACCTTGAAATAAATCATTATCATCATAATCGCTGTAGGCCGTTCACTAGACATAAGCCTTTCCCATAGACTTAGACATGACGGCCTCTGTGGCTCGGTGGGCGAATGTCCGCCTGAGGCGCAGGAGGTTGCGGGTTCGATTCTCGCCGGGGGAACAGATTTTGTACTATCTACAATTTCTGGTTTCGGGTCTGGGTGTTTTCTATGTATCATATGTATGTATTACAAAAAAAAATGTATCTATGTAGTGTATCAGTCACCTAACACCCATAGTACAAGCTTTGCCTAGTTTGGGGTTAGGTGATGCTGTGTGAGTAGTCCGGATTATAATAAATAAATAAATTATTTAATTACAAAGGTGTATTAAACCGAAAATTTATATACAAAAAAACAGAATACAGTTTCTTTTAATACAGTTTCGGAGTAGATTTTAAAATAAATAATTATCTTTTTCCATATGGATCAATTTCGAGTTTTTTTAATCTTTTTTACTCTAGTGGATGCCAGGTTCAATTTAAACTTGGCTAGTAGTCCTGCCAAGAACAGTGTAGGTACAGTGTAGGTTTTTATGTAAATAAGTAAAGAACTAGTGCAATGCCAGCATTGGAAAGCAATCCTTATAATATGTACATGAATATCTGTTTTCTGAAAATGCACGAGAGCTTTTCTCGCGCATTTTTTGATGAAATATCAAATTATAAAAATATCATCAATATTCAATACTTTATTAAAATATTTATCATCAATATTTTAATAAAGGTTATATACTCTCGAAATCATAGTAAAATGTAGAATGTCCACTCACAAATGGACTTAAGAGTATCTTAAAGATAATAATAACATCATAATAGGTCGTTATAATCTCTATCAACTTCTTCCTTTTTAAGGAAAATTCAATGGATTCTTATACATTCGTTTACATGCAAGCGGTTGAAAAGCGCCAACTTCAACGAAAAGTATGAAAAATAAAACTCTAACACACGGGGCGTTAGAGTTTTCATGCTGTCATTTTCTAAGCCTTATTAGTTACTTTAAAAAACGCATCACAAAGTTAATTTAAGATTTATTCATGCCGTATTTTACTAATATGGTCTGTAGCTTTCAAAGTTAGGTTCTGATAGATATTTTCTAATATATTTAAACTTTAACTAGAGCGAGCGAGTGACGTTGAAAAGCAATCGTCACATAATTTAATACTGTACAGAAAATGCATGAATAATAAAGCTTTTGGATAGCTCCTCAAATTAGACGGTAAGTGGTTGTCTGTCTTCTCAAATATTTAACTAACAAATGAATACTGCACTCAGTCCCGACATAAAGCTACCGACCTCCGATGTTCTATTCTCAGTTCCTGTCAAAAGCTCATTATTTATTATACGAGACGGGCTGCCTCTCAACTATGACCTGATTCTTTTTGGACCTGAAACGTGAATATAAATGATTTTTCCGGTGACAACATTTAATTAACGCGGTATTGTTCGAACGCGAGATTGTTTGATGAAGCGGCATATGACAGGCGGTTGATTTGTATCTGTGGAGCGCTCACTGTTCAATCCGTGTTCAAAGAGAAAATTGACAATAGTCAAGTAAGAGCGCTCTCGGCCTGTATTTGCTAACTGTTGATTACATTTTAGCCGACTTGCAAAATGAAAAAGGTTCTCTATTTGGCACGTAATATTCAAGATTAATTGCTAAAAACTATTTTTCCATGAACCAAAATTAATAATTTTTACATGAAATGAAATTTAATAGGTACTTTGTATGGTAGATTTGGCAGCAGCTTTACTTGATTGCGTAGCTATATTATTGTAACATTTCAAGTCACTACTAAGGAACAGCTAAGTATATTTATTTAACTGTAACCTATAAAATGGGCACCAGTAGATTCATGAAGATGAGAGCACGAGAGAACGAAAAATCAATCAGATTAAATTGTGTCATATGTGTTATATTTTTGCATAATCAATAATTAAGGTGAGTTTGACGCGAGTGTTCTTAGACATGTTTCATGAAAAACGGTTGTGCTGTTTAAAAGTTATGGGGGTGAGAGTGCGAAGGAAAACCGAAAATCTGCAAATATACTCGTGTGGGGTATCAAATGAAGGAATCAGAAGTTATTCTTAAATTTTAAATTTAGGTATTCATTATTAATGATGGTCCATTTATTATTATTTTTTTTCATTTTCTCTATTAAAAAATAACACTATTTATAACAAAAACCTATCATTACGCTGCAAAGCTCATAGTTGAATAAGACTAAGCACATATGAGTGATCCACGCCAGCTTCGGAAATGAAAAGCAAATGTATGAAATGAATCAAATTTCACAAGTAATTGAACAAAGCGCGAAGGGAGGGGGACTATGGTATAAATCACAATTACGTTTTGCTTTCAGGTACAACGGATATACGTAGATAGAAGCACAGTTAGGAAACGTGTCTTGTAAGATTAGATTTCTTTTTGGTCCCATGAATCCCATCTACAAGGTGTTTCGCGGTATTCGAGCCACTTTTAATATGATGATCTGGTACATATTTGATGGTTGCATGTCTTCGTTGGGTCAAAAGGAAAATTAAGTAAAGTATTATACTAAAGTTAGGTAAGTAAAAGTTAAGTATAATACTTAACTTTTCTGAATTAAATACACAGGGTAAAAAAACACGAAAAGGTAAAGTTTTAATCATGTGTTTATGATTATGATGAGTTTCATCTTATCTTATGCCGCCGGTTTAGAAAAATGCAACAAAAACAAACGTATTTTCTAATTATTAATGCGACGGCAAAATTTTCAGAGTTAATGCAAGTTTATCATATTTACGGTGTCTTAGCTACGCATATTTACAAACACATGATAACATAACCGTTTAATAGAATAATTGAAGAAAATGACATTTTAATTTAAGTTTCATTATTTTCGTTTTAATTTTAATCTTAATTATTTACTGACTATTATTATTATTTTATTTTATATGATTTTATGACAATATTGATATAATATAGAAATAATTTAGTTATTAGAATTGTAATTAATGTGTTTTATTATATTATAGACATTCAGATACAATGTAAAAATTGTGAATTGAATAAATTTTATGAATTATGAATTATGAATGAAAGATTTATCGAAATCGTTGGTATTTGTAATTTTATTTATAACTAGCTGTGCCCTGCGGTGCTACCCGCGTTATAATGGATGAAGTACTCTTAACCAACAACATATTTATTTGAATAAAGATTAATATTATTATGTTGATACAACTTAAACAAATTATTTCGACCAAATTAGGTACCATAAAAACGGTTTTTGTGAGTTAATCTTAAAAGATAGACATATACTATTGCAGACTGTTTTTTAGATCATTAAAAGAGCTATTATTCTTTAATACATATTTTTTGTGTATCTTGAACCGTTTTCACGGCGCACGCAACGGAAGGCTTCAATGATAAACAATTTCTACCGTTTTTTACACATTTACCACTATATCTTTGCTCCTGTTCGTCGTAGCGTGATGTTATATAGCCTTCCTCGATAACTCGACTATCCAACACAAAAATAATTATTCAATTCGAACCAGTAGTTTTTGAGATTAGCGCGTTCAAACAAACAAACTCTTCAGCTTTATAATATTAGTATAGATTAAACAGTATTGATATTACAATTTCAATTTTTATGAAAACTTATGTTTTTCGCCTTTTTCCCACGAGCTTCCGAGTTGCCTCACAACTTAGCTTTAACGGTTACACCAAGCTAAGTTGTTACTCGATAACTCGAAGAACGTGGTAATTCATAATTTTAAGGCTTAAACTGTTTGTTTGTGTAAATTTACATTTTGGAGAGTGACATAACATAATTACCACATATTTTTTGTCTTAAATCTGTAACAGGAATTTCAAAACTTAAGCGAGTTACACTATTCATATTAAAACGAGTTTAAAAAAAATGAGTTACGAAAATTCCTACTTGACAGGAATTAAAACGTCGGAGAATATTATATGACGCAGTCATCTGGTTGTATCTGCTATTTGATTGTATGATTCTGCCATTTAATGACGACATTTAATTGAATGACTGAAGGACAACTCGTCAAGTTGTTTAATGTAACGTTCAACGTCTTGACTGAACGTCATTTAGCATAGTTGTTGAATGGGATATAGCTGACTTTGTAATGTTTGGTTAGGGTGACCATAAGTTCGCATCTTAAAAGGTAACTTAACTTACTTACTTTAGATAACAAAAATGAGGACGTGACATGACACACCATATTATGATTTTATCTTGTATTTGAAATCTTAAGATAGGCTAAAAATACGAGTCTATCATATTGTTTCAAAGGTAATTTATTAACATATGGTAGTCTCTGAGACTCCAGAAAGTTTACTTAAGTCTTTGTCACCAAGTGAAATGAGGGATTAGGTAAAAAAAACAGTTTCATTAATTAAAGTAATACAATACTGAAAAAAACATAACAAGTATAACAACTTTCTTACATGCAGTAAAATCTTTACTTATTATTATAATATATATTATATATATTATTATTATATAATTATTATTATATAAAAAAAATATTATTCAATCACCTGACTGATTTTACGTCCGCTCTGTTCAAAGAGCTATGTTATAATCCGCTTACTGGTTGGACGTTTTGTGACGCTTGTTCAATCAACGTTCAGCCCTAGTCATTCAATTAAATGTCGTCATTAAATTAACGCGCCAGTCATACAATCAAATAGCAGATACAACTAGATGACTGCGACATATATAATAGGTACCGTCACAGTTTACGTAAGTAAGACCCGTGTTCAAAACAAAATATATCAGCAACTTCATTCAGTATCCCTATTCACCTCAAAACTTCATCAGTGCAACAAATTACTTTATCACCCCGATAATTCCACGCTGTATCTCCCGCTCCACGAACCAACAAGGGACAATTTTCACCAATGATTGCATAATCTTAACTGTAACCACTTAGAATTCATTGTAGGCCAATTGTGGAGCCGGAATGACACACCAGAGACGTGAGATGGGTAGGGAAGTATAGCACTGCACAGGATTATTCAGGAGAAATGGAGATTTTATGGAGATCTTTCTAGGTTAGCGATATTTCAAATGTTACGTTTGCGGTGTGACAATTTTAAGGCTGTATTTTTTTGTTTCCTATTCAGTCTCTTCTTAAAATTCTTTTTGTAATCATCCCAACCAACGAAGTATACCAAATAACTAAACAAATACGACGTGAGGATAAAGATGATGTAGGTTACTTCTTTACCGAGGCAAAACCCTTAGCTTAGCTTACCCAACATGGCTGAAATTATGATGAAAGTTTGATTTGCTATTTTTTGTTATATAAGCCAAATAAATAGAGAGCGAGTGGGCAAGAGCTTAACTAACCAGCAAAACCAAAAAGATTACGGAAGAAGTTGAAACACAATCCACAAATTCGTTCTCCTAAGTCTTGCTAATCCATATTCTTTAGCGAGAGAAAGTATTCCCCAAGGAAGTTTCTGGGATCGATAGCAATTTAAATTGTGCTGAATTCTCCAATTGTTACGACTGCGAGTAATGAGACGTCACAATTAGATTTAGGTTTACGGACTGGTGTAATTTCATGAAGGGTTTTGCACTCCGATGGAAACCCTACAATTCGAAATATCTAAGTATACAATTTTCACTCAAGTTGTGATTTACTTGATTTGCCTAATCATAAAGTTTGATTAATATTTTAGCAAAAATATATAGTATTTGATACATTAAAAATCACAACAAAACACCACATTCATGACGCTCAAACAATAAAGTCGTAAACCAATAAACAAATTTGTAATGACTTTAGTCAAAAGTCTCAACCCCGACTCACAAACGAGTTGTGAATTAATATAATAAATTGTAAAACACACGCAAACATTTAAAAAAAAATCCTTTGCTAAATTAATTTTATTCTGAAAATATACTAATAAACATTATGTCCGTTAACACAAATTTGTAACATAAATTAGGACAAAATAAAATTACATAATGTTTTTGAACTTCGTTAAGTGGACTAACCATAGTTATGAATAAACTCGTCATTTTGAAATAAGCTCAAGTATTTTGATAGAACTGGTTTTTTGCAGAATCTATTTATAATTTGGTACACCTATACTTTTATACTTTATTATAATGAAATGAACTACCTATACTTTATTCAACTATACTATCATACGAAAACCTTATTGAAATAAATTATAACAACTAATTGCATTATTTCAATGGCACTAACAAGTCAAAACCAATTCAATATATTTTCAATATATTCGCGATATATTTCTGCTCCAAAAGGCTTTGGGGGAATCTAAGCTTCATACTTTTATTTTCGGGTTCTTTTTGGTATAAAATGCATTCAATTGTATTTTAAATTAACAACATTATTATCTATTGTTTAGACAGTAGGTACCTAGCCGTGCCGATTGGCACCCAATTCAAGGTGTAATATATTCGCATCATAACCGCCTCGTATGCAATATAGTCAGGATGCAAAATCGGAAAACAAGTTGATATAAGTAGGTACAAATAGACTTTACAATAAAATATTCATCGTCGTAGATATTTTTTTCCTATTGGTCCACTATGTGGTATGGTGCAAGTATAAAAATCACCGAGAAACCCCAATAAGAGCCGGCAAATCCAGAGGCACTTACAATCCACTATCGATCAAGTGGGAATAATTGAGGTACCTAAAAGCAGGATTAATACTATAATGGAGGTGGGTCATTGTACCAACAAATCGCTCCTATGGGACTGAGGCGTGAGTGTACGAACGTGAAATAAATACTTACCTGGGGTAGAGACTTATTTAACATTATATAATATACTATCGTGCGAATTCGTACTTTTAACATGGAATCTGTGGATTTCACATATTTTCTCCCGGATTCAATTTTGGAGCCCGGTTTTGTTTGACATTGTTTTAATGTTAGTTTATTTATTTATTACACACTTTACTTAATCAACTACGTAAGTCTAGAATGATAACTTTATTTTAAATTTTAGTTCATTAAAGAATTATATACAGTTCCAGGAAACATTGATATTGAAGAAAACAAATTAACAACCCGATGGTGCTTAGGAGTGATTTATAACAGACTTCAAAATAAAAAGGTACTCAATTTGACTTTCCTATATGCATAAGTTCAAAAGCATTTCAACATTTTTGTGGTTTTCTTTCTTCGAAAGTGATTCAAATTTGATGATGATTAAGAATATAATTTTAGTAAAAAAGAAACAACAGACTGCAGAGTTTTTCAGGTCAGATGTATGAAGCTCAACCTTACGAAGCTCAGAAAAACGGCAGCAGAGGGACTGTGAAGATAATTTAGTAAGCCTGAAGGTTAACACTTTGCCGGCTTATTGGCAAAGAATAGTAGGGAATTCACTCGGGAATACTAATACCGATATTATAATAACCTACGTCCCGCGGCGGTGTCTAGCCAGCTATGATACTAATGATGATGAAGAAAATATGTTAAAATCGTCCGTTTGCTTTTGGTTTGTAGTGGACTTTTTGCCCTGGCCAATGAAACTTTATAACTACATCAGTGGCGCGGACAAACCCAATCAAATTCTTTATTTGCGATAACCTATACTTGTCGTACAAGATCTAAATGTTATTACAGGAATCACACACTTGACCGATCATTCGGCATATTAATACATTATAAATTATAAAAATAAAAAAATACGTAAGTATTTACATTCGTATTTTAAATCTTAAATATTTACATTATTTTGGTTATAGTTCTGAAATGACATAAAATTGTTTCTCAACTAAACATAATTTTATTTTTTAACAAACTAGCAAGAGGTAGCGGGTTTGATTCCCGACGAGGGATCAAGTAATTGTATGTTCTGCAAGTTCTTTCTCCTTGGTCTGAGTGATATGTAAAGTAAAAAATATCTATATATGTATGTATGTCTATTATATTACGCATATTAGATGTCCCGTAACACAAGCTTAGAAATTACCACGGGGCTAGATAAATATTTTCCTTGTACAAAATCAAAGATTGATTTATAAATATATTCCTAATTTTCTTTACATACAGACACATACATTAACAGTTATGAAGTAACATAACTTTATGCAACTAAATTTGAATACTTTGTAGCATGTTTGTCAACATACATTGTAAAACATATTGTAAGTATACATTTTTGTTAAAGTCCAAATCCAAGATTGATATCACGAATTGTGAAATAGTAAAAATACGGAGACATCGTATATCCCGAAAATCTTTGGTTAATGTATTGCGATACTAAACTTTGTTTCCAATGCATTATCTCCTTTTCCCCAAGTGTTCAGTTCCCAAATAAAATATCTCAATCATTAATTCAAAAGGCTTTGCATAAAAACTAATTGACTTATTCCATCATTTCGAGCCGGGTGAAAAAGCTAATAGTACATCATAAGGCGAACAAGCAATGAAAATTATCGCAGTGTAAATTCAAATAAGGACACTCGGTAACTTGATTGTACACTTCCGAGCGTAAAAATGCGAACCGTGGCGGTATTTTTTCCTCGACATTATTCATAGGTCTCTTCTGAATAAATTGCTCTAATTTTTCTTACATTTTATCTTCGGAAACGATAACAATATGATTGATTTTTAAAAATCGAGTTCTTTCTATCTTTCTTTGGTATATTATATTACATTCAATTACAATTGAAGGAGTATGATAAAATTTGTTACAATTACAGCTAAATTTATTAAATGAGAGACACTTTTGTACAGAATGGTCTACAAAAGTGCTAGGAAGTGTACAGCTAAAAATGTACGAGGGGCCACTTGAAGGTTTTGTAAAAAAATTATCAGCATTTTTTGCCTAATTTCTTATTCCCTCCATGCCCGTGTTTTATAATAATACCATCTAATTACTGAGTTTTTGTAGCAGGTAATTATGATAAAGTTGAAGTATCAAGGGAAGATTTTTGTCACCATTTTTTAGGTCACATTGCCCAATTTATTGTTTTGTTTTAAGATATCTTCGGTTTGTTTCGGATGTTAGTGGGACTGTTCGGTAAGTTATTTTGCTTCAGAAACAAAGTTGCTCGACCTACCTTGCAGTTCGAGTTATAGCTTGGATTGACGAAATGCTCAAGTTTTATGACGAATTAATACTGTTTGATTACTGAAGATCACGACTTTGTTTTTGTTCCCTGTTAGTAAATACTAACAAAATACATTGCAACTGCAACTTTGACATATTCAACAAGGTATGCAAAAAACAAAACCCTAACCCTCTTAAAAACGCCAAATCGTCAAATACTTGGTTAAATAAACAAAAATGACAACAAAATAATAATATTTCCACAAAAAAAAACAATTTTTAAATAAGATTTTACTATTCTTATAATATTATGCGAATAATAAAGTATTAGATAAATATTATCACCTACTCAAGTGTGAAAGAAACTAATTTATCAACTAATTAATCTAACAGAAGCTGTATTTATTACCTTATTACAACTGTTATTAGCATTCATCATAAATAACATTGACATAGTATAAAATATAATGTTATTTTAAGTTACAGCAAATTCAAACGACAAATGTTTCCCTTGAAGCAAGTCCAGGGTTTATCGCTAAGCTTCTAGCAGCACATTTCGTGTTCTAAAATATATCAAAAGGCTTTGCTGTTGGTATTCACATAAAATTATTGTAAAATCAAAATATTTCGAGAAACCTTGTGTTAGAAAATTAGAAATATTATAGCAGCTGGGTCTCTACAAATAGTTGACTTGGGTCAAACTCCGGGTAAATAGCCAATACTTAAAATATAGAGCTCAAAGTTAAAATATCAAGTCAAATCATCTGACAACTGACAGTGACTGACAGAGATTGCTATATATTTCAACCATTGTCTATTTTACCCTGAGATGGTGATACAAACATTTTGTATATATTGCATGGCTTTATTATGAAAAGCCCAAGTAAGAAGAATTCAGAATGTGTTTTCACTGATTTTTGGTAAACACGCAATTTTTATTTACAACCGGAAAAAAAGGAGAAGATTCGCAATCCGACGCATATATATTTTTTATAACTTATAAGTATGATTAGATTACTCACAACTTTTTACTGAGTAATCCGATTTTTATAATATAATATGATCACGTTTTTGGTAAACGAATTGCATATATCAAGTTAGTAGATTATAGCCACTAAAAAAATTACACCACCGAAAAACTTAATTCTTTAAAATAATGGAGATTTTTTAAACCATATTAACCAAGTTCTTACACATAAGCAAGCTACCTTTCGTAAGGAAGCTAAAGGAACATAAGAAAAGCCAGCATCGACCGTAATTGTATTAGCTTTTTCGTAATAAACTGTGTCATAAGCGAAAGATCCCGACGCTCCATCAACTAAAACCTGTTGAATATTTAAATTGGATTTAGGTAGCTATTTCAAAGACATTCAGAACGTTCTCCTCACGATGGATCAGTACAAAATACACAGTGAGCGCGAGATACTTTGACATTTTCCCCGAACACCGAGATATTTCTCGGGTAACGGAGTTCGGGGATTGCCCTTGGAATAAACTTGGGGTAATTAAAGAAGATGAAACGCCAGAATCTTGTAATTTGAATTTAGTTATATCTTAGTTTGGTCACGTAATCTGATTTGGGCTTTCGGCTTCCTTCCGCAGCTTTTGCGTAATACTTTTAATGAAAATTAGTTTAGCTAGGAGCTTCGCCTAATTTTTATATCAAGGGCTTAATTCCTAAGATGAATATTAATCTATACGATTATACATAGATTACTAATTATATATATATATATATATATTAATATATATAAATCTCGTGTCATAATGTTTGTCCTCAATGGACTCCTAAACCACTTAACCGATTATAATAAAATTCGCACACCATGTGCAGTTCGATCCAACTAGAGAGATAGGATAGTTTAAATCTCAAATTATAGTCGCAATTTTAATTTATTGCTAATTATTTGTCTCTTATTATCAACAGGTTAACAAAAGTGTAAAATAAATGTCTTTTTATAGGTTGTCTATGATTTTTCTTGATAAGATATTCATACGTGGTGGTAATATACTCTTTGAGCTTATTGTCTATGTCTCAAAAGTTCAATATTCATTTTATAGGTTGTCTATGATTTTTCTTGATAAGCTATTCATACTTAGTGGTTATATACTCTTTGAGCTATTGTCTAGGTCTCGAAAGTTCAATATTCAACATAGTTTTCAATAAATTTTTTCTGACATGAGTTTGAAGTACTTGATTATTTTTTTTTTTATTTATTATTTTTTTGTTAAAAGCGTTGTGAAATAGCGGAGATTATCTATATCCAATATAAATAAAAATGAATTGTGGTTCGTTAGTCTGATTAAAACTCGAGAACGGCTGGAACGATTGAGCTGATTTTGGTTTTAAAATGTTTGTCGTAGTCCAGGGTAGGTCTAAACGGTGAGCAAATAAGGAAAAATTGCCGGGAACTTTTTTTACCCGTGCGACGCCGGGGCGGGCCGCTAGTATTATATATAGTTGTATACATTATATTCCAATACTTTCATAATCCACAACTTAATACACACAAATCCGTTCCCATTATATGATTGTGCAAAAGTTTCAAGTAGTTTAATCAAATAACTTTCCCCGCTGGGACCCTAAAGTTAAAGTGCTGTTGTTAATGTACCTAACACTCGTTTTTCCAAATCATAAACTGCCTACGTTTAGAAAGTAATTAATTAATTCCGGCTGAAGAGGCGGCCACTAATTAACGAGGGTACAAATTACTTTTATTTATTGGAATACTCTCATTATTGGGAAGCAATCAACTCTAACGGCTCTCTAATGCTATTTTTATGTAAAACTGGCGACAACCGGCGACAAAAATAGAAGGAAGTTAATTTGCGCTGACCGGTTTAGTGCCAATAGATATTTCTAAGGCCTATTAGAGAGGGGAGTCTTGTAGAACCATATTATATACACGTGTAATTAACTTCCTGATTCGCAGTTACTTCGCAGGAAATATTCCTATTAAAGTGAATAAATTTAACTAATTTAGAATATATTCTCAGAGCGTTTGACGTGTAATTTGTCATTTAATTTTGTAGAATAGTTGATAGATGTTATATTAGTCTTCAACAAAATTAATTATTTATCAAACACACACCCAACGTAATTTATTCCCATAGTTTGTTTTAGAAATCTTAAATAATAAACTGAAATTTACTTACTTAATTTTTAATAATTAAATGTAAGTGTGTAGTCTAATGTTATATTTTTAATTATAATTCTGACTGTTTTTATGTAATTGAAACTTTCCACACCAACTGGTGAAACATGTTGAAACTGTATAAAAAACAAACAATATCCTGTATACACATGTTTTTTGGCAAATAAATTATTATTCTATTCTATTACTTGGTAATCTGTACACAAATCGTAATTTAAGGAAGGTTAGTTAATGCTCAGCCATTCTACATTAGTGGGTGTAGCCAATTCCCTTTTGATACATTTAAGCTCCGCTTGTCCGTTCCGTTGTACGGCACAAATAAAGTCTACAAAAGTATGTTGAAAGCAAAAACGATTTCTTTGTAGATGCCGGTCTGAGTATTTCTCAGCAGGAGTGTATTAAGGATAATATATGGGAGGCTGGCTAAGTAGATTTATACGAAAATGTGGAAAGGACTTGATTAAAACTTAGGAAAAAAGTTTAAATTTATTTAATGATAAATAATAAAAGATTTTATTTCAGTATCTTAATCCATAGGTACAATTCAATTTTATGCATCGGAAACCCTCTTTTAAGAAGAGATACCTGTATAGCGTTCCGCTTTTGCCAAGAAAGTAGTATGATTAGATAATTATTCAGATTAATTACAAAAAATGATAACTTGTTATTTTCAATATCATAAATAAAACAACAAAAATAAAAAAATATGATGGCACAAAATATTTGAAGAAATACTCTTAAGCATTAAAGTATTAACGGAACATCAATAAAAAATACTACGTACATATTGCCCCTAAGTAAGGCACTTGAACCACCACTGTGCTCTTGTAGAATTGAATTCACCTTTAGTGCTTGTTTCATTGCAATCTCGCGTGTGCAATGTTGCAATCGTAAACATCCGAGCGGGTTACTGACTAGTTATAGGGAATGTATCGGAAATGGGCAAGGGTTAAACACTTTTATACCGAGCAATTGTTTTGATTCAGAAACCTCGGGTTACTACATTTAACGCGGTTTAAAACTGCTTTAAGGTTGGAATTGCACTAGGCGGACAAAGAGCTAGAGCAGAATAAGTTTAATACTTATTTTCTTCTTCTCTTCTTTCACCAATTCCGAGTAAAGTTAGAAAATATTTAAATAAATAAAAGAAAAAGTTTGCAATATAGAGCTATTTGCTGTCTATCACATGTGACAAAGTGAGATAGCCTTTGACATAGCTAACCAATTAATATGTGAAACAAGCAATTATTATTTATCCGGAATATGTTTACGGCTACGCGTATATCGTGTTTCTAGCACAGCGAATGCCAAAAAAAACAACAGAAAATATCCCGTACAAAGTACCGAAAGCGGCGTCATTCCCTCACCATTACTTTCGCGCGACCATTACCGTGGACGCATGAATATTAAAGTCACTGAATACACAAGTTTCTCCCTTTATTATTATCCGATGATAATTAAGAGCGCGCTCGATTCCGGCATGAATATTTACCGGATATTTGTGTTTTTTTTTCCGCCAGTTATTCCCGTGTATAGGTTTTTGTTTTTGTTACGTGCTCGTAACAAAGCGGTTTGGATATGTGTTAAACGACGGAAACTCGGGCATGAAATTAATATGGGTTTTGTAAAAAAACAAATGTATATTTTTTTCAATGGGTTTATGTCAATTATGAAATAATGAAAGAAATGACATTCATTTGCAGCATAGCGCGTAATTGTATATAGGAAAAACATGTTTACGTTGTATTTGTTTAATAACTTTGAAACAAGTATTATTTGAACTAAATAAACGACCAAGACTAAGAATATATAAATCAGAAAGATTAGTAGCGTAGTTGGTGTAGACGAGGACATTAGCTTTGGAGTGCCGCAAGGCAGTGTACTCGGACCGACATTGTTTCTCGTCTATATTAACGATCTCTGCAACCTTCACCTCACTGATGCCAAAATCTTTTCTTATGCTGATGATACTGCTATAGTCTTCAATGGCAATTCGTGGAACGATGTTAGAGTTAAGGCTGATGAAGGACTCTCGTTGATTTTTAAATGGCTCTGTGCTAATTCCCTAACCCTGAACGTCTCAAAAACTAATTTTATCACATTTTCAATCTACAATAACTCGCAACCTCCTTCTAATTTTAACATTAAGATTCACAACTGTGACCGTAGTGACCACTTGTGCCTATGTCCTAAAATAAATAAGGTTGAATCAATTAAATATCTAGGTGTTATGATTGATCAGCGACTATCATGGAAAGCACACATGGAACTCGTTACAAGCAGGATAAGAAAACTGATCTGGATTTTCAAAAGCCTAAGGCATTCTGCTTCGAAACCTATTTTGAATAAAATATACGTGTCTCTAGCAGAATCTATTATAAACTATTGCATAACTGTCTGGGGTGGTGCCATATAAACTTCATTCTTAGATGTTGAAAGAGCACAAAGAAATCTAATCAAAGTTATTTATTTTAAGCCTTATAGATTTCCAACAAAATTATTATATATAGAATCGGGATTGCTAACTGTAAGGAAATTATTTGTTTTGCAAACTGTATTAAAATTACATAAAAGTTTAGATTATGACCCCAATAAGATATCACATCGTAGGAAAGATAAAATTATAAAAACTCAATCTGTTTCATCTAAATTTGCTGCTCGCCAATTTACAAGTGTATCAGCCCACCTATATAATATAATTAATAAACAACTGAATATTTATATCCTAAATAATTATGAATGCAAGAGAAAACTATAAGAATGGTTACTAAGCCTAAGCTATGATGACACGGAAGCACTGTTTGATAAACTAAATTAGACCCCTAACACACACACACACATACACACACACACACACACATCAACATATTTTGAAACACTCAGTAGTTTCACTCAAGCCTCTTCATGCGCGCAATTAAATTAGATTTTTTTCTTTATACCTATAATATTAAATTAATTTTATAGCTATACTTAATTTACTGTAATGTTAGTATTTACGGCAGAGCGAGATTCCTCTAACACAGGTATTTATTTTACTTAAAAGAGGATCTCAAACCTTGTAACTGTAAACTGTACATTAAGTTGCTGAATAAATAATTTTGTATTTGTATTTGAAAAAAAACTGGATCCCTGGAGGCAATCGAGCTCGAAACCTGGCTGCGACCCTAATGGAGATACCATCTATGCCTCGGAACATGTCATCACTTAATGCACATTATTTAAAATCGAAATTTTCGCCGTTGACAAGTTTTTTTTTTAATGTTAGATAAGCCTTTATTTGACCACAATCTCACCTGATGTAAAGTGACGATGTGGTCTAAGATGGAGCATGAAGACCTAGAAGGTAGATGGCTTCTCCGGACTTCATTACGAAAAACGTTACGAAAAACGAAAAAATCGCTTCACGCACTGGCCCAGCCCGGAGGGTTAAGATATTTTCATCACATCTCTAATGATAAAGTCTGCTTAATGAAATCTTGTCCTGCGTGTCCAGGGTGTTGAGTAATCAATGAGACTCCATATTTAAGTTCCAATTTATTGTCCACGAAATATTATGTATATACTGTAAGGGAGATTAGGTAGAGGCGACAGGCGATGCTCGCGCAGCGCAATGTTGTCACGCGTCAGCCGAAAAGGTATTGAAATATTCTGTAGCTGCCGCTACACTGCCCTAGAGATTTACTCACCCCAACAGAAACGGAAAGTAGTAACTTTTTTTTTATAAATACTATAAAAGTTCTCCATATGATGTTTATGTTAATCGATGTTTATGTCATATGCGTTTCTGCAGTGCATCAGGAATGTTTGCTGACGCACGAGTTGACGGGTTTAAGGCGATAATGCGCAAAAGATCTGCGTTCCTGCCTACAGCTTATGCTAGAAGGCTGGACACTGACTGTCTTTTTATGAAGCACTGGACAGCAATTTGGATGGATTAATTAGTGTTTAATGTATTTTATTATTATTATTAATGTTAAAAGTATTTTATTATTTTCTTTTGTTATTCTTAATGTGTTTTAATTTAATATGGACATTTAATTTGTATTCCCACTCAATTAATGTTGTCTGAAATAAAATGATTTGAATTTGAATTTGAATCACGTAGGTACCTACAAAAGTGATCCGCCTCGGGCCATGTGATAAAACGCATTTGTAAGTAGCCTTACCACGAGTTGCCACTTACGACTTGTGATAAAGATATAATTTTAGTGACAACAGTGGTAAGTGGCAATTCGTGTTAGGGCTTGAACACGCGCCCGCGTCTCGTAGCGTCAGGCCTTAATTAGACATACCTCGTTATCCTTGTCGGCGTCTTTGATGTGTTGAGCGATGAACCGCACGCTCTGCAGCGCAGCAGCCACTTCCGGGGACATGTGACGTGGCAGCATGTTCTCCGACTCCGTCACTAATAAACAAACAAGCTAATTAATAATACGTCAAATTATCTATTCACCTAAGTATAATTGAGGAGGATAGCTAAAAAAACCTGTAAAATTACCGAGGGAGGTAAAAATACCTATCATACTTATTATTAAGAACACCAGTTTTTGAGCATGTCAGTGAAAAAGTGTGTTTGTTGCTCACGCGAAAAAATACTGAATGGATTTTGATGAAACTTCATGACAATATAGCATACACCAAAATAACACAAAGCTACTTTTCCTGTTCGTTTTACCGTTTTCGCGGGAAATACAATTATTCCGAGCAAAGCCCGATTGGGATCAAAATTGATACGGACATCGTCATAGCTGTGAAGTTTCCCAGTAAAGGACAAAAGCTACAGATATTTTTATTATTACATGTTTGGAATAGCACCCCCTCCTACGTTGCCACAGCTGAAGCAATGGGACTTCTATCTTGACGAGAGAGATTAGGCCTTAGTTCGAAACGCTGGCTAAGTACGGCTCGGGGAAAGTCACATGTCCTGTCCTTCGAATTCTTGAAGTTCTCAAAACATGTGCCGAAAACCGAATGTTGCCTTCATAGATAAAGCACGTGTTTAAAGCGCAATTACATTTCTAAGAAGAAATATCCAAAGCTGCGCGGCGGAACACAAGGACTACGGAATAAAAGTCGAGTGTCCTCCAACTTAGCCATCACAGCTTGAACGATGTATGTAATTAACACAAAATCAAAAACAAGACTAACAAATAATGATTGTAAAGTTCCAATACAAAGTGAGCTAGAGTTTCTAATCGCTTCTTTGCTCTAGTGTAAAAAAAGCGAAGCGACCAGATACCATAAATTTATTTCCTATTTATCTTTAAGCACCTATGATTATTTTATTGTTTTTGTTTTTTTGTATTTTATTTTGACGTGTCTAAGTTTTGTAAAACCAAACAATGGAAATAAATGATTTTGTATCTTGTATCTAACATTATTTTGGGAAGTCAATATTTAGTTATATTTTATATAATTTCGAGTAATTGTTAAAATAACGTAATTAATGTGAATTTTATTTTAAATTTATATTTTTTATGAATAAGTTGTTGCTCTACAGGTATAAAATTGTACTCACACGTGAAAAGAAAAATTAACGGGTGGACCGATGTATATTTAACAAAATATAACGAAGCATTACATCTTCACAACAAATTTTTGTCCTTGACAGCCTATCACACACAAACAAGACGATTTTAGAAAATTCATCATTATGTCTGTCCAAGCGGGGGATAGAATTAAATGTGTAGAGTAGCGTGTCCAATGACTAAAACGTCGTTGTATTTGATTATACTCACTCACGATCAATGCAAAACAACATCGGAAAGGAGCTTTGTGCGAGTACTTCTACTCGCACAAAGCTCCTTTCCGATGTTGTTTGAATGTCACCTAGATTAGTATGAGTCAATCTTGAGCTGCAGTAGATATTATCATTGTTATACTATATAGTTCTAAGACTTTTAGTCCTGGACATAGATTTCCAGCAATTTTGGTTGGAAACGTCCGTAAACCCACGGTCTCTACCAAGTGGAGGTTTTTTCTGTTCACTTTTTGTTCCAATAACGGTCAAGTGTTAACCCTCTGAATCCTTATACGTGACCTCCGGGTGGTGCTAAAAACAGTCTCTGGTGGTCTTTGGTGGTACGAACAGGCATCGGCCGCGGCCTTTCACCACCCTCCGGGCTGGACCAGTGCGTGAAATGGTTTTTTCGTGTTTCGTAATGTGGTCCGGCGAAGCCATCTACCTTCTAGGTCTTCATGTCCCCATCTTAGACCACATCGTCACTTTACATCCAGGTGAGATTGTGGTCAAATGAAGGCTTATCTAGCAACGAAAAAATAAAAAGTTATCTATTGAGTAGACAAATACGAGTACGAGAATCTATGTGTTATGTAAGTTACCCGTGCTCTTTTATCTCCTAATTTATATAGAAGAAAGCACATCAAATTAGGATCCATCCTTGTATAAAACCTCGGGCACAGCTTTCTACGAAGGTGTTTAAGGCACTATGAACTTAAATAAATAAATATAAACATATCCGGACAATATACACAACAACATCTAGCCCCGTGGTAAGATCTAAGCTTGTGTTACGGGTACTAGATATCTGATATACTTAATATAATATAGGTACATACATATATACATATTTTAATTATACATATTAAATACCCAGACCAAGGAGAAAAGTATGCAGAACATACAAACAATTTTACCCTCGGCGGGAATCGAACCCGCTACCTCTTGCTCTGCAAGCGGACATTCGCCCATCGCGCCACCGAGGCAGTCAAGTCAACAACTTATTCTATCTTCTCTGAAAAGATGAATTATTAATATTACCTGAAGGTCGCTGGTGGGCACTGGCACTGAGGATATCGTCTTCCAGTCCTGGAGACTTGCGGTAATCCCCGTTGTCGCACTTGGAGTCGCCGAATGCGTCAGTAAGACTGTCCCTGCTGAACATATAAAAAAAAAAATATTTCTTGTTGATTCGTAATAAAAAAATAACCTGAAATATTTATCGCAAATGGTTTTCAATCAACGAGCCACAGTTATATAATTCATGTATAACTAACGCTTATTTCAAACCGCACAGCCAATAATTACCTACCAGTAGCACAGCAGCACACAATTAATACCAAAAGCCTTCCGAAACCGGAACCAAACAGTGTTGATATTATTGATACACGACAATATTTAAGACACTTGTCCACACAAACAGCGCGGGAAATGGAAAATAAATTATTATCTCCATCTCACAAAGTTAAAGATAAAATAAAACATTTTTATAAGAAGCTTGGGAATTGTTGCGGGTCAACTTTTTTAAGTAAGAAGAAGAATTTATTTACAAGTTTTACACCAAAGAGAAATTAATTTTGAATGAAATGTGTGAATTTCAAAGTGATAAACCTGACTTAGGATGAATAATTTCAGTTTGTAAAGAAAAATAATATGACATAATATTTATATTAGTCAATATTTTAAACTGCACCTGCTATTTGAATCAACGCATCTTCGTTTTTAGGGTTTCGTACTCAAAGGGTAAACAGGTATTATTATTATTACTGAGACTTCGTCGTTTGTCATCTGTCACCAAGCTGTATCTCAAGAACCGTAATATATCTTTAAATTTTTTTTTAATGTTTTTGCAAAATGTGTTTGTGACACTTCCCACGGAACCCTAGGTGTAGTCTTTCTATGATCTTTACCACAATCCTTGCCGTATAATAATTTTTAGATACAAATATAGTAAAGGGCCGAAAAAAATTATTTAGAATAATTATAACTACATATTTTGAAATGCAAATTCCAGTTTCCAGCAGAGGATGTCCTAAATATTATTATAGCTAATTATTTAATATCATTAGCTAAAACCTTAATTGGTATGTTTCAAAGAAATCTCTACTTCCTTTTGAAGCGTCTACAAAATAATTGTCTAATATTAAGTCCTCGGAAACGGCGACATTGTGTTTTTATTCCAATAACGGAAATGGACAAATGTCTAATTACATAAGAAATAACAGTAGCGAACCATTATTAGGGAGAGACGCTACAATTTAATTCCTAATTTACTGCTATTTTTACTTTATAACTACATAATATTTCTGCCTCAGTGACGTGGTGGGCGATGGCGATTGTATGTTCTGCAAGCACTTTTCTTCTTGGTCAGGGTGTTTAATATGTATTTAAAAAAAAAAATATATAATGTATGTCTATTAAGTAAATCTAGTACCCGTAACACAAGCTTAGAGCTTACCACGACAAGACGAGACAAGATGCTGTGGTGTGGATTGTTCGGATATATTTATTATTATTGTTTATTTTACCATTTTGATTGATGTTTCTACTAGGAATACCATTTCTAATCACCAAAAAATACGCTTCGTGTTGAAATAGTCTCTTAAATTTTAAGTTATTTACAAATCATATTTACAATATTGATGACATTTAATGGTACTTTAGTTGGTACATTACTTTAGTAATGTATTATTCTATAACCATGCTTCAAAGTGCTTAGGAAGTAACAAGATATATTCGAAATGAACAGAAACCCGACTTCAAAATTTCGAAAAACAAAGAGGATAGAATAGATAGAAAAATACTTGATTTTCCACACCAAACAAAGAAAAAATACAATAAGAAAGTAAAAATAAACCTAGAATGCGTAATGGGCGGTCTTATTGTCTAAACCAATAAAAAATAAAAGAGTCTAGAAATCAAATAAAATATATGCGTCCAAAAGAAAACTTAATATCCTAGTATTTTTTTTTTTGTTGAAGCGCACCCTATTACAATCTAGCACTTACATAATTAAAACAATGAAAGCCAATTCCCCTATTTGCATAAAGTTGTAGGTAAACGAAAGCCGAGCATGCATTGCGCAAATATAAAATCAGTTAGCAGCATCAGCCAAAATGCAAATCCGGATAGATTATTAGCGTGATGACGCGCGATTCATTACAAACTACAAAGCAACACAAATTATGAGCTAAATCATTTCTATTCAGCAAACAATTTATCGACTATAGTGTTGGAGCTAATGCCATTTCTATTATTGGGGATAATTATTTCGTTAAATTATTATTAATAGCTACTCGCCTATTGATTTGTCTCCTGTTTTGTATAAATTTATAGATTATAATGTTTTAGTATCGTATATCCAATTATGTTAAGTTGAACAATGCTAATTCAATTATAATAATCCATTTAATATGTTTCAAATAATGTTCTTCTGTGCAATTTATTTTCAATTAAAAGGTATTTTTTTAATATTTTTTTTACTATGTTTCACGTTCGCCACATAAATGGTTCTTAAGAAGACCAGCGTGGGTTGTACCAAACACTTCCCGCGTGTGCTAAAGGTCCATTTGCATAGCTAAATACAAAAACATTGTTTATCCATAGATTACTTATTATACGTAGTGGTACAATTTCTTGTTAATTTAATTAATATAAGCTTCAAATAAATGATATCTTATCTAATCAATGGAAAAGTTCAACAACAAAATACAAAGTCAATGTACACCAATTCTATAATAACATAGAAATCCTCGTTCAATATTAGCTTCAACCACAAGTCAGATCAAATAACTTAGGATATCCGAACAATCCACATCGCCTGTTTGGTATAATAACATTTAGCTGCCAATCTAGAAACTAGTCCCTAGCTTACTGGAGGCGGTTAAAACGTGCGAAAACCACTTGAAAGCGGTTAAAACCGGCTGAATCCCGATAATGCCGGATCGCCTATTAATTTGTCGCTGCATCATATCCCGTTATGCCGCACAACATGCCAATGTTTGCGGTTGGGTGAGGCAATTGGGATGCCGTTTGGAGCTGCTTTATTTATGCCGCTGGGTGTCTTTTGTTAGTAAACCATTTGTAGAGATATCAGCGTACTATGCACCGAGTATGCCAATGTGCTTATGTCATGAAATGTATAATGCCAATATTCGATAATAGGATACGATAAATTACTTCAAATGCGCAGACCTTTATTGTTTCCAACATATCTACGATTTATTATCGTAAGTTAATCGAGATATTCCTGTAAATAAGTGCCACTAGAAACTTCGAATAAAGTCTGCATAAATCCAGTAAACAGGATGTACACTATAGCTTCTAGATGCATTTGATATGATTTTTGAATTATTATATAGATAAAAAGTTTAGTTACCGAATGCGTTCCTTTTTTTCTATTCAAAAATATATTAACCTAATTAAGTATTTTGGCAGGACTCAGCGTTCTGCTTATAAAAAATAAAATAGAGATTGGCAGAGGTTAAATAAAACTAGTGCAAATTAAAAAAACACTATAACTGAAAAAAATCTCATCTCTTGAGACCTTAAGTCACTATGCTGGCGCAGTGCGGGTTGGTAACTGTATTGTTTGCATTGTTACGCAATTTTTTAGCTCAATCAGATCTATCCGAGTGGAAGTGTGTCAAATTATACTTGCAAGATTTGACAAACAAACATGCGCAACGAAAAAAGTAGCATTGTTTTTTTCTATAGTTAAAAAAAAGCAAATGGAAGATGAGATATGAAAAGCGACTTACTCGTACCTCAGCTCCAGCTCGTTGGTGTACCCGTTGGAGACGAAGGTGTCATCGTAGTCCGGCAGGGAGTACTTCGTGCGACGCATCATCAAGATCTTGGGCATGAGTTGGAGGAACAGCTTCCGCATCCACGGTGACATGGTGTGGGTGGATGGAGATCTAAGATAATAAATAGTTTCAGGCGTTACTTTGCGGATAACCATTCTAAATGCTTAAAAATAAATAATAAATAAATATTTCCGGACTACTCACACGGCATCACCTAACCCCAAACTAAGCAGAGCTTGTACTATGGGTGTTAGGTGACTGATATAAATCAGTCAGCTAAAAAATATATCTATGTAGTATATACTACATAGATATATTTTTTTTAATACATACATTTGATACATAGAAAACACCCAGACCCGAAACCAGAAATTGTAGATCGTACAAAATCTGGTCCCCCGGTGTGAATCGAACCCGTAATCTCCGCTTATTATGGAAAGATTCTACAAAATAAACAAAATGAATGTTGAGTGAGTGGGTGGTAGGGTACCGTACGTGTTCATTTCGTAGAATCTATCCAGAAAAAAGAGTGTTCGGAATTATTATAAATATTTGGTTCCATATAAGCATTAAGATGGAGATCAAAACAAGTAATAAATTATGATAAAAAATATCTAATTTTAAACATATTAAACTAAAGTCCCCCGCCACGTCTGTCTGTCTTTATATTCGTGAAATGCTCAATACAATACATCTAAATTTAAAATTTAAGAAAAACCCCCGATTCCAATGCCTTAATTTCCTCAAAAGTAAAACACCATAATATTTTGTAATGTGCACGCTATGTGCTTTCATTTGATACCCCACTCGAGTATATTTGCAGATTTTCGGTTTCCTTCCTCATTTTAACCCCCATAACTTTTAAACGGCACAACCCAATTTACCACACTCAGAACTCAAAATGCACCTCATTACACGTGAATATATAATATATTCCAAGCAAAGCTATTCATAACCTAAACCATCAACATGATTGTAATGCCAACAGCACGAATTCAACACAAACTCATCAGTAACATTACAGTGTCATTACGCGCTAATAATCACTTGAATGTTTCGTACGAGTTATTTACGGGTTACGGCGCGTTTTGCGTTAATGGTTAATGTGTCTGTTAAAAGAATACACCGTACTTACATGTTTTTATTCGTTTAGGTTGCTGTAATTCGTATTTACAGGCGTCGGGTGAAGCGTTAAATGGCAGACATATTTAGTTTTATTTCCTTTGATTAGCAACATTATCCCGTCGCGCTAGCGGAATTCAACGGGTTAAACATGGTATTTCACTCATTTATGTGATTATTAAAATTGTGCAGATAGACTTACTTATTACATACTATCATTTCACACCACAGCGTGTTGAGTTGCCCGTGTTTTTTTAGATTTGCTGAAGGGATTATGGTAATTTTTCAAGTAAAAAGTTATATTGCCATCAGCGACAAATGACCTATCCCACATAATAACATTTTTTAAGCACAGGTCGAACATATTAAAACGGCACTGCCGTATAATATAATTATGGTCACTGTGACACCTAGTTACGTTCTGAAAGGACTGACTTCTAACATCTGAATTTCTGAGAAGCTATTATTCAATTCTTTTGTTAATAGAGTATGTAAAATGCTTTCTCCTACATTCTTTGAGACTTTTCTTCAAACATCTCGAATGAATATACCAATAAAGACGTATACATGCATTCAATATTCGCATTCTCCAGTTTAGAGTATTGTTCATATATCACGCACTATTGTGCCGTTATCGAAGCGACAACGTAACAATGAACACGGGAGATTTATGGTGCGCCTTTATTTTGCTCGCTATTATACAGGTCGCTGGCTTCTAGATACAGCTTTTTCAGTATATTGGACGTAAAAAGCTGTTAGTGTGACGGCGAAATTGCATGGACATTGAAAATCCATGTCAACGGTCAGATAAAAGTATGACACATGTCATACTTTGTGTTCGGATATATTTATTTGTATAATAGAAATATCGGACCAAAGATGAATTGGAATATTTTCAACAACTCAGAGAAGGGAATGAACAGGAGAATGTACAGTGAAGATTTATGGGAGATTTACGGTGCGCTTTTTTTTCGCTCGATATTATACTGGCTTCTAGAAGAGCTTTTACAGAATATTCGACGTCAAAAATTTTAAGTTTAAAATAGTAATTGCATGGACCAATGTCCAATAAAATATATATGTCAACGGTCAATTACTGTATTTATATTTTTGTATATCAGCTGGCCCATTTCGGCTTTAAACGGATGTAAACCCTTTCTCTAGAATTAGTCTACCTATTTCTGAACCCGCATAAAAAACCGTTAAATAATTTTCAAGTTAATTGCGAACATAAAAACGGACAGACGTGGGACTAGATTTTATAATAAGTACCTATGGATTAAAACAATCGGGCCAAAGACTCTTGAGAATATTTATGAGGTAAAAATAGTACAAAGAACGCGGGAGATTTATGGTGCGCCTTTATTTTGCTCGCTATTATACTGGTATATTATAATGGTGGCTGGCTTATAGATAAAGAATTTTCAGCATATTGGACGTGAAGGTTGTTGAATATTGGCGCATAGACACTGTACGCATACGTGTTCGGGTTTACTTATGATGTCATGCATTAAGCATATCGTGTTACGAATAACAAATTAATAAAAAGTCTGATAAAAATATTTACTATGGATAACCACAAAAGAAACGTTGCTATTAAACAGTGCCGGATTTCTACGGAATTCTACGGACCCAGCGCTTCGACGCCTTTGTGACAGTAATAAAAAAATATATTTATTTATGTAGATAGGATCATAAAATATCTTGCATGTTAAAAAGAAGTTCTTAAGTTATGTTTTTTCTTAATCTAGATTTTATGTTAGTCCATAGAAATCCTACAATTAGCTTGCATTTTTCAGAGGAACAAATTTTGAAATCACAAACAAACACCATACATAAAAAAAAAAAATACAATGGAAACTGTTCCTTGACTTTAGTTATAATTGGGTAGTAAAATGATTTGGGAATTATTTTTACTGACACGAAATCATTTGTAAGGCTGACCTAAAAGGTGTAGTCATGTCAGGCGCGGAACCAGTCCTCGCTCGTCAAAGTACTAAAGATTTCCTCCAGTAATTAAAAATAATATTTTTTGATAAGTATTTATTTTTATTTACAAAGGTTCTCTTATATTAAATAATTATAGATCACAGTAATTTTCTAAGCCTTTAGTATCACATTGCGAAGACTGGTGCCTGAAATAGGTTTCGCAAATATCTGTATTACTGGTCACCAGGGCTTCAGTCTACGGCCTCTAACGGTGCCCGTGCCGTGCATTCGGTACTTCCTAAACAATTATGACCAATATTTGTATTTGCATGTAACTATTAGATTACTAATAGTTACATGAAAAAAGAAATATTAGTAGTTACAAAAGTTTTAACAAAAAACAGTTCATTTAATATACAACATGCCAAGTACTAACTAATGTGGTGTTAATGTAAGTGTGTTTTTGTGTGTGGTCGTATCACTTTAAAATAAAAAAAGCCCATTTACTTTTAAACAAATTGGATGAATAATAAGATGATGATATTGGTATAAGGAATTTTTATATTTTACTAGCAGACCCCAGCAGACGTTGTTTTGCAAAATGAAAAATAGATGTTGGCCGATTCTCAGACCTAACTCAATATGCTCACAAAATTTCATGAGAATCGGTCAAGCCGTTTCGGAGGAGTATGGCAACGAAAACTGTGACACGAGAATTTTATATATTAGATTATAAACTAGTTGCTTTAATGGAATAGAATTGCAAGAGGCTATTTAGTTTGTTGTAGAGAGAAAGACCCATTTACGCAAAAAACTTTCGAGGATGAAAATAATTGTGATATTTAGTTAGTTTATTAATGTTGGATCAAAATCAATCAGGGAATGTTGTTTGACTACAGCTTGAAGAACAAAATTTTGTCTTACTTTAGTACATTCCTGTACAGCTCAGTGGTGGTATCAGTAAGGAAAGCATGACGCGACCCTCAAAATGGCTCTCTGCGCTCTTTCTAACTCGATTAAGTGGGATTTCGCGGCCGCGCCCCAGGTGATAAGGCAGTACTCCATGATGGATTTACAATTGAGAGACTGGTCAACGATAATTCCTAGATACCTAATTTTGTCTGTCCTATCTAAGGTGTTACATTCACAGTTCATGGAACAAACTTTCTCAATCTTAACACATCGTCATCGATTTGAGAGGTAATCTTTGAATAATTATTTGACAGAGCTTTATAAGAGAATTAATAAGAGAATATTTATTAAAAATGTTTTTTAACGAATTAATTTTAAACAAATTTGGGAATTTATCTTTTTTTATTTCTGTTAGATATCAAATAAGTATTTATCTATCCCAAGAGCTGTAAGTAGGTATGACCAACAAAGTCTATCAACAAAAATTACAACGTAAATTTTCTAAATATTTATTTATTTAAATATTTATATTTATCTTTAATAAATTCGTATCAAAAATGGTTGCGCACACGAGAGGAGATGGGTCCAACGAACGGCCCGAGTTATAACATAATATCATCATTCTCTTGCCCTTATCCCACATTACGTGGGGTCGGCACAACATGTTTTTTCCTTCCATTTTCTCTGTCACTCGTCATCTCAACACTCACTCCTTTCTTACACATGTCATCCTTCACACAGTCCATCCATCTTTTCTTTGACTTAGTTATAACACAATAATTAATGAATATTATCCAAGCTAAAAACTGTTTTAAATATTCTTGCCTAAAATGCACGTTGACGATGCAGACGGTGACGAGGACACTGAGCGACACGAGTATCATGGTGAAGAGCAGGTATTTGCCGAGCAGCGGGATGGCGAGGGACGTGGGCGGGATGATCTCCGCCAGACCGAGGAAGAACACCGTCAGCGATACGAGGATCGAAATGCACAGCGAGATCTGGAGACAAACATATTTGTTATGAACGCGGCACACTTGAAATCCTGACCGCTCTTTGACAGGAACCGAACAGTGAGGAGCATAAATAAATTTATATATTTGGGCATTCAGTCCCAAACCACGGCAATCAATACTGTCTATACAGTATTCTAACTCCATACAAACGGTCGAGACGTGAGCTAATACCTATGCACCCGGATCGAGGCACACGCGGGGTACGCGTGTATGCTGCAGTGACGAACGGACGGCGTATTGCTTTCTAACTAAATACCGCCCGATTTTTTTTATAGAAATAAGTACGAGATCTTATTTAATATGGCGTGTGGAAATTAGTATGCTATTTAGTTTTTATTACGCTTTATATTCGAATGCGGATTTTTTTATGGTTTAAAAGTCACTAATAAAGCATTTCATTTACTTTTTGTGGAATCCTATCATAAATAAGTATGAATCTTTATATAATATTTTCTGTTTCATTGGTTAAATACCCTGTGTCTCCAATTTTAATTTTGACAAAGATAGATCACGATTGGCAGAAGCCATGGTATTTAGTAAGTTCCATTTACTTTTCTATGATATTTACCTTTTCGCCAGAATCTGAAGGCAGATAGAAGACCAAAACAGTGAGGAATGTCAGGCCAACGCATGGAATGATCAGGTTCACCGTGTAGAAGAGGGTCTTTCGGCGCATCGTCAGCTTGAATGTTATATCTGCAACAGGTAGTGTCTTACAATAACGATAAATAGAATAGATAGTTAATGAATCAATGTCAATATTTAGTAGAACGACATTTCCGCCATTTTGAAAAAAAAATACATGATTACGCGGCCATTGATCGGTTCAAGATTCATGTCAACATTTTGCCGAAAAAACCATTCCACTATTAAAAAAAATATGTGGCCATTGATCGGTTGACTTTTCGCATGTAAAAAAACTAAAAAATATAATCAAAACTATAAAATAGCGGAGTAGGTTTTATTTTAAAATGATTAAATCCCTTTAGTTACTTCAAAAAATGATAATTTTCAGCCACAGAAACAACCTATAATGCTGGATATAAAGCCTTGTTTAAATATGTCCAATCGTGAATGGTTAATTTAGTTGGTAGCTAAATATTTATGAAAATAAGGCAATTTCCAAATAGACCTGAGATTTACCTGAGAAGGGTTCGGGACAGCACGGGTAGTATTCTTCATTCCTAGTAGCAGGTACTTCTAGGATATCCCATTCTACGGACAAGTAGAATTCGCTCAGATCGATGCCGACGTGGACAAGGCTGCTTCCTGGAGACTGGTCCATATGCTTCAGGTCCACCTAGAAACAGATTGAATATCTGAGCATCACTTCCTCGGATATAATATCCTCACCTGGCAACACTGTCATAATAAACTATTGTTTATCTAATATATAAAATTCTTCTGTCACGGGGTGCGTAATCGAACTCCTCCGAAACGGCTTGTCCGATTCTCATGAAATTTTGTGAGCATATTCAGTAGGTCTGAGAATCGGCCAACATCTATTTTTCATATTGAAAACAAAAAAAAAATTTTTGCAAAACAACGTTTGCTGGGGTCAGCTAGTCTAATATATAAAATTCTTTTGTCACGGGGTGCGTAATCGAACTCCTCCGAAACGGCTTGACCGATATTGATGAAATATTTTGTGCTTATCCGGTATCTATGAAAATCGGCCAACATCTATTTTTCATTTTGAAAAAAAAAAAAAAATTTTTTTTGCAAAACAACGTTTTCTGGGGTCAGCTAGTTATCTATATATTAGGTCCTTACATATGAAATTGGCGTTTTGTATGGGAGGAACAAAAAGTCGAATATTTTTTAATATAATATATTTAATTAATCAAAGTATGAACCATTATTTTCTATGCACTTTTGCCATCTTATAGGTAGTTCATTGATCCCTTTACTAAAAAAACCAGTCGGACGGGAATCAATAAAATCTTTGAAGGCGATTTGGACTGCCCCATCGGAGTTGAATTTTTTCCCTTGCAAGAAGTTATCCAAATTTCGAAAAAAATGGTAATCTGTTGGAGCAAGGTCCGGGGAGTACGGAGGATGTCTTAGACTTTCCAATTGAAGCTCTTCTAATTTAGTAGCCGTCTGTTGCGCAGTGTGTGGTCTAGCGTTGTCGTGAAGCAGCAGTGGCGTGGAGCGATTGACCAGCCTAGGTTGTTTAGCCGCTAGCTTTTCCATCATGGTTTGCAATTGCTGACAATAGACATCAGCCGTAATAGTCTGGCCAGATTTGAGAAAACTGTAATGAACAATACCGGCACTAGTCCACCAAACGCTTACAAGTAACTTTTTTGGGGTTAATTTTCGCTTGGGGCAGGATTTGGCTGGCTGGCCAGGATCCAACCATTGCGCTGAGCGCTTCCGATTATCGTAAAGAACCCATTTTTCATCACAGGTAATGATTCGGTTTAAAATACCTTCATTATTGTGCCGGTTTAGTAATGTAACGCAGCAGTCGACGCGCGTTTGCCGGTTTGCTTCAGTCAATTCGTGAGGTACCCACCTTTCAAGCTTTTTAATCTTCCCAATTTGCTTCAAGTGAATTAAAACAGTTTTATCACTAACACCGCAGCCAGCAGCTAACTCGGACGTGGTTTGCGATGGATCCGCTTCCACAATAGCCTTCAACTCTTCATTATCAACTTGAGTCTCAGGCCGTCCACGGGGCTTGTTCTGCAAGTCGAAATTTCCAGAACGAAAACGTTGGAACCAAAAACGAACTGTGTTTTCTTTTGCAACACGACCGCCATACACATCATTCACCCTTCGAGTTGTTTCCGCAGCACTAGTGCCACGGCGGAACTCGTACTCGTAAATAATGCGATATTTTAAGTTTTCCATTTTGTAAAATGAGTGACGCAAACAGAAAAAAACAGAAGAAAAAAAACATATGAATGACGATCATCGAAGCACAAATACATGAGTCTATAGCTGTACAAATTTGAATTTGGAATTCCTTACCAAAGAGGAGAAATTTGTGATTAAAGTGGCCAGTACGAAAAACGCCAATTTCATATGTAAGGACCTAATAAATAAAAATGAATTGTTGTTCGTAAGTCTGATTAAAACTCGAGAACGGCTGAACGGAATTATCTTATCATAGTCTTGAAATGTTCGTGGAGGTCTAGGGAAGGTTTAAAAGGCGAGAAAAAAAATTGAATAAAAACCCGCGCAAAGCCGGCCACTAGTGTAAAATAAAATTTAACTTGTTATAAAATGCACTCTTTTTCTAATGTCCCAATTGTATTCATTTATTTAGTTGCATCAACAAGATAAGCAATAGTACATTCAAAAAATCACATCACATTTCATATTGAAACTCTGAAACATAGCTCTCTTTTGGGGAGCGGAGTATAATTTTGGTATAGTAAACCAAGGCCTTGGTTTTTAGGGTACCGCACCGAAAGGGTAAAACGGGAGCCTATTACTATGACTCCGTCGTCTGTCTGTCACCAGGCTGTATCTCAAGAACCGTAATAGCACAGATTAGATACATAATCTAATCTGTGGTAATAGATAGAAAGTCGAAATTTTAAGGGATGATGTATCTCTCTTGCTGCTACGAGTATAACATCATCACCCTATTAACGTTCCCACTGCTGGGACACAGGGACTTCTCTCTTGACGAGAGAGATTAGGCCTTAATTCACCACATCAGAACATGCCGGTTTCCTCACGATGTTTGCCTTCACCGTTAAAGCACGTGTTTAAAGCGCACATAAATTTCTCAAGAAGATAAATCCAAAGGTGCGTGGCGGGGTTTGAACCCACGACCTTCGGAATGAAAGTCGAGTGTCCTCCGACTTAGCCAACACGGCTTTTTCTAATTTTTATTTATAAATACTATACACGATATACTATAATAGACTGTACACGGCACCCTCTCTCATCATACTACTCATACTACACCTTGGGTGGGTCTTTGTACAATACCTGGGCTCCGTTGTAAGTCCAAGAGCCGAACTTCATGAAGCAGGTCTGCTCGTCGAAGGGGAAGTACTCGACGTTGATTTCGCAGGAAGACTTGTAGATCGCTGGCGGTTTCCAGTTCACCTCGCCGGTGTACTTCAGGGTAGCCTTCGTCATCAGAGTCACCTGGAACAGAGAAATAGGATTTTATTATTTTCACATAAGATACATGCGATACAACGATTTTATTATAAGTATCGATTCACGATTTTCATAATACTTAGACAATTAATACTGAAACACAAATATAGTTCAAGCCCAGTATGATTTATCAAAACATTGTTATCGGCTACTAGTTATGCTTTAAAAAGAGTTAGAATGTACGTGATTTTGTTGTTTTAGTAGAACGCGCACAGAATTTTTGATTTTACTGATCTTGTTTTAGGACACAAAATTTTTAAAACCTGTTGTACAATAACTAGTTAAATATATGGTGAATAAGATGTACCTACGTTTTGAATATTTAAAATATTTTATAAGGTTTTAGAAATTTGATTTGAAATAATAGTTCTGATTAGGCTTGTACGGGACCGTAAAAGTGTTAACGGTTAAATTTAATTTTTATGTGATATAATATGAGATTTATGAAACTTACAATAAGTGAGTTTCTTTCTGAACCCAACTCCCGTACTGAGAAAAATCAACAGCGAGAATTTTGTTCATTATAACCGTGTTTATTTTGTATGGCGCTTTAAACACGTGCTACGAGTATAACGGTCAAGGCGAACATCGTGAGGAGACCGGCATGTTCTGAGAACTTTAAAGAGTTTGAAGGACATGTCACATTCACCAACTCGCACTTGGCCAGCGTGGTGAATTAAGGCCTAATCTTTCCCGCTAAGAAAGCAGTCCCTGTGTCCCAGCAGTGGGAACGTTAAAAGGGTAAGGATGATAATGATGATTATATAGAAAAAAAAATGTAACAACTTAATCCAATTCACATTATATGTATGTTGCAATCCTAATATAGCTTGTTTATATTATCATCATCATTGGAGCCGTAGGAATCCTACTGGTAGACAAAATCTATATATAGACGGGTCTGCAACCAGACATTTAAGAGGATTCCACCAAGAACCCGTTGCCTCAACTATATCGTCTGTCTACCTATTTGGCGTAACACTATTTCATTGTGAAACAATAAAACCAACCTCATAATTCCCATCCCAGTTGTTATATAGCACGATATCCGGTAGCCAGATGTGTTCAGACGGAACATACAGCATCTCCACTCCGCCGTAGTCATCAGGGTTCCATTGGAGCTTGTAATCGAACCATTTCTGGAACCACACAACATTGTCACATTAGAGAACTACTTAAAACCTGCCTACGTCAGAATCCTGTTTTACTGCATAGTCGCAGTAAGTACTATAAACGATAATGATAATAATAATTATCAAGAGTGCATAGATATTCGGCGAAAATCTATGCACCCCCCAAGGGGATTGGGAATCTGCACTTGCGTAGAACCACAGTGGATAATTATACTTATTATTTAATTATAAGTTGACTTTTCAATTGTCCTACAAAAAATTATACCGTAAAAGCTCTGCTGTTTATATCTATCCATTATATATCGTTGATGTTAGAAAGCCACGATTTATTAAAATCAATACATTGCGTTTAATTGAGAACTTACTGTTTTCTTCCCAACTTTGTACAATTATTGTACAAAATCCCCCGGTAACGGGGCCAAATAATGATTATACTTCATCCACATATAATTGTGGCTATAGTTATAGAGGTAATGTTACTAACCTGCTCAACCCACAAATTGGTAGTCATGACCTGGTTTTTCAAATTAACTTCCATTAATTGGGAAAGCTTCAAGCCAAGCCGGACTGTCAGGATATCGGTCACATTTGTCACGGGGCGGATCAAGCGATTGTAGTTGCTAAGAAGATCGTCATAGAGTCGCTTTACGTCTGGATTCGCCTCTAGGAGTTTTACTCCTGAAAATATCACATGGGCATTTATAGAGTACAGCTTAATGAAATAGTTAAAACTACAATCTGAATAACTAATATGTAATATTTATACTTAACCACAACAATAAAATAATTGTATCCGGAAAATTTTAAATAACTAAAAATGTTACCTGGCCATTTTAGATGAGACTAGGTATTCAGATTGGGGAATGTCATCAAAATAAGCAAACACTTACCTAGACAGTTGGTGGCACAAGAGAACAACAAAAACAAAACACCCACTTTCATCTTGGAAGACAATTAATTTAAGCAATATTAAAATTTAACAGACCCATGTTTGGGAGAAATCGGTCTTTCAAATGATTCGCGCATGCGTAATCAATAGCTTGATACTCAGAGTTACGCCCTTTCGTAGTAAAGTGCTACGGCGTAGACTGTAGCATCGTGCTACAAATTGCTACGAATCTCGTAGCCGTGCACTCAATGTAGTTCAAAACATTCATACAAGGTGTCGCTAACATCAATGTTCTTTACTTCATGTTTTACTTAATTTTGAATTTCAATGATGCCTTATATGAAAGAATACAATAAAAATGGCAAATCCATACTAACAACTGATACAATGTTTAATCCGAAAAAACACCTAAAAATAACAATAAATTAGACTAATTAATATTAAGGCACTTTTCACTTCTTATTCATCTCTCATTCCACCTTCTTTGTGATTGTACACTTCTGTACGGCAAAGTTTGGTAACCGCCTTCATTATCTAAAAAACAAAGAATTTATTATTTAATATTTTATACCTAATATAAAATACTTTTTTAAATAAGAAACTGATTTTACTTACCTCTTGATTGATATTTTGGCAAGGGCCACAAACTAAACGGGTAGAAGTAAGCATTTGGCATTCTTCTCACTACTATTGTTTTTTCTTGCACAATTTTTGATTCTGAAAAAGAATAAATTCTTTATGAAATCTGAACGTAACTAAATTAATAAAATAAATATTGCTGAATAATTTACACAGCAATTTGGTTATAAATATTTTTATAATTTCCTCTTATTTATATTTTTATTCTTATAATCTTTCTCAATGTTTCCATTAAAAATGTGTTGTATTATTTTTCTGTTTTTATTTTGTAGATAATATTTGCCTTGTTTCTTTGTTAATGTCATTATTATTATCTTAGTATAATATTGGCTATTAAGCGAAAATGTGATGATAATTTTACATATCTTTTATATTTAGTAGAAAATAGTTTTTATTTAAAATTCAGCTTTGATAATAATATAATATCAGTAAGCCTATTGGTTTAATGTGGAAAATGAACTCTTATCTATATATAGTTATTAGTTATCCGACATAAAAGTTAAAACCAAAAAAAATAAAAAAAAATACCGTAAAACGGGGCTATTTGAAACTGTTTTTGCATAAACATGTGTTTAATAAAAGAGCAATGAATGATTTCACGTCAACATGGGGCTTATTGAGTACTATTACTACTATACGTCTATCGTAAGTAGTTTCGTAGATATATGTTTTGAAAGAGTCTGTTCCAAATATCGCCCAATTGGGGTTATTTAGTATACGAAGTTTATTGTACTTGTTTTCTTAATTTATCAAATACGCGCTAAATAAAACCGTACGAGCGAAAATATTCTAGGGTAATCTTGTGTTGAGTTGAAGGCAATTTGACTTCTCTTAGTCAAGAAAATAAAGAATTATATGAAGTTAGTCACATAATCGAAATAACATTTATTGCATAATTAGGGTTATTTGGAATTTCACATACATGTAATAAAGTTGTGCGTATTATACGGGAAGGGATATTTGGAATTCTTAAGGGGAAGCTGATTATAAAAAAAAACATATAGTAGGTAAATAAAACCATTACGGTATAAATTTAACGTTTTATTAATTAAAATTAAATTAAAAAAAATGTCACAACCAAGTTATCCAAAGAACTAATAAACAATGTAATTTTTTAACAAAAATTAAGGTATTTTTTTTTACCCTATTTTACTAAAACACAATAAAAAATATCTAAAAAACAAGGAGGTTATATGCTAGATTTAACTAATATATCGAAATCTAAAATAAAAATAATTAATTAATTAAAAATACTAAAACAAACAACTTAAACCCACCTATGTATTTAATCACTGAGCTCTGACTTACCTACCCTTAAGTAAGTTTTATATCACTCTTGGGGCTATTTGATACTTAACCTAATCTATTATATTTAAGAACAGAACACCCGTTGAAGGGGCTATTTGAAATATTGTTCCAAATAACCCCAAAATCCATTACAAAAAGCCCCAATCACAAAACATAGCAACAGTTCAAAGCTCTTTAGAGATAGAAATCAACACCTAATACCACTAAAATCAGCGAAAAACACACGTATACATAGTTTAATTGGAGTTATACATACCTTTCCTGATTTTGTGTTGAAACTGAAAGTTGGAAGCACACAATTATATCGAAAATTCGATATTCACAAAATAATCTTCTGCTTCACGTGCAATCATAATCTACCCTCAAATATAACAATTTGACGTTGATAAATAGTTGTTGTGTTGCCAGGTGCCGAAAAAATATTCCTACCATTAACAGATAAAAAAATACACGGGATCAAACTTTTTATTTTTGAAGTTCCAAATAACCTCACTATATCCAAAAAACCCCACTTTACGGTAAATAAATCTACTCATCGTCTCGACACAACCATTTTCTTAATAACAAAAATATCTTAATTCGGTTCCGCCATGATAGATATGATGTTAACTTACTTCAGATCACAATAATCTCATTATCGTTTCACAAAATTTAAGGTAAAGAAGGTATGTAGTAGGTACCAAATGTGGAGCCCCGGACCAACGGCCTTTTTTTTTGTCTTGAGAATCCAGACTGTCAGGACACAATCAAATGGCCTACACGTTAAACCCACCCCCTAATTCCTTCCTTTTTCGGAAACAACTAAACACTGCATTCTTCTTTCCTAAATCAATATGGAACCGTTTGGAATAAAAAAAGAATTAAACTCAAAGTTTGTTTCTAAATCGTAAGGGGACAATGAAAGTGTTTAACTACAAATAAACATCAAAGACTTCTAAATAATAACAACGTTTCAGTGCATCTGCACCCAAACCAAGTACCTACGTCGTGTCAATTACTAAAATAATAGCAACCATACGCTGACTCACATACGAGTACATCTCGTAAATGGTCAATTTTAAAAATTAACAATCACGGAAGAGCAAGAACAAGTCATATGATTGGATACACGGAAGACAATCCAGCTGGCAACCCTTCCTCATTATATCCAGGAATACTTGTTAATGCGGAATAAGGAATCTGTTACACAAGAGCAATCAGGAAGTATCAAATTGCATTTATGATGGAGATTAATGAACCGATCGAAACCGCGCGTAAGTAAAACGTCATGATTATTGTTTAACAAAATATTCGGTGATATGGCCGGACCAGATATTCACATCTCAATTGATTTTAAAATAAATATTATCACTTATATGGATCTTGAATAGGGTACGACGGATAGAACAGTTTTGCAACGGTGTACATAGTCTTCAGTGATAAGCTACCTATGTAAAGGATTGATTTTTTTTAGCTATATCTAGAATCTGACACTTTTATAAACTGTGTTGTTATACTGCCTCTGTGGCGCGGTGGGCGAATGTCCGCTTGCAGAGCAAGAGGTAGCGGGTTCGATTCCCGCCGAGGGTAAAAATTGTTTGTATGTTCTGCAAGCACTTTTCTCCTTGGTCTGGGTGTTTAATATGTATAATAAAAATATCTATATATGTATGTATATTATATTAAGTATATCAGATATCTAGCACCCGTAACACAAGCTTAGAGCTTACCACGGGGCTAGATGTTGTTGTGTAAATTGTCCGGAAATATTTATTTATTTTTATTTTATTTCTGTCAAGACATTTTCATTACTAAATTATTGGCGATGCAAAGATTCTAACTAGCGCCTCTAGTGTCAAAATTGTGAAGCTGTCTAATAACGAAACTTTGACAGTTTTCGTTATAATTAACGTCAAGGAAAAACAAAAATAATATACACAAATCAGATATAAACAAACAAAGTGTCGTTTTTAGACAGTTTCTAAATTTTGCCGCTAGAGGATAATCTTTGCATCGCCAATAGGTATCGAAAACATATCAGCTATTTCGCTCAGTCACATGTGATAAAGCGAGATAATTCTTGACGTAACTAACCATTGACACGTACTAATTTCATAACAAACCATTGCTTATTGTAGTTATATAAACTCTTATTTAGAAATTTATTTTGTTTGATTGTAGATAGTAATTATAGTAAGTTATGTTCGATTTTTTTATTTCTCGCTTAATCTGGTTGGTCAACTTTATGTTTCTGCATTCTTGATACCGATCAATTTTTTTGTATAGCTTAGTAATCTTTCAAGTAACTGAATGACACTGGCAAGTCGTAGCATATGGCAAGCGCGATGCCAATAATAAGAACTGAACTGAACTGAACCATTGCTTAATATACTCGGATTTTGTGAAATAATCGATATTAAGTTTATGTTATCATCCGAACTTTAAGCGTCCATTATAACCTTCGAGACTTCTTTAGAAATAATAATTATTAATTATTTATAAATTCTTTTTATAAATAATTAATTTGAATATTATTAGAGCTAACAGTGTCTTAACGTAGGTACACTAGGTTCTACTTCAGCGTTGGCTTGTGGGAGTTGAATACCATAAATATTATTGAGGCAGGTGTCCGCGTCATTTATTTGTCCGTCGTTTCCGTGTCGTCTATTTTTCACTTAACACAATTTGCATGGTACATACATGCGCAACAGATTTATGGATATTGCCGTTAACTGCGCAAAGGCAGGATTTACCTTCTCGCCTTCAACGGCCAATAGAAACCTGTCAAGGGAATGTCTAGCTAGTGCATCGTGTCTGACCACGTGTTTGAGGACGTATGGTGTGAAACGTGCCAAGTGCAATTGTTTCCGTCTACCTACTCAATATCTGTAGCTGAGAGGTAAAGAGTAACAACCGCCAAATCCAAAACTTTTCAGAATGAGCTTTAGAAATGTCTGTAGCGGGAGTTTTGTTGTTAAATGCTAATAACTTGTAATGCTTTTATTTAACTAGAGATTTTTTAATGTATTTCTATACAAATATACTATTATTATAATTTTATTAATTTGATTAAATTTAATTGTTAGTATTTATATAAATAATGGACTTATTATTCATTACCACCAATATTGTTCATTATTTTTATTCGTTTTCAAAACATAACAATAATAAGTCACATACAAGTCGCTTTATATTCATCATTGTGCACTATTTTATTATTAGGTTACCAATAAAAATCAAACAAAACTATATTTACAAGGACACATTTATTAAAAAAAAATTTAAGAAATACCTATCAGTTCTACTGTATTTTTAATATTTTTATATATCGAATTCACGCTGGCCATTGACATAGGGTAGGTTTTTTAAAAATCGTGATATATTTGAAGAATCCATGTCAACGTTTTTTGTGATTGGGTTTAAACCGGTTCTTACAGGTGTAGGCATTGGAACCTAAGGGCAAGGAGTCCTTTGTTTCTCATCAAAGATACTTTTTGCAAGTCACCATCTTCAAAAGCAGTTTTATACTGCAATATGCCATATTCATCTTTACTCATCTGTACATATACCATATCAATGTATGGTACATTTTGTCCATTCTTTCTATTGATAAATTAAAATTTGAAATTGTAGAAAAACCCCCGATTCCAATGCCTTAATTTCCTTAAAAGTAAAACACCATAATACTTAGTAATGTGCACGAGATGCGCTTTCATTTGATACCCCACTCGAGTATCTTTGCAGAATTTCGGTTTTCCTTCCCATGTGCCACTCACCCCCATAACTTTTAAACAGCACAACCAATTTTCATAAAACATGTCTAAGACCACTCGCGCCAAACTCACCTTTAATACAAAAAAAAACTAAATTGAAATCGCTCCATCCGTTCGGGAGCTATGATGTCCTAGACTGACAGAAACACAGCCAGACAGACGGACACGTCAAACTTATAACACCCCTCTTTTTTGGTCGGGGGTTAGTAAAAGGTGATGTTTGCAAAACTTTTTGAAATCTTCCATATTGATAACATCTATTGGCAGTTTAGCTGATGAACAAGTTCTAACAACCTGCTGCCAGCCAGCTGTAATTGCTTTAGCCTGTTCTTGTGTCTTTCGATAAATGAGTGAATTCCATGTGCGTGTGTCCTTTCATTAAATACCCACGTATTCCCACGTAGGCCCACGCCTAGTAGTGGTGCCAGCAGAAGAAAATATTTCCTTGTTTTGGAGTTGTTCCATACGTCCGATCTTATGTCACATCCGATCTTAGGCGACCCAACTATAATAAGTCCGGATTGAGTGGCACTGCAGTTCATGCGCTTGGACTTACTCGTATTATCGATCAACCGCTTGTATCACGTTTTGACTCGCGCCACTGCGCGGCAGCGTCAGAGGTAAACAATGTTAAGGGTTAGTATTACGATTTACCTCTAAAGCTACAACGGACTTATTACTATTTCTTTATCAATAAATTCAAAAATATTGCCGATAGGACTTATAACTTTTTACCACGTCATAGAGCACACATTTCAAAAGCAAAATTCGTAAAAAAACGATTTTGACAAAAAGTGGACTTGTTATTCTTTACCTCTCAGCTACAGATATATTAGTCTAGATACGAGTTTGAAGACGTATTATGGTGTGTAAATGAAAAATTAGACGATCTTTATAAAATATCATTATTAAAATTGTAATTCCCGATAAGGCGTGGCGGAATGTTTAAATATTTAAAATTTTTAAATGTAATATTTTCGTGTTTTATCACTAAAACACTATTTTCCTAATGGCGTTGGTTTAAAGTGCTGTTATGTTAATGACTAGAACAAAACCGTAAGGTGTCATACAATAAACCATTCATAAGCTGTGACGTTCGAAAGCTGTACGCCACCCGAAACTTCAAAGTGTGTACTATAGCTTCTTAATTTTTCGTTTACAAGAAAAAATCTTAAATACGGGTACAATGTTTTTAAATAATGACTGACTAATAATTTTTTATAGTCATATACTCTATTATTGTTTTCGTCTTCTCATATAATACAAGTGTTTGTATAAGTTCTAGCACTGTTTTACCTTGTTTTAATACTACATAAATCCGCCGTTAATAATGACAAAACAAATTATAACTTTGGGAAGAGACGGAGCTAATGGTACTTACTTCTTTCGATGAAGGCGTCTCTTGATATAAAATAGGTACCTTTTTCAAAATTAATCTGTGCTTGTGTTAGCTATCTTAGGAATGCGTCATAGATCCATCACAATAAAAGCTACAGGCATATGTCAATTTAAATCCGAGAGAAAAAGCTAAAAAACCTCCCCTCATGTTTATCGAATAAAGAGCATTATACATCATTGAGACAGAAGTCGGTTAATACAAAAATTGAACCGGCCTACATTTAATCCAACACGATAACACATAAATTTTGCAATGATATGCCCCCACGCATAATTTAAGCCCATATCTTTGTTACGGAAATATCGGTTATATAAATTCTACATTATTTACAGATTTAAATATTATGTAGAATAAGTACCTAGTAGAACAATATTGTTAGAATTTCTAAAAGTAACCCACATTTAATGTAGGCGCGATTTTGAAATAATAACTTCGGGTGAAGCGGTTTAGTTACGAAATTGTGTAAAAAATAACAGATCGCCGTGCTCATCGATGTCGCGATCGCGGACTATCGATAGGTACTTTACCAAAGCATGTGTGTTCAATTTCATCGACAAAAAACCACTCAAGTGGTACCCTACGTACCCTTCACCCCTCTGAATGGGAGCAATTTGCATATTTGTTTTTCTTATTTTAACGATTTTATTGAACCTTAATCTTTTATGATTTTGTGTTGTCTACATACACAAAAGTGCCCTTATTTCAAAGCTGTTGATTTATGATGGCATTTTGATTGGATTTTTTAAAGTGCCAGTGAATAAATAAATAAATCTCTGTATAATAGTCAGAGATATTTCTCGCGTAGGCTGGAATAAGAAACCAGGTCCAAGCGAACCAAGCAGATTGACCGCTTGAACTGGTGTGACCATTGATTTAATATGTGAATATACTGCAAGTCTTCGTTCGTCTTTTTGGCTGCAGGTCGTCTACTGCATGACATAGGCCTCCTTATAATCACAATGAAAGAGTAAGCCAAAACTAGCAACGCTGGGCTGACGAGTTGGCGGGCGCAGCACAAATTAATTATCGTAGTCCAAGAAGATGGTGCTGCCCATATTTTGGTTAAATTCCCTTGGCCGGGTTCTACGGAGCCCCAGAAATGGGCGGCAACATTTTTATACTAGTGGAACTAGAGCTTCCCATTCGTTCAATATGGTGTCAAAGAGATGTTAGACAGATTGTATGGCAATAATCTCGAATTTACTCATAGTATGGATACATATAACGGACAAAATATATACTATACATTTATTGTATGTCTATTATATTAAGTATATCAGATGTCTAGTACTGTAACACAAGCTTTTAGAGCTTACCACGGTGCTAGACGTTGTTGTGTGGATTGTCCGGAAATATTTATTTTATTTATTATTTAAAAGTTTTCCCATGGCCGAAGCCAAAAAACGCAACAATCAAGATATTAGATATCATTTTGACAACTTGTGATTTGTGCAAGATGATTCGCTTTGTAACGACACATTTAGAATGATTAATGGGTCATATTAGGGTTGCCGACGTCCATAATGTGGTACAACCTTGAAAAAAGATTTGTATTTTAACTTCCTACAGTTTAACTTTATTAAATCATTTTGTTTTTAGAATACGGAATGTTAAATACACAGAAATTTTAGTTACGTTTGATTTTACTGTCTTGTTCCTCAAATATTAACAATTTTAAAAGGTTGGTATTTTGAATACCATAATACATAATAAGTAAGTGCTCATGTGTTATGTGTTCTAGTCTTTTCTTTTATTTTATAGAATACAATTGAAAATGTATACAAACAAAGTATATAAATAATTTTATAGCGGCGGAAAGTATATTAACAGATTACATAATCTTAATATATATAAATCTCGTGTCACAATGTTTGTCCTCAATGGACTCCTAAACCACTTAACCGATTATAATAAAATTCGCACACCATGTGCAGTTCGATCCAACTTGAGAGATAGGATGGTTTCTACGGCGAGAAAAAATCGAATAATTTCCGGGAAAATTTTATACCCGTGCGACGCCGGGGCGGGCCGCTAGTATATATATATATATGGTATAATCGAATATTTTCTTACTTAAGGCCACCTTGTTTCGAAGATTTAGGCATTTTACTCGCCCAGTCGACTTGCATGCGCGTTACGCGGGAGCCGACTTGATATGAACTCCGGCGAACTTTGTCGGCAGCAAGAACGCCACAATACAGCATAATGCAGTAGCTACGGTGATTTTAATTTTATTTTTCTGTATTTTTTTAGTATATTGATTATTTTATTGACTATATTCTTTTATTTGATTGAAATGAAAGTTTATTGTAGTAGGTATGTAGGTATTGAATGTAAACATAATTTTTCTTACTAATATGAATTAGTGAGGTGATAATTATGATTGAAGAATTTGTGGTAAAGAATACAAACAACAAAATGAAAACAAACATAATTGTTATGAACAATATTTGTTCGCATTTATAAAAAAAATACATTTTATATGAGGAATAAAATGCTTAAATTTCATTGTAATTTAGAGTTCTAGTGCTAGGTCCTGATCATTTGCCATTTGAAATAAAAGAACTTAACGGAAATTATGTACGGGAAATTCATTCAAGACTAAACTTAGAAACTGGCTTGTAAATAGTGTTCACTATAACCTAAAGGAATACTTAGAGAACTAGGTAAATATAAGGTACTTTGTTCGAAGTGTTTTTAGTATGTAGGTTCTGTAGGGTTTTTGTTTGTTTTTCTTTTTGTAATTTTTGTTATAATTTAACTATTGTGTTAAATTATTACTATATTGTATGTCCGAAGTGGATCAAATTGTTGATACTCGATTTTATTTAAGATCTTCATGTACATGACACACAATTTATACAATAAAATGTTCTTATTCTTATTCCTGATTGCAAATTAATAATGTTTTGCGATAAAAAAATCTCTTTTTCTTTATTTTCGGATTTGGTGGATACGCATTCAAGTGTCAGATTCCGTATAGGCATACCACGAGTGTGTTTGGGGTTGACGATTTCTGGCAGCAGACATTGGACAGGTGGTAAAAGTGTGATAATTTTGATTCCATCTTTGATTTCCAAAATTCATCATCTTTTTCGATTCTTTCGATATGTACTGGTTCCTTTTCCCCGGCCCAAATACCAAATAGCGCGCATCGCGCAGTTGTCCTTGTACTTGTAAAACCAATTATTACAATTATATTATTTATTTAATCCTTATTAGGATATGTCTAAACACGGCTGAGGTTTGAAGAGTGACTGGCGAGGCTCCGCATAACTATGAAAAAGCTGAATTGACGAAACGCGTTTGCGCCGCGTACTTTTATGCTAATCTGTGTCACTACACAGTTTTTATTAACTGTTGTAGTTTCACTTCTGTCGTGTGTGAATCGCACACACACCTTTTTTTTTCACGTCGCACGTCGCTCGTCGGGTGGGAAGAGCACTGGCACAGGTCCGTCGTCGGTAAGCGCCACCGCGCGACTGACGAAGCCCGCGGGCGTCGCGCCGCTCGTGGGTTTGTAGGTATTTAGGCATAATAAATAGGAAAATAACACTACAACACGCACCTCAGCGATTTTCACTAGAAAATTGATTTATCTAAAGGTTGGTGTAAAAATAAGGTCAATAAATTTATTATTTTAGGCACAGTATTGAAAATGTTTTTTAAAAAGAGGCAACTTTGGTATTTTTTTCTATCGAGCGAAGTTCATCTTATTGTGTAAATGTAAGCGAATTGCACTCTGTAAGATCCTCAACTGAAACATATATTTTTTTCAGAATTTTACGTCAATTTTTGACTGATTCATATTGATTTTAAAAACAGCATTTGCGGTATAAGGGGCCCTTAATTCTCACTGACCTCTTTTGATATGTTGCAAAAATATATTTTTATACTTTTTCATATTCAACTCTTGATAGCCAGTTTTTGTCACAAAATCATATTAATTTAACACTATATCAATTAATTAAAAGCTTCAGACAAAATTGGGTAACACAAACAACCTAGTTGGTCATGCAGAATGTATGATTTTATTTCTTTTGATCCTGTATACATTTTTTACATAGCAAAATGTACCTATATTTATCCCATTCGCGTTCCTCGGTGGGAACCCTAGTTTCTACAACACTCACTGATCTATTTGGAGCGTTGACACGGTGCCACCAATCTAGTAGATAGGGCATTATTCCTAGGGTGTCAATGTACCTTTCGGCGCCTTTGAACACGCAGAATGACCTATATTTACGTTATAGACTACAGCACGTGAACAAAAATGGAAGTTGGACAGCTTACAAGTGACGGCATAGTGCTGAATCTTATTATTTTATGATCTTGTATCGTTCTTGATAGGTCACCTTGTGGTTCAAATTACCCATATTTTTTTGTTCACGTGCATGTAGTCTATTAGAATTGAGAAGAGTTTGATGTGGGATTTGCACCGTTAGTCAGTAGTTTATTTATAATTTGGTGTTTCAATACAATCATAATTATGCCAATAATAAATGATTAATCAAATTTTATCAGAGGTAATGTTATAGGATAGAAATTAGAACTATTTGCTCGATAGATTCCTCCAAGGGTAATTTTTCGACACAAAATAAAACTTTCCTAAAGGAACTTTTGAGTATCATATTGTGCTTTTGGAAAAATATACAAATTATGGTACATTTATAAATCTCATCATCATAAGTAATTATATCAGCCATAAATATTTTAAAACTTAATAAACTTACTTAAATTATTTTTTTACAGTGAACTTTTATTGAACCACAATTTAACATAATAAGGTTTTTATGGGACCTTTTCACTATTTTCTTAAAGATACTCCGGTTTTAAGGAACATATAAGAAGGCAGCATAATCAAATGAGCGAATGATAAATATGGATCTGAACCGCTTCTGCTCACGAATCTCGCTTCTTAATTCCCCTACTTCCCTTACATACTACCCTAAACTGTTATTCTCGTCTCAGGAAGTAATATCGCTGGAGTCGACTGACGGCCTAATCAAATTAAATCGCATATTTTACAACCATAAGACAGTTCTGTAGGTTAGTGGTACACCAGTCCCCCAGCTGATTGAATGACCCTTATATTGCAAATCTTTATTTGTTCAATCAAACATTTATCAAAAACCAAAAATGTATTAGATCATTAACGCAGTTTTTAGGAACACAATCTGTGGTATAGTATAGTTTTTGTATTAACTTGCTGTATCACTTTTTCTAACTAGCATAGGAGGTAAAGACCTATTGTGTTGTATTTTAACTATTATATTTATATCATCATCACCCTATTAACGTTCCCACTGCTGGGACACAGGGACTTCTCTCTTGACGAGAGAGATTAGGCCTTAATTCACCACGCTGGCCAAGTGCGGGTTGGTGATCACACATGTCCTTCAAACTCTTTTTTGAAGTTCTCAGAACATGCCGGTTTCCTCACGATGTTTGCCTTCACCGTTAAAGCACGTGTTTAAAGCGCACATAAATTTCTCAAGAAAAATCCAGAGGTGCGTGGCGGGGTTTGAACCCACGACCTTCGGAATGAAAGTCGAGTGTCCTCCCACCTAGCCAACACGGCTTTTGCCTTCGGAATGAAAGTCGATATATATATTTATATATATTTTGTAAATAATCTATACATACAATCTAGACATATTCACTTCTAATCAATGTTTGATAGCATAAACAGACTGATTTATTTATTATTATTGCCTATCATAAACCGCCTAAGTGCTAGTGTGCTAGTGTTTGAAACTCGACCAAAACATACTCGTAAATTGTTTTTAATGAGCTTTTTAATAGGTTTTTTAAATAATTTTAAGCTAAAGAAAAGAGTTTAATTTCAGTGACCAACTGGCCAATTATTAGTCCTCAACTAGTTATTGAACTGAAGGAAATCTAAAGAATGTAGCTTTCTCATAAATTGGCAGGATATTATAGAAGAACAACTTCTGGCACTAATCTAATTAATAAACAATTAATCTAATCACTAATGTGATTTTTGCATACAATGTAAAATTACACAAATAAAGTATTAAACTAATAGTAGAAATTGCTTTTAGCAATAAGACCGCCCACTAGACGTACATTCTAGGTTCAGTTTTAATATGTTATTGTATTGTTTCTTTGTTTGGTGTGTAGGTAATAAAATATTTTCTATTCTATTCTATTCTAATGGGCCAAATAAGCAAAAACACATAACTAAGAACCAAAAACCCCATTTAGCTAAAAAAAACACCTCCATTTGATCTTCTATAATTATCTAAATATTTTTTATGTTGATTTACAGAGGTTTACCATTTAAGATAGGATTAGTCTAGAAAACTCAGATTGTTTTGCTATTAAATTAAGACTATAACATGCCTACCTAATAAAATGTCAGCATCCATGGTAGTGCATTGGTGAATATAAATTAGCTTTAGGTATTCAGTATAAATTATGTGTACAGTAGGTAGGTAACAAACTCCTCCTTAAAGACATGAGAGTAGTTTCTTTTAACTGCGAATTTGCTTATTACGTAAAAAACATTGTCAAATATGAAAATGGGACAAAAATACCCGCACGCAGTACTAACGTACCAGTGAAAGTGTGGATTAAAAAGGTCAATAGAAAAAAGTGTATACATAATGAGTATTTCTCAAATCAACCTACCTTTATTTTCAGGTCTCTTTGGTGGTGCAGGCATCGAAGCCACAGCGGCCAGTAAGACGCATGCATAGAAGATCGCACACCCCCGAAACGCGCCCATTGATTATAAACTTTATACGCAATGCGTGCTACCACCGACGCATACGCCGGCACACTGTTATCATGTCAGGGGTCGGTTAGCATTGGGAGTAATTGTGTTCTGTGGGTATCATTTCATGTGTAATAGTCAGTAAGAACTGTCGCGCCTTTATTAATGCCGGAAGTACACACGCGCCGAGACCCTCTCGGCGAATGTCTCGGCCGAGAGGGGTCTCGTCGAGAGCATGCCTGTACACACACGCGTTCTAACATTTGAACTGAAGACTCACGCGACAATGGACGTAGAAATTGCTGCTGCTATTTGTGTTTGTGCCATGAGCTATTATAATTTTTTTTAACATTTACTATAAAAATAAAATTCGTAAACCATGAAGAAATAAGAAAAAAAATAATTTTATTAAATTAAATTAAAATTAAATTAAAAAAATATTAAATACTATTAGCGAGCAAGTAAATGAACGAGTGTGTACATGCTCGCTCCCGTTTACCTCGCGAGAGCCAACGAGACCCTTTGACTCGGGCGCAAAAAACCGACAAGCCACCGAGAGCGACCGAGACGAGAACGAGACAGCGAGACGAGACGAGAGCGCCCTGTACACACTCGCGTTCGGCCTGTCTCGGGGTGTCTCGGCGCGTGTGTACAGCCAGCTTAAAGGGGGGTCGAGGGTTTAAAAAAATGTTCATCATTGTAGGTACCAAACTTTTATAAAATAAAAATAAAAACAGGAGTTATAAAAACAATCATTAGTAGTAGTATGTATGTATTAAGCTTGTAGTACAATAAGAAATTAAATACCTACTACTACAGACTCGTGCCTGATTCCGTCTGTACCATCGACTAGGTATATAACCAAATAGCCAATAATAACAAATATCCCTATCTATAAAAAATAGTTATTATAGTCATACAAACTATTCAGTTTAAATATTTCCGCGAGCCTCTGTTTGCGCAAGTCGAGTTTTACGTCAAGAGACGTTATAATTTAAAAATAATCATAGGACATCAATAACTAAACGATAAACATCTACCTCTAAATAAACTCCATGAATTAATATTAAAAGATTTAAACGTATTTTATAATCTTATATGTATATAAAAATTAATCGCAAAATGTGTTGCTAAGCGCATAACTCAACAACGCCCGGACCAATTTAACCAATTTATTTTTTTAAATATACGTTGGAGTATAAGATGATTCTAACAGCAAAAAAAAAAAATTATTGCCGGGAAAATAATTACCAAAAAGTCAAGTGCCAAGCCGGGGCGTGGCGCTAGTTATATCATAATTTATGCTTATTGTCATCAAGTACACATGCATGTCTTATTAGTTATTTATATATCTTATACTTATTCAAAATCGTAATGCTGCATGCTGCAATAACATGCTAACGGAGAATTTATCATTTTAACAAAACAAGCATCCACAATGTCGTGAGCATATCCGTATGTACTGTACCTCAGGCCTATGTCTCGTAGAAGCAATTGACTTTTCTTTAACATTTAGATTCTTTGGATACATATTAGAAATACTAGTTATACCGATTCCCAACATTGTTGTAGTACAACACTATTTGTCACTTTTCTAAAATCGAAAAAGGATTCTGGGGGAATAGTAAACTACAGACACAATGTTTACAGCTCACGATACCTACTGGTCGGACCTAAAACAAATACCGCAATCGATGTCTTAAGTATGATGTATTAGTCAGACTTGTTGTCTGAAAGTATTTGCATTGGATAAGCCTATGAGGCGCCTATTTAGCTCTGTGGTCGGTCATTAGGGTCTGTACGAACCTATAGGTAAGTAGGTACCCCTAATTGTATGAAAACGTAAAATTATAGGGCTATTTAATTGAAAATCGGCCGGAACAGTGTCAAAACATAAGTTATCCAGGATAATTATATCATTTATGAGATAACGTATATCTTAATATATGATAAAACCACTTAACCGATTATAATAAAATTCGCACACCATGTGCAGTTCGATCGAACTTGAGAGATAGGATAGTTAAATCTCAAATTATAGTCGCAATTTTAATTTATTGCTAATTATTTGTCTGTTAATAATTGACAGTCACAATTATCTGTTAACTCCAAATGATTCTAACAGATGTCGATACCTTTCGACTGGGTTGAGTAAGTAATCAATAGATGGCGCTGCTATGGTAAATCTACGAACGTGCATCTATATTATCTATCTATATAAATAAAAATGAATTGTTGTTCATTAGTCCGATTAAAACTCGAGAACGGCTGAACGGAATTATCTTATCATAGTCTTGAAATGTTCGTGGAGGTCTAGGGAAGGTTTAAAAGGCGAGAAAAAATCGAATAATTGCCGGGAAATAAATTGAATAAAACCCGTGCGAAGCCGGGGCGGGCCACTAGTAGTATAGTATATTCTCGAATAGGTACTGAGTTTGGTGGAGATGGATAGTGGAGAAACTATACGATACTTTACCTTTGACCACAAATTAATTAAAGTATCTAACGTCCATCATCACCTAACACTACCGTACTGTGACGTATAATTATACTATCATTAAATTACTATTAATGACTACTTGAACCTTCCCACACTAAGGCAGCGTTTAAGGACACGCGGGCTTGAAGCGCTTGTTTGAATTCTGTTTTACTTACATAATAGCTTAGATACCTAGTGATAAACTTTGATAGAAATGAAAGTATCTTATTACTTTATAAATCAATTTACGACTCGACTTAGGTTCCAATTATATCTCCAATGTCCATCTGACACATTCTAGAAAAATCATTGCCGCGCCGGTCCGTCAACCGTCGTCTATTCCCTAGTTCTTGGCGCCCTCTTCTTGTTTTTCTGACAGCTTCCGCCGACAGGGGCGCCTCGTGTTGCTAACACGGCCATGCTGCATCGTGTATGCCCACAGACACGACAACTCTATAACATTACATAAATTATGGGTTATGAACTATGCTACTGTAATGTTAGTTCATAACTGTCACTCATTAACTGCCTCGGTCATCATGTCAACAAATTTATGCATTTAGTTTTCTCTCGTATATCAACACACCATAGACTATACCTAGGTTCGTGAGAATATACGACAGAAACTATTACCCATGTGTGTAATTTTAGGTCTAGGTTCACCTTTAGTCTTAGGATAACCCACTCTAACTTTTAGCACCGCACCTTTAGTCTTAGGCACGACTAGTAGTTAGTTCACATAAACCCAAAATAACAAACCGGGTATCAAACTTGAACACAATGCCAGCCTTAAGAAATGTATTTCATGTCAACATTTATAAAACCGAAATTGAAAAAATTAAACACACTCCACTAAGTTTAGTAAACATAAAATAAATAACAAGGTTTGGTTTCATACATACCTACCTTAATTATTAGAGCATAATTCAGTAGGCACACTTTGCTAACATGGTCTGTCATCCAGGTTGTAGTCGTGAATCTTAATCCACGGTTTCATGTTCTCGGCTGCCGCATTTCCTGTGTACCGCTTTGAGCTCCTCTCACAGCCTCTTAAGTCAGTAACCTGGTACCTGTCATTGCCTTTTTCGATTTCCCTTTCTGTCTTTATCGTGGAGGCGAGGGCGTGCGCTCCTCGCAGCTTGAGCTGCTGGAACTCGAGCTCGAGCTAGGGCTCCGCCTTGAACGCGTACGTTTGTTCTTTTGTTTTCCCATTATTTGTGGACTTACTAAATGCCCTTATCCCACTTCTGATGATAAACTTTGATAGAAATGAAAGTATCTTATTACTTTATAAATCAATTTACGACTCGACTTAGGTTCCAATTATATCTCCAATGTCCATCTGACACATTCTAGAAAAATCATTGCCGCGCCGGTCCGTCAACCGTCGTCTATTCCCTAGTTCTTGGCGCCCTCTTCTTGTTTTTCTGACAGCTTCCGCCGACAGGGGCGCCTCGTGTTGCTAACACTAGTCGCTCTTTTTCCAAAGCTTTTATCTGCAGGCGTACCTCATAGTAACTGTTCAGTAAACAATAATTTGCCTCAGCCAGCCTTGACGCAAAATAACTAGCTTCGACCTTCCTCTTTTTAGACTTAGCTATTTGGCTCCTCAACCATTCATTTTCATTATCTATATTTTTTATCCATATATAACTGGTAGCTGTTCGAGGCATTGTTAATATCTTGATACCGTAACTGTTTGTTCAGTTCTCGTAATTGACATGCCTTGGTTTTGGCTAGATGTAGTTGCCGTTTTAGTTTGCTATTTTTATCTTTTAACTGAATGGCCCTTGTCTGTTCTTGATGTTGTCTTTCTGTAGCAATACAAAGCTTATTGCGTAGCCTTTGGTTTTCTTCTATTTGTTTTTTTTAAACTTCTAGTTTGTACAGATGAGCATCTAGCCTGGATTGAAGTGTTTGTCTTTTCATATTTGAGTTATCTTATACGAAAACTTCCCGTCTGGGATTATGAAAATACCTGTAATTTTGAATTTAAAATAAAAAAAATGATTTTGCTCAATTGGTCATTTGTGAGAGTATATTATCACTACTACCAGAGAGTATATAATCACTTCGTTTAAATGATAAGTCTATGGCGGATGTCACGCTGATAGTAATTATATTCTCTTTGATAGTGATCAAAGGTGATTTCAAATAGGTACTATCTCTGTGAGAATAAAAAAATAACCTAAATATTAAAAGCTGACTGAGCAAACATTGTTTTGCTATTTGCATTAACCCAATACAACCACTACTCCTATTCCTACACTTACCCTAACCCTTTTCTTACCGCTACTCTTACTATTTCATACCCCTACTCGTACTTACGCTGCCGCCATATCATGCGTGCGATACATCGCTCATTTGCGACAAGAATGGTTTATAACATTTATGTATCGTTTTGGAATAACAGTATATAAAAAAATAACGACGCGGAAATAAGACGCGCTCCTAGTCTGTACACTTTCAAACGTCAAGTAAAAAATTTTTTTCTTGGTTCTTTAGCATAATATTGTATTAAATTTATACATTGTTTGATATGTATTTATAATAATAGGTATTCATATGTTATATTTATAGGTATCTGTATATATATTTATATGTATTTATGATAACATATTTGGATATTATTTGTTGTTCTTGTATTATTATTATTATTACTAATTATAACATATATATATATATATATATTTAATGTCACCGCACCGTCCAGTTATTTGCTGTGTATTATCCTCTCCATCCTAAGGTTGTCTGGAAGAAATTGCTCTAAGCAATAAGGCCGCCCATTACGCATTTTTGTATTTAGCCTTAAGTCCCTTTTGTATTGTGATATCCTGGTGTGTAATAAAGAGTTTTATTATTATTATTATTATTATTATATAAAAATCCGCCGTATCGCGCTCTACTTGCTACAAAAACGCGATATTCCTAGCCCCAAAATTGACAAAGATATGAGGGAAAAAGTCGACAAGATGCGCTCTAGCTCCCTCCTTTACAACTATGAAGTTCGTTTCAACATCGGTACATGTCATTGGAGTCTCTGCGCTCGACGAATGAGGAGCTGTTCAATTGCATCAAAAACGTGACACAGTCAGTGTGTCACGTTTTTAATGGAAAGGTAAGTGCATTCATTTAGTTATTCATTTGTTACTAAAGCGTGATATCATGGTTTGAACCACTTTAGCTGAAAAGTAATATTTTACTGTATACATTTTTAGGCTACCTTGTCACGGTTTTCTCGCAAAAAAATTATACTTATTCGGAATAAAAGGATATGTACCGTTTTAGATGATGAATTAAATCTCTAGAGGTTTAGTTTTGTATGAATTATTACCACGTATCTCGTTGTTGTCGTAAAGTGTGTATACATTTTGTAGTGATAGCGGAAGTTGTTGCATTACAGATGATGACACATATTTAAACCACCACCTTATTCTTTCAGATGGAGTCACGATCGCGATCGAAAAAGATTTTGGGTATACTCCGAAAAGAAATAGTTGATGCAATAGACAGTATAACTACAGACAGATTAGATCCACCTCAGGATTCCGAAATAATACCCACTACTACTACTGACTCGACAACCACAGTGGGCTTTTATTTCTTTTTATCTTTAGATAGACTCAGAAGGAAACACGATACAACCGAAACGAACCAGCAACAATGCTAAATGTTTTTTAAAACACGCTGGCAATAAATAATCGGCCAATAACTACAGCATTAAGCAGAACTTATGGAACTGGTTAATAAAAACCCCATTCCTCGATATTAGAAATCTTTTTTTCTTCCTCGGTGGCGCGGTGGGCGAATGTCCGCTTGCAAAGCAAGAGGTAGCGGGTTCAATTCCCGCCGAGGGTAAAATTGTTTGTATGTTCTACAAGCACTTTTCTCCTGGGTGTTTAATAATCGTTTTTGGTCTTATTGCTTTTAGCAATAAGACCGCCCATTACGCATTCTAGGTTAAGTTTAAATTTCATAATGTATTGTTCATCTGGTGTGTAATAAAGAATTATATTCTATTATTTAATATGTATAGTAAAAATATCTATTTTAGTATGTATATTATATTATGTATCAGATGTCTAGTACCCGTAACACAAGCTTAGAGCTTACCACGGGGCTAAATGTTGTTGTGTAGATTGTCCAGAAATATTTATTTATTTATTTTTACGAATCTCTATAAGCGCATCATCATAGATTTGTTAAATGTGAATGTTTATTAGTATTTTAACACCTGACCCGAAACAGGGGTGTTATAAGTTTGACGTGTCTGTCTGTCTGTCTGTATGTCTGTCTGGGACATCATAGCTCCCGAACGGATGGACCGATTTCAATTTACTTTTTTTTGTATGAAAGGTGAGCTTTGCCCGTTGGTTCTTAGACATGTTTCATGAAAATTGGTGGAGCCGTTTAAAAGTTATGGGGGTGGGAGTGTGCTCGAGTGGGGTATCAAATGAAAGAACATCGCGTGCACATTACTAAATATTATGGTGTTTTACCTTTAAGGGGGATTTTCTTAAATTTTAAATTTAGATTTATTATTACATTCCATTTTATTTGATAACACACTGGCTGTCAAAATATTGATTTGTTACTTTCTATAATAATGTTTAGTATACTAATAAGTGCAAATGTGAAGTGCCATTGTTAATATTATAGTAGAACTAATTAAAAATAACTGTGATTGTTTTTGCTTAGATGTTTTGATTATCTAATAGTAAGTAAACGATGATTACAATTATTGACAGACATCATTGTTCGTATTAGGTAAGAAGTGTGCCATGGTAAAGCAAGACTTAATTATAGTCAAGACTGTTAAAATTAGTACAAAAGTATTATGTGTAATTGAATTTATGGTCGAAACTGATTAAAAGTAGTACAATAAGTACGAGTATAACGGTGTTTTAGTAAATTTTTTTTGTATAATTTAACATATTTTGACTGCAAAAACGTGTTTTAAATTTGTAATATTGCAATATTTCGTTAGTTTAACAAAAATATTAGCATATAAAACGTGATACGCCAGTATATCTAATAAAAAAATATATATATTGCTGCAAAAACGTAACAAGTGCTGCCATTTTCGATAAAAAATATGCTATTATTATGAAAATGAATGAGATACCAGCTCCGCATCGTTTTTTTTGAAAAAAGAATTGTTGGCGCACCTTAATCGTCAATAAAAAGTTTAGAAAGTTCATTAGGAACGAAAATATACAAATTTGAAAACTTCAAAGTCGTTTTCTGAAAAATCACGTTTTCTGACTTGTCACGTTCTTGTCGCAGATGAGCGACATCGCTATTGACGCAATTTACTTGCATCCAAAATGACGACGAAGAAGAAGCAGGAGAAGAAGAGCAAGAAGAAGAACAAGAATTTGAAACTTACGAATAAACTTCAACACTTTTTTTTTATTTACATCGCTTTTATCTTCCCAATCTTTGAAAATTTCCGTTGCAATAGTTTTACATTAAACAGGATAACTGACCCGTGGAGTAGGCCTACTGGGGAAACCACGTTAAAAAAACGTTACGTCTGTGTGTCTGTCTGTCTGGGACATCATAGCTCCCGAACGGATGGAGTGATTTCAATTTAGTTTTTTTTGTATGATAGGTGATTTTGGCGCAGGTGTCCTTAGACATGTTTGATTAAAATCGGTTGAGCCGTTTAAAAGTTATTGGAGTAAGAGTGGGGAAGGAAACCCGAAAATCTGCAAATATACTCGAGTGGGGTATCAAATGAAAGAGCATCGCGTGCACATTACTAAATATTATGGTGTTTTACTTTCAATGAAATTAAGGCATTGGAATCGGGGAATTTCTTAAATTTTAAATTTAGATTTATATTTATTGAATCGTTATATCTCAGGACACCGTTTCTGAGATATAACTATTCAATAACTCGTCAGAAAAAAAGTATTAAAAGGTATGTTTTTTTTATTATTTCGTTGTCATCATCATCATCAGCCTATTTTAGTCCACTGCTGGACATAGGCCTCCCCTAATGAGTGCCATGGTGCCCTGTCGTCGGCTTGACGCATCCAGCATCTGCCTGCAGTCTTTCTCAGGTCGTCATCCCACCTGGCCGGACGGCGTCCCACACCACGTTTGCCGAGTCGCGGCCGGTGCCGGTGTGATTATTTCGTTGTATCTCATACAAAAGACGTCTTTTACAACGCTCAAATTTGAACCTAAGACAAAAAGGCGGCCCGGGGACAAGAGTAGCAACCCAACAAACTATAAAAGCTAATTATAAACTCTCATACCTTAAAAAAACATCTAACTGTTTATTATAAATTCTTTATAAAGAAATGCTAACTTAATAAAGAACTGCAATGACTAGTATGCTTAAACGACTGTTTGTTATAACTATAACTAATTTTGATAGAGACCTTATCTTAGTTTACGCTTTTTGTTACATCTCCATAAGCATATTTTCACAATAGGTACTACTATTTATTATTTTGCATTTCATACCTATATTTTTTTAAGGAGGATTGTTAAACCCCTTTGCTATTTTGTTTTTATATGGAAGACGGTAGAAGGGTATGCGATGGCTAAAATTGGTGTAAATACCGAACGGATTTATATTAGCTTAGTCTTGAAATGTTCGTGGAGGTCTAGGGAAGGTTTAAAAGGCAAGAAAAGAACAAAAACTACTTTTTACCGCGTGAAAATCTATAATTACGCGAGCAATGCCGCGGGCCACCGCTAGTAATCTATATTTTCCAATTTGTTTTTATGTTATGTTTCTTAACATTAATATTGTGTTATTTCTGTGGTCCTGTGTTCTGTGTTGTTGTAACAAATAAATGTTTTAGCCAGATGGATAGGGAGAATAGATATCTAAATTCTCCTTGGACGCGCGGACGTGAGCAATATACGGTGACCGTAATTATTATCACTACGTTTAACGGCAAAATAGACACATTATTAGCCACGCCTGTTGTGTTGTCAATTGTCAGTTGTCATTGTCACACTTCACACTTGTCATTGTCACCACTCACGAACGCAACGCAATGCAACGCCGCCATCCGATCCAATTGATCCAAATCTCGAACAAAACAAAAACAATTGTAGTTTAGTACATTTACATAAAAAAATATCAATACATTTACGGCATTTTAGATTGTGTTGTGTTCTCTTCTTGATTGATTTTATTTCATAGAGTTCATAATAAAAACAATTACTCGGCATTGGCAGAAACAACATAATTATTTACTGAAGAATTGTTAAAAGGCTTCGATACTTCCTAATTTTAGTTACCCTTAGTCTACCTATAAGTATCTTTCTGTGTTGACAAAAAATGGGTAAGCATGTAGTTGTTGATTTCACTTCAACTAAGAATTTCCTTACACATGTTTAGTTGGAAAATATAATTATCACCATTTTCCAGGGTCTCGTAGTAGATCAAGATCGCCACTGATTCATGACAGGAGCGACAGAGCGAGTCCCACCCCGTCTGGTTCATCAGGGACCAGCGGAAAATGTTACATGAAAATTTGCTTAGTTCCAATCAGTTGGGGCTTTCGGGATGTGTCTAATTATATAAGACAAAAAGTTTATTCAATTAACAAGGTAATCATTTATACTAAGAACTTAAATTTAAAACATGTTTTAATAGGGGAATGAAATGGAAAAGGTGATTGAATTAAAAATTTATAATAAAAATATATTATATGTACGGTCAAATTGAGAAAACTTTAAAAATTAAGTTGCTATTCCTTTCTATTTACCTAGATCTCTTAAACTACTTCAGGATTTAGCATTATATTGTTATTCAAGATGAATAAAAGCCTGCCTCTAGAAATACTATTACAGTAGAATCCCGATTAACCGGATTAAATAAAACCAGGGGTACTCCGTATAATCGAAAATCCGGATAATCGATTTCAAAGCAAATCAAACCACTTTAAATTACATATAATCAAGTTTTATTATGTATTAAGTTTCATAAGTGTGGTTTAGATAATACGATACATAAAAACCGAGCTTTAATGATTAAATAATACCTATGTAATGATGCGTTTTAGTTGTAACAACTGTATGGGATCCAATAGGATGTATTGGATCCCATACAGTTGTTACAACTAAAATGCAGATAGTCTTTCAAACCACTTAAAAGCAATATCGAGAGCTTCAAAAGCTTCTGCGTGTGATACTTGACATACATCCACAGTTTCAGTGTCTTCTTCATCTTCTCTCATTTCTGTTCAAATCCTCATTGATTTCTGCATCAGTTAAAATTTGGAATCCAGGGTCTTCAATATCGCAGTTCAGCCATTCCTTGACATTCTCTTCATCGCTCCCTTCACCAGTGGTAATAATTTTCATTGCTTCTGTTACTTCTCTAAAATTTTCATGCGGTTTAATCGAGGAATTAGAGAAGAGTAAGTTTTAATAATTCATTAAACGCCCATTTTAATGTTTGCAATTCCACAGATTTGCGTAGAACTCTACCAGCACCAAAATCTTTTAAATTTGTTTCCTTTTATTTAATTATCTTCACTTGTCATCAAGAGTTCAGTTTCTTTTAATTGGTCTTTGCGCTTGAAGCGACAATTTGCCAGTGTCGAGTTAAATAAAATTATAAAGTGTAAAAGATGTTTCTCAGTTGAACGCCATTTTGCGTCCCCTGTCATCAAGAGACAACACTACTCTTTTTCGCTTGACATTGTAAATTTCGTAGACATAAATAAAAGACAACCTTTCAGTTATTTATGCATGAAAATGAAACAAAATCAAACAAACGATCGGACGCGGGAATAAACTTGTCGTAACATGTATCGTTGCGCGTCCAAAACTTTTTTAAATTAACAATTAGAGCCGAGACGAATGATTCCGGATAATCGGATATTCGGATAATCGATCTTCGGATAATCGGAATTCTACTGTACTATAATATACTTTGCACCCAGCCATAAATGGGATCTTCTCAAAGATATAAAATAATTTCTCTTACAGTATGTACCAAGCTTTGTTTATTTTTACTCTCATAAATATCTGTGTAAAAAAAATGCCTGAACTTTAGTAATACACAATTCCCCTTCTTATCAATGCACAATAGCATAAAACAAAAAAACAAAAAAAGTTTGTTTGCATGTACAAAAACATTGGTAGGTACTAAAAACTAACTAAAACTAGCACTTATTCGAATTTTTAAACAAGTAGTGATAGTACCCCAGTCTCATCTCTGTCCCTCGCACTAGGTCTCGTAAGAGCCTGTATTGTGAAAATAAATAAAATAAATAAATAAATATTTCCGGACAATTTGCACAACAACATCTAGCCCCGTGGTAAGCTCTAAGCTTGTGTTACGGGTACTAGATGTCTGATATACTTAATACAATATACATACATATATAGATATTTTTACTATACATATTAAAACACCCAGACCAAATAGAGGTGAGGTTAAATATATTCACTTAAAGGTGCTTAAAAATTTAATCTTTTATGTTTCCAGGATATTGCTAATGAAATTGGATTTATAAAATTGATACCAATGAATAAAGGAACACAAACTGCTGTAATTCCATTTAAAACTAGTATTAGTAGACAACAGGCCTTTGACACTTTGAGGACATCAAAAGAGAGAGTCGAAGGAAGAAAACTATTAGTTTATATACTTGATGGTATGACTTTTCATAATCAAATGCTGCCCATCTGAGTTGGATTTGGGGAATGAGAGAGAGAAATTTTCAAATGACCTAACTCTAATAGTTAGTCTTACCTGGTTTGACTGTGTGCTGAAGGTATAAATGCCATCAAATTCTCAATCATAACAGGAGTTGTCACAGCTTTTGTTTTGTCCATATTAATAGTACCAGTACACCCTATCCAGGCTTAATTTAAGCCTTTTAATACTTACTGATTTCATACATCAACTATTCCTAAACTTATATACTATATATATTTCCTTAAATTTTCAGCTAAAGAAGCACAGCACACTTTGCATACACCAAAACCTAAGTAAGTAATGAATACATTAATATTAAACTATTTTCTAGCATGAACATGTGACTCTTGTGTCATGCAATCAGTTTATTGCTGGTTTTCTCCAAGTTTATAATATTTATCTTAAAAATCAATATCTAACTATTTCTCGTTAAATTATTTATTACAAAAGTACAGGTAAAATAAAAAAAAACATAATTAAATAGCCTATTTATGTATGAGTCCTATTGGCTACTTCTTGCGGAAAATACTTTATTCCCCCAGGAGAATGCATAAAATATGGGCAATAATGTAATGAGGCATAAAGATATAGTAGAGAAAATCCTTAATAAAACACAGATCTAATAATGAGGAACGTCATTTAACTTGAAAAAAACATGATTATTTACTTTTTCCAGAGATAAACATCAAAATTTCGGCAAAAAAATGGATACTACGCAATACAGTCCTCAAGATAATGAGACCTATGGACTGAGTGCACAGTATCTAGAAAACATGGGGATATTGGAGAGACCTTTGACATCTTGGGTATTTGTAAAAGGCGTGAGTATTAGCTAAGTACCTTTTTGAAGCTACTGTTATATAAAGAGCAGTGTTGTATATTTAAGTGCTGTGTCACTGTGTGTGTACAGTGTGCGGCGGGAATCGAACCCACTACCTTTTGCGTCGCAAGCAGACCTAGCGGAGAGGTGGGCGACCACCGCGCCCACTAAGGCAGTCAGAGTTATTGTTATTAATATATTTTAATAGAAACAAAATTACAATAACTTACAAAATAATTAATTATAGTCATAATTTTTCGTATGTAAAGTATTTAATTTAATACTATTAAAATAAATATACATGATATTAAATATATAACTTTATAATATAAGTTATCACTATATTCTTTACCTTAAAGGACAATGGGCAAAAATGTATGGCGCTTGTCCCATCGGCGGCCACATCTGTCCTATATATTTTTTAGTCGACAATTATGTATATATTAAGACTGCAAAAAATTATTTCGGCAACTTGTTTAGATAAAAAGTTATAAAGCGTTGATCATATAAAAAAATCGAATTAATTAAACCGAAAGTACGTAAATGATAAAACGTAATGCATGTCTAAGTATAAGATAATGATGGATTAAATAAAACTAAAGGTTAATTGGTTATTAAATACATCGATTTATTGACAGACACATATACAATGCTCGTATATAATGCTAGTATTCCTTTAAAAAAAGAAAATGATGGGATTCAATTGTCGTCTACAATAATATCGTTTAAAAAATGAGCTGGTAAACGGATATCTTCCTCTTGGTTTCTCGTCCACACTACACACATAATGTGGGCACAGCAACCAAGTGTGCGCTTACCGCTTAGACAACTGCAATAGTAGTTTTCTATGGCTTCTCTGCCGCTTTTCTCTCTATCTACTATAATGTACGAATAATATATTTTTGACCTAGTATGTCTAGATTGTATTCGACATCTTAGCAGCCAAACATTTGTTGCTGTGATGCCGCACCTGCCTAGGCCTGTAACATCGGGGTCCCTATACGTTTCTATATTATAGAGACCTTGTCGCACATGCTCCGCATAATAGCTGCGGGCTAGCACAAGTCACCAAGATAGATATTCACACATACAAGTCCGATATGCAAGCCAGAGTCAAAAGAAATTGTCAAACAATAATAATCGCACAGTACTCAACGAAACAAATGTCAACGATGGACTGCGCTGTGCGCTCGAGCATAACGGTAATCGCCGAGTCGCCGAGTGCGAGCGGCGCTCGTCGCTGATTGGTTGACGCATGAAACATGGCGAGACCGATTTTAACAAAGGTTCTTAGACCTCTTATAGAAAAAGTATTGAATATTAGGATACATAAATAATAATGAAAAAAAAATAGTATTTCAATAATAGTATTTTAACTATATTTTTTTTCCCAAACGGTAATTCATAGTACTCCTTGAACAATATTTGTTGTCAAAGATCTCCCCTTACAAATGACACTAGTTTCATTGATGGCCGCTCATGGGCCGCAATGCCCATTGTCCTTTTAGCTCCCAGAAGAATACAAAAACGAAACAAAACTGATAGAAGTGTTCCGCAGAGCTGGTACAATTTTATCTGCAAATACATTGCAGTCAAAGACAACTAGTTACTACAACGCTAGAATCTTGTATGATCATCCAGTGGAAGCGGTGCAGGTGAGTTCCAATTTGTCTTGTTGCTATGGGTCTAATTGTTGGACCTTAGAAACATTTAGTTTTGCACCAACTTAGTACAGGTGGTTTTTAACCCCCGACCAAAAAAGAGGGGTTTTATAAGTTTGACGTGTCTGTCTGTCTGTCTGTGTGTCTGTCTGTCTGTCTGTGTCACCATAGCTCCCGAACGGATGGAGCGATTTCAATTTAGTTTTTTTTGTATGAAAGGTGAGTCTGAAGCGAGTGTTCTTTGACATGTTTCATGAAAATCGGTTGTGCCGTTTATAAGTTATGGGGGTGAGAGTGGGTAAGGAAAACCGAAAATCTGCAAATATACTAGTGTGGGGTATCAAATGAAAGCGCATCACGTCCACATTACATAATATTATGTTGTTTTACGTTTAAGGAAATTAGGGCATTAGAATCGGGGGTTTTTCTTAAATTTTTAATTTAGATTTATTCCATATAAAAAAAATGTCATATAATCTCCGACCTTTTGCAAAAAAAACTCAATAAAATCCGTTAAGGAGTTGAAAAGTTATTTGATAAAAAGACTAAATAAACAACGGTATAAGAATTTTTAAAACTGATTCACTAGCAATCTATCTAACAACCAAACTCACTTTATAATATATACATTTACAATCTCGTAGAAGTGACATAGCGAAACTAGACCTACTTTCTTTTAAAATTAAAAATATATTCCTGGAGAAAGTAACATCTAGCCCAGTGGCAAGCTTTAATATTTAGTTATAGTTAACTTACAAGCAAATCGTAATTCCACAGGCTGTATCAATGTTCAACAATAGAGAAATAATGGGCAAGAGCATAAAATGTGAAATGGACTTTTTGAAGAAAAGAGATTTTGTGAATAATGTGACATATGGACCTGGCTTGGGCCCTGAAGGTACTCCAATGAAAGGTGTCAGGGTCGCCATGGAATGTAAGAAGGTTAAAAATGACTTAATGGAGGAGTTAAGAAGAATTTGTGAGTCCCTAGATGAGCTGAAAGGACAGGTTACTAATTTATACATGGAAGTTGAAAACATAAAGTCAGAGCAAAACAAGAACAGTCAAAATGCTCCAGTGCAAAATACACAAGCGCCCAATCCCTTAGCAGCGTTACTACAACCTTTACTACTGCAAACGCTAACACAGAGTTCTGGTAATGATATGAGTGCTCTGGGCAATTTGTTACAAAATATGACTGGTGGAAACATGAACAGTTTACTACAACCAGCTCAATCTAAAATACAAAATGATGGCCCAAATCCACACTCTGTACCCAACATGCAAGGTGGCTTGAATGCTTCGCAAAGTGGACCAAACAATATGCAAGATGGCCCAAGCAATATGCAGGATGGCCCAAGTAATATGCAATTTGGTCGAAACAATATGCAAGATAACCCAAACAATATGCATGGAGGACCAAGTAACATGCAAAGAGGTGCCAATAACACGTTCGGTAATTATGGTAATCAGGGCACGAACAACATGCAGCCAAATTTCCAAGGCCCTCCAAATAATTATAACAACCAGGATAATTCTAATTTTAACCAGAGCCGTGGCAATATGCAATCGAATTATGGAGAAAATTCAAAGAGTTCAGGTAATTTACACAGCATTCAATTCAAAGAAAAGAGTAGGAGTTCTGTGGCCTTTCATTGTCCTTAGGTGATTGATTATGCAGACTGTAGTCAAAAATGTGTTCGTTCATATCCCTAACAAGTGATGCTGATGAGCGTAAATTGACAATTTTGTAATTCATCAAATTCTTTATCATATCCTACTCAGGACAAATGCTTTCTTAATTAAAGTTCGATTTGCCAAAACAATCGACCGTCCGTATACGACTAAATAATATAATTATAGTTTAAGTCAGTCTTTAGTGTCTTAAATCAAGGATTTGACGTACGACCATTTAAATATATTTTTTTTCCTTATTTACATATGTTTTACATATTTCCGGACAATCCACATAACAACACCTAGACCCGTGGTAAGCTCTAAAACTTGTGTTACGGGTACTAGATATCAGTTATACTTATTATAATAGACATACCTACAGTATATAGATTTTTTTATTAAACATATTAAACACCCAGACCAGTGAAAGTGATTGCAGATCATACAAACACTTGACTCCTCGGCGGGAATCGAACCGACTACCTCTTGCGCCGCAAGCGGACCGTCGCTCACCACGCCACTGAGCCAGTCAATATGATTTGCTTTGACGACTGTCTGCGTAGTCACCAAGGTTGTTCTGTATCAATAATAAATATCAACGCCACTGCGTTCCCGACACTTGAAAATACGTTGTTCCCGCAAAAAAAATGGCCTATAGTCTTCCTCGTAATTTTTCAAATCGGTTTTTCAATTTTCAAAACAAACAAGCTCTTCAGCTTTGTCATATTTTAATAGATTATGCAATTCAGTTGCTTTACTTTTACTAACTGAACATTATTTTTGCTCTTTTTATTCAAATCATGTTCATGACATGATGGAAAACAATACCAGTAGACATATATAAAATTTAGCATACTAATTTATTCTCAGAGGTATTAATAATACTCAAAATGACTATTTTTATTATTGTACTTTTAGTTACGGCACCAAAGAAATGTTTTAAGTGTGGAGTGGTTGGACACCTTGCCAACAAATGCCAAAAAGGAATAGCGAACATAAAACAAAATAACCAGAATCGTGAGTATTCATGAACTCCTTTTATAATATTATTTACACTGCAGAGCGCTGCTGGTTAATATTTAAACTAAATAGAAAAATTCAACAAATACAATCACTTACCTGCTTTCGCGTTTATAATATTAGTAGGATTTACTATATTGACTTTCTGTCTCAGGCGTCCAAGCAAAGCCAGAAGAAGAGTCTTCAATGCTTCTCTTTAAAAACGTAAGTACATTCATATAACACACTTGTGATCATAAGACCATATAACCCACTACACGGTCCTGTCGTGCCAGATACTCCTTTGTTATGTTAATAATGTGCGCTATAAACACGTGCCTTAACGGTGAAGGCAAAACATCGTGAGGAAACCGGCATGTTCTGACTACTTTCCAGAGTTTGAAGGACATGTGACATCCACCTGCACTGCACTTGGCCAGTGTTTTGAATTTAGGCCTAATCTCTCTCGTGAAGAGAGATTTCCTGTGTCTCAGCAGTGGGAACGCTAATAGGGTAATGATGATGGGGGATACGTGTCTTCCACGGGTCACTGATACAACCAAAACAACACAAGGGATAAGCATTTTTAATAAGCAGTGGGCAGACCACATATCACGTAGAACAGATGGTTCTTTATGGCCGAAAAGTTTTTAAATGGAGGCCACGGACAGGTTAACACCACGGACCACGGTCGGACGACCATCAACAAGATGGACAGGCTCAGATTCCGATCAGAACAATTGGTCGTCAATAAGGGTAGCTTATGTACAGCATTCGGCTTTTAATAGCTGAAATGATGATAGTGGTTTTACCAGCCAGTGATATTGGCTTGGGTCTCTAATCGTCGTCGGTTGATTGTGTTGAAACCTGATGATCGTGGAACCCCTTATCTGTGTGGATTACTCAGCGTTTAATTACTTTAATTTCCAGCTACCACCAGCGGTGACGCAGCAACTCCTGGTCGGAAAAATGCGCGAAGTCGGCGAGGTGAAACTAGTAGAGATGACCGGGCCTGGGCGGGCGTTGGTCAGCTTTTACTACGACCAAGACGCTAGTAAATGTATCAGTATCCTTTAACAAAATCTTTCTTGCACATTACTTCCGCCTTTCAAGTACTCTGTTGATAGAGAGAAGAAAAAAACCCGTCTGCTAGCCCTCACCAGATACCTTAATTTTTACATCTGCGCAATAACGGTCAGCGCTAGAGTTTCATGCCGGCACTTATAATGAGATACACATACATAATAATTTGTTAATTGAATTGTTAATAGAATAATAGAACACTATTTCATGGGCGCCCGCGGGCTCCAAAATTAATTTATTATTCTACTATTTTTTTTCTATAATATCCTTAACAAGTGTCACAGGGCTGTTCAATAACTCTAAAGTGGACGGACAGACAATCGAAGTTAAGGGAGTGTAAAGTGTTGAGCGTAAGTGGTAACACTTTCTACCCAGTCTGGTAAGTAAAACTTTACAAACACTTACTCAGGGCAGTGGTCATTGAGTTTTATAGATGAGTAGAAGGGAATGAGATGTAAAGACTAAATATATATACGGAGGATATGATTAATAAAAGGTATAATTTTCCAATTAATAGGAGACTGAAAGTGTCGTGAAGGACCTATTGAATTTGGCGACCAAGTTTAGTATGTAAAACAAATGTTCTGTAAGTCGGCTGGTTACAGCTTTTCTGTACAGAAAGTGTAAGCATAAGCTGCGATTATTTATTATACAGAAAAACCTTATTTTATACATTTTTAGTCTTTGTCCGGTTTGGGGTAGAAATCAGACGATTCTGGAGGTTATGTAACGCAAGTTATGTACTGTGTCAGGACAACATCTTTTACATCCTAAGTTGTTGTTGTTGGCATTCAGGACTAAAGGTAGGTTATAAAGAAAGGTGAAACATTCTACATTTTCAATAATAAAAGATTTTGCTCATGTACACAGATATATCTAAACAGGATGTTTGTCTTTACTAGTCCATGATCCTTCTATGTGGGATTAGATTAGAGTAAGGTTATTGCGGGATCTAGTAATTTGCTAGCTTAATGGTTTAAATGTTGATAGTTGAAATGTTCCGAAAAAACCTGCACGGGTGTTTTGTGGTCTGCCCAAAATTTTGTTAGGTAGGTACCTTTTTTTGTTAATTTTGTACGTGCTTATGTAAGGTGTGTTGCTAACACCTTACATAAGCACGTACTTATCAATATAGATTGCCTAGAACAAATACCATGCATTCAACGAAAACTTAAAACAACTTCGTCAATCGTAACCTATGTGAGCACGTAAAAGTTAGTACGGTGCAACCTCTCGCAAATATACCCACCCGTACTAACTTTTACGTCTCACATCCTTATTTGTGTCGCCTATAATAAACATTTTAAAATATTAGGTGATTATTTTTGATTTTGGAATGAGAGTGCTTTCGATAAAAAGCAGCTAGTGATAATGATGTATTTGCAACCTCTCGCAAATATACCCGTACTAACTTTTACGTCTCACATCCTTATTTGTGTCGCCTATAATAAACATTTTAAAATATTGGGTGATTATTTTTGATTTTGGAATGAGAGTGCTTTCGATAAAAAGCAGCTAGTGATAATGATGTATTTGCAACCTCTCGCAAATATACCCGTACTAACTTTTACGTCTCACATCCTTATTTGTGTCGCCTATAATAAACATTTTAAAATATTGGGTGATTATTTTTGATTTTGGAATGAGAGTGCTTTCGATAAAAAGCAGCTAGTGATAATGATGTATTTGCAACCTCTCGCAAATATACCCGTACTAACTTTTACGTCTCACATCCTTATTTGTGTCGCCTATAATAAACATTTTAAAATATTGGGTGATTATTTTTGATTTTGGAATGAGAGTGCTTTCGATAAAAAGCAGCTAGTGATAATGATTTATTTGCAACCTCTCGCAAATATACCCGTACTAACTTTTACGTCTCACATCCTTATTTGTGTCGCCTATAATAAACATTTTAAAATATTGGGTGATTATTGTTGTTTTTGGAATGAGGGTGCTTTCGATAAAAAAGCAGCTAGTGATAATAATGTAGGTATCGTGAGTTCTATAGGAATTATGTAGGTACTTAAATATTGAAAAGTAAAACTCATATTGAGTCAAGGACAAAGCAACTGATGAAACATATTACGGACATACTTTTATGGTCTGTTCAGAAGAATGTCTTGCCGGCAACGATTAACGAGTAGGTAACGAGTAGAGCTAGAACTAGAAACGAGTAAGCGAGACGCGGGGAGCGAGTGCGTAGTTCCGATATTTGTGTAGCTCGGCTATAAGCGAGTGTACGAGTGAGGCGGGCGATTACTCGCATCACTCGCTCATCTATATAAATAAAAATAAATTGTTGTTCGTTAGACTGATTAAAAATCGAGAACGGCTGAACGGATTTATCTTATCATAGTCTTGAAATGTTCGTGGAGGTCTAGGGAAGGTTTAAAAGGCGAGAAAAAATCGAATAATTGCCGAGAAAAATAAATTGAATAAAAACCCGTGCGAAGCCGGGGCGGTCTATTAGTATTAAATAAAAAAACGTGTACTTTCAGATACGCATTGTAGAGAAATGACCACTGGTTGCTCTCTCGGCGTGAGTTCTAATCGCTTGGCGAGTATCGCCGAGCGATTGTTATCTTTCATAGCTCTTGTCGCTCAGTGACAAACCAGTGATAGTGAAGCGAGTGCTCGCCGGCAGTGTGAAATGTCAGCGATCAACTGTTTGTATATATGCATCTCTTTTGTTCACACGGAAAGTATATCTATTGTACGTTTCTTGAGCGAGAAAATAGCCGATAGTTAGTCGTTTTCTCGTCGTTGGTGGGACAACTGCCTAAGGCACTTTTTGCCAATTAGATTCTCTAGAAAATGTGTGTTCAACAAATAAAAAACTTCAGAACAGCTTCAGGACAGCTTAATTACGACTCGCCTTGAAAGCCACTCGTCTGACTTTTGTACGTGCCAAGGAAATGTCATGGTCAGATCAGATGTAGGTATGTTTATTGATAATTTTTGTGATTTAAGTAGAGGACGCAAAATGGCGTTCTATTGGGTTAACATCTTTTTCACTTTATAATTTTATTTAACACGACAAGCTGGAACTGGACACTGGCAAACTGACGTTTCAAGCTCAGAGTCCAAATACAAGAAATTTAATTGATTTAAGTAGGTTTATGGTACCTATGTAAAATAGCAGTACGTTAATTCGCTTAGGTTTAACATCGATCCTTCCGGACTTAATGCAGACAGATATCAGTAAAGCAAGGCAAGGTTTAGGAAATAATTAAATTGCATAAAACAAGGCTTCATTGGCGCAGTTTGTAGGATATGATTCTGACATGTTCATGAATTTCTGAGGGTTTTCTGCTTTAAAAGGTACGTTATCGAAAGCCTGTTAATCACATTTATATGTTGTCTCTGTTTAGGTACAGCGGCTGGATTGAACTGCAGTGGAGATAAAATATGAAATAGCTTAAGATTAGGAAGTGGTTATAGTTTAAATAATGTATTATTGAACTATGTTAGTCCATTCATATGAGAGTTTATTTTAAGGAGGGATTGCTTTTCATTTGAGATTAAACAGAAGTGTGATAAAGTATTAGTTTGATATGCTAGGCTATTTACTAAATGGTGACGGAACATTGTTTTTTTTATATTTTTATTTGATTTGAGCATAATCTAATGCGAATTACCTAGTACGTTAACGTATTTTAGGTTAAACATTTCATTAAATAAAAGTTTATTCCAGAATTATATTTGTGTTTTTATTTTCCCTTTATGGCGTTTTATTTGGCAAAACTATAATCTCAAATAAAATTGAACATACTATCTATAGACTAGTTTTTCAACATGATGTTTTTCCCACTGTTAAGATTTGCCTATGATAAATGTAATTTAGTTGCAAATTTTATCAAGACAATTGTTGGGAATTTAATGTATACCTAACTTTGGGAATGTAATGTATACCTACTTAAAATAAACAAAATAAGTAGGTAAGTATTTAATTTATAGAATAAACAAATACCCTGGCATCTAAACTTCAATCATGACAACGAGGTAATCATGACACTGAATAAAATAGGTTTTTGCGAAACCTATTTTGTCACCTCTACCTCGTTGTATGCCAGGGTATATGTTTAATTTTAGGTACTGTTGATAAAGCTGTTGTAATTCTGCTACAATTGTCTAATCTAAAAGTCTATCAGGATTTGAAATCAAAACAAACAATATTTAAATCAGGCTGTCTAACCTGACGACATTTCACTGGAAGTAGCGTGTCGTTGAGGTTAATTCAATTCAAAGATACAAGGCTAAGCGCCAGTACCAGGCGAGAGCTATTTCACCTCCGCCGTACCCTACAAACAGGTTTTTAGTTCGAAAAAAGTGGTTACCGCTGCCCCGATAGATGAAAAGGCGCATCAAATTTTTTTTCCGGATTTCTGTTATATATATATTGCCGGAATCAGGAAAAAAAGGCGCATCTACCTATATTTTTAATATTTTTCTACCTGGCTTCGATCCGATTTTAGCACAACAAAATAAGCAGTTTCTCCACACATAATCGAAGATAAAAGGTCATATTTAGCTAAAACTTAGTTGAAAAGTCGCATTTATGTAGAAATGCCCTTATGCCATGCATATTTTATTTAAGTTCGGTAATTTAAGACGCATATTTGACCCTATTTCTAAGAGGAAATTAATAAGTCGCATATGTAACCATTTGCGCCTAACGCACTTAATGGAAACTGCTTTGTGCACTAAGAAAAAAGTCAACATTATGCCCTCATGCGCGCTTTTTATCTTTTTTTTTTTGTTGTCGGTGGAAAAAATCTGCTACCATACTGCATGAAGGGTACAGTATGGTTATGTGGGGTTGCCAGGAAATGGCGACCCACTAAAATAACCCCCGGTGGCCGACTGTCAAGCGTTATCGATGCTCCTGGGAACTCCGATGGACCGCGCCAGGCACATCTTGCTTTGCCGATTTGGCTCGTCTCGAGAACATTATGCCCCGATTACATCTCATGCTCTCGCAGTAGCACCTACCCCAGGTGTTATCGCCCTACCGAATTCTGCCTAGGAAGTTAGAGCCCTCACTCTAACTCCCTGCAGGCTAAGATGATCCCGAGTTTCATAAGCCCCCTCTAGGGGCAGGTGGCACGGGGCGGGCGTTGCGCCTGCCTCGCCGAGGTCATATCCGAGAGGGATCAGTTCTCTCACGCTCTCGCTCTCGCTTTTTATCTAAGTCAAGGAATAACTACATTGTTTTGAATACTTATGCAATAAGGCGCATTATAACCAAATGCGTCAATTTTTTTAAGAAACGTAAGTTTAGAGATATTTCGATACTTAGAATAAAAGTACTGCAATAAGCGCTCTAGATTTAAAAGGCGCATCTGGCTATTTGCGTCTATTCAATCAAGGACGTGGTATTTTTTCCCAATTTTTATACTAAGAAGAAAAAGTTTTTTTATATTTATAGTTAGTTAATATAAAAATATTCATATTTTCAATAACCGAGTTCAGAGACCATAAACGTGGCCATTATTTTAAATTTTAAATTATTTAATATATGTAAAGCACTGAAGGTTAATTACTGTTCTCAGGGCGTTAAAATAAAAGAGTTTCGTAACACGACACAGGAAAAGTATAATATAGTAAAAGTTCACAAGGATTAACACACAAAAAACACATAAAACTTCAATTAAACATAAATCAAACAAAATAGATGCGTCGCGTGCCGCGCGTGATTCCGACTGGCTTCCCCCCCGCCCCCTTGCGTTCCCGAATACTCCTGGCGAAGCGAGAGGGCGCGCGCGTTGCACTTATCTTGGACACCAGCGTTTCGCGCGCTAAACAAATAAATAGCTTCGCGCTATATTCTCCCCCTCTGCCCTAGACGTAGCGTCCCCGCGTCTAGGACAGGACACGTAGATTGCCTACGGCTACACGGCACTTTCTCGACAGCGGCGGTGATGTAAGTCGGGCGGCAGCGCCTCATCCACCGCTCGAGTATGACCAGTACCGTGGTAGACGGAGAACGATGTTGGTCCAGCGTACTTCCTCCGAGTAAAACTATTGTAGCGAGGGCTATACTTACGCGGTTCATGAAATGTATTATCACCGTTCAACGTCTGAGGTAATTTCTTCCGTACATAGTGGGAAGACGCTTCTTCCCCATTGGATTCACCATAGGAAACGCTACGTACGTTACGTTGTTTTTGAAATGGGGGCCTCATTGATATGTCGGGGCCCCTGCCCATTATGACGCGGTTGGACCCGTCTCTCCCCCTAAACAAACCGTAGGTGTCCTTATGGTGTTTCCTACAAAGGGGCCTCTCCGACATGACGGGGCCCCCGGCCTCATCGTGGCGGTTAGACCCGTCTCTCCCTCTAGACGAACCATCGGTATCCTCACGATGTTCACAATACGGGGCCCTCTTCGAAATGGTGGGGCCCCCACCCATTGCGTGGCGATTAAGCCCGTTACTCCCCCTGCACTCACCGTCGGTGTCCTCACGACGTTTTATATATGGGGGCCTCTCTTTCCTGACAGCTGAAATAGCGTTGACTGTCTCATCGGTCGAAGGTAAATTGAAATGAGTTATAAACTTATGCCATTGTCTGCGTTCGCCACTAAAACTCCACCTGTTACGCGGTAAATCTAGCATAATTTGTGCGCGTAGAATAAAATCTCTGCCTAACAGGGTTCGCGTATTCGCGTCGGGCAAAACTAGAAACGTGACAGGCACAGACCGACCTGTAAGAGTGACGTAGGTATCGCATTCGAGCGCATGTTTGGTTCGTTGGGAACCGTCGGCTAAACCTATCGTTTTGGAAGTGTTACGGAATTCTATGCCTGCGTTTACCAGAATGTTGTACAAGGATGGTCCTGCAATACAATGCGTAGCCCCAGTGTCGAGTATTGCTACACCTTTACGGCCGAGCATCTGTATTTCTACTAAAGGACGCGAGTCGGTATACCTACCTACGCTCGCGGTATAGAAATCAACTACGTTACTAGGGGGGCCGCTAGCGTTAGAATTAACATTTCCATCCTTCTTATCCATACGAAGGCAATTTTCTATTGTATGACCGAATATCTTACAATAGCCGCACCTGGGCCGAACGCGTTCGCGTTTTGCGTTGTCGCTTTCGTTGCGTTTCGCGTTCGCACTACGGGGGTCATTTGGCGCCTTTTCTGAGAATTCCGTGCACGTTACGAGATTATAATTATTACGACTGGTGGTTACGGGTGGTGTCCGAAGATTAGTGGAACTCGCGCTAGTACTACAAGGGGTACTCACCTCCGCCAGGGTTTCTTCTACCAACCGTACCTTCGCAACCAGGTCATCTAGCTCCGTCACCGCGTCACGGCACACGCGTTCCCTAATTCTTATATCTAATAAACCATACACTATGTCTAACTTAACAACTTCGGGTAATTCGTATGGCAATTTACTTAATAGAGCGCGTAATCTACATATAAATACGTCGGCACGTTCACTGCACTGTTCAGTGGTGAAAATGTCCCGGAACACTTTGTACGCGGGTCTTTGTACGCCGTACATTCCCCGGAGCCGATGTAGCGCATCAGGCCAGGACCGCACTGACGCCTTCACCCCCAGCCACCAGACGGCGGCCTGTCCGGTGAGCAGCATGGGCAATCCCCGCAGCGCGTGCTCCTCGGATATGTTTGTACATTCTCTATAGACTTCCACAGCGTCAATGAATGCCTCCAGTTCTTCCGCACTCTTAGCATCGCCATCGAATCGTGACGAGCATTTCGAAAAATTCCCCGTGCGTGCTTGAGGGCACGGCGGCGGCGGCGGCGGCGACGGCGACGGCGACGGCGGTGGCGACGATCTGATCTCCTGTGCACCTTTTCCTCTCTCGTTTTTATTCGCTAGGATACTCTCTAACAAAACCCTGTTCGCTTCCGCTTGGCTTTGGGTAATATTGAATACGAGGGTTTGGAGCATGTCTTCCGTCATGGCGATAGGGGCCGGTGGCGTAGGAACGATGGTTTTATCGGCGGCGTCGTCGGTGTCCGATTCCGAACCATGCCTTTTCGCAGCGCCGGCGGCACGTGTTATCGGCGGTGGCATGGTGGTAGTTAGGCGGACGGCAACAGGCAGGTAGGTATAATTATTTTGTGTTTTCTACACCTGCTTCACACAAGCCGAAACCGGTTATGGTCAGTCCTCAGTACCTACTGCGGCGGTGTTCACTATCAATGCAGCGTAAGGTGCTTTGGCAGGTAGGTAGGTACTTATTCGACTCGGTGTTTTCCGATTGGGAGGCGGCAATTCTCAGTACAGGATACACTGGATGTATCGACAACACAGTCGCGGCACAGTGTAGGTATGCGTGTTTGCTTGCCCGCCCAATGGTCACGTCACGTCCGTCCGTGTAGGTATCTTGTCGGATGTTTTTCTGTAGTTTCCGTGTTTATCGTGTTTATAACTATCGGAAAATGTCAATACGCATATGCGGCTCACGATAGGTCACTTGTATGCACTTATAATGTCACTGTATCGTGCCCCACGTTGGGCGCCAATGTAAAGCACTGAAGGTTAATTACTGTTCTCAGGGCGTTAAAATAAAAGAGTTTCGTAACACGACACAGGAAAAGTATAATATAGTAAAAGTTCAAAAGGATTAACACACAAAAAACACATAAAACTTCAATTAAACATAAATCAAACAAAATAGATGCGTCGCGTGCCGCGCGTGATTCCGACTGGCTTCCCCCCCGCCCCCTTGCGTTCCCGAATACTCCTGGCGAAGCGAGAGGGCGCGCGCGTTAAACTTATCTTGGACACCAGCGTTTCGCGCGCTAAACAAATAAATAGCTTCGCGCTATATATATAATTATTACTCAAAGATAGCAAACGATTTCCCGTTTAATTTACTAAACCATTTTTTTCTCGTTTTGACTCGTTGTTACATCTGAGTTTTGCAAATAAGCATTTTTTTAGATTTCGCTGTGCTATTTTCGACGATCAACTTTGCCATCCCTAATATTTTCCGCTCGATTAACCATATTGGAAAGTTTTTGTCTAGCAGTTTACACACCACGTTATGTGGGTTAAGTACAAGAGAATTATGGAGGATAAACAAATGTATTTGACAAACGTAATGAGAAAATGGTATGTTACTTTATTTAGTGCTCTGATGTGGCATATAACATAACGTATCAGTTTGCTTGTTGCCTGATGATGATATAAACAAATTTAATGATAATAACTGCTTAGGCTCGTGCTCATTAATTTTGACCATTGGCAATGGGAATCATAACTGTTAAGCATAATAATGTGTTACATACGTCATGTATCTTGCGTTGAATGTCTTTCAAAATGTTCTGTTTTGTACCTACCTACTCAAAACCCCGTTCCTATATTGAGCTCAAAATTAAATAAAAAGGAAAAAAGAATATTTTTATGCTCAAAAACTGCGTGCGTCAGCTATAGATAAGCTACAGCTCAATTCATATCTAGGCTTCTCTATTTTAATTAATGAATTTATTTATGCAATATTGACTCCATTTCAGCTGATTATTGCCAATTTAGTCTATGGTCTGTACTGTACGGCGCGCTTTGTGAAAGCTAATATCACGGACGCCATCTTATAAAAGAAGAAGAAGAAAGATAATATTAACGTCAATGTCACTTACACGGAAATGAACCGTTTAAATAGCCCAATGCCAAATTACACATTACGAAAAGAAAAGTTAAGAATGTTGTAAAATATCAAATCTAAAATGATCTAGAATCTCTAATCGCTACTTTGCGCTTGTTTTAAAAAAAAGTAAGGCAACCTGATTATTTTCCGTTCTTCAAAAAGTATGTTCAATTTATTTGTTTATGTGTGATGTTTCTAAGCTTAGTTAGCTTAGAAAACTAAGAAAATAAAAGATTTTGTATCTAGTATCATTAACATAGACACAGTTCAAATTCATCCATTCACACAATTTACATAAAAAAGGTATAAGGTTTTTATTTCACATTATATATATTTTAACATGATAACTTTTAGTACTTGTCTGTAAACTATGTATTGTTGTAATACCTTGGTATTTATTATAAATTAAACATTTTTAGGGTCTAAAAGTGGATCTATAGCCCAAATTGTCACATTTGCTGATGAAAATATGTCTGATGCAGATTTTGATTTTGATGTTCCAATATTGACCAATGAAGACATTGAATGTATTGCTGAAGATATGCGAAATAGCTGTGAGACCTCAATGGGTAAAATTTTTTGTAAAATTTTTTTTTTTAATTTAATTGCAATTTTATTACTTAAATGCTGAAAATTTAGACTGTTTACAACATTCATTACACATAAAAGAAAACTAACTTATAGATTATTTGTGCCGTATTTAAATATGACTCAATATTAATCTTAATGTGCCCTTATTTATAAATTACTTGCTTGGCTTGGTAGGATTAGAAATATATATATTTTTTTTAATTTTAAAATTATATTTTATCTTCCTGACCTTATCCCACATTATGTGGGGTCGGCACAACATGTTTTTTGCTTCCATTTCCCTCTATCACCCATCATTTCAACACTCTTTCTTACATGTGCCATCTTACACACAGTCCATCCATCTCTTTTTTGGTCTACCGCCCACATACCCATCTACATTCATATCTATACTCTTCTCGTCACATGACATTCATCCTTTCTTATGACATGTCAATACCACACTAATCCATTACCTCTCAACTTAAATTTTAAAAATATATATTTCCTTTTTCTAAAAAGGTTTTTAAATGAAAAAAAAATTAACTTAAATATTGGTTTTAAAATATTTACGATTTAACAATTAACTTAACAGAAAATCAAAATTGAACTTCTTCATAGGTATTAATTTTCTTTCAGATCCCGCTATAAATTTAACAAATGAGACAATGCCTAAACCTAAAGAAGAAGAAACCAAGGATGTAGCAACCTCATCTAATATGTTTCCTATAGCATTAGAGGAATTGGAGACAGTAGACAATAAACCAACAAAAGAGCAAGAAAATGTTACTTTAAAATCTAATGAGGAAAGTATAGAAAACCCTCTTGCAAATACTGAATCTAAAGTTGATGAAGGTAAGCTATGTAACCTTTTTGAAGAAATAAATGTTGAAAAATCACTACTTATTAGTGTTTGTAATGAAGAATTCAATAAAATGTATTTGAATTAAAAATAGTAATAGTGTGCTTAATAGTAAATTACAAAACAGTACTTATGTTTCAGACATTGTTAAAAATAGAAACATGGGAGATGACACAAAACATGATGATAAATGTTTCATTGACAATGTTTCTAAGCAAATTAACGAACTTAGCAGTCTATTGCAAAAGGACACGTCCACTTCTGATTGTGGACATAACATTACTGACACAAAAGAAAAAGTGTCAAAAAAGACTATCACTGGTACACAAAATATTAATACAGCAATAGTTTCAAATGATGTTCAAGTAGTAAGTTGTAATGAAGAAAAGGAAACAGTTAACCTTGAAAGTACCAATCCGCCACTCAATAAAGAAGCAATAAATAATAGTGGACACGAATTAAAGAATGAACCGCCTAGTAGTAAAATATTTCAAGCCGATAAAGATTTAAATGTTGTGGACTCCGTAACAGATGCTGAAAGTATAACTGAGACAATCATAGATAGATCTTTAAATAATAATGAACCTAATCCATCAACTATTACATTAAATGCTGATCAAAATAATGCAAATCTACCTAGCAATACAGAAGAACAAAGAAAAGAGGATATTCGGGCAGAAAACATTTCTGATAATACCAATCCTGTGTCTGAACCGATAGTGCTAGATTGCGATTCTACTAAACTGACTCTTAATAAAACTAGTATGAATAAAGAAAACTCTGCAGAATATAAAAATCTGGATAATTCGGAAAAAAAACTGACTATGCACACAGATCTAATTAATGTAGAGGCATCCATGCTTATTAAACATGAGACTTATGCCGAACCTCTGGTTGATAATAAAGAACTTGAAGAACAGTCCACAATATCAGGAATGGATGATGATAATATAACCATTAAAAAAGAGATTATAGAAGGAAACCCAAATTCACACAGTGATTTAGAAAATTACATAATTAATGTAGAAAATCCAAAAGAAGCCTTGGTTAATGATTGTAATGAAGCTGACAATACTGTAATGGTTATGCAAGAAAGCTCATTTACCGAGGACGATAATGAAACGGGACAGAGTAAGGATTCCAATGTTGAAAATGACAATAATAGTAGTATGAATAAAGAAAACTCTGCAGAATATATAAATCTGGATAATTTGGAAAAAAATCTGACTATGCACACAGATCTAATTAATGTAGAGGCATCCATGCTTATTAAACACGAGACTAATGCCGAACCTCTGGTTGATAATAAAGAACTTGAAGAACAGTCCACAATATCAGGAATGGATGATGATAATATAACCATTAAAAAAGAGATTATAGAAGGAAATCCAAATTCACACAGTGATTTAGAAAATGACATAATTAATGTAGAAAATCCAAAAGAAGCCTTGGTTAATGATTGTAATGAAGCTGACAATACTGTAATGGTTATGCAAGAAAGCTCATTTACCGAGGACGATAATGAAACGGGACAGAGTAAGGATTCCAATGTTGAAAATGACAATGATAGTTTAGATAAAATAATAGTATGGGAAGTTAAATCACTTGCGGAACCACAATTTGAATTGAATGAGATCCCCAACGAACAAAATATAAGTGATGAAGATGCTACAGAATCAATGGAGGATTCTGGCTCATCACCTAAACAACCACAATTGGAACCTGTTTGGACAACTAATGACATAAAAGAAACATCAAATAAAATTTCTAAAAATAACGAAAAACCAGGTAAATCTCAAATAGAAAACATCCATATTGTCTTAAATTAATTCCATAATAAACCCCACCATTTGTGGCAAATTATGGCAAAAGCCCAATATGATATTACTCCTGTAAAGGAGGCTGAAAATAGAATAAAATGAAAGAGATGATATAAAGTTTTTACCTATAACAAAACTAAGTTGCTTTTTATGAATATTACCTATCCATTGAAACATTACTGATTAAAATTTGTGTATTTTCAGATTGGGACCAAGATTGTTTGAATTATCCACAAATATTAGCGAGATGGCTTAAAAGTTGTGGTATGACCGTATAAAATATTATTCACGTTAGATTACACAAATGTTTGCCCGCGGCTTTAAAATACTTAGTTTTTATTAATTTTCCATTGATATAAAAGATAGTCCAAATCTAAGCTTTCATTAAGTAATGAAAGCTAAAAAGTAAGCTACAACAGTAAGTCACTTAGGAAGTGTTTAAAATATTTTACTGGTCAGATAAATGAAATTTGCGAAATCATGATAGAACTTGAACAAAACAACTTCAAAGAGTCTTAATTTTCACTCTATTACTTCGTTATTAATAAACTTTTATTTTTAGGTTTTACTGCGGCTAGGATGTTTTTACCCAAAGTTATTAGCAGTGCTAGAGGGAATAAATGTGTTCTAAGATTTCATCCACTTCCACGGACAACAAAATTTAAAAAAATCTCAAAGTACATTGTTACTAGTGTTGGCAAATATGTAAAGGTATGTATTTAAAATTCATATTTATATTTCCACATTACAGCACGCAAAAACACTTAGACGACGGAGCAACTACCGCGGAACGCATTAAAAACGTCTCCCGCGTTTTAATTTACTCAATTTAATGTATCAACAATCTTTTTGCAGCAGGAGTGAATATAGTGATAAATTTACTAGTCTAGCTTGTTTTCTCGTAAAAAAACGAGTAGATACTTTACTGGATATTAAAATAATAACTTAATAAGGGAATCAACAGATTCGTCAAGTTTTAACTTAACCATAGATGACAACATTTATGAGATAGCCACCTATCGTTAATTTACGTATTAGGTTATAATATGTATATTGACATCAGTGTATTATCTATTGGTGGTTCTAAATATACCTAATCATTAGGTATTATTAAATAAATATTGCGGGGGATTATTTTAGTTGTCCTCTATTTATAAAAAAATAAAAAATATTGCCGTACAATTCACACAACAACATCTATCCCCATGGTAAGTTCTAAGCTTGTGTTATGGGTGCTAGACTGATATACTGAATACCTATAATAAGCATACATATATAGATATTTTATACTATACATGCACTTGGCCAGCGTGGTGAATTAAGGCCTAATCTCTCTCGTCAAGAGAGAAGTCCCTGTGTCCCAGCAGTGGGAACGTTAATAGGGTGATGATGATGATGATGATACTATACATAGGTATTAAACACCCAGACCAAGGAGAAAGTGCTTGTATAATATACAAACACTTTAACTCTTGGTGGAAATCGAACCCGCTACCTCTTGCGAAGCAAATGGACCCTCGCACACCGCTCCACTGAGACAGCAAACATATATGGTCTGTGTGATACCGGTCACACCGACCATATACCACACTGGCCGGTAATTCTGGAAAAAGTTCAAACGAACAGACTATTCAGCTTTATAATATTAGCATAAATTCGTGTATGAATAAAGATCGGCGTCCTTACGCCCTATAAAGTTTTTACTATTTTCAATACCGCTTTCATATTTCAATGCTGTTTTGAATTAAACTTTTTACATGATTTTTATCTTTTTTAGGGTATCGCTAAGGATATTTCATACATCTACATCCACCCAAGCAATGGTCCTTATTCAGCAGCAGCTATCGTCAAATTCAAAACTATATTGACAACTTTCAAAACATACATAATCTTTAGATTAACTAAAGAGGCTCCTTATTTTGTTAATGGCTCAATATTGAAACTAAAATGTAATTTTGACCATGGTAAGTAGATTTTGATGGACACTTTGACACAGTTATGTAAATGCAAAATTATAATGCATGTAGTTACTCTTTTATTTGGAGATATTACTGCATTCTGTTATCGCCAGGGGGCATCCCTAGTGTATACAGTAAATAGAGAAGAAAATATTTTATTGAGGTAAGCAGTTTCAGTAGTAAAATAGGTAAATAAGCTTCAAAGCGTATATAGTAATAAAACACTTAAAAAATCTTTGTAAATCTTTGAATTTTTTTCTAATTACTACTAAAGTAATAAATAAATAAAAAAATCTACTCCTTCAGCTAACTCATAATAATAATATACCTACCTAAGGATTTTTTTTTATTTTTGAAAAATACGAATTGCTTTCAAATACTTAATTATTCGATATTAGAATTTAATTGGCCTCTATAGTGAAATTATCGTGCTTATGATTCAATCAATTCGTTAGGAAACCGACAAAACACTACCGATTTTAGGCTATACATATATCGAGTTTTTAATAATATCATAGACTGGACTGACTGACTGACAAGGGTAGATGACAATAAATAATATTAGCCTGTTATTTAGATATTTTTTTAATTGTACCATTATGTACCTACCTAATATTTTTTTCTTGGAAACGAACAATTAACACTTTGCATTGCATTGAAGTTCAGTAATATTTCGTCATAAGGCCCGATTTTTGTTTATGATTTGGCGGGTTCGATTTCCCGGTTCAAACAGGCTATTTCTTAAACAGCTTTATAAGCTGTTTCAATAGTTTTTAAAATGAAAATTAATTTATTGATGTATTGTCAATAATCATGACTTAAGTGCCAACCCGCACTACACAATCACTCTTCAAAAGAGAAGTCCCTGTGTCCCATCAGTGGGAATGTAAAAAGGGGAGCTTTTTGTAATGTCACCGTTTCTTAATTTGTAGGAAAGTTGAATTTAATATATCCGTGTAAAGAGGGTCAAAATCGAGTTCGAAAGAGGTTACATGCAAGCATAGTGAGGCTAAATTAACTCCACGATATTATTGTATTGGTAGTACGCAAGTAGGAAGGAACTACTAATTTTCGATTTATGACTATATTATTCAGTTATAAATAATTCCAGCATAAACGTTAATGGGTGTCGTTACTCCATGTAATATTATTTCTTATAAAGGGCTACAGTATTTCATATAATTACAGGAAGTGAGATTGAGTGGGATAGTAACGACAAACCAATTGTCAACCAGATTGATTACGTGCCGAGTAGTTCTAATGCTGACGCTGAGATAAGGTACGTGTATGAAGCTGTCACAATTATGTATCTTGAGTCAGGAACAGATAGGCGTTCGGACGGAAACGTTCTCGGCTGGAGACCACGGACCAGTAGACGCATTCTGTAAACTCATTTCGATCCTTACTAAGCTGAATCCGCGGTGAGTTTAAAGTTTTGTATTCTGTAAAACTCGATAGCGCCTGTAGCGCCTCAGTGACGAGCGTTCGAAGTGAGCTCGGTCACTTGAGTGATTTCGAGTTCGGATTCGATTTTTTACAGAATGCGTCTGCTGGAAGCGCAGCGTGGGTCGTCCGACTAGATAGGCGGATGACTTGTAAATGTTAAACTTATAACATGTTAAACTTATAACATTTACAAATAAATAAGAACTCCAAAATTGTAATAACTACAAAATTGTAGTAACTGATAAAGCTGTGTTGTTCTATTCGCTTCTTAACTCAGTATAAAACATTGAAGCGAACTGTCAAGACAATGTTATTTCCTTGATATTTTTTGTTTAAGCAATTTAGTTTTATTAATTTTAAGTTGACCTGTCCATGTAGGCTGTGTGCTTCTAAGGAAATAAACGTTTTGACTTTGTCTTTGACTGGGTAAAGATCGCGGATTCATGGTGGATGCATGCCGCTTCTGACTGACATTACTAAAATATCGAAATCTTTGAAGAAGGCCAATGTCCAGCAGTGAACGTTTCCTGGTAGATAAAATGATGATGAAAACAGCTTGCCTTACTACACCACTACTGGTTTCTTTCTGTTGGTAACGAGTATAAGTAGCAAATATTAAAATTTAATTTATATTTTCAGAAACGCTCCCTCTCCGTTTTTTTCCGGATCAGTAGACCCTTTTGACAGGGTGCGATTCGGTCTAAGCGAATCATTTTTGAAATTCTATGATATTAGTACACCTATTTTCTCGCACGTTATTGTGAAAAATGTAAGTAGATACATTTTATTTCTTTGTATAGAAAAGTATTTTATTGTTTTCTCATTTAATGACTTACAGAATGCTGTACATACTCACTCTGTAAAGACTGTTAAACGCCTAGTGAACAGAACGAATGTATTATTACAATTGCATGAATGAAAGTCTGATTGAACGGATACAAAACAAAAAGTCTTCTTCCGCCTGTACCGGCATTCAATACATAACCCACATACCGCAAAAGCTGGCAAAGTGCAAAAAGCCGTGTTGGCTAAGTCGGAGGCACACTCGACTTTCATTCCGAAAGTCGTGGGATCAAACCCCGCCACGCACCTCTTAAAATTTCATCTTGAAAAATGTATGTGCGCTTTAATACACGTGCTTTAACGGTGAAGGCACAAATCGTGAGGAAACCGGCATTTTCTGACAACTTTAAAGAGTTTTAAGGACATGTGACATTTTCCAACCAGCACTTGCCCAGCGTGGTGAATTAAGGCCTAATCTCTCTGGCCAAAAGAGAAGTCCCTGTGTCCCAGCAGTGGGAAAGTTTATAGGGTGATGATGATGATTTACCATTTTATAATATAAACACTACTTAAACTATCATATATTTAATTTCAGCTGGATCCAGGTCACAGTGTAGATGAATATTATAGGTACTTCACCGCTGCTGGCCAAATAACGGAAATAGATAAGATGCCTGAGAGTGACAATAAAAACATGCAGTTAAGAGTCACATATGATCACCAGTTAGAAGCCGTCCAGGTAAATTGATATAAATTAGATAAAATTGTTATATCCTCAGTAAGCGCCTGCCTGGATGTCTGATGTATTAGCATTGACAATTCTTAAACTCGCTCGACCCATGCTTGCGTATCCATCACTTCACGAAAGTGTTAATAATTCAAAATTTAATTAACAAAATACGCATTTCTTTTATACGAAATATACAACTTTATGAAAAGATGAAAAGTATTCGTCTATAATTTTATCAACGTGACTTATGCAACTAATCAAAACTAATCTTATTGTTTAAGATTTTCAATAACAAATTGCAAAGTCAAAGTTTAGATTGCCAAACTAACATTGATTCCATTGTCTTACAGGCATACACGATGTTTCGTCAGCAAATACTGTATGGTCGAAAAATCGAAGTAGAGTTGGGAAAAAAATATGCCATCATCAATAAAATGCCTTTGGGTGCCCAAAACTTACCATTAGGCCCAGGCCTCGGGAAAAGAGGACTGCCATTAAAAAATATACACGCAGCTTTTGCTTTAAAAAAATGGGAAGCTGTAAATAATATACAAATAGCTAATCTAAATGACGAAGTGGAAGAACTAAAAAAAAAATTAAATGAAGCTGTCTTAATGTTGAATGAATTAAAGAAAAACAATAATCATAAAGGAAATCTAAACAAGGAGTCCGAAAGTAAAATATCACAAAATAATCAAACGAATATGAATGCAATTAATGTTTTAACGTCGACTCTAACTGATAATTTAATGAGCATGCTTAATATGCAAAATAAACAAACTAATGCGCCACTTAAAGCTAAAATCCCAGATACTGCGAATGAACAACAAAATAATCCACCAAAAGCGCCGAACCAGGACTCATCAATTCCACCTAAGGTGCCAAACCAAGATGCATCTAAGCCACCGAACGCTCCAAATCAGTATAAATTCACTCCACCATCTAATCCACCAAAAGCACCAATGACTTTACAAAGTGCTGCTCTTCAAGGTCGTAATATACCTACTGTACCCATCACACGAGCTACTGCTCCTAAAAACGACAGCAAACCAAGAATGCCTCCCATCAAACATAATATCAGACCCCAAAAACCAAACCTCAACGCCATACGATATCAAATCCCTTCCGCATTTCAAAATCCAAATAAAACTCTCACACAGAATCCCGACTTGCCTCAAAACTTTAACCCTTATGCATTTCAAAATCCAAATGAACCTCCCAAACAGAATCCTAATGTACCGCGAAATGTAAACCCTGTCGCATTTCAAGCACTAGATCAAACTTATAATCAAAACATGCTTTCACAGATTAACTTACAATCCTCTTTTGAAAATAACGTCAATGTGATTTCTCCTGGAACCACGTATGAGAATCTAATCAATCAATACTCTTACCACCACTCTTACGCCCAATACTTGCAGTATGGGTCTGGCTATGTGCCTAATTCTTTCTATCAACCCGGTCCTTCTGGTACAGTTCCAATGCTTCAGACACCTTATGCTCAACCAGTAATTGCTCCGGTGGTTGAGAATATACCACCGAAACCCGTCCCTAAACCAACAACACCTGCTCAATTAAGTTCAATCAATGAAATTCCGATCAATAATAATATCTCGGTTGTAACAGTGTCCAATACCACACCTTACGGGATACAAAAGCCAGCAAAGCGTCGTTTCGATGTACCACCAGTCATACAAGATTTAAATGTCGTTCAAACACCACTTCCACCGGCTTCAAAATCCTCAGGAATTTCTTCTGTCGGAACTATTCAGAAAGCCATCGAAGTGACTCCAACAGTAACGACAAAGCCAGCCATCAAACGAGCATTCAATGTGCAACCGCCTGTTGTTGCCAAGAAACCAAAACCTGCCACTATTAATATAATTATACCAGATTGCCCGGGAGCGAAGAAAAACCTTCCAAAAAGTGAAACGTTACCAAGCGTAGAGGAAAAATTACCTGCGTACTTGCTACCGCCGGCTAAATTTATGGAGCAGATCAAGGAACACACAAAAGGTATCATTTTTGTTAAATCTTCATTCCATTACTACTGCGAAAAGCAGTAGTAATGGAATGAAGCGAAACTGCGTCCAGCGCAGTACAGGCAAAAATTTTATAGTGCGTGTAATCTCTGCTATAAGCACAAAAAAGTATCGTCTTAATACTTTTTTGTGCATATAGCAGAGATTACTCATAATTTCGCCTGTACTGCGCTGGACGCAGTTTCGCTCCAGGCGTAGAAGGTTCCAGACCAGGTTTGTATGATATCGTTTGCGTTTTCAAATGACGTATTTTCAAACAAAAAAAGTTTTCAAAAAAAGTAAAAACGTAACTACCAATTGCACACGCTGTACTAAGTTTAACTAAAATTATGATTAAAAATATATGGTTATTGTGTTCTCTCACCTGGTGGTAATAGTCGCTGTGAACAGTGTAATCAATAGACTATTCTGGTATGGTTACTCATAGCAGTACCCTTCGAAGCATAATTCAACACAAAATATTTTAAGCTATATTATTTTTTTAATATTTATTTCAGTAGAAACTTTTAAAAGCCGATCTCCTGACAGAAGAAGCAGATCTACTGAAAGGAAGAGGTTGAGCAGATCCCCTAATAGAAGGACGACAAGCAGATCACCTAAGAGACTAAGCAGATCTCCTAAGAGTTTTAGCAGGTCTCCTAAGAGACTTAATAGATCCCCTAGGAGAGTTCACAAGTCCCCTGTAAGAAAGATAATAACCAGGTCTCCTGATAGGAGGAAGAAAAGCAGATCCCCGGGTAGAAGGCTAAGCAGGTCTCCCATTAGAAAAAGAACAACCATATCACCTCGTAGAAGAAGAGCAATCAGATCCCCTGAAAGAAAAAGAAGAAGCAGATCTCCTTTGAGACTTCGCAAATCTCCGCCAAAGCCTGCATACGAAGGAGGTAATTTTATAGCTATGTTTAGGTTGGTAGTATGTAGAACATAATGCTTCAGTTCCACAAATATAAAGTCTTCGACTACTTTATCGGATTCATGTCTCTCTATAGATAAAGTATTGCTAGAAAGGCTTTGTAGTGACAGGCTACAAAGTTCCCTTTTTCGGGACAAAATAGAATTGTTAAAATGGGAAAAAGGTGGCCGTTGGCCATCATTATTTACTACTTATTTCGCGCATTTAGACTGTTGGTCTAACGTGTGTGAGACACAGACCAAGTTATGGAATTTTGTACGATATACTTACAAAATCTAGTGGGTTTATTTTCTTCAAAAATTATAAGTGCATTATTCTTGACTAGTTCTAGATTGACTTTAAGATAATGCCTTGTAAGATTTGTCGAACAATTTTACTAATTCTTTTTGGAAATAAGCCGTTCCATACACTTACATATATTTTGATGATTTATAAAATCCTTGTGTAAGATTTGTTCAAAGCTACAGAAGAAACAAGAGCTCAGAAGACAAAACGTCACAAAGAACACTAGTTGTAATTTATTATAAGCGCAGCGCAAATAGAGAGCAGAATGCCACTTGCCTTATTAAAAGCCAGACATTTAGAGCCATGCCAAAAAGAACTCAACTTTTATTTTAAGGTTATTGCAAATTGACTTGACTGTCTCAGTGGCGCGGTGAGCGAAGATCGATTCCCGCCGAGGGGTCAAGTGTTTGTAAGTTCTGCAAGCAGTTTCTACATAGTCTGGGTGCTTAATAAAGAAAAAAATATCTATATACATGTATGTGTATGTCTATGTCTGTTTATAGAAATTTATTGTCATTAAGAACAGTAAAGTTCACTTGAAATATCTATAATTTTAAGTATATCAGATGTCTAGTACCCGTAACACAAGCTTAAAGCTAACTACGGGGCTAGATGTTGTTGTGTGAATTGTCCGTGAATATTCAATCTATGTTACAGGAAGCAATCGAGGCAGAGACACGGACCCATGGACTTCAAAGGACCCCAAGTCAAGGCCTACAAAAGAGCGGCAAGCAGATGAATTTACTGTAAACTTTAGCTGTGTAAGTTTTATTCAGTCGCGTCGATACCGCGTCGAATGATGGTGCTCGTGTACGCGTTTTTTATTCCGGCTTTACTACAACTATACTTTGTCATGCATGTTATGAATATGACACTTGAATAGGGGATATTACGCGAAACTCAACGCAGATGAGCGGTGCCATTATATTTTTAGGGTTTATGGCATTCCTGGCTTCAACAATCAACAACGAACGTAAATTCTGTCTATAATAAAGGCACTCTTTTCTCGTAATCTCGTGTTCTTGTCATTATGTCACCCATCAGCATCACGTTTGAATGACTCGTCATAGACAAACCTGCTGACCTAAAAGCAAGAAACTTTTACTCCCTACGCTAAGATAGTTCTGTACTCTGACGTGAGCACATTGCAGGAATATACCATATTGTAGGTACGTACTAAAATGGTTCGTGTGTTGAATTATAAATTTATTTATTTACATGGAACACCAACAGCTTATAACAAAGAATTCAAAACAGGTTATAATAATTAGAAGCCAATTAAAGGTAATTTAATTGTTGTCCTTTTTTTATATATTTTATGTTAACAATGTTTCAGTTGCCTCCCAGCGTAACGACTGAAGACTTGAAGGAAAAAATGGAGGAAATCGGCAGAGTCGGGGAAGTGCGTTGGTATGGCAAGGGGTTTGCTACAGTTGTATTCAAGCACAAAAGAGACGCCGAGACATGTATTCGTATCCTTTTTGAACAGCCCCGAAAGTTCATAAATTATATTCTGACTAAATTATCAAAATGTGGTGAGAGCATATACCTCTCCTTCTCCGATGCAAAAATTGCCTATATTTTTCAATTACTTAACTATAGATATATTTGGCTGATTCAAAACAACTGATTTTTGGTCTTCGTCTGAACGATTTTTACATCTCTTACCTTATCTGATAGTGCTAAGCTACTTTCCAGCGTTTTTTTTTGGCAAAAGCTTTGCACTAATTTATTTTTAATAAATGTATTGGAATTCCAAGCAATATTCAACTTTTCTTAACTTTATTAATTTATTTATAAACACACACATATAACTTACAGATATTAATAAGTTTTTCCCTGTTACAGCATACTTTTAGTTTATGGCAAATTTCCTTATCGTTACCCAGAAATGTACCATTTCGCGAAGGTTGACGGTCAGATAATTAAAGCTGTATGGGCTTAACAGAGTAAGTGGGTATACCAAGGGTAACCACGATTATCTGCGCTTTACCTCCTGGTGAGTATTTGTTTACTGTTGATGCAGTTTTAACAGAAAAGTTAAAGAAAATACTGTTTTTTTCTATGTTTGTTCAGTAGATTGATGAACCTACGGAAGGTCAAGTTATGGTTTTACCATACATGAGCCCGATTTTTCCAACGTCTGAAATAAATTAACAAACCACTAAAGGGCAAGATGGTGGAATAAATTGTTACATAACCGTCAAATATCAAGGAATTCTAAGTTGTGAGACATCAGACAATTTGAATCTGCCCTTCAGTTAACTTTATTCTGACTTTGGAAAACACGTACGACGTACGTCTGCGGCGCCGGAATGCGGAGCGTTTTACGTACGTTCGATCGTTTTCAGTCAAAATCGACGGTACCGCGACCGTACGACATCTGGATTGGTTGCCGTACGTACGCCGCACTAGTCAACTGTAGGTAAACGACACGACTAATAAAAGTCTGTTAAACAACTATTGGTGTTCCTACTATGGTGTGGTGTTATTTATGATTGATAAACACGGACCAATCATTTACAGCCCGTGTGGCGCTGCCCAATGGGTATCGGGTCCATTGTGGGACCAAAACCTGATTGTGTAGGTAACCTAATCCTCAAGATAATTGAAGATAATGGGTGCTTTCTATGAAAATCATAGATATGGTTACCTATTAGACAAGAAATTATTGTTTAGAAATTTTTAATTATATTGTACTTTTACCTATATGCTAAAAAATGAACGGACTGTAAAGAATGACATGTGTAAGAAAGGAGTCAGTTTGCGATGACGAGTGACAGAGGAAAATGGAAGGAAGTTGTGCCACGCAATGTGGTATATAGACTAGGGAGTAGGGATGTAGCGGATGCATTATTTGTCACATCCGTGGATGCGGATCTGTACAAAAAACTTAAGTGTTGGTTTGGTAGTGTAAAAAAACAGTAATATTTATCCTTTCTTTATTTAATAATAAAGTAGCGAGTGAATTAGGTACTATTATTAATTAATTATTTTAGTAATTAAATTTGAATGCTGGAGCATTATATTTAATGAAAAGTAGAATGACCGCCTTTTCGGACTCCAGTCTGTTTCGCAAGGGTTCGTATATTAATCCTGCGCTACTAAATAACTGTTCACTTGGAACACTGGCTGGTGGAGCCAATGGTGGTGGAAAAACAATGCGCGTCACCGTCACCAATTCAACGAAGTCCAAAACAAAATTATTTCTTTCCTATTGGTCAATCAGCACGCGCGGTCGACAGGCGCCTCTCGCCGGGCCTTCCTCTTTCTTGTCGCGACCTGCTACACATCCGCATCAGCTCCGCATCGATTTATGCGGATGCGGATGTCTAAATCGATGCGGATAAGCGGGTGCGGCTGCAAATATTCGCAACATCCCTAATATAGACATTATAATCATGCAATTATGACTTTGACGTTGGTACCTACCTATATATAGCCTGATGGCTATGGTAGGTACAAAAGTCGTACGCCTCGTTTTATAGAACTAATTAGATTCGATTGCAGGAGTAATTACGTGTGGGAGTAAAACCACTGTTTTAAGGGTTTATTTATTTGAAGGGAAATCAACATTAACATTATGATTAATTATAGTACATATACTAAGCAAGCAGCAATAGAAAGTTAATTCAAGATTTTCACGGATAGAAGGGGATAGAAGATTTATCTGATAGGTCAGTAGACGATGGTGTATTTTCTATCAAAACATCGCTATGCTGCGTCGCAGTGGATGCAATGATGTTCGCTTAAACCCATCCAAATGCAAAGCCAATCAGGGCATAACTATGTACCTAGAAACTTTGTGATATCTGTTTTTGAGCACACGCATTCCAAGGAACTCTAAGTAGCATTAAGAAATAAATACAACAAGGAACCTTATGAAATAAATAGGTACTCATTATTTATTATATGGAATGTTGGAGAATGTGTAAACATACAGTGAGCGTCTGGATTTGTTACCCTTCTAGCATTGCATGAAGGGTTACCTGTGAGTGACGCGTTCTGTACTTTCGAGCTGTCTCGTTATTTTAAAGCAGTGCCAATGTTACTATAACAGCTGGTATAATCTGATGAAGTCATTAACGTGCCTAAGTGGGCTAGCCTTGATGGCTTTTGATTGACGACCAATTAAAAGCTAACTTTGAATTACGGTTACAATGCTCGAACATGGCTCCAACAACACACTTGTGTACACTGAATAGTATTATTTTTGTATGATTTTGTCTGTGTAATGTTTATTTCCTAGTAGTAGGTAGATATTTATAATTGGTTAGTCTAAGATAGTTATAAATTTGTCTTACTGTCTGTTACTTACATACCTATTTATGTAAATTTAATTACCACGTACCATGGTAACAAGTTGCTTTACCATGCATTGTGTTTTGTGTAACTACAGATGTTTAATTATAATAATTTTAAATTTTCAGTTGCTCCGGACGAAGAACAGAAGATGTTAGTTATTATTACTTACTTATTGTAATAGAATACCTAGGTAGTTAATTAGTTTGGTTAACAGAAATTCAAATAAAATTAATAGAGGATATTACTTCAATGTGCTCGGGCCAGAGTGCAGCACTAGCATAGACAGTAAACAGAGAAAAGAGTTGATGATGGAGAACGAGAAAGTCATTACTGTAACCTTGTTACGTTGGCTGTTGACGGCGGAATAGCAATTCATTAATAAAAAAGATGTTTACTCTCTTTACAAGTGGCGCCATCTGCGCTGAGTATCGCATAGTATTCGATAATCAAGATTATGAATGCTAAATAATTATAAACATTTGGTACCTACTTTATGAAGTTATGAATGTCATATACTTCATTGTGTACCAATATGGAGCACTAGAAACATGCCACCAATTCTAATGGAAGAGTTAACATCTCTCTCGTTAAGAGAATTCCCTGTGTCCCAGCATTGGGAAAGTAAACAGGGTTGTAATTAGTAATCTTAAAAGTGAAAGTTGTACCATGATAGTGATAGACAGATATACAGGGTGTGGCGTAATGAGTGGATAATCCTTTACCCACGATTGGGGGGCATCGCGACTGTTCGGAAAATGATAATTTGTATTCAGTAAAAGTATCACGGTTTTCGAGTTATCAGGCATTTTTAATTTTTTTAAAAAAGTTTGACCTGACCCACTCTTTTAACCCTTTACCGCATGGATTTTTTGATTCTTTTGGAAAAAATATATGATAATATAGGGTATATATTAGGGCACTAAAAAATATTAAAAAAAATATAGAAGACCTATTAAAAAAAATATATAGGTTTAAGTAATTGTTCCAAATATGGAACGCCATGCGTTCTAGTTCTAAAATTCTGATGTTCCATATTTGGTACAACATGCGGTATAACATGCTATAATAATGTATGATTGATGTACAGGAATTAAAAAATAAAAGAAACAACATCAAAATTTGCATAAGTTTTTAATTACTAAACATGGAAGTTTTTAAAACAGTTGCGATCTTTGTTGAAACAAAGATAACAACCACACTTTTCGCACATCACTTGGGACTTCTGCTTGCATCCTGCCATTTTACACCTTTGGCGATCAGTTTTCCAATCGGGCCAGTGATTAAACCCGTCTCCAGCTACTTCCAATGGAGGCAGCTCTATGCGTCTCTTTGATCGACCTTTTTTAATTGCCTCAACATCTTGATTCAGTGGTCGTCCTCGTTTGCGTGTAGTCGGAGTATATACTTTTGAGTCTTTGTGCATCAATATGTCTGCTATTGTCAATTTGAAGTCAAGCAGTGGAATGTAAATATTTTCACCTTTCTCTTTCATGACTCTCCGCCAAAGTAGCCAACTGTTCACGCAACAGAGATCAATGAAATGAAAGAACAGGCGGTGGTACCATTTCTTACTGCGAATTTGAAGCCTAACATGGCATCTAGTAAATCAACACCGCTTATCGCTTACCTAAAATAATTATGTATAAATATATAATAAAATGTATATAGTCAGACAGGGTGGGAGATCAGACAAACGCTTGAAATACAATTATTTAAATAAACTTTAGGTATGCGATTCTTTTACTTATCCTACTTAGTATTAATAAAAAAATATAAAAATATCTAACGCTGCATAATGTTCCAAATTTGTAAGTTGTAAGTTATTGACTGGAGTGCATAAGGTTCCATATTTGGCACTACAAAAAACCTCACAAATGCATGGTGTTCCAAATATGGAACATTTAGAAATGATAATATTCACTACATAATTATGGTTTGAACTTACTTCTTTTACCGTAAAACGTTTGTGGGTCCATTGTTCCATCAGATGAATCACTTTTATTTCTCAGTTATTGATTATAATCACAAAAAAAAACGAATTGAAAGTCTGCGAATTGGCAATCTGTCAAATTTGGGCGATCGTCTGATGAAAGCGTCGATTCTAGTTCCTAAGCGTCCTGTGGAGGCGCCACTGGCACATATTTCGGTGAGTTACACTCCCTGCTTGCGAATTAGATCCATGAAAAAATCATAGATGCCGCAGGCAGTAATAAATTACACCAAAAGCTGAGTGTTCCAAATTTGTCACAGTATGCGGTAAAGGGTTAAGTACCAAATTTACAATACAAAGAATTTTCTCAGTCTGTTTTCTGAATAGCATTCCTAGATAGTGGTGCTATCAAATGTAAACTACCAATTTTGTACGACAGCCATAGTTTTTTCTATTTTTATTTTTGAACACAAAATTTGTGTTTTCATTTTATTTTTATCCAACTTTGGTATCTCGTGGTGTAAAAAAAATGTATGGTGACATGAGTGCCCAATTAATAAAAAATTAGCCTATTTCATTAGGATTCCAAAATGGTATAACATACGATATCTCTAGCTCTGAATTAAAAAAACTAATGATTTTAAGATGAGTTAGAAGCATTTTTTGAATTAACAAGATAATTTAAAATTGATTTAATTTTAATAATTAATACCAATGTTACAACTAGGAACAGTATGAGAGCGTGTAAATGAAACAAAAAGTCATCAAAATTACATTTAGGTATTTAATTTATTTACAATAAATGTTCGAATTGCCCACCGTGAGCTCGAATGCATGCCTTTGACTTATGGTCTCCGCTGCCCTGTTTATTCGCTCCCAAAGTTGGTTAATCATGAATATCTAAATGGATGTTTTGTCTGTTCACGTCCGTAAGTGGTAACCCTCTGAATCCTTACACGTGACCTCCGGGTTGTGCTAAGAACAGTCTCTGGTGGTAGGCTACGGCCGCGGCTTGTCACTACCCTCCGGGCTGGGCCAGTGCGTGAAGCGATTTTTTCGTGTTTCGTAATGTGGTCCGAAGAAGCCATCTTCTAGGTCTTCACGTCCCATCTTAGACCACATCGTCACTTTACATCAGGTGAGATTGTGGTCAAATAAAGGTTTATCAATCATAAAAAAAAAATATGGTTTCTTTGTAAATCATGTCTTTGAGGTACCCCAGTAAAGATGTTCCTGCGCGAACATCTCGACACCACATTTTCCGGAAGATGGATTGGGCGCTTGGGAACTACTCCGTGGCCACCTCGGTCACCTGATTTAAACCCCCTGGATTTTTTTACTGGGGGTGCCTCAAGGACATGGTTTACATCATCCACCATCAACCAACTTCGGGAGTGAATAAACAGGGCAGCGGAGACCATAAATCAAACGGGGCATGCCCGAAATGTTAAGCGATCGTTTATTAGAAGGTGCAGGGCATGCATTCGAGCTCACGGTGGGCAATTCGAACATTTATTGTAAATAAACTTAATAAATGTAATTTTGATGACTTTTTGTTTCATTTACACGCTCTCATACAGTTTCTAGTTGTAACATTGGTATTAATCAGAGGCGGATTTACAAATTTTCAAGATATAGGCTGAATAGTTTTGCCGCCCTTGCCTCAACAATTGTCATATCAAACATTATTTTTACAATGCAACAATTTCGTTGAAATTTCACGTTTTATAATTTTTCGGTATATTTTTTAAGCTAATCGGAATAAGTTTGCTACTATCGGAATGTGCAATGACAAGTGAGAGAGAAAAGTCATCGACAAAATTTGTCGCAGACTTCTATAGGTATGTAAGACATCAGAAAACCGTCAAAGAAAAATCTTTTTGATTTCTATGAGGTTAAATAAATATCGTTCCCCAAATTTGCCGCCCCCAAAATCTGCCGCCCTAGGCTCAAGCCTACTCAGCCTGCTGGTAAATCCACCACTGGTATTAATTATTAAAATTAAATCAATTTTAAATTATCTTGTAAATTCAAAAAATGCTTCTAACTCATCTTAAAATCATTAGTTTTTTTAATTCAGAGTTAGAGATATCGTATGTTATACTATTTTGGAATCCTAATGAAATAGGCTAATTATTTATTAATTGGGCACTCATGTCACCATACATTTTTTTTACACCACGAGATACCAAAGTTAGATAAAAATAAAATGAAAACACAAATTTTGCGTTCAAAAATAAAAATAGAAAAACTTATGGCTGTCGTACAAAATTGGTAGTTTACATTTGATAGCACCACTATCTAGGAATGCTATTCAGAAAACATACTGAGAAAATTCTTTGTATTGTAAATTTGGTACTTAAAAAAGTGGGTCAGGTCAAACTTTTAAAAAAAAATTAAAAATGCCTGATAACTCGAAAACCGTGACACTTTTACTGAATACAAATTATCATTTTCCGAACAGTCGCGATGCCCCCCAATCGTGGGTAAAGGATTATCCACTCATTACGCCACACCCTGTATAATAATTGTATTAACATAGTAAAAAAGTAGTATTTATATAAAATGTTAAGATAAGTTATTTTTCTGGTGTAATGATTGTGACTTATATAACTTCATAATTCTTCGGAGTTTTTCAATAAATGATAATTTGGTCTATTTGATTGGGTTTTCTTTTTCCGAATGCTAGGCAATTCCATAATATTAATACTTATAATATTAATGCACGTTTAAACCACCGGCACCGGTTCTCAAAGTTAAATTATCTCATACGTCGGGACAAGAGTGTCAAATTTCTTTGGATAATAAATTCTTAATACTGAAACGTTGCTGAAAACGGCATAAATGCCTTTTATTATATACTAGCTGTGCCCTGCGGTGTTACCCGCGTTATAATGGATTTCCCGCGGTAAAAAGTAGCCTAAATTATTTTTCGGGCTCTAGAGATTCTGTGTACCAAATTTCATTTAAATCGATTCAGTAGTTTTCGCGCGAAAGCGTAACAAACAAACTTACATTATAATAATATTAGTATGAAGTTATGATAGGCTAACTTCACAAAATCTGAGTATACTAAGCAATGGTTAGTTATGGCATGGCATGTCATGAGCATTTTCGCTTTGCCACATGATTGAGACAGAGCAAAAAAGCTCTATATTTTAACTTGTCTAACAAATAAGAATGTTTAAAATATAGAGCTATTTCCCTGTCACATATCAACAAAGCGCGATACCTGTGAACATTACAAAGAATTGACACCTATTAAAGACGTTACTAGCCATTGCTCAGTTTAAAAGTTTCCGAGATATTTGGGTGTAAATATTTTTTATAGTTTCTAAACCCAAATATTCCAGAAACCATACAACTTGGAAGTTTGATTCCGTAAAACTGTTTGTTTGGAAGCCCTGTCGATTTACATGCGTTTCATCACTGGAACCATAATTTTCTTTTTCAAAACGGCAAACAAATACTTATACGTAAAATAAATATTACTATTAATGACTTTTAAACCAGGCTCCATCCAAAAAATCTCAGTACCCCTTTAAAAGAATGGGCTGACAATCTAGATGTACATTCCAGAAACTAACCTTTAAAATGAAAACATTAAATTTGATGGTAAAGTCGTTTATTAACCCTTAGATATCTAATCCCTCATCATCTTTTCCTTCTGACGAGCGAGCTTCTTTTTCGACAGCTTCTTCTTGGCGGGCGCATCGTCTGTGGGAGCGGCGCGGGCCACTGTGTCTTCCCTCTCACTGGGAAAGAACAAATACATATGATAATAGGAGGTGGTATAGTTAGGGTTGTATGTCATTGCCAATCCAGACCAAAGATGTAAGACAAAGTTCCTGTCAAAAGCTCCTGAATTCAACATGCATTGAATATATTGTCATTCATCATCCATCAAATATGGGATTGATTAGCTGCATAACAGTTCTCCATTAACATTTAAAGAAGACTTCCCATTACACTGCAATTGATGTGTTGGGAGTTAATTGAAAGCATTTTGCCAGCTAATACATTTTCTGAATGGAAATTTGAATAGTCCAACAGCTTTGATGTTTATAAATTTTAAAAACATTATTTATCACCATCAACTGAATAAAGACTTCTAATTATTATAAAAACCGACATACCTTAGACACACTTCGATGTGGCAGGGTGAGGACATGTATGGGTTGATGCGACCGTGAGCGCGGTATGTGCGTCTGCGCAGGCAGGGGGCGCGGTTCACCTGCAAGAAAAATTAAAAGTTAGTCAAAATAATACTTAATAATAACAGGGCATAGAGAAACAAGTAGTAAAATTCTGCTCATAACCAGTTTATTTAGTACATAGTTGCATGAGCATCATATCTGTTCCAATTTATAGCCATACTAGCAATGCCCTGCAGTGTTATCTTCATTATAATGAATTTTCCTTAGACATATTTCCTCGCAGTAAAAAGTAGGCCTGTTTATTCAGAGTACTAACTGACACACAAACTACTCCATCCGTTCGGACGCTATGATGACCCAGACAGACACATCAAACTTAAAACACCCCTCTTATTTGGTTGGGGTTAAAAATCATCAGCTTCTCAAATATGTGAGTAATGAAAACTGCTAAATAGGTGGGCCCTCAGTAAACCTTTTCAAATAAATTTATTATTGTTATTAAGTAATAATAATAATGCATTTGTTTCAATATTTAGGTGTTGAGGAAAATGCTGTATGATCAGTCCACAATACAATATAATGTTATGTCCAACTATAAGTGTTTAAAAATTTGTAATAATTCTACTGCTTTATTATATTACGAGCTTTTCACCCCAGTGTTTTATGTATTTTCCCTGCAGTAAAATAGCCTAACTCATATACAGGCTAACAGTTAAAGAATTTTTCAAATTGTACCAGTGGTTCCTAATATTAGCTCATTCAAACAAACAATTGCTAAATATAAGTATGCTTAGACATGAAGAACTCATATCTTCAAGTGTTAGTAACAAATAGAAAATAAGTTTATAAAAAACTTCATCATACTATTTAATACTAATGCTTTATGCCTTTTGAAAACAGTGAGAACATGTTAAATTCACACTGACAAGCTAAAAAGGCACACTGGTAGTAAAAGGAGACTCTAAAGTAAGATTTAAGTTCAGAACTAATCATCTAAATGGACATCTAATTATAAATTATTAGGAGCAAAGGATAAATTAATTTGCTTTATTAATTGTAGACTGAAGTAATGAAGATTCTTGCATACAAATATTTCTTTCATGCTTAAGGAATAACATGTATAGTGATGTTCAACATGTTTAGCAGAACTGAACTAAACTAAGATTAAACAATATTTTACAAAAACATGGCATTATTTAAAAATTTATACAACAAACCTGAATGTGGTCAATGACCAGCCTGTCCACATCCAAGCCTTTGTAGTCAGCATTAGATTCAGCATTCCTCAGCAGTTGGAGGAGGAATTCAGCTGATTTTTTGGGCCAGCGGCCTTGTGTGGTTCCAAACTGTTTGGCCTGGGCACAACGGCCTACACCACCATTGAAACGGCGGAATGGAATGCATTCCTTCTTCTCTGTCACATTCTTGAGGTAACGGACAGCACGGCGCAGAGGCAGTTTCTTAATGGCCATAGCAGTCTCATAGGTGTTCTGAAAGAGTATTCAGATTACAATCAAACAATATACTCATTAAACAAAAAATTGTCTGTAGGTAGCTAAAATATGCAACAAATGTAATGTAAAAGTAATGTAATGTAATGTAATGTAATGTGTTAACATTCTAAATTCCCTGCTCATGTCAGGGAATTTAGAATGTTAACACCTTTATAACCACATGATGCAACAAATAAATAAATAAATAAATAAAAATAGTTTAATTTTCTGTGAGTAGCAATAATGGTAACTAGGAATGTTCAGAAACTGATAATTACAGAGGGTTTAGGACCAAAACAACCAGAATTATCAAGCTGGGGATTAGAAATCTACATGTGGACAGGTTTGTATACAATTGGTAAAAAACACTGCTTACTTTGAAATGAACACGAAGGTTTGAGCCACGCGCTTTGCATGACTTCGCTGGGTTATCCGGTTCCTTCGAGTAACGACCCATTTTAGTTTCTGAAACAGAGCGGCTCGTCACAATCACCGTACAACAACATAGGTTATCATTTTACATTATCGCGGTATCTGGCACTATCACTAAAATATACACGTATTACAGAACAATGCACTGTTATTAGCAACGCCGTAGCGCGATTTCATTCAAAACTTTCTACTTTTGAAGATGAAATTAGATTTCACAAAATCGAAACCAACCTCCCGGGAGAAAATTTGTCAGGAAAAGGAATAGACGAAATTATATGATAGAGTTTTGACGTTTTGACACTGACAACCTTGACTGCTTACAAGCAGTCAAACAAGCACAAGTGCTTGTTTGCTTTGGAATAACTTTGTCTATGGTAGAAAAGTTTAAAATGTTTCCTGCTCATACAAAAATATCTCCTATAAATAATAGTGCTATGGAGTATTTTTATGGTAGTAGGTTATCATACTGCCTTGTTTTATTTTATTTAGGAAGAAGGAAGGAATTCATGTTTGTCTGTAAACAACTTTTTTGAAGTGAAACTTCTTTAGAATCGTTGTGATTTCAAACCGGATGCAACGGAAAAAACGACAGGTAAGAGACACAAATACAATAGTCGCCTGTAATTAGTGAGCCAGAGCGAGAGAGCAGATGTCGGTGTGTATACTCACACTGTATGCGGCTGCGTATTACAGCTTTTTAGTAAGATGTCAGCGTGGTGTGTTATTATGTTTGTGACTATTTTTATACCTTGTTGTGCTAAATTATAAATTTTATAGGATCAAACAAGCACAAGTGCTTGTTTGCTTTGGAATAACTTTGTCTATGGTAGAAAAGTTTAAAATGTTTCCTGCTCATACAAAAATATCTCCTATAAATAATAGTGCTATGGAGTATTTTTATGGTAGTAGGTTATCATACTGCCTTGTTTTATTTTATTTAGGAAGAAGGAAGGAATTCATGTTTGTCTGTAAACAACTTTTTTGAAGTGAAACTTCTTTAGAATCGTTGTGATTTCAAACCGGATGCAACGGAAAAAACGACAGGTAAGAGACACAAATACAATAGTCGCCTGTAATTAGTGAGCCAGAGCGAGAGAGCAGATGTCGGTGTGTATACTCACACTGTATGCGGCTGCGTATTACAGCTTTTTAGTAAGATGTCAGCGTGGTGTTATTATGTTTGTGACTATTTTTATACCTTGTTGTGCTAAATTATAAATTTTATAGGATGCCGAAAATGAATGCCGAAATGTGTCGTCAATATCGACGCAAAAAAAAATTAAAATAAAATTAAAATGAAAAAAAATCCAGAAACTGAAAATATGAAACTTGAGCAATGGATTATGTAACATAATGTTAATAAAATATAAAATATCTTTTAAATTAATCAAACTACTTTCATTTTTAAACAATTAAACTTTGTAATTATCCTTCCCTTGTTTATATTCATCTCATTCTTTTGTCAATTTACTGAAGTTTCACTTCTATCGTGTGTGAATCGCACACACACCTTTTTGGAGTTTACTCCTTAATATATATAACTCAAATCGTTTCGATTTGAGTTATAAGGCCCGGTACGGAAATTTTATGAATGAAATTTTATGAATTTTTGAGTAAAATCAAAATCAAGTGTAACACGAAAAGTTGAGGCGTTACGTAGAAAGAGACAAACATATATCTGTAGGATTGAACGTGTAAAAGAATGAGATGGAATACATTACACAGCGTATCTCATTTCTCATAATTATAGCTTGTAAAAAGGTTCCATGATGGCATTTAAAAATAAAAATGTTGTATGCTGTTCTTACAATATTTAAAATAAAAGAAGGTTCTTTCACTTTTTGAAAACAGAACTCGAGGCTGTATGGAATATGATCACTTGGCTTTTTGGTCAACTGACTTTTGCCTGCTTATGACAAATAAAAATAAAAGTTTCATCTACTGTTATATTTCTGAAGTGAAATGCAAAATATTCCATAGCCATTACATTTATATATATATACACATAGAGCATATGCATAATATCGTTATTTGACGAGTATGGTCGGTTATAAATATAATCAATATTTATGATTGTATCGGTCAAAAGCTCTAAGCACACTGTCTTAATACTTCTGGGAAATCTAATAAATGACCTGCACAAGTTCATTCGGTTATATTTACTTGCCATTTTTAGTTCAACTCTGATATTATTAAAATCAATAGTCAACTATTAAATTAAGTACTTAATCATATAAAACAAGCATGATTTGTTGCATTCGGGACATTCGCACAGATTATAAAAATTGGCCAAATTGGTTCAGGCGTTGTTTTGTTATTATGCATAGCGACACATTTCAGATTTATTAGTATCTATATAATATAAAAATGAATCCCTATTTCCCTTGGTCACGGCATCACGCCTAAACAGCTGGACCGATTTCGCTAATTCTTTTTTTGTTCTGTTCGTTATTATCAGGAGAAGGTTCTTATGAAAGAAAAAATTAAGGAAATTGCGCGGAAAATTTGAAAATTTAAATTTACTTAACCACCATATAAAATTATTAAACTTTTTTAATGTAACCTTAAGACATTTGACATAGAATTATTGACTGAATGCGTGACGTTTAAAACGGATTCTTCTGTCAATCTTATTTTATTGATAAACAATACATTTAAAATAAAATAACTAACTTGAAAAATGGCGTTCAACTGAGTAACATTTTTTTCACTTTATAATTTTTATTTAACTCGACACTGGCAAATTGTCGCTTCAAGCGCAAAGTCCAATTACAAGAAACTGAACTGAATAACTAACTTAATAAAATCAAAAATCTGCTCATTTATGGCGTCTAAGGCGGAAAAAAGTTCGCCGGGTCAGCTAGTATGTATAAAAGAAGAAGATATCAGATGTCTAGTATCCGTAACACAAGCTTATGTCTTACCACCGGGCCTAGATGTTGTTGGTGTGGATTGTCCCGAATTAAGTATATAATTTTTATATTAATATCATACATTTTAGACGATAACAGATAAATATGCTAAGTTCAAAAGCGCTGACGCGAAATTTGTTAATGGAGAAAAATAATTTATTTTTGTAATATATCTATTAAACAAAAATATAAACATCACTTATAATATTTGTATGTGAAGCTTAAACCTCTAGTCCATATGAATACTCATGCATCTTTTTAAGGTTTTTCTATACTAATATATTATTTTTTAACGTTTTTTAATAAGTGATAAACCTCACTTTGCAGGTTAAACTATTTTAAAAATATTTTTATGAAGAAAAATAATGAATCCTGTGCGCGAAGGTTACGGATGTGTCTTAATTTTTTCTGCATAAAAGTATTTTAAAAATTATATATTACTAGCTGTGCCCCGCGTTATAATGGATGAAGTACTCTTTGAATAAAGCTTAATATTATTATGTTGATATTTCGACCAAATTAGGTACCATAAAAACGGTTTTTGTGAGTTAATCTTAAAAGATAGACATATACTATCGCGGACTGTTTTTTAGATCATTAAAAGAGCTATTATTCTTTTATACATATTTTTTGTGTATCTTGAACCGTTTTCACGGCGCACGCAACGGAAGGCTTCAAAGATGAACAATTTCTCCCGTTTTTTACACATTTACCACTATATCTTTGCTCCTATTGGTCGTAGCGTAATGTTATATAGCCTATAGCCTTCCTCGATAACTGGACTATCCAACACAAAAAGAATTATTCAATTCGAACCAGTAGTTTCGGAGATTAGCGCGTTCAAACAAACAAACAAACTCTTCAGCTTTATAATATAAGTATAGATTAGTATAGATGGTAGACAAGCGTGCGGCCCACATTGCGACTCTTGGTGATAAAAATAAAATCCATTAGTTTCATAATTATCTTTCAATAAAACTTCATACTAAATTTCATTTTAATTCTTCACCATTTAGAAAACATACCTTTCCAAATTCCAAGTTTCTTCTAGGTTTTATCATTTGAGATTTTGAGATTAATCATAGAACAGTGATAAAAAAAAATGGTGTGTGTGTTTCTCAAACACGATGGAAGTCAAACTTCAGTAAATCGAGAAAAGAATGAAAAGAATAAAAAAGAACAAAAAAAAAATACTGTTCAAAAAGATTTTGTTCGGACGGTCACCCATCCAACGTGCTGGCGTCGCGCAACGTTGCTTAACCTTGTTAGCGTTTAAGATTGGCTTACCGTTCGCATTTCCGTTGCATCCGGTTTGAAATCACAACGATTCTAGAGAAGTTTCACTTTAAAATTATTTCTTATGTACAAGGTGTATACATCAATCTGTCGCTTTAACCCCCATGTAAGTTCCCTGAATTTTTATAATTTTGAAGTTATTCAACTTTTTAATATTTCTTGTATCACTTTTTTGGTTTACAAAAATGTATTATTTTGAAAATCTGATTATACTAGAATCGTGTTTTTTGTCACAAACATAGCTGAATAGAGGTCAATTCATAACTTTGGCTTTTTTTAATCTGCCATAAGAAATAAAATAGAAATAAAAAAGGTGTGTGTGTGATTCACATACGATAGAAGTGAAACTTCAGTAAATCGACGAAAGAATGAGAAGAATAAAAAAAAAGTGTGTGTGTGTCAGCTACGACGCACGATTTGAGTCTAGGTACTACTTACGAACTATAATTATGATATATATCGAATAGAAAAAAAGGGTAAATGAACGCATCTGCTAAAATGATAAGAGAAACAAACATACGTATATCTGTAATTATTCGGATTATTTATATTACTTCAATAAAGCGTATTACATAAAGTATGTTACAAAATAATATAAATAAAATACAGTAATACCTCTTTGCGCGATACTTCGTAGTCTCAACTACTAAGTATCGCGCAAAGAAATTTAAATAAAGCATTGTATTTGTGTCTCTTACCATTTCCGTTTCATCTTTTTGCATCCGGTTTGAAATCACTACGATTCTAAAGTTTCATTTCAAAAACTTAAAGCCCAAATTGGGGCCAGCTTAATATTTATTTATTTATTTATTTATCTTACCCTATTTTTACAGGAAAAACCCAATGAATTAAGGAAGAATGCCAAAACTTTGTTACATAAATTTAAAATCATTATAAATTGTCAAATTAACCAACTATCACAAATAAAAAACAATCATAAATAAAAATGTCACAAACCAAAAAATAATAAAACAAAACAATAATAATACATAAAAGACAAAGGTATTTGTGCCTATTTAAAAAACAAAGTATAAAACGTTGCTTTTGTGAACTCGTTCAGAGAGCAATGCAGTTAATCCAAGTTCTCGGCTGCTAGGTTAGGCGTTTGGATAGCGCGTATCAAAGGTGCTTTATTGAGTAGATTCGTCCTGCCTCGCGGAACCACCAGTAAGGGCAGGGGTATAAGTAATATGAGGAGTTACAACAACAAATTAATAATGAGAACATAAAATAAAAATACATGAATAGTCGCGTATATGTCATTTATTTATACTCAAAAGAATCACAAATTACATTTAAGTTTAATATTGAACGATTATACAGATTTTTTAAGTCGAATTTTTATATATTACTTACTTAACACATGTTTGATATGTATTTTCGAATAAATGGTTAACATACCTCAGATTTATTTAACTTCTACTTTATCTAATAAATTTACTTTTGCTTTAAAGCAATATTTTAAAATCTAAATTTAAAAAGAGTATGCAATGACTAGGTAGATGGTGGACATAATAAAGAAATAAAATACGCTTTAATACACGTAGGTTCAAACTATCAAGACTTCTTAATTTTCCTTTGTAAATTTTCAATATCCCTTCAAAATAAAATAAATATTATATATGCTGGGTTGATAACATAACAGATACTTATTTCGGAGTTGGAATAGTGCAGACTGTCTGTTTGCATAAATGAAGGTTATTCTATTGTATTACACATTAAAATTTAAAGAAATTATTGATAAAATTATTTCTTTAAAATATAATTTGTATAAAAACATGTCACTTTAACATACACAAACAAAACAATAAAATAAATTACATTGAATGATGGTGGACTAGGCCTGATAAAAAATTCAGGCTTTTAGATGAAATATTTCGAGCTAAATAATACATTAACTAAGTAACTTATTTACATATAATTGCTAAATATACAATTTTAATTACTGTACATGCCTACTACATTTTGTTTGGCAGTAAATTCTAATACCTTACATATTTTTACAAGCTTGTTTTATTACTTGACTAGAATTTTACCATTAAACTTTACCGAAACGAAAACAATATTTAATATTGCTGGCAATATCTATCTTTTAATAATTCATTAAAGCGCCATCTAGTAGCAGCATCAAACACAAAAATTTTAAAGGGAATACGGAAATTACGGAAACAAAAATAAAAGTTTTCCTACAAAATAATCATCATCAAAAAAGTTTTTTTTTAAAACCAGAACCTCATTTTCAGCTTTGGTAGGTTTTGGCACGGTAATAAATAATTATACGCGTTTTCATGCTTTACAAACTGCGCCAAGAAAGTGTGCGTTCGTGTGACCTGTGCTGTTAAATTATGTAGGCTAAAGAAATACATAAATAAAATTGTCCTAAATCCGTGAATTCAACCATACATCGGGGTTTCCTATTTTATTAGTAGATGCACGGCAAGTAAGTATATGGCAACAATTGTTAATGAGGTGCTGAAGCGGGAGGTTGAATTAGCGGCAGTGGTGCGACACAGGCAACACAGCTTTCTCTTTCTGAAAAAGAAAAAAAAACAGATTAATTAATAGGAAGACGTAAGACTAAATGTGTTGTTTGGGCCAAAGGCTTATTTTATCTGCCGATGCAATATCTGATATATATCTGATCTGATCATATATCTGTGGTATTATCATGGCTCTCAAACGGATAGACCAATTTCGATGACTGTTATGGATTGGTATTCTTTCCCGAATCTGTTTTTTCGATTAAATACAACCCGACCACTTTTAAGACCAAATTGAATAGACTTTTTCTGGGCAAACTTGTTCCATCGTTGACCTTGTCTTGTCTCTAAGCGCATAAGTCAGTAAGCCAATTCAGTAATAAAAAAATAGGATTTAAAAAATTCTCATTTATATCGAATTTCAGTTACTTCACATTCACGCCTGAAGTGGTTGTCTGACTCGCAGTAAGTAAATGTTAGAATTTCGTGTGCCGACTTCTTAGTTAAAATAATAAACAATTTTGTTGTAAAATGTAACTATTACTAGTAAATAACGCAGAACGCAGTAATGAGAATTCATTAATAACTTCGACCTGATGCTGCTTTATTTATTTAAGAGGTTTTGATTTTTTTACTTTTAATGGGCTTCTGATAATAATAATAATAATTCTTCTTATAATAATATACTGTCATCGCAGATGGTCATGACACCATTATCAGACTATGGCGACCGCTGAAGGCATCTTATGTCTGAGCTTATAATAAAATGGTTGTGGAACCAAGAAAAGCCGGGGCAGGAAACTAGTCTCCTAGACAACATATTATTATTATTATTATTATTATTATTATATATTTATTTGTCAGACACATGATCCATTAAATTCTTAACCTAATCACACAAAAATACACACACATAAAATTATATTGCAATAAAACTATTTAAGATACAATATGCATCCACTTTTTCCAGGTCTTGGTCAATATTATTCTGTCCGCTAAACTGGCTATAATAGAATTCTTAGACCGGTCAACTCTGGACATAAAGTTAGCAATCCGGTTCCTTTGGATGGCGTTGAAAGAGTCTACTCGTGCTTCAAAGAACATCCCTGAAGCACTACAATGTCGATCTAGCCCCATGAGTTGCCTAAAGATATTGTTATAGGCAACTCGTATACCATCGTGTGCCTTTTTAGTGTAATTTATCCAGAGTTGACAGGTATAAAAAGTCTGACAGAATGAGCGGAACAATGTCAGTTTAACATCTTTTGATGATTTAGTAAATTTCCGGATAATCATATTACCAACCACAATTAGTGCTCTACGTTGCCTCTCGATGTCTTCGTCATCCTTGCCACTCGCTGTCACGACATGGCCAAGGTACTTGAACTTATCTACATTTTTAATAGGCTGCCCACTAAGCGTAACCTCGGGAATATTGTCTGGACCTTTTCCGGCTCTAAAAACTACCATTTCAGTCTTCTTCACGTTATATGTCAGGTTATGATCTCTAGCATAACCTTCACATATACCAACAAGTTTCCGTAATCCCTTGATCGTGGGGCTAAGCAGCACCATATCGTCAGCATAACTTAGATTGTTCACATACCGACTATCCAACTTAATACCAACTGGGGTGCTGCTTAGCTGCAAGATCAGATCGTTGACATAAACATTAAAAAGATCCGGAGAGGTCAAACCGCCTTGGCGCACTCCACAGGCTAGCCTATAGCTCTCCGAGTATTCCTGTCCCCATCTAATGCTGTTCGTCTGATTGCGATACCAGTACGCAAGCAGACCAACCGCATCATCAGGAGCATTTGAACGTCTTATCTTGGCCCAAAGTAGATCGTGATTTATCGTGTCAAATGCTCGACTAAGATCAAGAAAACAGGCATAAACACTAGTGTTTCCCGATCTATAGTAGTCCACGACTTGTTTCAGGGAAAATACTGCCATGTCTGTTCCTACGTGAGGTCTAAAGCCAAATTGTCCATCATCTATTGACAATGACGGCATGATGTTAATTTGTAGGATTCGTTCAAGCACCTTAGCCACTATCGTAGCTAGCGATATGGGTCTATAATTAGATATACTAGATAAGTCACCTGTTTTATTCTTAATAATAGGAACTACTATAGTTTTAATCATCTCTGCTGGCAAATAGCAATGACTAATGCACAGATTAAAAAATCTACTTAGTGTTAAACAGATATCTGGGCCAGCATACAACAAATGCTCAATACTTAACCCATCGTGGCCGGGGGACTTTCCACGTTTTGTTCTTTTGAGCACGAGTTCCACATCTTCTGCTGTTATAGTTAAAAGCGCACTGTTACTATTAGCACCCATTCTATGTCCCTCTGAGTAAGAATAAGAATTTTTAGGTTCATTTACTTTACTTTCCACATTAAAATGATTTTTAAATAAGTTAGCTATCTTTATTCTATCCCCTTCCCCTTCAATATTATTGGCCAAACTATTTTTACTCTCTAACTTCTTAGTTTCTCTCCAAAACTGAACAAAGTTGCCCGATGCATGCTGTCGCGCCAAGATATCCATTTTTATTTTATGCTGATTATTTTGTGTATATTTAAGTGCTCTTTTAAAATCCCTTTTACAGTCTTTCATTTTATTATAATAAAAACCTGAACATGGTTTATTGTACGAAACCCACTCACAGAAGCTATTTCGGGCAGCTTTGTACAAATCTCTAACGTGATAGTTCCATCCTACTAACTTTTTATTACTGTTACGTTTCGTTTTAACACTCATTGCTGCACTTGTCTGTAATATATGTATAATATCATTATAATAATTATCTATATATTCACAGTGATCACAATTAGTACATCTTATTTTACTAGGACAGTTAAAAACATTGAAATTAAAATTTTGTAAATGACTAGACAGCTTTTCTGTACATAATAAACCATATTTTTCTATTTGTACCTCATCCCTTACCCCCCACACATGATTACGTGACAATGGTTCACCACAGATATTAACACAAGGGTACCTACCTTATTTACGTGCCCACTGCTGGGACTCATGGACTTCTCTATGGACGAGAGAGATAAGGCCTTAATTCACCACGGGTTGGTGAATGTCACAAGTTATTCAAACTCTACAGTTCTCAGAACGGCAAAGGCAAACATCGTGTTGAAACCATGCCGGTTGCAACACGATGTTTGTCTTTGCCGTTAAAGCACATGTAAAGATCGCTTATTAATTGGTCGTTTGGTACTTATTCTCGCAATTATAGCAGGATTACCTGATCGATATTTGCCACTTTGAAGCTTAAAATGGGGATGTTTTGAATCGCCTTCACCTTAATTGGCGTTTCGGTCGGATAAAAAATCCTTATTTATGAGATGAGAATAAATGTGTGTTCATAAACAGATATTAATCTTCGACAAAAGTGTAAGCCGGTACTGAAAAGAATGCCGATATTTATATTGGTCTTTATTTTGAGTTTGTACTTAGATAGGTGGGAGTAACGGTTTCTTTAGTCAGGCTACAGTGTTGTACTGCTGGTCAAGGTCCTAAGTCCCTCCACTTGTTCCTATATGACCACGTTACTTATGAATTAATAGTTATTTTTGGATGCCTTGTGGAAGGTAAAGAATTTGATGTTTTCGTCGGACGCCCTAATCTCAGGCACTACTAGACACATTTTGTAAAATTCCTACACTATAATACCTTGGTCCTAACTAAAACATATTATGAACACAAAAGTTTTCAGATTTTTACGCATAAAACTTCATTATATTAATCAAATTTATTCTCAATTCCATTTTTACATGCCAATGTACTCAGCTTAAGTCGCCGCCTTGCCTAGACTTTATTAATCCTATAATTCTTTTAGAAAATCATTTGAAGTAGATTTAAGTGTTCCTTTCCACATAAAACTGTTAAAATATTAAAATATTTCACCTAGCATTTTGATAGTATATCAAAATGCTACCTACCTGTTCAGTGTTCATTCTTTGCTTGCTTCTTACAACTTTTCTCTGTTATTTTATTTATAACCACTCGTTAAAATGTTTAATATGAATATCTCAGAAATTAAGACTCTCCAATTTTTCTCGGCTACCGCCTCAATCTCAATTTTGCGTGCAAACGTGTTGCGTAACGAACGAAATCACTCTGAGTTCGATACAGATGTTTGGAAAGCTGTACAGTTTTATCCTTTGACGTTGGCATCATGGTGTCACGCCTGAAATAATAAGGGCATACGAAGTTAGTTTGATACCCACCACGATCGTGCATAGAGTAATGCAGCGACGGTCGCAGGTCGGGCAAGCGCCAGGGCTCCAGGCCTTCGTCGCGCTCCACCTTCGGTACCAATCCGCTCCAGCAGTCTTCAGGGCGGGGCGTCGGCGCGCTTCGGCACGGCCAGACACACGGCTGCAATAAATATTTTAGAATATTAGTACATACTTATAAGATATTATGGTTTAAAGATTTTTGAGTCTTCCGATAACGATATAGATAATTAAATAGAAACCATGATAATAGAAAAAAGTTAATATATAAGATTTGCTATTTACCTATTTTAAACATTAATTAAAGCCGTGATTTAGACTGAATTTTCCTCACTAAAAAGTAGTTCTGAGATGAGCACGGACAAACAAACTTTTCAGCTTTACAATATTCGTATAGGTTTAGCTACATTTTGGTTCAATGCCAACTGAGTTGGCAGCGATGCTACTATCATTATTAATAACATAATAAGCTTTATATGAAAACTCATGCAAGGTACAGCTGGATGGAATAATCGAGTCAGCAGAAATAAGGCTCTAGTAGGTATAGATACATGCGTTTTTTGTAAGTCATCCGGCGCCCTTTTGACCCTAATAGCTCCAACTGTGCGACTACATTTGATTCAAGCACGCTCCTATATTAGCTGATTCGATTCTAATAGGAATATAAGACTTAAAATAGAGACCTATTGTTATTAGTTAAGTGGCAGTATTATTTAACCCTGCGTGTTCCATCTGATAGCAGATTAGGACTGTCGTGCTTTTAATCTAAACTTGGACAATGTCGCACGGAAGGTTAAAATGTAATTGTTATGGGCATGAAATTAGATAACATTGATTGTATTTTCATAGAACTGTAAAAATCATGTAGAAAGGACATAGTAAGGACTCTATAAGCCATGGAGGTTTTTCTGTTCACGCCCGTAAGTGGTTACCCTTTAAATCCTTACACGTGACCTCCGGGTGGGGCTAAGAACAGTCTCTGGTGGAAGGCTTCGGCCGTGGCTTGTCACCCACCACCTTCCGGGCTGGGCCAGTGCGTGAAGCGATTTTGTCGTGTTTCGTAATGTGGCCCGGAGAAGTCATCACCTTCTAGGTCTTCATGCTCCATCTTGGACCACATCGTCACTTTACATCAGGTGAGATTGTGGTCAAATGAAGGCTTAGAAATACAGAACAGAGAGCTAGAGGCAGTGGCGTAGCTAGGGGGGAAAGGGCCCTTGTGCATAGTGAGAGAATCGGGCCCTCCCCCTCTTTCCGAGTAGTTTTACCTTATTGATATGAGAATGAGTGACATCGAAAATGTAGATCTTGTCAACACCTTTCATTTTAACCCATAATGGAACGTCTAGGATGTGTAGTTTCAGACATATATTTACTGTTTTTGTTTTGACAGCTTGTCACAGAAAATCTAGATCTCATCAACATTTTAAAAAAAAATACGCAACCAAAATGTAACCAAGCACCACCAAAGCTGGCGCGACACCATTCACGTAACCCCGCGATGTTTTATGGTTGAGGTACGTGTGGGCTGGCCCTCATTGGAATATGATTTATAAACTGAAAACAGGAATATCCATCCATCTCTGAACAGAAATCATTTATTAATTTTTGCTTTAAAGGGTTCTTGCTTACAATCTCTGTGTGATCAATATATACTGAAATTATTTATACTATGGTATGACCGTAAGGTCACGTGATTGTCGCGGGAAACACATGATCCGTGAAATGGTCCGTCCTCCGTGAGCGCCAGAGAGCGACTTATCGGTTTTACGAAACAAATTTTCGTGCATTTTGTAAGTATTCTTTCACAGGCATTAATAAAATCCATATAATAAATTTTTGCTTAGTACTAGTAACTCATTTACTAAGTAAATGATGAACTCTTTCTTTTGATATAACTTTTATATGTTTTGAAGTTGAAACCTCAGTAAAGTTGGTTTAAAAATCAATTTAATGTCATCTTTTACACATTTTATTACCGTGCAGATTTATATTTTTTTAATTTTATCTTTAACAAATAATAGCGTATTCAAAAAAATTATGAATTTTAATTTTATTTAAAAAAACGTGCAAATTATTCATATTTACGGAGATAAAATCGTTAGAAAAATTGATAATACGAACCGGATCTAGCTTTCGCAATTATTTTTTACTTTCTTGACGTTATTTCCGCTTTGCGGCTCCGGTACGTTCCTTTTTTCTTTCCATAATTTTCAATTGGTAGCCATCGACATTTAAGAAATTCGGAGTACTTACTGAGATTTTTCTTTAAACAGGAAGCTCAACAGAAAATAACCATAAAAAAGCTTGTTTGGTAATGATGCCGTAAAATCATATTTACTCATAAGAATTAATTATATCTTCTTATGAGTTAATATAAAGTTTCTATAGTACTTAGCTCGTCTGTCAATTTGAACTTGCTTCTTTTTTTTTGCGAAAATGAGTTTTACCATACTTTCGTGCCAGATGGATGGATGTGCAGAATAGAAATCATATCATTAGTAGTGGTGACACTTGATGAAATAAGGCTGTTAGTAGGGAATTACTCTCGATCTAGTTCTGTGGGAATTACGAATAACAACAGTCAGCAACAAACAAACAGTACGTCCCATATCCAAGATAGTTGAAAACATTGCCGGAAATATCATAAATAAGAACAAGGCAAGAGCGAATTAAAACTTCATTAAAAAGTAGATGGGCGGGATTTGTGAATTCATCTCACGACCGTGAAGCACGTGAGCTGATCTTTTTATTTTTCTTTTTTTTCAAAGATGTGGCTAGAGGGCCCCCTGAGCTCAAGGGCCCTTGTGCACTGCACAACCAGGCCCTATGATAGCTACGCCACTGGCTAGAGGAGAGATACAGAAACTGCTAAAAATATTAAGATGCTATACCTACGTATTTGCTACGCTGTTTCAGCACACAGTGCGACTGTCCGTAGCGCCTGTATTTTAAGTCATCGCAGAAGCTGCGTCATAATAAAATCATAATCATTTATTTGTTGTTTCATGTGGATACATATAGATAAGTTTATTACCCTGTCCTGAGCCCGTTGGGGCATTACAACATTAACTTATAGGATAAAGCCTCTCAAGGTCAAGAATGTTTTGGCCAGTTGTTGGTTTAATTATTTCTAATTTGTTTTCCTTTTAGTTTTTATACACGTAGCCAAATTCAACCTTCATTTATTTCATTTGAATTTTTTGCTCTCTTTGTGTTTATTATAGGAATTGTTTAGATAAAGTTACGATAAGGTAATTTGTTAATAATTAACTTTTGTGTGTTATTTTTTTTTAAATGTTTTTTTTTTCATATTATACCTGTCGTCTCTATCTATCACTATGCGAAAACATATAAATGGTTAGTAGTTAATAGTTATTAATATGTGTATTAGTAAAAGAAATTATAACTGTTTGTTTTCCGATTAAAATAAAATAAGCTAATACTCGTAGTAGGATGTTTCCTTTCAAAATAACAAAGTTATATGTGTGCTATCTAAATATCTCTTCTAACTGTAAGCAAATATGCGAATCAAGCCAATACTTCGACCACTGCCTGAGTACTTGTTGAGAAGAAATATTTTTTTGAAAGCAACCTGAAATATAGCAATTTCAGGTATTGCGTATGTACTTTATTACAAAGGTTACTTAGATTATTAGTTCTCGTTCTCCGGTTATAAAACCTAATCCAAATGCTTTATTAGACCGAATTTTAAAGCAGTTTTGAAAACAGGCAAAATTAACCACACGTTGCTTACCATATTTCAATAGGTACTTTATTAAAGAAATAAATGAAAAAGGCTTTAAGTAGGTACATACAAAAGGTATGTAGATATCAGTTAAAACAAATATCGTATTGCAGCCTTTTTGTCTGTTCTACAAATCTGCTTCTATGGTTCATTAACAATTCAGAATAGGTTCAGTCATTTTTTTAACGGAAAGCTCAGTTCGTGTCATAATACTCAACACATTGTAAATAAATAATAAGGTGTCTGTACGATTACTCCACTTTCCGATAGCGTGACACCACTCAAATTAAACCTTTTATGGGTTAGTTATAGATTTGATTGAGGACAAAGAATTTTCATGGCTATTCAGAATGTTTGTAGCTTTCAAGGATTTTAGGGTAAAACTCGAATGAAATGAATGGAAATGAGTTTAAAATGTGGATACATAGTTTGCTTTTTTATTTTATTACGTATATAATTGTCCGGGAAAATGATATTATCAACCATAAAATTGAGCTCAAAACCATGTATACCTAGTAAAAAAAAAAGTGTTCAAAAAAGAACACACTCAAAATTCAACTACAATACGCAGGTAGGTACCTAACATTTGTCACATTCCCAAAAACAATCTCCCAAAAAATAAGGAGACCCGAACCCATGTTATCCAATTCTGAGATATAATCACTTTACGTGACTAAAACAATGTTGCGAGCTTAAGCAGTGATTTATAGGAACATCAAGTGCTACAATTGAATCGTTTGCGCATCCCTACTAAAGTATCTATTAGGTACGTGACGCGAATCTGAAACTTTTGCTTCAAGTATTTGTACTTAGGTAGGTAGTACAAACTTATTATAGGAGATTTTTTTGGTTTAATGTACGCTTTTACATTAGAGACAGCAGTGTGGCAGATGTTTATATCGCAAATGGAATAGCCATTTGCGATTATACATTTTTAGATAAATATTTCTTATCTACGATGGATATACGATGAAGCGGCAGCTTCCCATTATTATATTGCTTTTATAAAAAATTGAGAATAACAATTCACACGGACGTAATACTTAAATAGTACTATATAAGTATTATTTAAGTATTACTGGGATATTTATCTAGTGTTAGATCATGCTATTAGTATTACATAATCCAAAGTCTAGTGCGCCTGGCTCTGGTCTAAGTATATGGGGAATTAAAAATAGCGGCGACAGAAGGTAGCGGTAAACTTAGATATTTCTACATAATTGTAAGAAGAATCGAATGTAAACCTCGGCCCAGCACAATATTTGAAATAATAATGACCACAAACAAATTACATTTGAAAACCACTCAAATAACGATTTTATAGACACAATCAAACGTCAAAACAAAGTCCCATTACAATCCATAATTCACGCACAATCAATGAGAGGACAAATAGATGTTTATCAACAAAATTAAATGTGTTTTGTAAGTATATTTCGCCCTTAGCTTTAGTGAAATGTCGTGGCATTTAGATTTTTTTATTTACCTCATTTGGGAGTGGCATTTGGCTGCCATTTTTATTGGCAGTGTGCGTGGAACATTAATTTTGCCGGGTTTTGGGGCTGGTGCGACATGTGGCCCTATTCTTTTGTTCTCACGAGACACTTTGGTTTCGATAACGTTACTTTTATGTAACAGATAGTAATGCATAATAATCTAAGTATTCGATATTTAAGTACGCAAGTTTTACGCATAGAAAACAGAGATATTCTTTAATTATTTTAAATTTTGTTTCCACCCATTGTTTTTATAGAGCAACAGAGGTTTGCAATAATTGCAAACGTAAATAGTTAAGTTTCCTCTCAAATGGGTGGTAAATATACATACATACCTACTTATAGTTAAGTTATTACTTTTTTTTCATTAATGGGGATTATTTGACTAGCATTTGTTTGTTAATGTTAAATGTATGTGGTAACCAAATATTGTTATAATAACAACAAAAGAGTAATAAATTCTCAACTCAGTGTAAAAATTGAAGCGAACTGTCAAGACAATGTTATTACCTTAGAGTAGTCTTAGTTTTTATTTAAATTAGCTCTGAGTTGACTTGTCCATGTATGCATATGCGTCTAAGGAAATAAACGTTTTGACTTTGACTTTAACAGAATGTAAGTACCTACCTATACATAGATAGAAAGAAAGAAAATACTTTAATACACGCACCAAACAAAGAAACAATACAATAAGATAATAAAAAACTAAACCTAGAATGCGTAACATATATGGAATCAAAAGTAAGGAGATAAAAAAGACTTTAGACTTGTCGAACGTTAACAAAAACAATTTAAACAAATTTAAGAACAAATATGGAATCAAAAGTATGGAGATAAAAAAGACGTTAGACTTGTCGAACGTTAACAAAAACAATTTAAACAAATTTAAGAACAAATATGGAATCAAAAGTAAGGAGATAAAAAAGACGTTAGACTTGTCGAACGTTAACAAAAACAATTTAAACAAATGTTAAGTAACATAGTCCCAGGCCCTCAGCGCCTCTGGGGACGGGGAAGTTAATTACACGCTCCGCACTCAGACGGACTGACAATGACGGCGCTTCGCTATTAATTGTGTTTGCTATAAGTATTGCTGTTCTATTTATAGCCCGGTCGCTGATGACCCGCTGCAGTGGGATGCAAAGACCATTTCACATTTTGTAGGTAATCGAAAGATGTCGAGCGTGTCTCCACGGACTTAAAATGACGTCGCTTTCCTAAAAATTGTATTTCTGTTTTCTCTATAGCCCGGCCGGTTACAAATGACCTGCTGCAATGAGATGTAAAGTCCGTTTATAGGTAATCTTCATCTTAATACGCATAGCCAGTCCAGAGGCAGTCAATTATTATAGTACATTTGTATAGATAGCAGTGGTTTTACCAGTAGTATAGGGGATTTTCAAGTGTCATGACATATTATAAAAAAATAGTCTATCCTATGTGATTTATCTGTTCAATAGTTTTTGCGTGAAAGCAAGACAGTCAGACCAAATACTTTCGTATTTGTGTTATAAATAGGGATAAAATATGATATCCTTTACTCGCTGTGAATAAGCATGCGTTCTACAAGAAATTTATATGAATATTTGACTTCTTGGTCAAGCATGGAGTGGTGTTTCCTTAAATAACAAAGGCCAATAATCATCTTTACATCAGGCTGTTTTGGCTGGAGAAAACATCAGTCAATCTGATGTTTATAGTTCTGTAAAGGATACAGATACGATCTTAAAAATACTTTATTTTAACCGCTATCCTAAAATTAAGTCACCAGTCGCTAGCCAACACAAGCCGTGTTGGTGGGAGAAGACTCGACTTTCATTCCGAAGGTCGTGGGTTTAAGCCCAACCACGTACCTTTGGATTTTTATTCTTGAAAATATACATATGTGCGCTTTAAAACACGTGCTTTAACGGTGAAGGTAACCGGCATGTTCTGCGAACTTTAAGGAGTTTAAAGGACATGTGACATTTCACCAACCTGCACTTGGCCAGCGTGGTGAATTAAGGCTTAATCTCTCTTGGCAAGAGAGAAGTTCCTATGTCCCAGTAGTGGGAACTTTAATAGGGTGATGATGATCCAAAAATGAAGTAGGTTATTAAAATACAGGAAAATCCAGCACAATACATTCCTACGATGCATATAACCTCCCATTCTAGTTAAGTAAGGTTCAAATTTAAAACCAGTTAACTGTCATTATTTAACGGGAGCCACTCAAAGTTAAGTGCTCAAAAGTCGAGTCCCCATCAATTACTATGATTAAAACAGTATTCAATGACGTTGTCACATCGATGGATTACAGTGTAGTGTTTATGTGCCAGTTTTGTTTGAACTGGCCGCCAGTGTAGGGTTGCAACGACTCCCTCTTAAATTATAGAATGTTGCCTAGTATTTTGGAATATATACTAATAGTAAACGTTATAATTTTGTTGGATACAAGAGGTAAATTTGGTATTGTGCTAAGTCAGCCTTAATACGAATATTGTTTCTGCTGTTTTGCCTTTGGTTCAAATTAATTTCAAAGAAGTATAGTCGATTGTTCAAAAGGTGAAATTATAAATCAAATAATCTTTCTAAACATAAAATTCGAGGAAAAACGGGGGTTGAAAGTTTCTATAAAAGTCCTATGTTTTTGAAGAAAGAGACTTGAACTTCACAGTTTCCTTATAGAGTGTACACAACTGCTATGAATGGAATTTATAGAATAGAATAGATTTATTCAGTACACATAAACAGACACAGATATAAATACAATTTATAATACAATATTCAAAGAATATTGAAAGTCTACTACTTAAACGTTAAACGGTGGTTGAAATTTTGTATGGAAGTCCATTGCTTATAAGGGTAATAGATTTAATGTCAAAGCGTACGAAGTCGTGGACGCCCACTCGTTAATCATAAATATAGATATCTTTATTAAATAAATAATCTTCAATACGCCTAGCTAGGCTTTTTAAATAGCTTAATCTATGCGATAGTTAATAATTAGAGAAGAAAGGCAGAGATATTAAGACCATAATTTGACAACCCTGAACATGCCATACACTAAAACAATGGCACGTAACTATAAAGCACACTGTGGCACTGGGTACACAAAACGACCAAACAATCAATTCAATAAGTCAAAAGGCCCTAACTATACTTGGGCCCTACGGCCGGTAAGCGGATTGCTTGACGAACCATAGATAATACCTGTCAAATTAAGTGCTCATGAAAGATTTACCATCACATAAGTCTTTTAAACTTCTCAACGAATTTCAATCTCGACTTCAGTAATAGATAGAGTGATTCAAAAGGACAAAATATTAATTATTACTTATCTATGCAAGTTGCGCCCGTGTGAAAATTGCGAAAACCATATTTTTTTGTTAAATTATACTGATGATACATTTTGATGATCTAACTAAAGAAACAGTAATATAAGCCGCATTTTTTTAACGAAATCACTCGCAAGGGAATAAAAACCTTAAGGTCCTGATTGCTAGAATTTATTTGTTTTAAACATATCGTTTTTTTTATTACACCTACAGGTTTGAACGGAACCACCGCACTGGTGCGTGAGTATGACTCGGTCTTGGCGCTTTTATTTTTATTTTATTTATTTAAAAGATTTTTATTTTTATTTATAAATGTTTGTGAAATAACATACCTATTTTTCGCCTCAAAAGAAAGTATTCATCATCCGAAAAAGGGTAGGTACTTTTAACGTAATAAAATTACCAGTGCGTTGCGGGCTATGTTTCGATCGAGATTCAATCTCGGATCAGCCTGAATCATCTGCGATTGGAATTGTTGTGAGAGAGTGAATGTATGGATACCAAATAAATTACCAAACTATATACGGTATATTTTGATACCATTTTAAAACTGTATGATACACTACAACTTCACAACCAACAACAAATATGGTATTTGCGTGACGTGGCGGGCGCAACTGTATTTGGTACTTTGCAAAACACTGCGTTTTTTTAAAGTGGAAGATACAATACAATACCCTTTATTGAAACACCAATATCATAATACAACAGAACAATGCTTAAGAACTAAAATACTTATAAATAATAGTGTAACAATGGGCGGACTAAAAGTGATCTCTTCCAGACAACCTTTGGATGGACTGGAAAAAAACAAAAAAACTACGGTTGTTACAAAATTGGTTAATTAATAAAAACATTTTTTTGCATATGGTATGTTTTTGAAGCTAGCAAATAGGTATAATTATATTTTCCAATCAATTTAGAGGTACGTACATCGCTAGAATAATTATCAAAATTTAGTAATCAATTATTAAGTATATTTCTATGCAGTCTATTATATAATATAATATCTCTAATTATAGTATCAAATTAATACAAATAATAACCAAGCACCAGTCCATATGCGTAATTGAGCAATTTAGACCCAGCAGCACTCGAATAGTGCCCGTATTCCTTTGAAGGGATTACAGGGAGGGCACTCGAAACGCGTTAATTAATTACTGCCGTTCTCGTTACGGCTTCGACGCCTCTTTATTTACAACGTAAAGCCTATTCATAGGTATTCAATACCTGGCCGCGTTAAATAAATCACTGAGTTTGTGTAGAAACGTGGAATTTGCAATATATAGTTACCAATTCCAAGAAATACCTAGTAGTCTAATAAAAATCAAGTGATATTTCTAAATTTTTTTTAAGTTAGTCTGTAAGCATTGGTGTGCAATAAAGATTTTATCTATCTATCTATCTATCATTTATGGTTCATTCAAGTGCAGCAGATACTTAATCTACAGTCCTCTGTAAATACTTTTAGAAAATACTTAATATCTTCTAAAATATATTTTGGTGATATTTTTTCAGTGTTCTACGATAAAATACTTATATCGAGGGTCCAGTGATAATACCCGATAGATGGATAGTAGATCATATAACTATCTTTACCTCGAAGAAGTAGATAGATAGATAACTCTTTATTGTACACCACAAATAAAATACAAACTGCAAACAATAACAAGATAATACATTGGAGTACAAAGCGCGGCCTTATCGCTGTGAGCGATCTCTTTCAGGCAACCTTTGGATGGATAGGAAAGAAATAGAACGACATAGTAAGTAGATACATTTATAAAAACTTGAAATATATAATACATTAGTATGAAAACTTTTTTCTACTAAGTGTTTCAAGTTTGAATCGGCCTTTCCATCAGCCTTTCCTTTAAGGTACTTATTTCAAGTAATCTTCGTCAAAGATTATTATTATATTCGAGATAATTATATTCTTCAATTAATAACTCAAACGATAGTTGGTACTAACGTTGGACTCGCAGCATTACGAAATGCCGGACATTATACAGTTTCGTAATTAAAACAAAAAACGATGAAACGATCTTAATTTGTTTTATTTCCTGCTTATTCAATGGTCACGTTTTTACCGACTCTTAAAAAGCGGTCTAAATCAGAAAACCCCCAGTAATTGATCTCGCGACCCGATCGGTAGAAAATTAAACATTCTCCCTTAACTTAATTGGAATGAAGTTCGTTTGGAACCGTCAGTAATTATACAATTTACGATGTGCAAAGAGCACGAGTATTCTGTGAAAAGAAAGACAAACAAAAATATTTTAATCTCAGCTGTTTAAATGTTAATCCTACTTTGGACTTTATGTGAGAAAGTAAACAGAGTTTTTCTTTACTTAAGTACGAGTAGGTACGTATATAAGAAACTTTAAAGCTTTAAACGCATTGCCGTGTTTTTGGATTTTCGCGATAACAACATATTTTCCCCCGGTAAAAGTAGCCCATAGCCTTCTTCGATAACTGGGCTATCCAACACGACAAGCAGTTGCTGTGATTGGCGCGTTTAAACAAATAAACGATCTAAATTTAAAGAAATTATTTTCAAATCTAACATTGTTAAATAAACATGGCACCGACTCAATACTTTATTATTATAAGTGCAATAACTAAAAAATATCTTCTTAATTTAAATAAGATTGCTTTGGGATCGATACAATCGATCGAAAATATTAGTTTTTGGTACAGGATCTAATCTGTGGTACAGGTCTCTTTTTTTTAAGGTTCAAAGACCTATTCGGCTGAAAGTATACTAATGCTTTCAGCCAGAAATCAATTAATTGTGGCTGTCGGCAATTTTTGCAAAATGGCGACGCTCTCTAGAGGAAATCCCGGCGGTACTTGAAATACTATTCATTGTAACTTATTAGAGGAATAATTGTCGTATCACTTACTTTTACGTATTTGATTTTTATGTAAATTACCTACTCTATCAAAGTTTTATTAATGGAAAAATATCAGCTTAAAATTTTCTTAGTTATGGAAATTGGGTGTAAAATTTTCAAGCTTTGACTTTGACCACCAAATATTTTTAAACATTTAGGGTTTTTTGGATTGGAGTTACAGTATCATTAGTCCCCGATTTGATTTTACCAGAAAAAAATTGTTAAGAGTGTAGGTAGTAGTATTGGCAAAATGTATGTAATGTAAGGGTACAAATATCGAGTAGAGTGTTTAAATTTTAAATCGATCAGTCTTTTTTTGTTATGTCTTGCCGTGTACAATAATTCTATAGCAGTAGAATTTCAAATGTATGGGCATTTTAAATTCTACTTATTATAATAAAAAGCGTTTACAGTGATTATGTGTCAAAAAAATTTAAAGCTAGACCTTCATACAAGAGCAGGATATCTGGCGCTTCAGCGGCCGCTGGGCGTGGTTTCTTCCTCCAATATAATGTTGCATGCAAAACTAAGTTTGCCGGGCCAGCTAGTTTATAAATATTATCTTTTTTTTCTTTAAAGTTTTCTACGCGCCAGTACCTATATTTAAAAATTTGTCACAACTTTTTCGGATAAATATAAATTTATTTTTTTGGGTATATATTAAAAAGGGAATGATACTTACCCACTGTTTAAAATAGGTTTATTTATAACTGTTGTGTGTAAAATTAACCGCTCTATATTATCGTATTGAAACTGGAAATCTAGCTTCTACTAGATCGGTACTTACACCTACGCGAATATGAGATGCTATTTACTAGGAAAACTAACAAGGTTCAATGTGCCACTCCACTCTACAAAGGTACTCTATTCTATTTTAAACTGCAAAATACACATTTCATCTCCCTTCAGAACCTTCGCTTAACTTAATCCAGTCTCATTAAACTAAACCGAAAAAAAGAAACTCAATCCAGACTCCATTTTATAAAATCCGAAGAATCTAATCACTGCGATTACCTCGCTTGCGGAGGTGATTGGAAAAATTTCCTCTCACAACTTCTAAATTGGATCTCAACTCAGCTCCGTTTGCTTCGAAAGACTCGGAGTAGATAAACGATTCTATATTAAGTTGCATTCAGAAATTTACAGTGACGCTCGATGAATAGGTGGCAAGGTGGATTTGTCTAAATTATGTTTGCCTTTCAAGCTTTTTATTCTTAAATGTCCTTGTGCGTCACTACGTACTACAAAATACATTTAAATAACAGACTTTGTTTCACAATTTCCAAGATGAGTCATATAACCGAACATAGGTACACAGGCAACATGAGTCTACGTTAAGTTACTGTCATCGTTGACAATCTTCGACGCTTCTTCTTCAAATTTAAGTCTAAATATACCATAAGAGGAATAAAGTAAAGTACATTAACAAACTTGGCCTTGTAGCTTGTACTTATAGAGGTAGTTATTTATTTTTTGGAAATCAGTCCTCAGAAAATTAAGAACTTGAATTGTGTCTACATATTGAAAAATTACGTACATAATAATTTGTGATCCTCTGACAAGTCGCAGCATTGAATAATTTTTTTTTTTTTTTTGGGAAAACTAACAGCTAGGTGACTTAATTAACACAGTGTGTAACTAACGGCTAATTATAAGTTTCCACAGATATATAAATAAAATATGTAATCTTTTTTCTTTCCATCCACGGTTGTCTGGAAGAAATTGCTTTTAGCAATAAGACCGCCCATTACGCATTCTAGGTTTAGTTTTAATTTCATATTGTATTGTTCATTTGGTGTGTAATAAAGTATATTCTATTCTATTCTATATAATATATATCTTTCTTATGTAAATTATTTCTATTTTTACTCCATATTCTGCATGTGATTACTATAAAATATATAATTGCACTTATCCTAATAGTATACTTATTGTTTTAACTAATTTTATAAAATAGCCACTCACCACTTCTCTTGGCTGATCTTCCTCCGTAGTTTCAATATCCACGCTCTCGTCACTGTCGCGGTCACTTTTGGGTGAGCTAGGCGGTGAGCGTTGTGGTGAGCGGAGCGGCGAGCGAGGCGGGGAGCGGAGCGGGGAGCGGGTAGGCGAGCGGAGCGGAGAGCGACTGCGCCGTGATGACGCGGATAAGGGCGACCTGCTGTATTGAAATTATATAAATACAGTTACCGCCCTCATAAATGACACAAGATTGTTTTAATCGTAATGGCGGGAGTTGTGTTTGTATAATGAGGCCTATATACAAATAAATCAATATTCTTAAAAAAAATCTACACATATTTTGCCACGATCGTCACATTTCTCTTGTCTATTTTAGCCAAAAATAAATCAATGACATTTGCCTTGGCTCATAGTGAGGTGGCAATATTCTTAATAGAATGAACTGAAGTGACATTTATTGTGAAAAAGTATTCTTAAATAATGATAAAATTAGATTTCGCGAAAAATTAAAAAAAAAACAAGAAATAACTATGTACCTATTAGTCATTCTAAATTATGGAAACAAATTACATTCGAATTACAAAACAAGAATTATCTATTTCAGTATCAGTGTCATTACATAAATCATCATTGTCGTCAATGCAATCAAAAATGATGGATTTAGAGAGTTAGTTTTTTTCGTAGCCGAATAGCAAAAAAACGGAAACCTTAAATGATAGATTAGTTGTGTCTGTCGGTTTGTACGTCCGAATGTATATAATAAACCGCATTAATATTTATTATATACATTAACATCACACATAAATAGAAAAAAAGAAACAAAAAAATATAAATCATAAACATCAACCAATAAATATAAACACTAACATTTTAAATATCACTTTTGCGTTATGTCGACTTTAATAAACAGAATTTAGTGTATCGTGTAACTTTTAGGTCTTCATGCCCCATCTTAGACCACATCGTCACTTTACATCAGGTGATATTGTGGTCAAATCTAACATAAAACAACAATACTTAATCATTTTATATTCATATATTATATATATTTAAATACGTTTTATATTGATAGTGCCTAATTTATTTTCTTTCACGCCCAGGGCCCAGGATGAATGGTAGAGAATGCTTCTAGCATTAAGTCCTCCTCTGTACATTGTTTTTGTGCGCGATGTAAGTAAAAAAAAGGTGTGTGTGCGATTCTCACACGATAGAAGTGAAACTTCAGTAAATCGACAAAAGAATAAGAAGAATAAAAAAAAAACAAAAAAAAAAAACTATGCAAAAAGATTTTGTTCGGGCGGTCACCCATCCAAGTCCTGGCGTCGCGCAAAGTTGCTTAACCTTGTTAGCGTTTAAGATTGGCTTACCCGACAGGTAAGACAATCTTATTTCCATTTCCGTTGCATCCGGTTTCAAATCACAGCGATTCTAAAGAAGTTTCACTTAAAAAATAAGTCAAACATCAGTATTAGGCGCTGTGAACTACATATGTGTACCTACCTGTTCGGAGACCTGTTGGGAGACCCAGCAGACATGGGCGAGTCCATTCGACGAACTGGGCGAAAAGCCCGGGGCTCCTCCATCGATCCAACCCCGCTGAGAGCTGTTAGGGCACCTGAGATAACATTGTAAATTTCATGAGTAATATTTATCAACAGTAGCGTTCGAACTGTTCAATTATAAGGCAAATAAATATACAGTCCATTATCTTTTTACACAATATTATTTTGTATGGTAGGTACTGTGTACCTACTGTTGTTGTATTTTGTAACGGTGCGAAAATATAAAGCAACGAAGTTTCGGTTCGTAAATAATAAATGATAAATTGAGTTTATGGAGGATCAGTAAATCAAGTAGATAGGTATACTCTCTTTTTGACTCCGTTATTTACTTATGAACGACTTGGTTTGCTTGGGTTAAACAGTCATTGGAAGCTATGATAGGTCCATATAAGATGAAATTGATTCCAAGTCCAGGACTGTATCGGCACTGAAACTTTACACATTTGTAAAGTTTCGCGAGTCTTGGCACTGGCGCCGACTATTTGGTACTAGATATATTCTTGCATAGTTGAGGCTCCAGCCACGGTTTAGCATTAAATGCGCGCCCGGCACTTAGACCACGAGTCTAGGAACCGAAGCCGACATAGTGCTAACTGATCTAAGGATTATTCTTTCTTGGAGTACACAGTGTAGTACGGTAAAGCATAGGGCAGCGGTAGACGCGTGCCCCACACGTCGTTCGCCAGTCTTGGCACCTGATACGGTCCTCCCTGATCTCAGGTTTTTTCTCACCTGGGGTCCACAGCGTAGGTTTCAGCCACGGTATAGCATACGGCAGAGGTAATCGCGCGCCCCACACGTAGTCCGCGAGTCGTGGCACCGGCGCGTGGGCGGGCGGGCTCGGCGCGCGTTTCTCGGCTTCCGGCTCGGGCCTGCGGAATGGAACCCTTCTGTGGCACGGTTAAAGCTGTACTATGTCGAAGGATTTTTATAGTATTGTAACATTTTTTTGTCAATGATTTTTAAGTTTAATGAATTAGTCAAGGTACAGCATATTTTATTGAAATTATATGTTTTACACTAATTTATGGGGCACATAAATAGTTTGACTATAAACGTTGGGTTTATACCTACATGTCTATTTTTTATTATTTTGAAAACCTCTAATACACGTTCAAAAACCAGCGATGTCAGAAACCAGCGTTTGCCGTTGTAAAAAAGGAGTTATCTATTTACCTGGCTGCCGATAACATCCGTTTTCTTGTCCCTCCATTAAACATAGCTTTTACGTCCTCCCACGCATGCACCACCTTTCAGAAAAAGAAAAAAGTAACTTGAATTTAATATTTCAAGATCTAAGTAGTAGTGTACCTACAGTTAAACTTACAATTTAATATGTTGCATGTCTTGTATATTTTTGATGCAAATATCTAGCCTGCTTTATTTAAATATTCTTAGTTATATCAGAAAACCGATTTTATGATGATAAATCGTTGCTGTGTTACCAAATATCTTTGACCGGTAGAGGTAATTCCTGTTGTTCGGAACTGTTGAACGTGTTCGGATACATGAATCTCTCTCGGTCTCAGATCATGCAATTATGTCCTTCTTACGAGGTACTAATAGGTAGGTACCTCATCAGGCGGCGTTCCACTGAGCTTCATGTGCCGTCGCCAGGAGTTGAAGTTGGCTGCGTCTGGCTGCACGTACTTGTCCCCCGGCCCAACTCGATGCGAGTGGAAGATGAACTTATTCGGAGAGAAGAACAGCCCACAGAATGCGCATTTTATGCACTTCGCGCGGGATGAGTTGTACCTGGTTGTCAGAAGAGTATTATGTCTCAGATAATTAACCCCCGACCAAAAAAGAGGGGTGTTATAAGTTTGACGTGTCTGTCTGTCTGTCTGTCTGGTGGGACATCAAAGCTCCCGAACGGATAGAAAGATTTCAATTTCGTTTTTTTTGTATTAAAGGTGAGTTTGGCCCGGGTGTTCTTAGACATGTTTCATGAAAATCGGTTGAGCCGTTTAAAAGTTATGGGGGTGAGAGTGAAGAAAAAAAAACCGAAAATCTCCAAATATACTAGTGTGGGCTATCAAATGAAAGCGCATCGCGTCAAAATTACATAATTTTATGTTGTTTTACATTTAAGGAAATTAAGCAATTGGAATCGGGGGTATTTCTAAAATTTTAAATTTAGATTTTTCTGCTCTTCTGAGCAGATGCCAAGTGCAGTTTGTAAGCTACTTTAACATTAATAAGATTCCCATTAAATGTATTTTATCTTTATTCTTCAAAGTTTATTTTAACTGGAATGGAATGGAAGTTTGTGAACAAATTTTGAGGAATATATTTTAAATGTATGTTGAAGTTTGTCTTGTCTTAGGTAGCTATTCTTAGGTTGTTTTTGATAATCAGACTTTGGTGCAAGTAAATTTGCGATATGAAGCATTCGTCATAAAATGATATATCCAAACCACTATTATTTTCAATTCTTCACCATTTTGAAACTGTCGGTACCTGGCTGGTAAGAACGCGCCTCTACAGCCCCAAGCGCATTCATGGTGGACGGCGAATGCGAAGTCATCAGGTAATCGCGGCGGCGCATTGTCTCCAAGAAACGACTTGCAGAGGCGTTCGGCTTCGCGTCGCGTTATCATACCTATGTGGACAAAACAATGAATTGTTTCAAACCTGTTTCACCATATCTGATTCACATTAAACAATGGTTATAGTTTTAGCCACTTCGCTCAGTAACATGTGACAAAGCGAGATAGCTCTTGACCATTGACATATATTATTGAATTATCTAACCAATGCTTTTTGTAGTTGGATTTTGTGTAATACTTATGTATTTAACACAAATAGAAGAAAAAGATTTATCTATTGCAAACAGGCAATGATCTCCAAATATTTATAGCCAATGGCGTGAGTCGAACGGTTAATACTTAAATGTTAAAAAGAGCGCATCATTTGTTTACAAGAATCATTTGAAATGTGGTATATACCAGATCAGAACAGAAACTCACCTTCGGGTTGAGAGTAGATTGTATCAAATCTGTTAAATAACACACCATCTCACAATATTCTATACAAATAACAAAGGCAAGTGTTTGAGTAACCATTGTACTAGCTTATTATATTGAATACCCGCATTTACAATAAAGTGTTTTTGTTGGTGTTAAGAGGATTTGCTTGACACTTATTTAAATTATACTGATGTTATTTAATAGTAAAAAACTCTGTTCAAACCCTAATAATAATGTTTCGTAATATCTCACTAAGCGAATTTTTATTCGTTTAAGATATATAGTGCTTTAAACCGATATCTTACAAATACAAAAACATCAAAACAATAGTTACAAAAATCACATATGAGGAAGAAGTAGGTACAAAGGGCGACCTTATCGCTTAAGAGCGATCTCTTCCTTCCTCTTGCTACAAACAGACAGCCTGGAACGAGCCGGCGGAATAGGTGCCTATGTAGGGTTTTATTTCTCTCTCGGCTCTCTAATAAAAAATTGGCTTACCACATCGCCTACTAGAGACAGGCATGGCGCCCGCCCGTCGCAGTATCTCCAACTGCACCGGGGTGCATTGCACACAAGTGATGCCCAGAGCCACGCGACGGTTGTGTATCTCGTTGTAGGAGAACTGCTTCAGCAGCGTGTTGGAGATCTGAGCCAGGCAGAGGCGCTCGTTGCCTTCGATCACGAGGGAAACGATGGGCACGCCGTACAGTAGGACTGTGCTGACCTAAGGGGAAAACAAATGCTTAGGATGGACTTGCCATAGAAGAGAAGAAGAGAGAAGATAAGTTAGGTAACCAACTACAAAAATACTTGTGAACTTTATGCATTGTCAATATATTCAAATTGTGTATAATTCAGACTTTACCAACGTGTTTTATGTTAAATTTTATCAACAATAACACACAAGTGGGTGTCGCACCCGTCTCTCCTCTGAATGGGAGCAATTTGAAAATATATATTTTTTTATGTTGTCTACAAACACAAAAGTGTTAGTTTTAAACAGATATATTAGGTTAGAGCCATAAAACATTTATTTTTTAAAAAGCCTTGTTTTTTATTTATATTAATCATTTGGGGTTAACAAAACTTTTTTCAACAAATTAGAAGATAAAAAAACGGTGACGAGGGCCCGTATTTTTTAATTATTTTTAACCCCCGACAAAAAAAGAGGGGTGTTATAAGTTTGACGTGTCTGTCTGTCTGTCTGTCTGTCTGTCTGTCTGTCTGTCTGTCTGTCTGTCTGTCTGTCTGTCTGTGTCACCATAGCTCCCGAACGGATGGAGCGCTTTCAATTTAGTTTTTTTTGTATGAAAGGTGAGTCTTGCGCGAGTGTTCTTAGACATGTTTCATGAAAATCGGTTGGGCCGTTTAAAAGTTATGGGGGTGAGAGTGGGGAAGCAAAACCGAAAATCTGCAAATATACTAGTGTGGGGTATCAACTGAAAACGCATCGCGTCCACATTACATAATATTATGTTGTTTTGCATTTAAGGAAATTAAAGCATTGGAATCGGGGGTTTTTCTTAAATTTTAAATTTAGATTTATTAGTATATTATTTGCGTTATATTTTCGTCTTTATACTTAGTGCTGTAATGTGAAAATATAAGAATATAAGAATAAGTAACCTCCAAATTTTATATAAAATATCATTTTTAACCAATTTCAACAGTGTTAAAATGAGGGCACTTTTTGTATGTAGACAACATAAAATCATCAAACAACGAGTTTTAATAAAATTGTATAAGAAAAAATAAAATATCAAATTGCTCCCATTCAGGGTTGAAGTTTGCGACCCCCACTTATGTGGTTTTAAGTCAATAAAATTTAATATACAACACGTTGGTAAGCTATCGAGAGTCCGATCCCAAACTGTATCCGAGCATAGCGGGACTATGCGGAACTAACCCACAGATTATATAATATTGTTACTAATATACCATTCTCACTTATGTTAATCCTGTCGAAAAAGACGATTTTGCAATCAAGTGGAAATAAATGTAGATAAAAGTCACATAGTCACGCCATACTTATATAGGAATCTTATGACAAGGCATATAATCTCACTTGATTCGGTTTTCCAGCTAGTTGTAACCCCTTGTTCTCCACACGAGGCTTCAACGTTTCCCTCGGAGAAAGAGCCAAATTTGTTGCCTCCATCCTGTGAAAAATCAAATAAGGTACCTATTACAGAAATACTACCTCTTGAAACCAGGTGAAATCGAAATTTCTAAGATCTTTCGTCACTGCATATTATAGGAAAATAGTTATCTCTAAAACGACAGGATCGTTATTCATTATCTTCTATTTTTCTTTCTAACTAATAATTGCTAGTTACAAAACGTCCTTTAGTCAAAAGCAGGTCTGATGCCCTTCACAGATACCGGTTTCAAGATAGAGTCGGACAGAGAGTATATAACCACTACGTTTTAATAGAGTCATTACTCATAATGAGCATATGAAACTTATTACAAATGAATTTTACTTATGCTCAAATAAAATACGAATTACTTATTTCCGGGGAAAATCCATAGAGCGCAAGCAAGGCGGTGAGCTGAGCTAGCCAAAGTTCAATTATAATAGACATTATTATAATAGAACAAACCAAACAAAGCAAGCAGCTTTATTACGGTTTCCGCATAATAAAACTGTAGTATTGCCACCAATAAATCGGCATAAATGTGTTTCTACAAATAGGCATTTTGCGTGTGAATCCAGTGTATCGAATATCAATTGGCCGGGGGTTGAAGTCGCGATAATGTATGGGATAACGCCCTTTATCACCCCTGTATTAACTCTGTAGGGTTGCTGGTACGTAACTTATCTGTTGAATAAGTTTTGACATGTAACATTTTACGGTGAGATTATAGAACTTTTTAGAGTAGGTGCGTGTAGTCTATGATTCAGATGCAGTAACACCTAGGATACCTATTAGCTTATCTTATATAACCTGCCACAGTGTTAATTACCACACTCTTATGGCTTAACCGATTATTATGAAATTTTATATGCATATTCAGTAGATCTGAGAACCGGCTAGTATCTATTTTTCATTTTGCAAAACAACGTTTGCTGGGGTCAGCTAGTATTCATACATATGATAAACAATTTTATAGTAACCAGTTTGACTATCATAATATAGTGGTGCTATCAAAAATAATTCATTTAATTAAACTTTTTTTCTTTTACTTATTAGTACACCCCTTAGCAACAATCAAAACAATTTCATATTTAAGATAGATAAAATACTGTAGAACCTACGTAATTAGTTTTGATAGTAAGTATATTATCCGTAGTAGTTGACAGTTGGCAACTTAAACTAATTGTTCACCAAAGATTTTCACCTCTGGTTTTCAAAGGAATACATGAGTAGATATAAATTTTACGATGAACCTATATTCCTTTTAAAATCTACCGAAGTCCGAAACGTCGAAAGTTTATTAAATCTAGTTCATTACGTGAGTAAATCCCGCTTTTTACAATGAATAGTTGTACCTCACGATAACTTTGAAAATCTATAAACATATCAATGAACACAATAAATTAAAAAATATCCCCTTCATCATAACTTTAACAGACACTTTAAAGTCCCTAAGCAGTGTAGCACAACATGTCATCGCTGTGTAATGATGAATGTCCTTAATGGCAGCCCTAGACGAACTGGTAGGGCGCCCGCGCATCGTGGTTGCAGTGATCGGTTGCGGATCATATTCACAGTGAATAAAATATACAGTTGGACATTTGTTATAAGATTTCCAAAATGATGAATGAATAGTCCAAAATAAAAAAAACTCGGTTCGTTAGCGTAAAAAGAACGTTATAAAAGTCACCTAAGAAATGTTTGTTCATTCAAATTAATAATGTACTGAACGTTAAAATGCTTATGGATACTTTAATTGTGTGAATCTTCGAAATTAACCTGGGATACAATTTTTAAATAAAATAATAGCAATATTATAATATTCTTATAATTTTGGTATAAAACTGATATGAAGTTAAAATCCCTTTTGTATTTTGCCGATAATGGTTCTTGGAATGGACACATCAAATTCTTTTTAACACTTAATTGCGTTTTATGAAGGCAGTGATTCAGCTATTCTCCAACAAGCTACTCTATTTTGGTTATGATTAGGCGCGTGCCCCAGTCCAGGGCTGCCAAATAATTGATTAACTAAACGACATTACATTATGGTAATGATTGCATATGCTACTTTTTGAAGGGACACAGTTAACTTTTTGCGGTGATTCAGGAATAAAATTAGGTCGTTATTTGTAATAGTTTTTTGGAATGGCTTTTTTCTATATAAGGAACAGAGAAACATTAAGTATATTTCTAAATAATAATAATTAATAAGGGTTTTTATGTATGCAGGTAAGTACTTCTTGTAACTAGTAAATTTATCCGTCGAGCGTCTTTTACCCTCCTTTAGATATTTATCTAAAATAATCATTCTTACTTTTTTCGATATAAAATTTGCTATTCCTAGTCATATACTTATTAAGTATTTATCATAAGGACGTATCAGGTTATTTGGCATAACAATCAAGCAAGTTTTTTAAACAATACAAAAATATTTAAAAAATGTTGTATATATTTTTTAATTTTAGTAGTTTTCAGTCCAGTTTTACAGTAAATTCAAATTCCAAATCAATTTCAATCTCTAAAACATTTTCCAGACGTATCATATTGCATATTTCACGGTTCAGCTGACCATAATTAGGAAAAATCGCGGACAATAGCAGAATACACTTGTAATTACCGAGCCCCCGCCATATGGTGTTGCCATGATACATGGGGCCGAAGGGCCATAGATAGCGATCCCAAAGGACGACCCACATGTGTTCCACTTGTATCGGAACTAATCGCTTTTAGAGGAATCTGTGCTTGTGCTACGCCTGTCAATGTTATTATGATGGATTTAAGCCCGTTTTACAGCTTTTATGCTTGTTACCTTTGCAAATGTGTTAATTTACTCTTGGTTACACCTACTATGACCAAGAAGATGTTTAGTTCCAAAATAAAATATTTGGTTATTTTTCTAGTTTATTCTTTAATTTAATGCCTTTATTCATTTATTTAAATAAAATAAAAAGATAAGTATTTCCAGACACACAATTGACCCATAACAACATTTAGCAACGTGGTAAGTGTTACTACTTCTATTTTGAAAACGCTTAACCTATTAATAATATATGATATTTATCGATTGCAGTACGTATGTCATAGTTCTTTAATTAAAAAGTTCACACACAGACGTAATAAATACCTTGCGCAGATTTATTTCATCAAATACTATGTTCTACCAAATTCTGATTAAGTTTGAAAAAGTTTATTGACCAGTGTTGTAATAAGTGAATAAAAGTAAATATTAGCTAGCAAAAAAAAGAAAGATGATATATATTAAACATAACATAATGCAACATCAATCAGTCGTATGGGATTCTCTGAAAATCAGCGCCGCACAAGTTAAACAGCTTGTCGGCATCAAGCTGAGATTATCCCTTTTGCCTAAAGTTATATAAGATAATTAATAATTGATTTTAAAAATTTAATTGTACCTTATTAGCTATGTTACGTTTTTAGTTTTAAGTTCTTTTTTGTAATAACTTTATGCAATAAATGTTTTTTATTCTTATTCTTAAGCTCTTAGCTTGTGTTTCGGGTACCTACTGATATACTCAATATAATAGTCATACATTAAACACCCAGACCAAGGAGAATGACAACTATATAGCGATTAAATACATTAATAGCTTTTCACTTCACAGCGCTGCCGGTGTTTCCCGCAGGAAAAACTAAAATAACTAAAACTACCAGTTAAAAGAAGCCTATAGTCTTCCTCGATAAATAGGTTATTCAACACTGAAATATTTTTTGATATCGGTATATTCTTCCTGAATTTGCGCGTTCAAGCAAACAAGCGAGCTCTTTAGCTTTATAATATTAGTACGTATTGATTTCGTTGTACGAAGAGATACGTAGACCGATACAATAATATATAATTGGTTATTTAGTAATTACTACTTAACACCGGAAAACTGTTAAAATCTGGTGTTACCAATTCTTAATAATTTTCAAAAGGTTCCATACTAGCCACAAGAATCTTATCTACATAGAAAGCTCTATTCCAGAACTCTACTCACTAAAGTGGGGATTATCTTTGCAATATAATGCAAATATAAAACTTTTGTAATAAGTATGATGACTAAAATAAATATTCTGTTTAGTCCGTCTGTAAGCCCATCCAAAATAACTGGAAACATATATCTTGCTTTATCAATTTAATAAGAAAATGCCGAGATATGGAGCATCAAATTTCTGAAGCTTGAAGGGGCTTGTGATGTACAAATTTAGTATAAATCGCACAAGAGAGTTACGTCACGCGAAACTTCAATCCTGTATCATCTTAATTTTTGGATTACAAGAAAAAAAAATTTGTTAAAATCACCGTTTTGTTGTTAATAATTCAATTTTGTTTATAAAACTATGTATCGAGTAAGTAAAATAAAACTAAAATTCTGTATCTATTTTCAAGTTTAATCAATACTTGATAATATTTTCCATTATATTTTTTCATGTAGCATTTTTAGGTAAATAATTAGTCCTTAAAGATAAACTATTTGAAGTAACGCTATGTCGTGACGTGAACATTTAGTAAAATAATAAAATTCATGGTTTCAAATCCTATTCACTGCCAAATGTCTTACAAGTGCTCCTTTGAGGGCCACTAGTCGTTCGTCTGTCGAAATTCTATTTTAATGTTATCCAAACTTCTAACCCCATTATAATTTGGTAGACATTATAGCAAAATAGATTTTAAATTCCAGTATTCCTTTGTGATTTAAACTAATATTAAAAGTAAAATGGATAGATAAAATATGGCTCCTAATTAAAGGTTCATATATAGGGGTATATATAATCTGTCACATTCCGCATAAACTCATATTTGAAAAATTCAATGTTGACGAATATTTTTTTTTATTTCAAACACGTCAAACACGTGATTGTGCATCACGTTCTGGAGCAAATATTAATTTGTATTGAATACAGACTATACTACTATCTTACGACTATTGAAAACTATTACTTATCAAAGTAGCGCACTTCGATGATTATTATCAATTAGGTATTTGAGTAGTATTTGTATTTTTTGTTCTCGTACACAAAGCTACGCCATTCTGGTCTCTGTGTTGCAAGCTCTTATTTATGGCTTGTAACATTCCATTCGATGATTAGGTCCCATGGAATGTAACAAACCATATGGTGGGGTTTTAGGAAGTAAACCAGCTCAATTGGCTTTAGCCACTAAGAATTAGTGCCTCGATAAACTAAGTAGGATAAGTTAGTGGTTCCAATACCTTTCATATTGAGTGCTTAAGATCTGTTTTTGGAATTAATTAGCAGGATCGAGTTACAAACACTGAAATTCCAGCAGGCATAGAGTTCTTGCCGATGAAAGGTTTATAGCGCGATGTTAACGATAACAGATTGCCGAAAGCCGTATTTTATTCGCAATTTAAAGACGGCAAACGAAACTCCTGGGGGCAGTTCCTGCAATACAAAGCTCATAATATACCCTAGAGTTAACCTTATTCGAACCCAAAATGAACTCAAATAGATAGGCACATAGCCCTCATCGCTTATTAATACGCCGGCAGCCTCCAGATTCGAGCAAATTAATTTTGTCAAACCAACAATGGGTTATCCGGGACATAATGGATGAGTTAGTTAGGAATTCAATTGTCCTAAAAATCCGAGGTTCTGTCAACACAGCTTTGTTACGGCACATCCGTTATTTTACATGCTGTAGAATGGATGGCTTTGTTCCTACTGCCTCTGTTGTAGGAAATGTTAGTTGCGTAATGCCTGGAAAGAGGAGTTATACAATAACCCCCTTATGCGAAATAGTCAACTAAACCTATTTTAGATAAAATGCCGCTAGCATTCGTTTGTCATTGTCCATCACATTGACATTTGTGTTTTCTAACAAACACGAGACAACATTCATGCTATTTTTAAAATATCTGCTATCTATTTTGCTTATGAAGGCTTGCTCTTATATGTCCTAGTCATTGTAATAGAAATTATGACGTGTGTCCCGGCGTTACTCGCAGATATCAACCCCCTTTTGAACCGAAAATAGAAGGAAGTCATGTCATGTCAGTATAACACATGTTATACTGACATGACATGACTTCCTTTCATACAAATATTTGACAACCAATTTAGAGTTACCTAGCCTAAGTAATAAGACACTAATGAAACAACAAAAAAATATATATCCATCCATTGATGGATATATATATTTTCATATTTTGTAAGTTGTTCAATAAAAACAAACTAATCAAAGCAATAATTCAACAAGACATTTTTTTTGTTTATGAAACTAAAACGTATAAATTCAACATCACGAATAATTACAATTTGACTTAAAACCCAAAGAATTCCCCATTACTTAAACAGTAAAAACTTTACAGCCGCCTATGTCTCTCCTGGGGCGGGCGGGCGCCTATTAAATATTAATCGACGAATTAACCTCGCGTCTTCACCCCTGCCTCCAATTAAGCGCACAAAGTAGCAAAGTAAATAACGTCACTCCATGAGGATTAATTTTGTAGAGACTTAAGGGGCTATTTCACTTGTCACTCTTAACTAGAGCAATCATTTAATCCTATAATTACGATACCTAGACTCTAATGCCTAAGAAAATAAATTACGAAGGAAATGTATGTATATGCAAATATTCAAGCCATTGGCTTTGCGCCTTTGTCCGCGTTAAAGTGTTTATTTTTCCACGGTAATACGTAGCCTTCGTCTACACTACAACTACATATACATAATATATCAACAGAATTACTATATTTCATCCGATTTGGATTTGAAATTCGTTACCGCACGCGTAAATCTGTTATAACGATAAAAATGCCTGAAAAATTCGAGGAACTAATTTATGAAATGAGAACAGCGCTTTTGTAATAATGATGATAAGTCAATACAAAGTTACGTTTGTGATTTATCCGAACAAAACTGAAAATATATCGAATTCTAAGAGTTTTGCCCCAGAGATAGTACAAATTGTAACCACTAGTTAGGTCAGGTCTCAAGTGAAAATGTAGTAGTATAACTGCTAAAAGTTCTGTGTAAGCTTTGGAATACGAAACGTTGTTTGTTTAAAGGTACGAGCTCCCAAACTATTGTTCTCAGTCGCTATACAAATTAAAATAACCTTCTGTTGCGACAAAATTAAACAAGCCTGAATTAATAATTTGGTGGATTAAATCTATTTAATGTAAAATATGAAATTTCTTGAAGTTTTGTCATGCTAGGAATATTAAAAAATAAAACATGATTGGCATAACTCAATTCATTTAAACAAGGGGCGTTATACGGCACGTCAGATAATAGCAATTTCGTGTTCAATATCATTTCTACACTCGGTTCCAATAATAACGGGTAAGTCACTTCAACCCTTATATCTCCCGAACGAAACGAAACCTAATGAAACGAATTGGGAAATATAAAGACAAAAAAGTAAAAGTAAAACATGTGCACATTCTCGAAATAAGATTCTGTTTTATTTTTTTATTTTTGTGTTTTGTAGTTTTTTATCACTTTCTTCAGTGCTTATATTACTTGGCATTGACGCCACGAGCTCTTCTAACAGCTTCCAGGCGAGGCGTGCTGTACACCAAATTCCGGAGCCAGTGCTGAGGAATTCGTTCCTATTCCTCCACCTATTTTCGAATAATATGTGTTTAGAAGCGCGACTAAAAAGTATTTATCCTGAGGGTTTTATTTAATCTGGAGATATTTCTTTTATGACTGACACGTTATTATTTGACCTGAGTGTAGTTGATTTTGCTGATGTATAGCTCGTAAATGTTTTTCTAAGGTTTAAGGGTTTTTCTGCAAACACTATCCGCCTTACCACAAACACAAATAGCTGTTTAGCAAAAAATATCCATAGAGGCATTTTATACTCGTAATACGTACTCGCACTAAAACCAAGCAAAGTTTACAGTAATAAGTTCCAAAAGTGTAATGTTAAAAACGGGAACATCTAGTTGCTGTATAAATCTATACATCATTTTGTATGTTCTGTAAGCACTTTCTCCTTGGTCTTATAAATAATAAGAAATAAATATTGTTTAGACCAAAGTCAACATATAATTAATGTCTATGGCCAGCCTTATGCTCCAAATAAATAATGTGTGTAATTAGCTTTATTAATGCAAGCTATGGCAACATTTTGTTTTTCTAAAATTAATTGGTAATGGCAAGTTTTTGTTTTGTCTCTTCCCTTCATCCGAACGACTGATCGGATCGGATTGATTTTGATTGTGCTCCTGAGTTTTCAAATAAAACTTACTATTATAATCCCACACATTTTATTTATCGTACATGCGTGCTGTGTTTTTTGATCTAAATATATATTTCCGGACTAATAACACAGCATCACTTAACCCCAAACTAAGCAGAGCTTGTACTATGGGTTTTAGGTGACTGATATACTACAAAGATACATTTAAAAAAAAAAAGTACATACATATGATACATAAAGAAAAACACCCAGACCTGAAACCAGAAATCTCTGGTCGTTTAATATGTATAAACAAAAAAAATATCTATCAATGTATGTCTACAATATCAAGTATATCAGATGTCTAGTACCCGTAACACAAGCTTAGAGATTACCACGGGCCTCGATGTTGTTGTGTGGATTGTCCGGAAATATATATATATTTTTTTTAAATAATTTAAACTTTAAATGTATTGAACGGATCGTTATGTAACGAACCGTTTCACCCTGCTATAACAAGTTCAAAAAATAAAAATAACTTGAATTACTTATCATCAACGCGGCATCATAAAAATGCTAATATATTTGCAAAACTCTGAATATATTTACAAGCTAAGTGAATAAAAGTAATTGAATTGGAGGCGCCTCGAAATGACATCTGTTAACTTGATTTGATGAGAATCACGCAACATCTCTCCTTATTATGTAACTTGTATTTGTAGGGGAAGGAGGAAAAATCTTTTTGAAAACGAAATTACGGAAGAAATTTTCCGAGTAATTTAAAGAAGTTGTTCTTAATTCAACGAATATTTTTACGTTAAACAGAATGTTATTTTGTTGAACAAATATTGCCGCATTGCTTTTTTATTTGAAAGCAAAATCGGCTTGTAGTTCCGTAATTCCGTAATCTTGCTCGACCTTGCTATCCTGGTACCTGATATCAATTTTTCTGTTTTAATATTAATCTAAAAAAGTTAAATACTGTGAACCTATACAGTACACACTGAAGATGTAGTTTGACATGTCTAGGGTTCAAAAGATATATTTTTTTGTTTAGTTGGGCCACGGAACCCTTAAAGGTGGTGTTGTCCAACTATGGGACAGAGCAGTTGAGCCACTGCCTCGCACTCGATTGAAGAAGAATTTGTCAATTTTAACTTGCAAGATTAGAAAATCAAACCTCGGAACAGGTGAAAAAAAGTTAATGCTTTACTTTACACTTATGAAAAACGATACCTTTAACCCAAAGTGTAAGGCCAAATTTAAATTAAAAAGTTGCGAAACAAAAGTCATTAGCAGAAACCGTAGGCGCTCTACACCGTAGGCCTTTTCGTAGCACCATCGTAGTGCATTTGAGTCTCTACTGCCATACGATAGATTAAAACGCGTTTAAACCATAATTCAATTTATTTATTAATAAAATCTACTTATACATATTATTTTATTCTAGAATAAATTTAAAAATTAAAAAAAGTCCATAAGCTTCCTTATATAATCGTGGGAGCCGTGGTTCTACTGTTTTTTAAATCTAAAGTTTTATATGGGCACTTTTAATTTTTTGATTTTATTTTTTAATTTGTATCTCCACCATAGGTATAGGATAAACAAGAAACACAGACAGCTCGGAGATGTGACAAAAAAACGACTTACTTGTCCATATAGTTTACGTAAATTGTGTTTCTTTTTTAAACATCTTTTTTTTCATTTTTATTTGTTTTTGTAACATTACATTCGGCTACGGAACACGACACCATATTTGTTTTATACTATGTACAACATAAAAATTCACAAAATTCGTCACTCTGTAAACAGACAAAGACCCTAATCGCTCTTTTAAAAAAATCTATGACACCATTAGTACTCCTTACTTACTCTGACAATTTAAAATTGATTAGGAATTCCTGTCGTGTATCATTTTGCGTAGCAACCAAATCAAACCGCAAGAATTTCATATCTTTTTTTATATAAATATTTCCGGACACTCCACATAACAAGTAGCCCTGTGGTAAACTCTGAGCTATAACACGGTTACTCTTTTGATATCATATAACAAAACTCATATGAAGAAATATATTTTTTATTATTAATTATTGAAGTTAATAATGTTATGCCATACATTTTTAAATCGTTATAAATAATAATTCTTGTAACATTATAATAACGTCTGTAAAAGTTTCGGTAGAGCAGTATTTTCATAATAAGACCATTGTATACCCGAAATTATTTGAAATTAGAATTTAAATTTATTTATTATAAAAAAAAACCGTAAGAAATCAACCCAGCGTAACATTAACGAACAGTAAAATGAACCCATCAACAAAATAATGAATTCGAACCACCCCTGTTTGTGTTTCAATTACGGCTGTCCCACAGCGCCCTGTTTACAACGGCACAAGAATTTAATCTAAGGATTATCTTTATTGTAAGCAATGTAATTTTCGACTGCACTGACTTTGGATGATATATTTTTGATGAGGTTTGTTCTCTGTCATAATTAGGTACCTCATCGTTGAATACGTAATTTTGTTCTTTATAAGGTAACTTACTTTTTTAAACTTTTTAATGTAAATTTAAGTACAACTCTGAAGGTTTATATTCATGTGACTTTATACAGTCAGTCAATGCATTTCAATTAATATAAGTTTCACTAAAACCTAATAAACTGTATGATAGAAATTTTAGCTACTTATAGTTTTTAAAACTAAATATTTTTGCACTTTAATGCTGTTTTACTATGTGTGAATGTACATTGTTCTTATAGGTATCTAATTTATGTATGTCTGTAGGAATCTCTAGTCTAACTTTACATTAACTTTCCAAAACTGAAAATAATAGTTTACCAAAGATTATTAAAAATAAATAATATAATACAGCTTATACCCAAATATAATTTACTTATATAGTACTCTAAAATAATACTCCTTATTCGTCCATTAATATTATTATTAATTTAAGTTTATATCTAAAAATTATAAAATAGGTACTTACCTTCTTACGTATGTTAAACATCGTGCATGTGATAAATAAAATGGGATTTCTTTCTTTCTTGATTTTATCATTAAACATATTAGGAAAATGTATATTAGGTTGAACTGTTTTGTTAAGGGTACGTTATATTTCGAGTTTTATAATTGGTCATTATTATTTAAAACTAGTCAAACACTGCTGCTATTGAAATTCGCTTGGTCAATAATTCACACTACAAAAATATCTACGAATATTTCGATTATACCTCGTAAAAGGTTTTATAAATAAGCCTGCCAAAAATAGTTATTTGTCTATGAGCATTGGGTAAATCTCTATAAGTATAGTTGAGAACAGATAAGTCAATTTTAATTTAATATTATTTATATTGCTATAATGAAAAATTGTAAGACATCAAGTTATATGTCCTTAGTTAGAAAAATTAAATGTAAGGCGGGGTTTATCGCCGTAAGAAATTAATTGAAATATTAAAATCTTTAATTTAGTGATTGTTTTTTTGTAAATATATTATTACATTATTAACATATCTTTTGTTCAATAATTTTAAAAATATTACGTTAACAAGTTTATACAATTTAAACCTACCTTATAAGCTCCACTTCACAGCACAAAACACATAACTCAATAACCCGACAACAAACCCTCGCGCGTGTAAGGGTGCGCGCACACTGGCCCAAGAAATCTGTGTCTCACTCAAGATAGATAACCACGCCCCTTCCCGTAAGCCCCGCCTCCTCCCACCACCCACCAATAGGAATCCCTCCAAAACCTTATTTACCACAATCGCCCGCCCGCTCACTCTCTCTCCTGTTATCGATTGGACAAACCCTGAACTTATTTAAGGCGGACTGAATTAATTTTGTGATTGAAATTACAAGTATTACTATATTAATTGTTTCTCACTGGTTTGTTCGATTAAAACACGGCTCTTGTGGAGGTATGTTTCTGATTGTGTTATTTACGGTTGGATGATTTTGTTTTCGCTTTGTATTTGTATTGTTTGTCGTTTTAATTTTACAATCATGTTGATATGTTTTAATAATAAAACAATATTGAGTATATTTATTGATATAATTAAATATTATCTCTACATTACTTTCTAAACAGGTTAGGTGTTATTATCTTTTAGTTGATTACTACTAAAAACTTTTTTAACTCTCGCGCCAAAAACTACAATAAAATATTACAAAAGGAAATAATGAGACCGTGTCTATCAATCGAAAAAAAAAAGTTCATTAATTGCAATAAAACGCTTGAAAAATGTGATCAAGATAAGCCAAGCCAACCCTCGGATGAACGGAAAACGATGAGGTTTATAGAAATAAACAGACGCGTCATAATGAACATACGGCCCGTCGCCGAAGAGATTTAACCCTCAATTATGGAATTAAGCCGTGCTGAAGGGTTGCGCACCCCTGTGGAGACTTCAATTGACTGGTAGAGTAGAGCGTTCGTATTTTTTAAAAGATTAAATGTGGTATCGATATATTGTTTATAGCAAAAGATTTTAATGTTATCTATCGAATTATTATGTCGGAATATGGAATTACTATCTGACCCAAGCCAAAGTTGTCTTGCAAAATGAAAAATAGATACGAGTAGTAGCCGATTCTCAGGCCTACTGAATACGCATATAAAATTTCATAATAATCGGTTAAGCCGTTTCGGAGGAGTACGGTAACTAACATTGTGACATGGAAATTTTATATATAAGATTATCCTACGGAATTTTTATTTATTATATTTAATTATTTGAGTTTCCTTTTTAAAGTTTGCCCGTGATACGGATTTTTTACAGATTTCATAGACTAGGTGGTAGGTCGGCCTTTAAATTAGGTGACTCCCGGACCTACCTATAAACGATTTATAGTTGTAGGCATCTTGACACAGGTTCACTAAATTTTATACTGACTAGTATATTTAAATAATAGTAAGTAGCAACATCAAAAACAATCTCGTATTTTCTGGTTAGTTAAATTTATCATTACGATACAATACGTTTGAATTAATGGTTAAAATGCAATAACAGCACTGGAAATGTTTGTCACAAAATATTTACACGGTAAGTACTTGCTCATTTCATCGACAATTTATCGATGTTTTCGCATCCCTACCGCATGTTGTTCAATACCGACATAATGAAGTGTCGTCACGCGTTTGTAGAGAGCGCTGTGTGCGGTGACCTTTGTATCGTCTGCTCGATGTGAATGCTCCTTTATACTGAACGGTTGGATTTGTTGATAAAATCTGTATGTTCATGCCTAATGGCAATTTTAAAGTATGATTAAATGATTATGTTAGAATGTTTGGAAATTGTGGTATCGTTTATTTTTCCTAAACATATGGATGAGATTTAGTAGAACGGATGTTCGCTGCGGCCGAAAAGTTCAAGAATGTAGTCGGGGGTCGCTAAGCGAAAGTCATCCACCAACTGGATGTAAGTACATACAGACGACTTGGAAAAAGCCGTTCTCGTTGGATGCCTTCCACTTCCAACCGGAATAACTGGAAATTATAAGGAAGATTTAATTTAGACGTCAAAAAAAATAGTCCGTCAATTTGAATATTTATTATATTGACGTATTTATATATATATATTTTTTGTAAATAAAAAATCAATCTGGCGTGACGTAACGTCCTCGTGCAATTTGTACAAAATTTCACAGTACCAACTCACTCCAAAACTTAAAGCTCTATATTTTTGGACTTTCCAGTATTTTTGAACGGGCTAACAGACGAACTAAACTGAATAAATGTTTTTTTTTATGTTGTGTATTATTAAAAAAATTGGGCTGAATTTATGAAAAAAAAAATTCGATGATCTTTTCAAAAATAAGAACCAAATCCAACTATCAAAATAACAAATATTGAACATTCTTATTTTATTAATATCTACCGGAAGTAAGTATTCAAACAACATTACCTACCCTCAGCGAACGAGTGAATTAAAAAGCGGAATGGACTTAATCACTTTGTCGCTGTAAGGTGAAACCATTCCCTCATTTACTAATCTGTTAGTCCAGACATTAGCCTAATGTGCTTGTGTCGAGTTTTCTTTTAATTGCTACGGATTACGTTTTCACAAATTTTCGTTAGTACTTGTTTAGGGGGGATTATGGTCTTGCGAAAGTGTAAAAAAACTGAGAGCATAGAAGCTTTGCAGAGTTTATGCTAAGTAAAATAAAATACACAAAAAGAAGATAACGGACACTCCATACAACAACATCTAGCCCCGTGGAAAGCTCCAAGCTTGTGTTACGAGTACTAGACATCTGATATACTTTATTAAGCATATTTAATAGACATACATTTTTAATATACATATAAAACACCCAGAACATAAAAACAATTTACCCCTCGGCGGGTATCGAACCCGCTACCTCTTGCGCCGCAAGCGGACCTTCGCTTACCGCTCCACTGATACAGTCAAACAAAAAATAAAAAACAACTATATCTGTAACCTCTCCACGATTGCATTAATAAATGATTAAAATAATTGTATTGCCCACCATGTCAGTCTCAAATATCAAATTAAAATAATTCCGTATAATTATGTCCTTATTGCCTACCAACAGATTTTTGTACAGATTCGTTTTATTACGCAGGCCAAAAAGCTAGAGCATAAATATCTTGTGCCGGTACAAAAATAGGTGTCATAGATTTATTAGAACGAAGTGCACTCAGCTTTGATTCCAAAATAATTTTAAGGTATACCTACCTTAAAATTAAAGTAAGTAAAAAGGTAAAGAGGTGAGGAGGTGAGGTAAGTACTCTTTAACCGATTTTGATAAAGTGTGGAGTCCCCGCACAATTTTTAACAGAGGAAAAAACCATGTCATGGCAGATCTATCCATAACAACAGTTTTCCCCGCAAACAGAAATTGGACGAGCTGAATGATCTAACTCCAAGGAGCTTACCTTGTTTTTTTCGTCGACATTTAAATACATAATTAGCAAGATTTTTTTTACTTCGTGTTAGTAATAAAAATAAGTTGCGGACTTATGTATTTTTCACCATCTCCTAGGTATATTAGTAATTGGTTAAAATAAAGAGCTATCAAGGTACCTGACAGCTGTCAATGACTGACTTACCGAGGTTGCTCTATATTTTAACCATTGAATAATTTACTTCGGAGATGGTGAAAAAGGCCCTTATTCTCTTACTAATACATTTTGTGTATTTTATGTTTGTCTTGTAATGCATGTTGGATTATAAATGATTTTCCTTACTTCTTTTGTAAGGAGCGCTACATAAGTGTTTAAAAAAATATTTAATTAATTGATATTTTTTGTAAGTTATCAAAAACGGGTACAAATAAAAAGTTATATTATTATTATTTTACTGGTACGGCATGCTATAAGTCTCTCTTACTGAGAGGGACTCTCAGTTAAGATTTACCGTCATGATTAACATATCGTAACAAAACCCGACCAATTACCTGGTGCATGATGCTACTAATCCTTGAATAATTGGAGCGCCTTTCCTCCTAGTCTCTTAATTTTTTTAAGTCAGTGCATGCTAATTTTGCTCTTATGCATATCAGCATTGAGAATAATTTTAAAAGTAAACTGAAGTGCTTTCTATTGAGTATTGTGTGGTTTAAGTGGGGATTTTTAAGTACTGTTTTTGCTTATATTATTATTTTCATTCCATTAAGGGTATTACGAAGGTTTTAGTTATGTTTAAGATGTGGTTTAAAAAATGAAGTAATATTTTACTGTATTTATGTTAAGATTGCCTAAAAGAGATCGCCTTTATAGCGATAAGGCCGCCCATTGTGCCACTTGTTTGATTTTAATGTTTCTTTGTGTACAATAAAGATTTTTGAATTTGCAATGGTGATAAGAACTGTCCAGTTTACTTACAGTTTGATAAGACATTTAAAAATTACTTAAACATTATCCTTTATTTTTATTAACACGGAGAATAGATACCCAGAGAATGTATTTGTTTTCCTTTTTGATATCAATTTATTTTTTCTAACGATAAAAAAAATATTTTACTTCAGCACACGTATACACGTTTCTACAGGTTTTGTTGGGACACAGGGACTCTCCCTTGACAAGAGAGATGAGGCCTTAGTTTACCACACTGGCGAAGTGCGAGTTAGTGAATGACCTTTAAAGTCTTGAAAGTTCTCAATACATGTCGGTTTCATCACGATTTTTAAATAACGTGCTTATAAAATAAATTAAGGTAAGATGTATTTCAAAAGAAGTAAAACTATACATGGGAAACGAAATAATTTGTATTTATTGAAAATTTTAAATCTTATAACATACCAAATGTATGATAATTATTACAAAATTATCTTAGAAACATTATTATTTAATAAAAACATCAACGAACACATATTACAAAAGCTATTTACTCTTAAACAAGCTCCGAGGAGATTTCATCAAAACATTGTGCTTACATAATATAGACATAACTAAAAGTGCGAGGCACTGTCGAGGCTCTAGTTAATTGAATACTGAGCCCCTACTTCAAACAACCCACGGACTGGAATACTCAGATTATTTAGGTTAGAATACTCACACACATAGTTGTGTTTATTACATTATATTATATGCCAGGTATTTGCTAGATAGCATAAGTAAATAGTTGCAAATTAAGTTAAAATCATCATTTGTTTTTTTCGGTTAGCAGCAATTATGTCCATCTCCTACCGGCTAAACCCAGCACTGTGCATTGCTGAGCCAACGGATACGCAGTAACTAGACAACTTATTAAATTTCATTAAATCCATAAAATCCAGGTTAAATAGTTGAAGCTTTAATTATTTACAAGTGTAAATTTCATTCGTAAATGCTACGTAGCATTTCTTCGTAGAGCCTCTACGACGTCTACGAGGTTAGCAAGACAATAGTTATTTCAACTAAGTATATAGATTTCGGACTATCTGTTGTTTCATAAAATGATATAAATTATCTTAGTCTGATAGATATGACATACATGGCGTTGATGATGAAAGGAGGAACATTGTTATAAAAAGCGATATACTCGGGTGGTATTTCAAAAGTTTCAATATTTTCATGTTTATTTACACACCATTTAACTAACAGGCTAGGTGCCAACACCTTCAATAGCTTTAATGTTATGTTATTATTTAAATATGTTATAATTATTAAATACCTTTTGTAAACTTCTTAATGAAATCTGCCTAATTATTAAGTGCAAACGATTATATCCATCGTACTCTAAATGTTAGATTTAAAAGAAAACAAAGACCAATAAGCAGTTTTCACTCATATAAAAGTCATTAATAAATTAATTACACTATTGATTTTTTAATAATAATTTGCTGTCTGCGTTCAGAATCCATTTTTCTATCCAGACAACCTCATCAAAGCTATAATCAAATATTAAGGTTGTAGGTTTTGTCTGTTCACGTCCGTAAGTGGTAACCCTCTGAATCCTTACACGTGACCTCCGGGTGGTGCTAAGAACAGTCTCTGGTGGGAGGCTTCGGCCGCGGCTTGTCACCACCCTCCGGGCTGGGCCAGTGCGTGAAGCGATTTTTTCGTGTTTCGTAATGTGGTCCGGAGAAGCCATCTTCTAGGCCTTCATGCTCCATCTTAGACCACATCTTCACTTTACATCAGGTGAGATTGTGGTCAAATAAAGGCTTATCAATCGTAAAAAAAAAAATTAACTAAAGCCAATAAAACGACATTAACCCCCGACCAAAAAAGAGGGGTGTTATGAGTTTGACGTGTCTGTCTGTGTGTCTGTCTGTCTGTCTGGGACATCATAGCATCATACACATCATAGACATCATAGCTCCCGAACGGATGGAGCAATTTAAATTTAGTTTTTTTTTTGTATGAATGGTGAGTTTGGCCCGGGTGATCTTAGACATGTTTTATAAAAATCGGTTGAGCCGTTTAAAAGTTATGCGGGTGAGAGTGGGGAAGGAAAACCGAAAATCTGCAAATATCCTCGAGTGGGGTATCAAATGAAAGAGCATCGCGTGCACATTACTAAATATTATGGTGTTACTTTTAAGGAAATTAAGGCATTGGAATCGGGGGTTTCTCTTTAATTTTAAAATATATTCTAATAATTTTTTTTCGTGTTTCTACCGTTTGTATTGGTTATTTTACTAAAACGAATAGCTCACTAGCCAAAAATATCCGTGACTTTATGACTTTACTTCGAGATGAAAGTAGTACGGGTCGGTCACCGGTCCGGAAAGTTAAAACGGAAGCCTCCCCCTCCCACCTCCCCCCTCCCCCCCTCCCTTTCCTCGGCAGAGAGCGTTTTCGCAGAATTCAATTAAACGTGTTGTTATAACTTTTGAAAATACGGAAGGAAGTTAAATTTAAAATGGTGATGGTGTATTGTTAACGGGATGAATCGATTTGATGTTATGGCTACAATTTATGTTGAACGATGAAGAATATTTATTTTCGTTAGATATGATATGAGTATGACATTCTGAAACATATTTTGGTGGTTTTTACCAAAATTTTTTATCGCCTTTTATAGATTCATTATGCCACTAGACGACCGATTTTCATACCGCCTTATTTTTATCCCTAGTGTTGTGACATCATAATTATAGATTTAATTCAAACCTTGTCCAAAAAACAACAAACAAATAAAAGAAAGAATCATCCAATTTGGTGCACTAGCTCGGAAGTTATCCGCGTACATACATCTTAGAGATATATTTTTTATAAAGGTTTATAGATATAATAGATAGATAGAAAAAAAATAGACCCAGTTTAAATTACTAGAATAAAGAGATCTGTTACCCTCATATGACTAAATTTTATATTCGTAATATCTTCCTAACATTATTAACGCGATTATTTGTGAGGATATTCAGCGAGTGAATGAGTGTTTGTTGCTCTTTCGTTTTTTTTTTTATTTTGATGAAACTTTACAATAATATAGCTGGCATATTAGGATAGCACATAGGCGACTTTTTACCTACGTAAAATACTACTTTTCGCGGGAAAACCAAATGTGACCAAGTTTAGCATAGACATAGTTGAAGCCCCAAAAAAGGGCAAAAGCTATGTTAAACGTGCAAAAACGCGGTCGGAAAGCTAGTTGTACAATTTTATACGTACATTTTCAGTCAGCAGCGGGTAAATGTAGATTCCGAATGATGATGATGTCGAGAACGAAGGAAAATACGGTTAGATATTATATAGGTGGTCGAGTAACAAAGCGAAATCCCCAAAAAAAGCCTGACTGTGTTTTTCCATTGTGTTTTGTCGAGAAAACAGAATTGCTGTTGCGTAAATTACATCTGGTTATTTACTTCGGTAAATCTTTCGAGGCCGGACTAAGGATAACTTAATTTCTTGAGTAATAGTTTCACGAAACGTACAATAGAATTTTAACCAAGAAAACGGGATGTTTTTGACTAACTTAGGAATAAACTCTGACCCACGTATTCATAAAAATATTTTAAGTTTTATATCAGACTTCAGGAGGTTATTAGGACGTTTGATATGAAACATTAGTCATAAACAAAAATAAGTGCTTAATCTATTTATTAACAGTTGAATAAAAGACTTGTCACCTATAGTAGTCGCAAAATAAGACATCAATAGACTCCACTGGAGACGTTTTGAGTCGAATAAATTTAAATGGACTACAATATAAATAAATATTGCTGAATGGTGCTAATTGTTGTTGTGTGTATATCAACATTTAGACTCGTGGAAAGCTCAAAGATTGTGTTACGGGTAGGTATTAGACATCTGATATATAGGTATACTTAGAGCCTGTTTTTCAACCTCCGGGTAAAATAGCCAGTGGTTATAATATAGAGATATCAAGACAACTGACAACAACAGTAGCTGACTGGCCGAGATTGCTTTATATTTTAACAATTCGCTATTTGAGTCATAGGTGGTGAAACAGGCTCTAAATATAATAGACATAGATATGTTTATTGTAAACCAAGACCAAGGAAAAGGTGCTTTCAGCCGTTAGTAAATATACTTTTAATTAAGTCTCCCTTATCGGCATTTCGTTAATTATCGATATATTCTGTTTTCTTTCGCCGGCTGCATGCAGTGTTGATAACAGATTGGTTTTACTCTGGTAATGAGATCAATACCTGGAGCTGATTATCCGGTAATGCGTCGCCCGTATTTTATCACCATATTGTATCGCTCGGCCGGGTCGGAAGAATGTGGGAATAAAAGTTACTGACATTTTCGTATCAATATCAAAACTCAACGGGAATCTAACACGCTACCTCATGCCCCGCAGGTAGACTCGACTATCTCGCCACTAAGGCTCTCAATGTGTTAAAAATAATACAAATCCAAGTCAAATAAAGTAACACACACAACCTCAATCCATCCCTGCAACATAATAACGGACCGCTGGTCCGTCAAATGGCATTAGTTAGTCTAACCCGATTACGTTTCGATACACGAAGCTGCGGGTGCGTGAAACCGACGGAGTAAGTATGATGAGATTGCATGTTTCTTAAACTATTTCTGTGCCGAACGGAACATTTTCTGCCAACATTTTGTAAATATTGAAGATTTTGGGTAGAAATGTTATTTTGATTTGAGGATTTGGCTTTTTTGAATAAATAGCAATATTCAATATTGGGAGCAAAAGGTAGGTACATACTACAACTTAATACGTAAATAGATAGTTGCAAATGTAACCAAATCTTTGACTTGATCAATTTTCACAACGTTAATGTATATTCACCTAGCATAGCTTCGTATATTTTTAATCTTTATGGTAGAAGGGTAGGTTACCTGTTTACCTACCTGTATAAGCGTTTATTATGGATCAGGGAGTGCTTGAACATATTTTCGGATAGGGCCGTGGAACCTTAATGCTTAGCAGGCCGAGGTAATAAAAGATTGAATGTAACATATCACACAGAACGGCTGTTTTAGTAAATTTATTTTTTATGGTCGCAAAAATATGTTATGTTACATGCATATCACGTACGATAAGTAATAACTAAGCCCATTTTTTTTATATTCCAAATAACGGACTACTTAATCATTACTCAGTCCGTTATTTGTATTATTAAAAAAATGTAATCCAGTATACAGTGCATGCAATACAGTGCATTGAACGTACTTAAGTTACTTCGTAACGCTTTCGTGCAAAAAAGTGAAAAATAGGTGTCCTGTATTTTTGGACGTGCTATCAGATTGACCAAACAGAATACCTATTGTTTTATGTAGCTATAAAGCTTACTGTCGAGTTTTTAATACAAAAAATCCTTTATTAAACTTTTCAGACTTATTTCATCACTTTGAAATACACATTTGGGTTAATCGTCCAAACAAACCATTAATCCGATAATGCAATTCAGCAAACCACAGCACCGGCATCTCTAAAGCCTGCCAGGTTATTACAGCTCAGCTGACAATGCAATTATATTCGATTCAAGTCGCAATCACACAGTGTGCGGTAACGGGGCGTTTACGTACCTAGCGATAATACGACGTTAAATGGCTAATACTAAATACGTTTTATAATCTTAAAGAATTCCACGAACATGAATAAACTCCAAATATATTAAATTACCTGTTAGTAGTAATATTATATTATATGTTATTACGAGAACACATCGCATTTAATCCTTTTAGTCATGTTTATTTTATGTTTGTATCTTGTGTTAACTTGTGTTGGGTGTCCTTTATTAATAAATAATAATAATAAATAAATAATATTGTTTTATAAATATATATCTTTTTTTTTGTTTTAAGATTTGTTTGTTATGTTTCTTTAGAGTGTATAATTGTTAAAACTTTGTCATGTTATTATTTTATTATTGTATGCTCATATGGGGCAAACTGTTGAAACAATTTTTATAACCCACCATCTATGTGCACAGTTTTTTACAATAAATGTTCTTCTTCTTCTTAGAAAAGCCAATGTTAGAGTTCCGTACCCAAAGGGTAAAACGGGACTCTATTACTGAAACTTCGTCTCCTGTCTGTCTGTCACCAGGCTGTATCTCAAGAACCTATATAGAAGGAGAAATGAAATTTTAAGGGGTATCTTTCTTGCTGCTATAACAACACATACTAAAATCACGCAAAACATAAATATATGAGGGGTAGTCCTACAACAATCGTGATTTTCATAAAGTTAACTGATATCACAAAAAATTGATGCGCAAAAGTTTGTTTGGAATGTCGTCTATTTTATATAATAAAATTCCGCAGACAATAACAAAGTTGACAACCGGAATGTTTCAGAGAAGGCTGAGAGCAATTTTACTAGATAAATGTTATTATGATATTAGAGAATTTTTAAATGACAAGTCTATTGACAAAATTTGACATTAGGTACAATTTTAATTATGTGTGATGAAAAGTGATTTATTGATTAATTTAATTTAAATAATTTTATGATAAGATGACATTATGTAACAAATGAAATTGCATGCTCAATGGGTAATTTACATTGATACTAATTTATATATTTAAGATCTTTCAGTACATGTAAATGCAATAAATAATTACTTTACTTTACTTTATCACTGATATCTCGCGTACATTCGCGTACTCCTGTGCCGTGCCCGCTGTCTTCCCTGGCTCTAACCAGCTCAACTCCTTAATGTATCGGAGTAAAAATTTAGTTGTTCAGCAGATTAGTTTTATCATTAATGAGGGAGTGGACGAGGGTACCGCGTCCATACACGTCTCAATAACCCTGTTTCAATTCGTATCATCTTGTGCGCTATAATAGTTTAACGTAGATTTTTACATTAATGTTAATCATAAAATTGATGTTGGAATAGAGAAGATTTTTCTAGTCATATTTTTTTTACAATATTCTGGTATATTGTGGTTTGATGGCTGAAACTGAAAGATAGATTTTGAGTGGTGTTGGTTATATTATACTCGGCAAACAGACAATGGTATTATCACATAAATATTACAATTAACAGAGAGCTCTACCTACTGAGAGCCGAGATTAACAACAAAGAAGACCTTTTGACAATATGGTGTAACTAAAAGTATTATTTTTTTATAAAAAGATGTCAATCCGATGTAAAACAATACAATATTTTATTTAAAGACTTTCAGCAAAGATCTTTAAAACTGACGCAATATTTTTACGAGCGTTAAAGGCTTAAACCGCTCAGCACTCGTCAATGGTATAATTGCGTCAACAATAATACCGATTGTAGGATTTGAAAATTCACGTTTGCTTTTAATATAATTGTTCAGTTATCTGCGGGATTACAGGCGGATTACGTTCCCGGGCACGGCTCAAATTGAATTGTAATATGCCGTTATTAATAACAACGGGGCTCAGCGCTGGCAACTCTGGTACTTGAATCAGAACCTATTGTGCTGCGTTTTAAAGATTTCATAAAGCTTTTGGGTTAGGGAACTGTAAAGTATTTTCATTTATTGAACTTTCTACATAAGATAGACCTTATATGAATGGGTCGGGAATGTCGTTTTGTTAAAAGTCTTATGACCGTGAGTTTAGTTACAGAAGCCTATTCACGTATCACAAAAACTCGATCCTGGTATACCTAATGTATCTACTATTAAGATATAATTTTAAATATATATAAACGCCAAAAATCAATAGTTTTTCCATATTAACCAATTTCTTACACATTTTATCAAATTAATAATTTTCAAATTTATTTACCAAAAAAACTAGAACATACATTTCAAACCATTAAATGAATAATTATTATAACCTTTTTACCAACCCAGATTTTTTTCTACATTTTAATGAGACTAACTTCCGAGGTTTTTTTAATAAAAAAAGAATTCTTGAAATCGTACTACTCAGTAAAAAATTATGCGTCATACATAAAAAAATATATTATAATTAATAGATTAATTATCTACGCGTTAAATTGATGACCTAACCTGCTCCATTTTTTTACGTGGGTTGCAAAATAGTTGCTTTCTGATAAGATTCTCGAGCATTCGATAATGTTAAATTCGGTGATAAGGCCGCAACAGAAACACAGAAATTTTATAAATCCTTCAAAAATAGTAAGTCATGTTGTGTCTAGGAACTAATTATGGGTAGTCAAGTTCGGCACCTGACACAGTTCAAGTCATATAGATAGATAATCAGACTAAGATCCTGCTACTGGCTACACTTGAGCACACAGATCATGCAGGTGGGTCTCCACGAAGACGGAGATCTTTAAAAGTTACATATGTACATAGGAATTAGTCTATAGTCCAGCAGTAAACGAAGACAAATATAGAATTTAATGATTACCAGCGTTGAGATCTAATATTACCTGAGAAATACCACATAAATATGACATCAGTTCTCCTACCTCGCACGTTCCCGTCTAAAAACCCTCATTCAATCGGACATTTTTCCGACAAATTCAACCCCATAGAGTTCCGCGAATTACACTTATTTGTGCAATAACTACCCGCCAGGGATATATCGTAGTATGGGACAATAGCCCGTTTGGTTAACGACGTCTTTCGAGCACGCGTGCCGTGTTTCAATGGGCTATTTAACCCGATAGATTTTATTTTGTTGTTGTAACGGTTGACTAGTTAGGGTTGAATTCAATACGGGCTTAAATGTTTGAGGGCTTAAGTACGCTACCTGTCTGTGCAAACTATATAATGATATCAATAAGAATTAAATATACGTACCTATTTATGTATTTCTATATGTAGGTTTTTGCATGCAGACCGCAAATCGCGAAACGCAGCGTCGGATGTCCTTCAACAAGATGGACAGATGGTTCACGTGGTTCAAACTGCTTCTAACCGCAGTAAATAGAAGACATTGAGGAAGGCCTATGGCCTAGAACTTCCTATGGCAACTCATTATAAAGACAAAACATATTTTTAGTAAAACTAGGTACTAGTTTTTTTAGGAGTTATAAATAAATTAATAAATATTTCCGGACAATCCACAAAACATCTAGCCCCGTGATAATCTTTAAGCTTGTGTTACGGGTACCAGATATCTGATATACTTAATATAATAGACATACATATGGATTTAGATATTTTTCATACAAATCAAGCACCCAGACCAAGGAGAAAGAGTTTGCAGATTCCCGCCGCGGGTTCAGGACAAACTCCTGACCCCCCGGCGGAAATCGAAACCGCAACCTCATGCACCGCAAGCGGGCCTTCGCCCACCCCGCCACTGAGGCATTCAAGATGTTGCCAGTTAGGTATAAGATGAAAGTTCCAATCAACCAAACCATAAAATATTACCTAAGTCCCTAAATCTAAAAAATAGCTGTGTGAAACTAAACATGGGTAAGTACTTTATTATAAGTTACCACGTACTTATTTAATTGAGAATTATTTCGATAATGAAATTCTAAACAATTGTATAATTTTGGAGGTTTTGTCTGTTCACGTCCGTAAGTGGTAACCCTCTGAATCCTTACACGTGACCTCCGGGTGGTGCTAAGAACAGTCTCTGGTGGTAGGCTTCGGCCGCGGCTTGTCACCACCCTCCGGGCTGGGCCAGTGCGTGAAGCGATTTTTTCGTGTTTCGTAATGTGGCCCGGAGAAGCCACCTTCTAGGTCTTCATGTCCCATCTTAGACCACATCGTCACTTTACATCAGGTGAGATTGTGGTCAAATGAAGGCTTATCGATCATAAAAAATAATAATAATAATAATAATAATTTAGGAATGGGCACCTTAGCATTGCAGGTGTCAGCATGCGCAGCAAAGTCAGGGTCTGTTCTGTAACACAATACCGTTCCAAGGCAGATGATCACTGACAAGGTTACGGTCGATGGAATCCCACCGGGAGCCCACAACCCTGTCTAGCGCTGTCGCCGCCAAATGAATCGCATGGTGACGTGTGATTGTCCAGTAATATTTAAATTTCATTTGCGAAAAAAAATCGATATTCTTATGTATTTATGTTTAAGATAGACCTTTATAACGACGTTGTGATGAAGATGTCAAAACTCGACATTGATATCTTAATTACCGGCTAAAAAAGTTGTAATGGCCAAAAGGTAAAAAAAAACAATTTTTCGCAAATATCTCGCCAACTATCGCGACCTCACGACCGCTCTGAGTTCATAGATGTTTTCGTAAAAATTATTTGTCGTGACATTATGTCCAAAAAATGCCACATGCATTTTTCTGTAAAATTAACTGATTTTGTGAGCAGAGCGCTGATATATCGAATCAAATGCACTCATGTATGCCCAAGTATCGGATACATGTTATTAAGACACTTAATATATAAGTATATAAAACAAACTTCAAGCGAATTTCAGTATGAAAAACGTTGCTTAATGTATATAACTCGAGACCTATATTCAGCTCATTAGGAATTATTTCGCAGATTGGGCTTTATAAAGCTGTGGCGTAAAGGTGAAAATGGCATAGTTGATCATGTAGTGATTATGTACTCTCTAAGTTGATTGATTTTTCTCCACTGACGCAGTATGTACCTAGGTATGCTATTAGTTGCTAACACTTTTGTTAAATCATAAGTCAAACTAACAGCAATACCTCCTTGGTACGAACTGGCCTAATATAGCAAGGATCTATTAGTAGTGATCGATAATCTATAAAAATAAAAATGAATTGTTGTTCGTTAGTCTGATTTAAACTCGAGATCCGCTGAACGGATTTATCTTATCATAGTCTTGAAATGTTCGTGGAGGTCTAGGGAAGGTTTAAAAGGCGATAAAAAATCGAATAATTGCCGGGAAAAAAATGAATAAAAACCCGTGCGAAGCCGGGGCAGGGCCACTAGTATTATAATAAAATAGACAAGACTCAACCCAACATATTTTTTTAAGGCGGGTGTTAGAAAGGCTAACCTAACAACTTGACTTCTAGACACCCTTCTACGTTATTTATGTCCCGTTTATGTAAATAGTCGACCTCCTCCGTCTCTTGTAAGTATAACGAAACACATTCATTTGTCACAATTACCGTTCGCGCGGAATAACTAGCATCTGCCCTCTGCTTGCCTCTTGTTAGCCGCTCATACATTTTTATGAAGCCATGTTGTTATCCACCCATGTTTTGTCGGTAATGGTGATGTAACGCAGATCTTGTCATTCCTTTGTTTAGATTATATTGCTTGTTCCTAGCCATGGGATAAGGAAATTATGTTACCAAATAAATAATAAAATTAAAAAATGTTGATCCATAGGTCTAATCTAATTTATTAACCATATCCCAAGTAGTTTTCATCCGAATTGGATGTTTTGTATATCCGAATAGTCAAAAGATTTTCTAAGCGTTATGTTTCAAGAAAATGCACAACATGCATTTCATTGTCTTTCAGCGAAATTTATTTTTTATCAACATACTAACCTTCAAAATTGCGCACCGCTGCACGGAACATTTTCTTCTGGGAAGATATTCCCGCCGAAAGCACCAAGGTAAAGAAATTGAATAGCAAATCTGACATTGACAAATAAATGGGACACCAGAGTATAGTATAACAAATGCCATGTGTTGATTGCCAGAAGCAAAAAAAAACATGACACCGACTCAATATTACTTGGATTAATTTAATTAGAGTAAGAACTTCGTTAATATGGTTTTAAAAAACAATATAATTATATAACCCTTTCGGTTTTTGGGCGGTATTCTTTCTCAAGTATTTATTTATTGGAATGACCAGCAGTAGGTATAACTTAAATAAACTTAACTAAATGATATTTTAGTGAAAATAAAATTACCCAATTAAAGGTATTTCTCAATTTTATAAGAAAAGTTAGCGACTTAGCTACTTAAGTAAAATTGAGTGGCTATTATGCTGGTACTTATTCGATATCGATATTTAATAAAAAATACACACCCAATTTCAAATCTCCTCCTTTTTTTAAAGTCGGTTTAAATGAGAATGAATGCCTAAAAGATGCGCGAACACTGAACAAAACAATCACAAATACCTACCTCGAAAACGAAACATTCACGCCGAATGAGAGATCCTGCTCCTTTTTTCGTCGAAAGTCGTTTAAAGTCAATTTTTAAATTGATTGAAAAACTTAACAAAAACTAACAAAAACACATCTCTTAAACGCGTGAAATTCGAACCTAGGACCGGAACCCGGGATCGTCCAAATTCGGTATGAAATGAGGACGTATATAACTCGCAATAGGTATAACTCGAGAACTTATTATGCGATTGATAAAATTTCAATGGAACCAACAGCTTTCAATAAAAAAAAACTGTAACAACAAATGCGTCATACATAAAAAAATACTTATAGGTTCACGTTGAATTGAGAACCTTCACCTTTTTTTCAAAAATCACAAATAATCGGTCATACAAGGCGTACCTATGTTGGTACTTACCTACGCCCTCTGACTTACATCAGAAGTAAGGAAATTTATTTTCCTCGTAAAGTATCTTCTTTGTCTGTTAGTATTAATTTTCCTAAAGTTCCTGAAGACATAAAGGACTTCGCCATGCTCCTAACGAGTGCGGCCCATTTATTATTATAACATAATACAATACGTATCTACTACCTACCTACATAACATTTTCCTTTTATAATTACCTACCTCCATGATTTAATAATAAAATGTGATTAGTCATATTGCGACTTATAATTTATATTATCAATAAATGACTATTATTATTAGGACTATGTTTAAATTACTACCCTACTTACGTAAATAAATTTTAGTGCAAGCAACTCTTTAGTGAGCTCACATATTCACAATACGGCTGGCTGATTTGAAAATATTATGTTCCATTTTCAAATTTTGTTTTGTTTGTTTTCGCTCCTTTTATTTTTCACTGAAGCTCAGCTTTGGCGTAATTAAACTATTAAAATAATTTAATCAAAGTGTAGCATTGTCTTAGTTTTTGTACATTGGTCGCGAAAGATATCCAGATAGTGTAACACCGACAGTCACGACTTGTTTTGAAAAGGTTGGTTGAAAAATGTAGGTTTGTTCATTTATGCGCTCTAAATTTAGGGAGGCAAGAATGCTCAGCAAAAATTATACAACCATGAAAGCCCGAACTTGTAATGTTCAGAAAGTTCAGGGGCGGATTTTCCTTGGTGGGTTAGTTCTAGAATGAGTAATCTATATAAATAAAAATGAATTGTTGTTCATTAGTCTGATTAAAACTCGAGAACGGCTGAACGGATTTATTTTATAGGTTTAAAAGGCGAGAAAAAATCGAATAATTGCCGGGATTTTTTTTTATAATTACCCGTGCGAAGCCGGGGCGGGCCGCTAGTAAATAATAATTACACGGGGCAGAACTTTCTAACCATACAAAGTGACATTCCATGGGTGAGTTTTCTTGGATAGTCAATGTTAATACTTTGTAGTGTATTGTATTTTCCTGGGATATTAAGTTTTAGAGCTCGTTTCACATTGTCAAGCAATGTCTCATGACATGCGTAACATTGTGCTTTTAAAAACTCCGCCTAAATTTGATCTTTAGCTGCATAAAATAGAAATACCGCCCATGTATTTTAACGTCTATGCTTGAAATGTTGCAGAGTTTACTGTTTAACAACGCATTTTATGGATTCAGTGTACCTACTCAAAAAGCTATCCAAATCTGAGACTTTGAGGATGGTTGAAGGAAGTAGCAAAATATATACATTGCGTACATGTTCGTGGTTTAACCAAGTAAACCAGTGTAAAATAATTAAAATTCCAAAAGTGCTTACATATATAATGATAAAACAATACATTTTTAAAGCATTTTATTAATTTCAAAAAATAACTAGCATGTAATAGCCACGCAATATTACTAATTTATACATCTATGACAAAATTACAGACAGCTATCTATATCAACGGCCTCTGAACAATTAAATATAATAATTCAGTTCTAATTGTTTTACCCAACTAGCTAATTACAATACCAATTATTACGTACTTTAATATATAATGTACTTATTTCTTAATTTGTTTTTAATTTCTTTTATGTAAATACAGAGGAATTTATCGATATTTCTAAGGGTGACTATCACCAACAACAAATAACATTTGAGTTACATGAAAATTAATCAAAATTGGCGATAACTTTTCATGTTATATTAATTATAAGATCGTTATTATCTTGGTTATTTGTAGATGGCGATGAAATAATCTAGGACAAAGTATAGGAGAAGTCTGTCTACCCAAAATGTACTAACAATAGTGGACTAGATTTTGCCACAAGAACACTAACCGACGTCTAGCCCTGTCGCGCATAAACCTAACAATTACTAAAATTAAAAGCGAATATCACTTGGTGGTCTGAATACGATTTTATCTATATTCTCATGTCGATGAGTGACAACACGGTACAACACTATATTGTGACAATATACAATATCGGACCACATTTTAAATAATACAAACTCTACTTTTTTTTATATAAAAATATTTATAAAATCGTTTTTTAATATTTAAAACTTCCAATTCCTGGTTTACTGATATAAATATTTAAATACTATTGACCGTTGGTAAAATGCTACATTACGTCTGATGTTAAGGAGATATTGAGCATTCTAGAATTAAATAATAATACAAAAGAAATACGGTGGTTTATAATAAAATCAATACACAGCTTCAAAAAACCTTACATACATGGCAAACTAAACGAATGGCAACTAGGCAATAAGTAAAGTAGAAATAAGATTTTAACCAATCACAATAAAAATATAAACCCCACGTGTTTTAAATACGAGAAAACTTGCACGTATTATTATAATATTGCTCAGTTCTCTCGTTTTCCTTCAACGCATTATACGACGGAAAGCATGCAAAATCACAGTATTTATATTTATGTAAGGATGTATAAAACATATAAACAGTATTAAAATTAGCTGTAACATATGATTATATGAAAAAAGTATATGTAAGTTTGAAATCTGTGTTCCGTTTCCACCGTTTTTGTAGCATACTATTTGATAAGGGCTTCTTCGGTGCCAAATTATTATTGTTACACCTTACTCTTTTTATACCACTATAGTCAATAAAATAACATTGAGTATACTATTTCAAAAGACAATAAGATGATACACATTTTATAGCAGTAAATAGATAATTATGTAATAGTATTGTATAATGTAAGGATAAAATCACTGCTTTGTCAATACTACACTGCCAATCTTGCTTCAGTTCGTTAATAGCTCTCTATACATTATATTTACCAACAATGAGTACTAACATTAAACTACATACATATTTGTCAAAAATTCACGAGTTACTGGAATCAATGTACTAAAGATGAGATCTTTCGATTCCAACCGTTACTAGAAAAACTAGGGTATCAATACCGAACATTTCAATTTTAATATTTGCACCACGATAAACCAGTGCGTTATTAATCTGTTAGAGTTTGTGTAATACAGAAAATCTATTAGATCAAGGTGTGTTTTATACCGAAGTATCAGCGATCCGTCATAATCATAACACAGAAGTGAGGCCGCCCGTGATCATTTAATATAATCACGGGTTTGGTCAGTTTATTCTCAAGTAATGATGTTTGAACACTTGTATTTCCAAGAGAAATTATTCTGACCGCTGGAATTTCGATATAAATCAACCTTATAATGCTTAGAAGGGTTCAACTATTGAAAGTACACGTTCAATGCGTGATAACAGTAGAATGTAGGCATTGTGGTAGCACATGCCTGTAGGGCAGTCTGTAGTTCTTCAGTGTTCTAGCGGCGAGACATTTGAGGGTGGTGTACCGCAGTGGGTTCACCATGGAGGTGAGCGACTGTTGGCTTTGTTTGAGGATTTCTTCGGGAGTCTCTCCGTCGTAGTTTACTGTGTCTATGTGAGCGCCGTACGCTAGGAGCTCGCGGACCACATCTGATGGGCATGGGTTTAGCTGTAAACAGAAAAAATACGGTTAATACATACTCTAATTTGTGTAAGCCGTGGTGATTAAATTAATAATAAATAAAAAACAATGAATTAGCTTTGAAGTATTGTAGCATTTTTTGGGCTCCTAAAATTTTAAATATTGTCTTTAACTTTGTATGTTTATATTATTTTCCTGAGAAATGATTTGTGACAAATACATTGATAGCAGAAATACTAATCGAGAATTCAGTCACAAATCAAAACAAATCATCTTGAAAAATGGTCTAGCTGATTATTTTGTATTTTTCGGATCGGTTAAATAAAAGGAGATTAAGTATAGGTTGTGCAGAACCCACATAATGTGAGGAATTGACAAAGTGAATCGTGTAGTGATGTTACCTTGCAGATGAGATGCAGGGGGGTGTTGCCGGCCGCGTCGCGCGCGTCGGGCTGCGCGCCGAGCCGCAGCATGAGCGCGATGAGCGTGACGCTGCAGGGCTCGGAGCCGGCGCCGGGGGGCTGCGAGCCCTGCCAGGGCCGCGCGGCGCGGGCGCGGCTGCCGTCCGCCGAGCACGCCACGTGGAGCGCGGATCGACCTACGCGGACCTGACCACAATAATAGGTTAGTTTCATAGTAGTTTATTCATCATAGGCAACATTGTACACTTGATTTCGTTAAGTTCTAATCGTTGTTAAACCGAAAAAATGTTCGGCAATATTTATTTAATTACTAGTGGCCCGCCCCGGCTTCGCACGGGTTTTTATTAAATTTTTTTTCCCGGCAATTATTAGATTTTTCTCGCCTTTTAAACCTTCCCTAGACCTCCACGAACATTTCAATATTATGATAAGATAAATCCGTTCAGCCGTAGTCGAGTTTTAATCAGACTAACGAACAACCATTCATTTTTATTTATAAAGATTATAATCACACACAGAAAATACAGGAAAAGACACAGACAAGACATTAAATATGATATGTAACATAATAATTGAGCTGCCGAGTAGTGGCATTGTCAACTAAAACTATTTTAATACAAATAATTCTATTAAAATGCAATATGTTACAAATCCATCATAAAATAATAAAAAATATGTATATTTAATTGTTACTGCTGTAAAGTGGAATCGTCAAATAAAAAAACTACTAAAATCAGGAAGAAGTATTAAATAATTAAATTGAAAGAAATGTCATACAAAGAAGATTCTTGCTTTTCTATCTTACAATATATATTTTAAACATAAATAATTGCAATTAGACACATATCGCTCTCCCTGTCCCTGTGTACCAGCAGTGGGAACGTTAATGGTTTAATTGATGATGAGACACATGAAATATTATTATAGGAAAACTGGCTCTGTCTCAGCATACGTATATATTATGCAACTGGTCAAATTATGTTGTCCTAGCCTAGCCGATTTAAGGTACAGAGACTGTGTCACTGGACAGACATTTTGAGCAGTCTTTGGTGGGTTACGGTATATAATAATAACCCTTTAAGTGCTCTTAGATGGATCTCGATAAACCAAGTTTTGTAATGAATATGTGTAATCAATTGGACGGGCAAAAGTGCCATCCACATACACGGTTGTATTGGATCAATCAGTGATCAGGGCTTATCACGTTTTGTCGCAGAAAAAGTCTTAAAGCTTAAGTCTGTTTTTGCATACAGACATAGCATAGGGGGGAATACTTTACGTACTAAACTAACCTTAATATCTAGCTTCACCAGCATATAGACGGCCGCGTGTATCTTCTGCGAGACTTCCTCAGTGCAGTCCGGTTCCTCGAGCAGTCTCGCCAGCAACGCCGCGAGTTGCAGCGCGATCACTAGCACGCGTTGTAGCGTTGTTAGAGTCTGCTCGCGCTCGATGACTACTTTAGACTCTAGGAGGGACATGCCGCGGTTTATTTCTAGTAGCGCCTTGCGGAATACGGGTTCAATATCCTCGAACGTGACTGGTGGGACGATGCGACCTGTATAAAAAAAGAAAATAAATTTATCACTATAAGGTTTTTGTTATTGAATGGAATGATGACTAAAGAAAAAATATAAACGAGTAAAGCGTCTTATGAAAGCTTGATTTGTTCATATCATAACCATTTTAGAATACACCTAACTCGTCACCAATATATGCTCTTATCCAGTATAAATGTGTTTATAATAAAAAAAATTATAGATGAGCATTGAATAGGTTACTATCTTAGACCTTTGGACTGCTTAGCTTTGATACATCTATATATATAAAAATGAATCCCTATTTCCCTTGGTCACGGCATCACGCCTGAACGGCTGGACCGATTTCGCTAATTCTTTTTTGTTCTGTTCGTTATTATCAGGAGAAGGTTCTTATGAAAGAAAAAATTAAGGAAATTGGGCGGAAAATTAGAAAATTTAAAATATCTTAACCACCATATAATATTATTAAACTTTTTTAATTAAACCTTAAAACATTTGACATAGAATTGACAGAATTTATTTATTTTTATTGCTGCAAATATAGTCAAAGGGGATGAATAAAAAAATGACATTTAAAACGGATTCTTCTGTCAATCTTATTTTATTGATAAACAATACATTTAAAGTAATGAATTTAAAGGATCTAAGAAACCATCAGGTTTCTTATTTCTAAGCTCATTAATGACGTCTAAGGCGGAACAAAGTTCGCCGGGTCAGCTAGACACGATAAAGAATCTGTATACACTGCGTTGACTTCACCTGCAGATGTCAGATGTCAGATGCTGTCTATGTATATGACATATTATCATAGGATATGTAAGGTATGTAGGTACATGTTGCACAGTGGTGGCACAGTGTGTAGTGTACTGACCTCTGAGCGGAGGCCTGGCGCGCTCTCCTAGCATGTACGTGAACAGCTCCGCGAAGCTGAAGAGCGAGGACTGCGTGAGCGGGGACAGGGGCGGCAGCACGGCGCGCTGCATGTCCAGCGCGTGGTGCCACAGCTGCCGGCAGCGTTGGAAACGGCCCGCGTCGGCGTACACGGCGCCGCGGTAGCGCACGTAGTAGGATGTGTCCGGGTGGGCTGGACCTGGGGAGCAAACGTATACAATACTAGCTGTGCCCCGCGGTGTTACCCGCGTTATAATGTATTTTCCCGCGGAATGACGTTTTCCCGCGGTAAAAAGTAGCCTATGTTATTTTTCAGGCTCTAGAGATTCTGTGTACCAAATTTCATTTAAATCGGTTCAATAGTTTTCGCGTGAAAGAGTAACAAACATCCATACATCCATACTTACAAACTTTCGCCTTTATAATAGTAGTAGGATATATCATCACCCTATTAACGTTCCCACTGCTGGGACACAGGGACTTCTCTCTTGGCGAGAGAGATTAGGCCTTAATTCACCACGCTGGCCAAGTGCGGGTTGGTGAATGTCACATGCCCTTCAAACTCTTTAAAGTTCTCAGAACATGCCGGTTTCCTCACGATGTTTGCCATCACCGTTAAAGCACGTGTTTAAAGCGCACATAAATTTCTCAAGAAGAAAAATCCAGAGGTTGAACCCACGACCTTCGGAATGAAATCCGAGTGTCCTCCCACTTAGCCAACACGGCTTTTTTTTTTGCCTACGTACATTATTGTTTCATTATACTATGCACATTTCTATTAGTGATTCAATAAAGAATATTGTATTGTAACATTGAGGTGACAACCCTAGGTCTCTCGCAAACGGTAGGCAGTAGGCAATGTCCTCCTTTTTACTGTAACTCATAACGCTAGCCGAATTTGAAGTCAGACTTATTTGAGGCGTCGCGAGACGCATACTTTTTAATTATTATTTACATACACAACATAAACCCACTTATGTATTTTTTTATTTAAAGAAAAATCAACAGCTAAGATTAACACTATAAACTAACCTAGTAGCAACAGGAAGCTAAAATTAAGACTTTCAAAAGCCGAAAGCAAATGACCGCCTACAAGTCCTTTACTAGTCCGATCTCTTACAAGTCTTACAAGTCTTTTGTCAGTGAATTTCATATAATAGTGCATTATGTCATTATGGATGGACTGTGTGAAAGAAGATATGTGTAAGAAAGGAGTGAGTATTGAGATGACGGGTGATAGAGGGAAATGGAGGAAAAACACATGTTGCGCCGACCCCACATAGTGTGGGACAATGGCAGGATGATGATGAGCGCATTATGTTACCGATACATAATGATGGTTTTAAAACACCGACACCGATTTTGAGAGAATGAAGAGAATGTTCGAAGTTTCCGTCTTCGTTAAATGTAACCTGAATTTATTTGAAAAACCGTCACACACACGCAGTAGACGGGATGAACATCGCCTGTGCTCTGCTAGAGCAAACACAGCACTAGTGAGCAAACGTTTTTTCGGAATGACACCTAAAATTTATAATAAAATACCCAATAATATAAAAGAGTTACAAATGACAATGTTTAAGAACGAACTCCATAAACTTTTTGACCACTAAGTAACTGTTATTATCATGTAAATGAATTTTTGACTGATAAAATTATATTTGAAATTTAATTTAATTGAATCTGACATTTAAAATTATTTTACTTACAATAAAATTTTCCGTAATTTTATCTGTTTTCCTAAATATTTTTTGTTTAATTATACACATATGTAAATATTTGCATGCTCTAGATAAGCAAAACATGTATGGAACTGGAACCACTAAACATCTTTTTGTAATTGTATTGTAACCCATGTTTGCAAATAAATATTATTCTTATTCTATTCTAATGAAGGATATGCCTTAATTAGATAAAGTACCTAAGATCCTCTCGCGTATGACTAGCGCCTGCATCCGCATCGCGTCGGGGTCCGCGAGGATCTCCTCCAGCTGCTGCAGGTCGGTGGGCTCCACTGCGTAGTCGTACGCTTCGATACAAGGCATATCCTTCGGCTTTGGGGTCGGCTCGGTACCGTCCGTGGGATACCTGCAAAATAGAAAAATACATAAATCTCTACATACAGTCTCTGGTGGTAGGCTTCGGCCGCGGCTTGTCACCACCCTCCGGGCTGGGCCAGTGCGTGAAGCGATTTTTCGTGTTTCGTAATGTGGTCCGGAGAAGCCATCTTCTAGGCCTTCATGCTCCATCTTAGACCACATCTTCACTTTACATCAGGTGAGATTGTGGCCAAATGAAGGCTTATCAATTAAAAAATATATATATATATATATATTCTGGAGTAATCACTTAATTTTACATAACCCCAAACAAAGAGCTTGTGCTATGTGTGTGTTGTGACTGATACAGCTTCTAATTAGATAACTTTTTATATTATCATCAGATGTAGAGATCTGATTGTTGGACTTAGGCCTCCTTCAAAACATTAGGTTACCCATGACCCACCTGTAGACGCATAGGTAGACCATGGACCGCTGAGGTTGCCTTAAGTCACTAAGACCCTTATCCCACAATAAAACTGCATTTGACCACCTGTATTTAAGTATATTTTTTTCAATCTGACCTTGACTAAAAAATGGATTTCACCGTAATTTGTAGCGTGTCGTTATCATATCAAAAAATTGCAATATTTTAATAAAACAGGCTTTTTATGTATAAATATAGCATGCACAGCCTAAATAATATCCACCCGACTCACAAATAAATTATGTTTATCTGTAAACTTTCGAGACAAAACATTTTCATATCAAACTAGCGGCCAGCCCCGGCTTCACGTGGGTAATTATTCAAAATTATTTTTACTGCCCGTAAAAACCATCCTTGGACTTCTAGCTGGCCTAGGACAAATTAGTCTAGGCGATGTTGAGTAATGCGTTTACCAACACATTTTGCGATTCAGTTTCTAAGATTTGTAAAATCAAACAATGGAAATAAATGATCTTGTATTTTTTATATTATAGATATAAATCTTACCTCAATTCCATAGCCCGTTTCCACAGCGCCAAAGCACCAACCATATCCCTCCTCTTATCAACATAGGTTGCCCCCAAAAGTTCCAAGGCATCTATTCTTTGATCCCTAGAAACCAGTCTGTGGTCTGAATGGATTAAATGCTCGACTATATGCGTGTGGCCCGTCACTGAAGCGGCTAAAAGGGGTGTCATTCCTGCAACAGTAAAGGGAATGACTTTGAAACGCTAATGGCTATCTGCAGTTCACAATATTATTATATTTACTAGTGATTGGAAGGCAAGATATAAGAAATAAGTTTTGTAATGATACCAGAACCAGATTAAGGATATCGTTTTTATCAAAGGCAAGCATGCTAAGTTACTGTGGATGCGTTTGACTTTTTCCCGCGTGCTTTCCAAATGTCCTATATATTTAGCAAATTGAGCATATACCTATATCTGATAAACTTGGACAGCATATTACTGAACGTAGTATAAATGGCGACTATTAATGTATATATGTATGACGGCGCGACGTCCTGGTTCTTCATTGTAGTACATTTGTACCGAGTGGAAGTAGCATAGAAGCAACCTATAGTGTCCGATGGCGTGAGCGGGCGCTCGCGCCACTCGATCGCGCGATGTTTACCTGCGGCTGGTCTAACAGCCAATCGGGTGGCCGCAGGTGGAGGGGATGTTTACGAGTTGCACTGCTATTTAAAGTACAGTTCCAATAGTCCGGGAGGCGTTCTTTCTTAGGCTTCTGCTCTGTGCAAACGCTCCTCGTAGTTACTAGTTGATTTATCTATCTTTGTTAAACTGAGCCTCAGATTATTTGTGTGATTGATATTGTTCGATTAATCCCGTAATTAATGACTATTCAATGATAAAATCTGTTTAAATCACTATGTCAAACCTTTTACCTACATGTACATATGTTTTTTGGCACAACTGTACTATGGACTCTGCTATATTTTAACGGTATACAAACTCTCACTTGGTCAGCGTGGTGCGATAAGGCCTATTCTCTTTCTTCAAGAGATATGTCCCTGTGTCCTAGCAGTGGACACGTAAATACGAGTGCTTATGCTAAGCTTATGCATGTGTGTGGTTTTTGTTGTAATCATCTTAATTGTTCTCAAGAACAAACAAAAAACATCGTTTCCATTTGAAAAGAAATTAAATTCGAAGATCATCGGAGCACTGAACGTAAACAGGTATTCATAAGACGCTGTAAATGTGTATCTAAGAGCTGTAATATCCTTTGTAAGGCAATTGAATGAACGTTCCATTTTTGAAATTCTTCACTTACACAGAGGCGTATTCAAGTCAAGTTCTTATTAGGTGGCGCCGCGCTCGCTTTTTGCAACGCAACGACTCTGCCAATGTCAACGTATCAAAGTGTCAACAACTTGCTTTATTGTGAGTTTGATCGGTTGTATAATATCTATCAAAGTTTCACAAACGCCTTTTTGATATTATTTTGGAACGCCATCTATTAGAAGAAGAAGAAGATATTATTTTGGAAAATGGTGGTCAACTGAGTAAAATTTTTTTCACTTTATAAATTTTATTTAACTCGACACTGGCAAACTGTCGCTTCAAGCGCAAAGTCAAATTACAAGAAACTGAACTGAACTGATCGGTTGTATAATATCTATATAGATGCGCATTCACTTTTCTTGAAACTTGGACAAACAACAAGAATTTTGCAAATTTGTAGGGATAATAAGATTACAAAGCTAAACGGTATTATTTAACTATACTGACATTGTTAGCTGACAAGACTACTGTCAGTCTGTAACGTTTGACAACTTACTACAGATTAAAGATAAGAGTTGCGATCACACAAATAAATTCCTACCAAAACCTACCATTCATTAATCAATTTTAGAAATATAAAATATTTTATCAATGGAAATGGCAGAAAATAATATTAGGATGCTTAGGACACGTACTCAGATCAGTATGTAGTCATGTTTGTAGATGATATTACAATCATTACTGGATAACAATCAATTCAAAATGTAATAATGTAGAGTAGAAGTAACAAATCAAGCAATATTATGTCGTAATTGGATGGCTTGATAAGAATATTAATACAGGAAAGACTAATTTTATGACATTTGTGACATATAATGAGAGCATTCATAGTACAGAAGAAATTTATCCGAGCCATATTTGTACTTAAGCATAGATTTTTAACATTGACATCTTTAGATATTTTTGTGACAATAAAATTTGTCCTAAAACATTTCTATTTAAAATTGACAAAACACCAAAATTAAAAGAAAACTAGTGCAAAAACCACTTGCAGTTCCATATTATAAAACAAAACTGGCAATGAAAAACTGTTATGCATTGGCAGTTAAGATATAATAAGCAACCTAATGATTTGAGGAAACGACGTGAAACTAAATTTAATATTAAAATATATAACTGGCTGTGTGACGCTTGTTTTTAACCCCCGACCAAAAAAGAGGGGTGTATAACACTTAAGTTTGACGTGTCTGTCTGTCTGTCTGTCTGTGTCACCATAGCTCCCGAACGGATGGAGCGATTTCAATTTAGTTTTTTTTGTATGAAAGGTGAGTCTGGTGCGAGTGTTCTTAGACATGTTTCATGAAAATCGGTTGTGCCGTTTAAAAGTTATGGGGGTGAGAGTGGGTAAGGAAAACCGAAAATCTGCAAATATACTAGTGTGGGGTATCAAATGAAAGCGCATCACGTCCACATTACATAATATTATGTTGTTTTACGTTTAAGGAAATTATGGGATTAGAATCAGGGGTTTTTCTTAAATTTTAAATTTAGATTTATTATTGTATAGAAGACTATCTTAATATATATAAATCTCGTGTCACAATGTTTGTCCTCAATGGACTCCTAAACCACTTAACCGATTATAATAAAATTCGCAAACCATGTGCAGTTCGATCCAACTTGAGAGATAGGATAGTTTAAATCTCAAATTATAGTCGCAATTTTAATTTATTGCTAATTATTTGTCTGTTATTATCTACAGGTTAACAAAAGTGTAAAATAAATGTCTTTTTACAGGTTGTCTATGATTTTTCTTGATAAGCTATTCATACGTGGTGGTAATATACTCTTTGAGCTATTGTCTAAGTCTCGAAAGTTCAATATTAATTTTATAGGTTGTCTATGATTTTTCTTGATAAACTATTCATACGTGGTGGTTATAATACTCTTTGAGCTATTCTCTATGTCTCGAAAGTTCAATATTCAACATAGTTTACAATCATTTTTTTCTGACATGAGTTTGAAGTACTTAATTATTATTATTATTTTATTTTTTAATTTTTATTTTTTTAAAAGCGTCTGTGAAATAGCGGAGATTATCTATATTCTATATAAATAAAAATGAATTGTTGTTCGTTAGTCTGATTAAAACTCGAGAACGGCTGGGACGATTGAGCTGATTTTGGTTTTAAAATGTTTGTCGTAGTCCAGGGTAGGTCTAAACGGTGAGCAAATAAGGAAAAATTGCCGGGAACTTTTTTTACCCGTGCGACGCCGGGGCGGGCCGCTAGTTTTATATATAACTAGCTTCGTATCAACTAGATACGAATCGTAGATCGTAAAGAAGTGAAAATTAAGGGTTTAATGTATTTAAGTATGCTGTATCATAAAAAAAAAATTATTAAAAAAATATCTAAAAATGAAAAAATAAATTAAGGGGGTTAGGCCCTTAAAACTTAGGGGGATGAATGTGTGATGATTACATATTAAGTAACTTAATTAATAAGCTTTGCAATACTAAACCTAGTCGAATAAAGATACCGTTATTTTAATTCTTACAACTTGTATACCTATGTTCTGAGAAATAAATTATATTTTATTTCTACACTGTACTTCATAGGGAGGATTCGTCTTAATTTAGGTAAAAAGTTTGGTTTGTTGTCATAATCTGGATGAATAATAATAGGTACTATTATTATTATTGATTAATAGATGTTAGTATAATATACAATTAGTGTTGCATATAACATGTTACATACCTGTACAAAGTAGAGCCCAGTTTGTGTTTGTTTAATGAAGTTTTTTATAATGTCCAATTGAAGATTAAAATAGGACAGAATCTCGAACATGGTAAAGTTAATGAATATGAATGAATGATAAATCTATAAAAAACGTCGCAACCGCAAAACAAAAAGGGAATGAAATATCTGCAGACCAAGCGTCAATAACTGGTATATTATGATTGTTTTTGGCAAATACAACATGCTATTAAAACGTCTTGTTAAAGTTGGCTTTAGTAGATTCATGAGAAAGCGTTAGTTGTGAAAGATAAAAGTGCACTTGCTAAGAAGATATCAAAGAGAATTTCGAAAATGCCCTTCACTCTTGCTGGTTAGAGTCGGGCATATTCACTCACCATAAGAGTCTACGTCCATTGACGCGCCCTGTCCCAACAAGAGTTTGAGTATCATCAGTGAACCACTCTCAGCACAGTCGTGCAATGCTGTGTTCCCTTTAACACTCTTTCTGTTCACGTCTGCGTTCAGTGAGAGTAGATACTTGGCGATTCGGAGGTGGCCCTTATAACACGCGATCATAAGGCACGTGTGACCGTGGCGGTTTGCTATTTCTATATCTGGAAATGAGAGAACAGACTGTTAGGGTAGCTGGATAAATTGCTTCAATAAGGGCGTGGCTAAAGGCGAGGATGTTGCTCGGTCCTAAGCATTTAGTGCTGTACTGGGCCAGACGCAATACTTCGCGGGACGCAGTGACATAGTATAGAGATAATCAGAGGGATAATTTTATTTTCCTTAAGAAATTGATTTATTATGATCGGACAAATTAATTATGCTATGTTATTTTTATACAACATATCACTTTTATTTATTTCACTTTTATATATATTTTCATTCATTTATTTACCAACTTATATGACACTAGCGGACGTCCGCGACTTAAAATCTCTTAGTGAGAAAACATATCAAAACAAATCAATCATTTATTTGCAGAATACCTTTCATTATTAGTATTAGTATTTAAGTAAACTTTTAACCCCCGTTTTAAGTCTAAAATGAGTGTGTTGATTAATAGGGATAAGGCAGCTCCAACAATTTATAAGAGCAAACATTTTTAGTCGCTTAATTAAAAAAATTGGACTTTGATAAAAAAAAACATGTGGCACTCGGAGACTGCCGCGGTATAGCTAATGCATAGCATTTTTTATCAATTTATGCAATTATAATTATATATGTATTTTATTTATGCAGTATTTTTTTTCTTTGTTTTTAATTCTAGTTACACTTTGAGCGTGGTGACAAAGTATCAGATTACGCATGCACCGTAACGCCGATACAACCAATGCCACCTAAAGGCGGGTTGCTGAACTAAAGAGGCAAAAGTGATATTTCAAAAAGTCATTAAAAGTTCTGCTATTTATCGATAGATGGAAAAACAAAAAGTATCACCGCTGTGTCGGTCGGAGTGGGGGTGTTAGGTTTTTTTCGTTACGGAATTTCTGAATTCGGTCTTCACGCTGAAGGCCCGCGATATAAGCTATGTAATAGCTTAAAAAATCCTATTCCCTTTTTATCCGCTCGGTAGTGGAGTTTCGTAAATTCTGTTCTTAGCAAATGTGGACACACTATAAAGAATCTCCATGGCAAATATCACTTCACGACTGTACTACAAAAACACAGGGCTTTTATACACAGTTCTCTATGTACAAAAAGTTATGAGGTAACAAATATATATAAAAAAAAACATACGCGTCGAATTCGCTATCTGCAGATATTTTAAAGGGTCTTAAATGAACTCTAATGAAAAGCCTTTATAATATGCACTTCACGAATGTTGTGTGGGGAACATAATAACATCACATTTGACACTGTAGAATATCACCTGTTCTGAAAAATTAATGTTTCCTTCTTCGAAATGAATTTGTGTGTACTCTATATCTCATTTGCGATTGTTCCGCATCATGAAATAGAGCGTACTACACATACACTGATTGACAAGGAAAGCCATGCCAAGAATACAACACCATTATTTCTCATTATACATACGAATTCCTAAATTTTGGCGGTTGGAGTCCCTTGTTTTCTGTTGTGACATAATTAAAGATAACACTAGACTTCGTGACGTAAAATCTAGCTAAATTCGTAATTTGATGAATGGCGTGTTGAGTAATATACGAGTTGGCGATAGTATTCTGTTACATAGACATGAAATGACAATACATTAAATTACATTACCACGGGAGTTATTGTTGCTGTGAGAATATTGGTTAATGAAATTAATTGATTGAAGCTATTCAAATAAATTAACAAAATACCAGTATTTAGATTCCAACTGTCCAACTTGGGCTGTATAAAGTTAGACCACGAAAAGATCATTATCATGTTTTTGAAACTTATAATATTTGCAAGATACAGCCTTCAGCCAAAGCCCACTAACTTCATAATCTGTATCAATCATAAAGTTATTACCTGCACCATTATCTACTAGGAACTTGACAATATCAAAGTGACCGTCGAAGCAGGCAGCCCGCAAGGGTGTGCTGTGTGTCCTCGTGGTAGAGTTGACATTCGCGCCCGCGCGAACCAGCAACTTTACTAATGAGAGGTGACCCGCGGCAGCGGCGCACCATAGTGGAGGAGCACCCTCTATCGTCTCTCCGTCGAATGTCACTGGAAAGAAGAAACAATTGCTAGAAAACCAAGTAAGAATTAAATTAACTAATTTATCATGAAGGTGATGACTGACGAGTATCGCTCAGTTAAATAATAGGTAGGTTGACTTCAAAATTATTAAATAATTTATTATTTTATTGTTTATGTTTCTTTTAATTATCACTTATAATGTCGAAATGATTTGTAAAGTTAATTTATTTTGTACTTTTCAGTTTCTCTTTTGAAGTTGGTTTAATTTTTTGCAAAAAAGTTTTATTGTAACTTCTTCACTAATTCCTTTTTAAGTGCTAGCACATTTCAACAGCATTCAAATAAGGTATTTTTTTTGTATGTAGCCTAACACACTGAATAACTGGTAGCCAACTTTCAGCTCCATCATCAGATAATTTCTGTGTCATCATAACATTTGCGCGCACAATTTCAGCTCAATCAAAAACCGGCAAGTGTGTATCTGTGGGAACTTCCTAAAGTAAGGTTTATTATAATTTTCACACGTACGAATCGTATACTATAAAAACTAATTATAGCATCACGAAATGATACAGAAATGACATGTTACCGTGAATAATGGAAAGGAATTCGCGAACCTCGTTAAGTTTTCCATTGAACACCAATAAGAGTTTAACGGTAAACCGCGCTTAACCGGCAATTTGCGACGCTTTCGTGTTTCTTGGACAGTTTCATGTTCACGGTGTTTTCCCCTGTTTCCGTTAAGTTTACTTTCCATTTAATTCAATTCGTTGAATTGATGCATTGCGCTTAAAGTACAAATATAATCGAATTGTTTTTGTAATATTTCCTTTGGTTTTAAATAAATGATTGTGGATATGATGAATTGTTTCCCACATAGCCTGTAATAAATTCATCAAGTTTTTATTAAATTTTAGGGTTTTAGTCAACAACTTTATTTATGGGCATGCCTACGCGAGACAAGCAATCCTATAGTATTTACATCCATCCATCAATCCATTTTCAAATAAAAGCGTCTATTGCTTCAGTAAAGCCCAGAAATCTTCTTCGAAACATTCGGTTAGATTTAATTATATGTTTTAAAAAATTAGAACTGATATACATGCTTGCTGATCTGATAATAACATAAATAATAATCATCATTATCATAGTGATTACGAGCCTTTTACTTACTACATAAAACATGCTTGTTAAGTTTTATGTGTATTAATTATAAGTATTTACTATAGTAGCATATTTCCCGACATTGAATTTTTACGCGGTAATTATGCCATACAACTAGGTTTATGTAATACCTGGCAAATTAATAATTACGATTGCGGAATTACCGATTCTGCCTTATTTTAACTTTTTAACCCCCGATCAAAAAAGAGGGGTGTTATAAGTTTGACGTGTCTGTCTGTCGGTCTGTCTGTCGGATTTTTAATAATAATTTAACCAGTTAATTTGAAATCTGAGTACGTATAGTATACAGGATGTAACATAACTTTTGTTAAACCCTATATTATTTACCTAATTATTTTCTAAGTTGAGTAGTTACCTGAACCAGGCTGTTCAATATCCGCCTTGCATCTGTCGATCAGGTACTCGGCGACGTCGTAGTGGCCATTTCTGCAGGCGATGACCAGCGGTGTCGCACCACTGACCTTGGCATCCACCATCAGCATGAGCCTGAGCTCCTCAGCAGAGCGCCAACTGTGCAGGTACGCCTGGGGACAACGGTTTACTATTAAGGACGAGTCAGGAAAGTCAACTTATAAAATCAGTCCCAAACAAGAATTTGCCGGCATTTTCCCCTCTCTAGTAATCATCATCAACAGCCTGTTAATCATTGAGTAAAGGTCATACTTCGAAGTGGGATTATAACATGATCCTTCATAGACCACTTAGAATAACGTTCTCCCGTAAGTTTCATCTAATTGTCCCCAGCAAGCTTCCTAATATCTTCGACTATCTATTGTCGTGGATATCTCTTTCTTGTGGGTTTTATTATAAATGCTGAAAACTACCAAAAAAGGTTTTAAAAATAATGCCAAAATTATTATGAAAAATACTGTAGAGATACAAGTTTGCGGTACAGATAAGAGCAGAGGCTTTATTTTTCGTAATAGACTTATTTAACCTTAGGACCAACTTATGATTTATAATTGCAGAATATAGGTATTTTTAAATAGTTATGATAATAAATAACATGATAAATAAATTTCATGAAATAATTAACAAGTCTTTATAATAGTAAAGAAGGCCTCATAGTAAAATGGATAAATCAGTGTTTCTAAAGAGTTGTAGTAAGACGTTTCTTTGTGCATTAGTCATGTTTTTACATCTAATCCAAGTGCATTGTTCATTTAATGATATCCACAATATTACTTGAAACTCGATATACCTAGAATTGACTAGCTCAGCATGAGTCACGAAGTGCTGTATCCCTCCACGACACTTTCTAACTATTTCAACGTAACCATTCTAGATATCCTGATTTCTCCATCTGAAGTTGGAAATGTCTTTTGAAGTAAAATATATTCATGCCAGATCGCCAAGCAGATAGTAAATATATCTCACAGATTAAGTACAGCACAGACACTGATTTATATTCAACGCTTGCAGATCAATTCTCTTTAATTTTCTCTTTTGGTTTGAGTTAATCATCTTATAACTAATGAATCTGTGCTTGCAAACTTTAAGCAACACTTTGTATATATATGTATATACCGTGAAAGTAAGCCCTTTGAAAGAATATAATTTAAATAGTCTTATTGCAATCTATTGCAGTTATTGCCTTGAATGTTGCCGATGAATATAAATGTTAAGATTTACATACTTTGCCTTGAAAAAAGTGCCTTTTAAGTTACGTTTACACATTAATTTTAAGATATGTTGGTACGAGGGCTAGATGCCTGAGACTAAATTCAGCAAGATTTAGAATAAACACTAGGGAACAGTTCGCTAGGTTTAGCAAGCGGCCAATGAGTGGCGCAACAAGCCAAAACCAACCTACACCGGTAACCAGCAAGTATTGCCAAACTGACCGGTGCAACGCAACATAGATACATGATTGATTTAAACAATGATCTATTCAATTTTATGACCAATAAAAATTCTATTTAAGAATTGACTCACATGAGTCACAAGTCAATTACTAAAGGTTTTCAGTTGCTCACCCAATGTGTAATTTCAGGATGTCTGAATCTAATATCTTAAATTAGATAATTAGGAATTTTAATGATTCCAAAAGAATCAATAAATCCCTAATCTTTGACGGAAGGTTCGTAATTTTGACGAAAATATTTTAGTAAATAATACCTAACTTTTACAAAAAAATGTTTCCGACGATGTTAAGACCACTTATTGCTCATCTAGGTTTGCCTGGAGTCTACTTTATTAACCGACTTCAAAAAGGTGGTTCTCAAAGCGATTAAATGACTTGATATCTCCGTTAGTTGTGAACCGATTTTAAATATTATTGCATCCAAGGCTTGAGTGGTCATATTATCACCATGTCAAAATCTGATGATGGGATCCAGAACAACACTGGAATTTTGTTAGATGTTGAAGTCGGTTTTTTAATAATTTTATAATCATAGAAGATAATATACTTTTGGAGTTTACTCCGTAAGAAACGATTTGAGTTATAAGGCCCGGTATGGAAATTTTATGGGGAGTTAAATCAAGTGTTAACAAAAGTTGAGGCGTTACGTAGAAAGAGACAAACATATATATCTGTAGGATTCAACGTGTAAAAGAATGAGATGGAATACCGTCGAAACGTCACGTTCGAAATAAGAACTTTAACGCATTTTGATTGGTTGTTTGTTGTGTCTCTGGAATGCGAGTTACCATTTTTGACATTCGAATACGCGTTCGAAAAAGTATTCGTCTAGCATTCACTTAGAATTTCTCAGTGAGTAGAGGTGAGAGTGCAAAGTTATTCAGTAAAATCATCAATATTTACAAAAAAATGTTGGCCGGCCGTTTCTTTTTCACTTGGATATCGTCTTACAAAGATAGCTTTTACGTTTTTGTGCAGGGAACTAAAACAATTGACGAATTTATGGTCCTCTCAACGCGTTTCGTTGGAACATATAATAAGTACCTTCTGTTATTTATTAATTAAAATATTAAAAAGAAGCTATAGTTTCGACACCAAATTAATTTGTTCTTTGCAGTATTTAAGAATGATATTATAATTCAAAGTGAAAGAAATCAATCATCCTAAAATTGGATTTGTATAAATTGAACACAATTATTATTATTTTGTAACATACTTTATGTAATACGCTTTATTGAAGTAATATAAACAATCCGAATAATAACAGATATATATGTTTGTTTCTCTTATCATTTTAGCAGATGCGTTCATGTACCCTTTTTTTCTATTCGATGTACATATATCATAATATCGTTCGTAAGTAGTAAACTGCAATCGTGCGTCGTAGCTGACACACACACACACTTTTTTTTGATTCATAGAATAAGCGTTTCTATTTTTTTATTATGAGTGTGCGCTAGAGTTAACTAGTAATGAAGTTAAATATAAGGTGAATAAATAACGAGTATAATAATTCTCACTATAGGGTACGACGAAGCAGCCCACCGTGATATATCGTAATTAGTAAACGCAGACACGTCTTGGTTAAAACTGAACCAGATTTACATTTCAAGAGTCAATATATAGTTACAGATATATGATATTAATTAACATTAAATGAGTGCAAAGGATAAAGATCAAGATATTGAACCAATCTGTAATTGTTTGCAGCTACTTTGTCGTTTCTGGAGGACACAAACGTAAAGTTGCATTGTTAATACAATCCAATGTCACTTGAGTGACTAACTCTAATATTGCGAAAGAAACAAACGATAGGTACAAAACGCCATAATACACTTGTGATTCAGTACAAATTGCATTGTGTCAGACGACATTTGGTAGGCATTGAAATTAAATGAAATATCTTTATTTGCATAAATATAGGTTTAACAGTCAGCTGGAATTGATTGATGAGAATATGTGTCACTTTATTCGACCACTTGGGTCGTGCAAATTATAAAATAACTAGTAGTGCCCCGCGGTGTTACCCGCGTTTAAATGTATTGTCCCGCGGAATTACATATTTTCCCGCGATAAAAAGTATCCTATGTTACTTCTAATACCTCCAAGAATATGTGTACAAAGTTTCATGATGATCGGTTGAGTAGTTTTCGCGTGAAAGCGTCACAAACAAACTAACATTCACATTTATAATAGTATAGGATTCATCTTAAGTTTATATTATTACTTGCTTTAACCGCGTAATAAGGGATTTTGTCGCGGTAAAAAGCAGCTTTGTAATTTACTGGGAAAGCAGCTATGTTCGTGCCAAATTTAATCTAAATCGGGCTTCACTCGCAATAATTGATTTTCCCGCGAAAACTGATATTTTACCGCGGTAAAAAGTAGCCTATATGTTATTCTGATGTATAAGCTATATTGTGGTAAAGTTTCATTCAAATCCATTCAGTAGTTTTTACGTGAAAGAGTAACAAACATCCATACATCCATACTTACAAACTTTCGCCTTTATAATAGTAGTAGGACAATAACTTGAAAAAAAATTCGTGAGCAAAAACACCTGTACCTATCATAAAATGCCATATGTATAAAAAAATGGATTAAAAAAATCATACACAAATTAAGAAATAGTGATAATTAAAAAGAAGACATTAAATTGTTAAAGAATTATAATACTCAACATTTAAAATGAATTTATTTTGATAAAAGTTTAATTAAATTTAAATTGTAATTTATCATTTACGGAACAAAAAAAACATGTCACTGAGCCAATTGTACAATTTCTTATAAAATATTATTACAGGTAAATCTCTGTATCATTAAAATGTAGATAAAATGATTTCTTACTTTCAAATTTAAATACAATAATAAATAATCATGTAGCTTTTGATAAAAAAAAACTAAACTATTACAATTATATTTTGTTTGATATTTCGATATTGATATCTTTAGAAATATCGAGATCGATAGTGATTTTTATAAAAATAATGTATTTTTAACACTCCATCCATAATTACACTTGATTATGATAGTACCTTTTTCAGTCGATTCAGAAGTCTTCGCTGACGCCGCAGCAATGTTTTACCACAGTACCGTAAAGTTTCAATCCAACGATACCTGTACGGCACCAAATCCCACACACCATTAGGCATTGTTCACAATTTTATTTCATCACAAACACAATATATAATGCACTGAATTTACTTTAAACGTAAACCTTTAACGAAAAATAATTTGTAACATAGGTATCAGAAATCATTTGTATACTTGGTTCAAACAATTTTTTTTCAACGCGATGTTGCGAAGGCTGTGTAGGTATAAATAATAATTGATTGTTTCGTTTGCCATCCGATGTTAACGTCATAATGTTCTACTTAAAAACATGTTGCCACAAGTGGTTGGAAATTACGCACCCGTCACGGAGACGAACATACATAGAATAATGATAGTCAGCAAAGCTTGCGGTTTATTTGATTAGATCCCGATCACCGCAGCCAATGACGTCATGGACGATTCTCAGATCATGCTTATGCAAACACAATGTTAATAGGCTGTTTATAAGCGGGTCATTCCGAACATGGCCTATAGAGATCAGTCACAGAGACAGTGTTAAATCGCAAGTTTCGCCATGATTTTTTGATAGCCGGCGGTCAGTATTTTGAATTAAGAGGTAATAATAACCTTGTAAAAGATAAATCCCCCAACAAATAATTGTTACTTAAGACAGAGGTTTAAAGTATTAAAAGAAACCTTGTAAAAGATAAATTCCCCACCAGATGATAATGGTGGAAATAATATGTCGTGTTGCAAGTTTTACACGGAAAAAATGACTCAGTTGACATTTAAAATAGGATCTAGGTTACTCGAGGCAAGCGAAAAAACCATTGATTATAATAATTTTATACGCAAAAGATAAAATAACTTATTATCGTATCTCGATATAAGATAAGAACTATAACATAAGAGATAGTTACGAAATCAGATCCAGATTACTATACATTTAACCATTTTAATAATATGTAGTAGCATTTCACGCCACGGCGTTGCCCGTGTTTATGACTTTTCCCGTGGGAACATCGTTTTTCGGTAGAAAGTAGCCTATAGCCTACCGCAATATTTGGGCTATCTAACACTTAAATATTTTTTTAAGTCGCAACAATAGTTTGTGAGATTAGCGCGTTCAACAAACAAACCAACTCTTCAGATTTATAATATTAGTTTAGATAAAAATTTGAACAATATTTAAATTATTTTAACGTGAGAAATATTTAACGTTTATATTGTGTGTGTGTGTGTGTGTGTCCGACCGATTTCGGTCCTGGCGACAGCTTATATTCTTTGATGCATCCGCATGTGGCTTACATAGCCTATTTTCCTCGAAAATACCCTCGAACACTGGGGACATGTGAGTACATTGTTGACATAATTGTAATTAATTCATTACGTTTATATTATCATAAAAATAGAGCCTAAAAAACCATATAAAATTCGTGTCACAGTTTTCGTTGCCATACTCCTCCGTAACGGCTTAACCGATTCTCATGAAATTTTATGAGCATATTGTGTAGGTCTGAGAATCGGCCAACATCTATTTTGCATTTTGCAAAAGAACGTTTGCTGGGGTAAGCTAGTCTTTTATAATTTTTAACATAATTAATTCGGAACAAAAATAGCACAGGTAGTTTCTAAGACAAACCGGGCTAACTGCTCCGTTGTGGTACACTGGTCTAGGAAATGCACTTACAGACGAAATAGGGAAACTCATTTCTTACTGTAGTGATCTCAATGACCGATATCGAGAATAAACTTGCAAAATTTAACGGTTACAGAATGAAATTATTTAGCAAATGGAAAAAAGGAATAAAAGATGCGGTCATTGACGTGAGGTTGGATCAGAAAGTTAAACCGTTTTATTTCCCAACGAAGGTTGCGATATAATGCATTTTTGGAACATAACTGACGTCATATCAGTGATAAATAATACGTAATCAATTATATAGATAGTTATTAAGAACAGGTAAATACAACTTATCAACATAGTTACATGAACGCCAATAATTAAGTATGAAACTGTGTCATTTGGTGTAATAATACTTCACGCATAATGAACAAAGGTGCTAAAACATCAGTAAATATTACTTTTATATAGATACGTAATATATATCAACATTATGAACTTAACACCAGTAAAGCAATAAAATATGACCTACCACTACTTATACCTCTAGTACATAGTTGAGAACAATATTTAACACAATTATACCGTACTCAATGAAATGAGTTCCTAAGCTTGTTATTTTCTGCACGAAACGACTGACCTTCACCGTACTACAACCTCATTTAACTAAGTTAATAGATCTTGAATGATTCAGATGAAAAATAATATTTATCTGTTTTACCTAGTAAAGTATTCATGTAGTCAAACTAATGTTTTTTAAATATTAATAAGGAGAAATTTATCTATTAAAATAAATATCAATAAAATTTTCTCTATTTTAACATACAAAAATTATAGTTTTAATAAAGATGCACTTAAATATAATGTGACGACTACAGTTTATGGAAGAGATCACGAGCTATGCAAAAGAAACGAAATGCGACAACACCGGATGTTTGCAAACACAAACGGGTTCATGCTGTTCTTAGCCAAAGGATTATAGACGCAGTAAATATTTTACTACGCATTCAAGAAGGCCGTTGAAAATCGGAAGTGAATTGAGGATAACGCTAAAGATACACGAAATATTGCGGGCGATATTGTTAAAACTATTTTCCTGTCTATTGTCATGATTCGTATTGAACAAAACAATGGTTATTGATTTGATTTACAATCGAAATTAGCATTGAGATTTTTATTGCCCATCTTGAACGTAGCTGACCCTTTAGGTACGAAGGCTTCTTATAACTTTACTTAGTATAATTGATGACCTAGAATGCGCTGCATTATTTGTAGGATACCTCATAGGACATTGGCCTTGGAGAGAGTACTGTGCTACTGCACAATAGAATAGCTAATGAGATTTCACTGTGACGTTGGTAACAGTCATAGTCACAGTATAAGAACTAGCATAAGGGGTTGAATCTCGAAGAATCCTACAAAGCCGTGCAAAACCATCTCCTAAAGGTGATTTTTCGGGGTGTGATAGGGATAGAGAGAAAAAGTTAAACCCTTGTTATTAATAACATTCGATAATTTTCAAGATTCACGAATATTTGTGGTTCTTTTTGAAGTTATAATCGAAAAGGCAATTCGGCAATTTGTTGGACAACAAAACGCAACAACACAGTTCCTACACCGAATCAACAAGTAACCAATTGATTATAAGCAAATTAATCAAAATAAACCAAGTATACAAGAAGCTGCATGACCTAGCGTAAAAGCAGGCTTCACACTGCACCGAACACTCACGGTTGCACAATCACAAAGTACGTGTCATAAAACAGATACGCGCTCTCAGGCCCGCATTCATGCGGCCGTGCGACCGAGATGATGGTCAATGCAGAACTGCAGCGGTCGACAGCAACTCTTTCACCGAACGCTTACACAAGACTTACGTAATGAAGCTTTAGCCTTTCCATTGCTGCAACTGCGTGTAGCAATTGCTGTTGGTGATAGATGTGTGTGTTGTATTGTATTGTATCATATTGTTCAATCGGTGATTGATGATTGGAGAGTGTTCAATACAATAATATTGTTTTGGTATCATACTGTGATATAAGCTTATGAAATGTTTTCCGAAATACCTTATCTTTGAACTTCATTGTTGTGTTTTTTGTTTAGAAAGTTTTTCAAAATTGGCTTTTCGAAAAAAAAATCCGCTAAAACTAACTGTTGTACAAAAATTAAATGTTCGCCTGGTGCATGCCATTCACACCCTTTCCGCTTTATTTACTAATTTTGAAACACCTTGTATATTAGTTAGGAAACCCAATGGGATTTATTTTTACTTAAGCATGGAAGTAAGGCCCAAGATAAGACGTCGGGGAGGAGTTCACGCTCACCTTACATCTTGACCCAACAAATAGAGTGGTAGAGAAAAAATATAAACTACTTATGTTTAAATAAAACTTTTTGCCAAAAATTAAACCAACTTCAAAACGGAAACTGAAAAGTAAAAAATAAATTAACTTTACAAATCATTTCGACATTTTAAGTGATAATTAAAAGAAACATAAACAATTAAATAATTAATTAAGTATTTAATAATTTTGGAGTCGGTGCCAAGACATTCAGTCGAACTGTCGAACCTCCTCATTTTTTTAAGTCGGTAGAAAAATAAGGTCTGTCCAGTAGGGACATGCATGTGCAAGCATGTTAACAAATAATAAATAGATTAGCTTGGTAGCTAGAAGACACTTTGCACCATGGGAAGTTAAGCGTCGGCCTTCGAAAACTGTTTTCTGTATAGAAATGCTCACATCATAAAAATTAATTCGACAGGCGCATTAAAAGGACTAGGTCAGGTGCGATTAGGCTATCTAGAAGCAATCGGTTATACCCCCGACCATTCTGTGGGTTATTATTTATTTTAATAACCTACACAAAATGCCCTCCTCAATCGCATAAAAAACAAGAGCCATTAACCATTTTTAACACTAACCAAACCCATTTTTTGCCATCTACCTTCTAAGTCTTCATGCCCCACAGAGATCTTAGACCACATCGTCACTTTATATCAGGTGAGATCGTGGTCAAATGAAGGCTTATCAAAAATAAAATATAAACAAAAAACACGAATATATCACGTGATTTGTGATTGGAATTAAATTAGCTATAATAATGTATACAAAAGATAAGGCTCAACCAGGTTATTACGTACAGTAAGGTTTCATTTCATAGTACTAAGGATTATTTACTTATTTCCGACAATGACGGCCTTCACCCAAGGGCATACAGGATCAATATTAGTTTAAGCATGTTATACAAAGAGCGCTTATTACATACATGTAATCGTAAACAAACTTTTTTTTACAATTACCCATATCGATAAAAAGTTTGTATTCAAGGTTATTTCAATAATGCCATGGTCGCTATACCGGTAAAAATGAATTATTATAGGGAAACGCTTTTTTTGGAAAAATATGTGATGTTTATGAGGTTTTGCAGTATTTTATTACATTTAATAATTAAGGATTAAAAATAATGAGTGTTAAATATATATAAACTCCAGGCGACATGAAGAAAATACTTGACAACCACTTCTTATAAGCATGGAAATGCATGAAATATATTTTATAATTTAAAACGAATGTAATTTTTATTTTTATACATCAGAGTCATGTCAATGTCCATTGTGTTACTAAATTTATATTATTAACTAGCGGCCCGCCCCGGCTTCACACGGGTAAAAAAATATTTTATTATAAGCAATTATTCAAATTTTTCGCGCTGTAAAAGCCATCCTTGAACACCAACGAACATTAAAAAAAATGGCCAAATTGGTCCAGGCGATGTTGAGTTATGCGCTTAGCAACACATTTTGCGATTTATTTTTATATATAAGATAAAAATAAATAACTGTAATAATGTACTCTTAACCAACAACATATTTATTTGAATAAAGATTAATATTATTATGTTGATACAACTTAAACAAATTATTTCGACCAAATTAGGTACCATAAAAACGGTTTTTGTGAGTTAATCTTAAAAGATAGACATATACTATCGCGGACTGTTTTTTAGATCATTAAAAGAGCTATTATTCTTTAATACATATTTTTTGTGTATCTTGAACCGTTTTCACGGCGCACGCAACGGAAGTCTTTAAAGATGAAATAATTTCTCCCGTTTTGTACACATTTACCGCTATATCTTTGCTCCTATTAGTCGTAGCGTGATGTTATATAGCCTATAGCCTTCCTCGATAACTGGACTATCCAACACAAAAAGAATTATTCAATTCGAACCAGTAGTTTCGGAGATTAGCGCGTTCAAACAAACAAACAAACTCTTCAGCTTTATAATATTAGTATAGATGTACATGTGTCTACTTTGAAAGTTTTAATCAAATAAAAAATAGTATCTGATATATCCATCTTAATATGACTTCTGACAATATTTGCAAATCTTGTTATATTTTAGCATGGAGTCACGTTATTAGCTACTTGAAAACGTGACGTACTCAAAGAAGCACATGAAAATATTCTAGTCATCACAATATAAACGTAATTTTTGCTGTTTGTTATTCATTGAAGCCAAAAATGTAAATAAATATATTGAAATATCAACACAAATAACACACTATCATCATCATTCCAGTTGTATGGAAGGCCTATCTTTCTCTTCAAGATAGAAGTCTCTGTGTCCCAGCGCTGGGAACGTATATAATGGGCTTATTCTAATCATTCCAGGTGGAGTATGACCATTGCTGGGACTTAGAGCTCTCTCAAAGATGATCCATAATGTATTTCGTGATCCCACTTCTTTTATAATCTATATAAATAAAAATGAATTGTTGTTCGTTAGTCTGATTAAAACTCGAGAACGGCTGAACGGATTTATCTGATCTTAGTCTTAAAATGTTCGTGGAGGTCTAGGGAAAGTTTAAAAAGCGAGAAAAAATCGAATAATTGCCGGGAATTTTTTTTGAAAAAAAACTTGTGCGAAGCCTGGGCGGGCCACTAGTCTGTAATATAATAGATGATCAACCGAACTGCTAAGTGCAGTTCGATAACTATTATATGAGTCACTTCATTCGAAGATATAAAATCAGGTTAAATATATCTGAAGAATGAAGTGACGAAATATGTATTAATAAGATAAGTCCGACGCTGAATAATTTCATTAAGTAAATACAATTTACTACCCAGTTGTCACAACTGTTATTGGTTGTAAATCTTTGACATAATATCACATAATAGGTCTAACTCATTCGGATTTCGAGAAATTAGACGTGTTTTATAAAAAAAAACAGTTAAAATACCACATATTAAACATGATTATCAAAATCTTATTATTAAAAATATAGAGATAGGTAGGATAGAATTGGTTCTATTGGGGCTAGATGTTGTTGTGTGAATTGTCTGGAAATATTTAATATTATTATTATTTATTTATTATTATTATTCTATCACAGGAATGTATGTATCTATGTTTTATCAAATACGCAAACTTCAATCAGAATCTACAATGACTTCAACAGAAAGTGCACAGTACCTCAGAGTTGGTTGAACTCAACACCCAAATACCCATTCACGTGTAACAAGATACGAGTTTTTGTAATACTGTTTAATGTTGGCAAAGTCGATAATTCGTAATTATTATATAACTTACAGCCGTTCACCGCCAGTATTGCAAATCTCATAAATACTCGTTCAAACCGGGTCGAAGTCACAATAAAAATCTAGTTACCTTTCTTGGCTTTCTTGCATGCTGTTATTACAATACTATCCGTATTTCTATGGGCCTCTTAAATCTTATAGGAGAGCAAACAATAGCTAATAATAATTAATTTAATCTTATATATAAAAATTAATCCCAAAATGTGTTGCTAAGCGACCAATTTGGCCAATATTTTTTTTAAATGTTCGTTCGAGTTCAAGGATGGTTTTTACGGCGAGAAAAAAAACAAATTATTGCCGGGAAAATAATTACCCGAGCGAAGCCGGGGCGTGCCGCTTGTTGATAAATAAATGTTCAAAGTCAACAAAGTTTTAAGATTGTATGAAAATTTGCGAATATCAATTTAATTAACACACTAACGTAGATTATAGATGGGCCGCAGCCGTATGTGAATGGAGCTCTAAGCAAAGTAAATAAAAGAGAGACACAACAAGGACAACATTACCAACCAACATCAACGACGAAATTCATCACCGTTCATAAATTTCAAACGTGTTATACAGTTCATTTATCAAATCAACCAACAATTGTGAGAATACAATATGCTTTGGAATGCTCACGAAACGCCTCGTAAGCATTATGAATCAATATCTACACGATAATACAGTACATACATACAAAACACGCAATTCAAACAGTTACTTCACCAGAAAACGTTTTGTTCATGTATTGTTCTTACAGTAATCGGCAGATAGAACAAGCCTTAAGATCCATTCACCAAAAAACATACGCGACGAATTGGTATGCATTTTTCGTTGAAAATCGCTTAAAAATATAATAAAACAAAGAGAATGTAGGTGTGTGAATGACCTTGAGAGTATAAGGAAATGTATAAATTACATATTTTCCAGCCCCGTTGAATTCGTGAATGTTAACGAAAACAAAAAAAAAATTGCGACAGAAATTTATTTTATTTGTTTAATTCCTCCCGCATTTATCCTGCATTGGGATCTGTAATTAGACAACAAGAACCACAAACCCAAAGGCCGAAGTATTAAACGAGAACTGTACCACTAGTCCGCCACATAACGTAACAGTCTCATGGTTACACGAATTATATAATATGAACTAGCGGCACGCCCCGGCTTTGCACGGGTAATTATTCAAAATTGTTTCAAAATTATTCTAATTTTTCTCGCCGTAAAAACCATCATGTTCGTTGGAGTTTAACTCCAACGAACATTTAAAAAAATAAATTGGCTAAATTGGTATAGGCGTTGTTAAGTTATGCGCTTAGCAACACATTTTGCGATTCATTTTAAACCCCCGACAAAAAAGAGGGATGTCATTGTTTGACGTGTCTATCTGTCTGAGACATCTTAGCTCCCGAACGGATGAAGCGATTTCAACTTAGTTTTTTTTGTTTAAAAGGTGAGTCAGGCGCGAGTGCTCTTAGACATGTTTCATGAAAATCAGTTGTGCCGTTTGAAATTGTGGGGGTTAGAGTGGGGAAGACAAACCGAAAATCTGCAAAAATCTCGAGTGGGGTACTATCAAATGAAAGCGCATTGCGTGCACATTACACATTATTATGGTGTTTTACTTTAAAGGAAATTGAAGGATTCGCATCGGGGGTTTTTCTTATATTTTAAATTTAGATTTATTATTTATAAGAAGATTAAGGTAAGAGAAAACATACTATTGATTGCAATGCTCAAATTGGTGTAACCGACAACAAACATAAACTTGGTTCGGGTCAATTGGTGTAAATTTAGTTTTTTGAAGAAAGTTGGTTTTATATTGGTGTATGTGTGGTTATACAATATAATAATATTATAATATTTTGCGTTCAAGCTAAGAATTAGTGTAATTGCAATGCTGGTTTGCCAAGATACATACACCAACTTAACCTTCTTCGGTCATAGGAATACAACAATTCGACTTATGTAAATGGATCACATACCTACTCAGTTACAACATAATTTCGACGGAAGTCTGCAAAATTCACAGTTAAAATGTGTAGCGTAACTGTATTTTTTTAAAGCTAGAATTCTATTAGTATGCTATTCGTAAGAGCAGAAAAAAACTGTATACTCAACTTATTTTACGTGTTTTGGTGGTTAACCCAATTGAACCTGCAACCGACGATATGTACAATATCTATGCTATATGCTAGGGTTTAGTTCTGAAAATAACTTTTTGAATGGGATTAGTAACCTGTTAACGAATTATTAACTACTAACTAAGCGACAAAATATTATCAAGCGACATTTTTTTTATTTCCGCACACGACCATTCAGTAGGGAGCCGACGACGCGACGCGGCAGATTATATCGTGATTTTAAGGCGCCTGTATGGGCCAACGGCCTTGAGGATTCGGGCGGAGTCAAAATTATTCCCCGCGCAACCGCATACTCCCCGCTACATTTTTACGACGCAGAGCGCGGCCTGCGCTCTCGGCAAGCGGTCACGCGTGCCGGCTCCTCGCGAGTCGCGACGCCGTAAATAAGGACTTTCCAACTACATCATTATTACGCTAAAACTATTCTACCTAGAGATTTATGCGTTTGTGCTTATGTTATTTTCTTTTTAATTTAAAATGTATTGTTAACATTAATTATATATTAGATATTAATGAACCTTAATTTTTAAACTATTTTAGTGTATTTTCTTGTTGGTGGTTCTAATATAACAAATAAATAAATAAATAATAAGTATGTTTTTTTAACTAGGTTTTCTTTACTTACTAAGTACCAACCTAATAATAAGATCCTAAGCCAATCCTGCCCGGGTAGGCTAGTTACCTATACAATGTGTATTTTCGAAGCTTGATCAAACGCGGATTTGCGCAATTTGCGGATACATGACAAAAATTAATCGATAAATATCAGATTTTTTTTATGTAAACTATTTAAAAAAGTCGATTAAATATTTTTTTATGAGAACTAGGTACTTCATCTGGTGTTTTCTTCGTTTCTGTTTGAGTAAACGGTGTATTTTATTCAAAGTAGGCTCATTAAAAAGCTAGATAGTTTACCTAGCTATGAAAATTAAAAGAAAATACAATTTCGGTACAAAAGCCTATTAAAACTTTTTTTTTGTAGAAATTTAACAAAAAAATAGATATTTATTTTATTTTTAATCTGTAACTTTTACACTGGATTATTGAGGTATACTTTTTTGCATGTCATATTAAACTTCATAATTTATACAACAAATCTCTTCTAAAACGTAAGGGTTTTAATTTTATGAATAATGTCTGGTTTTTGCTTGAAGGCCAATCGTCTGATAGAATCTAGGTAGTATCTGCAATATTCATAATGTCATAGGATTATAAAATCGGGCATAAAGACGAGTACAATTTCAGATTTTTGGTCAGTCACTAAGTTTTCGTGGTATTTTGCTTTTCCTTTTAAGTTTCAGGTAGATAGTATAAAATTATTTGAAATGCTACGCGACTGACACTGTTGGTATTCATAGATACTCTGGTGGGTAGCCCACGTACCAAAAAGGTTAATTAAACTCTTTTTGCTGTCATGTTATTAGCCATTCGAATTAGGTACTTTCTGCCTTGTACAGAGATCAACAGACAGCAAATTATGTAATGAAACAAGGCAAGATAAGATGACACGGAACGAAGCCTTTGCCCAAAAGTGGGATATTAACGGTGGATAATGATAAGATTAAGTAATACAACACTTTAAGTTATTAGGTACTATCAATTAGTTTATTGATTGTTCAAAATGCCAACCATTTTCCTCAATGCATATCGTTGCAAGTAAACCCACGTTCAGTTCACAAGTTCTTTTTAGTACATCGCGATCGTTTCTTATTTCATTCGCTGGCGTGATTCATGGTGACGCTCCAGCTCACTTCACCACAATCGTGCGTGATCATTTTAATGCAACTTAAGATACATAATTTGTTGTCTGTTGATATTTGGCACTACAAGGCAGAAAGTACCTAATTAAAATGGCTAATAACATGACAACGAAAAAAGGTAGACCCATACTCTTTGTAGAATTTGTAGAATAATAATAATATAACTCTTTATTACAAACCAAGATAAAACAATACAAAAATGGACTTGCATAATACAAAATGCATAATGGGCGGCCTTATTGCTTAAAGCAATTTCTTCCAGACAACCTTTGAAAAATATTATGAAGTTTAATAAATAATGCAAAAAAGTTTAAAAATTAAAGATCAACAACAAAATAAAAAAAAATTTTTTTGGTAAATTTCTACAAAAAAAAATTTAGCGGGCTCTTGTACCAAAATTGTATTTTGTTTTGAATTTTCTTAATTAGGTAAACTATCTAGCTTAGAGTGTTAGATATGTGTGTTGATGGATATGTGGGAAGAGGTAGGTCAAAGAAAATATTGATGGACTGTTTGAAGGATGGCATGCGTAAGAACAAAAATGAGTGACAAAAATGTTTCTAAGATAATGAATTTTTAAATTGTACAATAATTAGTTTTATGACTTTGAATTTTTGCTTACTATGATGATTACTGATGTTATAAATGTTTAATGAAATTAATTTAAAGTGAATAATTATAAAAATTTATTTAGTACTGTATTTTGTTAGATTTTTATTATTTTAGTTTATTCAATAATGTAATGCCAATTTTATAATTGCATGCCTGGACAGGTAAAATACATTGATCCATGTAAAATTTAAGCCATAACAACGCTGTAACATGGTATTTACGCAATAAATTAATTTTGAACTTTGATGGAAGGAATGAGTGTTGAGATGACGAGTGACAGAGGAAAATGGAAGGAAGAAAGATGTTGCGTCGACCCCACGTAATATGGGATAAGGGCTGATGATGATGATGATGTAAACTATCTAGCTTTCAAATGAGCCTACTTTGAATAAAATACACCATTTACTCAAACAGAAACGAATAAAAAACCATACGAAGTAGTTTTCATAAAAAAATATTGGCTTTTTTTTAAATAGCCAACATATAATTTTTTTATCCTATATTTATCCATAAATGTATGTCGTGTATCCGCATTTAGTTTGATCAAGGTTCGAAAATACACATTGTATATACTTTGTTTGTATCATCTACCTAGTAATAATAATAATAATAATAAAACTAAACTCTTTATTACACACCATATCACAATACAAAAAGGGACTTAAAGCTAAATACAAAAATGCGTAATGGGCGGCCTTATTGCTTAGAGCAATTTCTACCAGACAACCTTAGGATGGAGAGGATAATGCACAGCAAATAACTCGACGGTGCGGTGACATAAAATATATATAACAATTAATTCATTATTTAATTTTTAATTATATTTATACTAGTCTGTGCTAGTTATAAATAAATAATATTTCAAGACAATTCACGCAACAACATTTTAGTCCCGTGGTAAGCTCTAAGCTTGTGTTACGGGTAGGTACTAGATATTTGATATACTTAATATAATATTACATTTAAAGATATTTTTTATTATACATATTAAATATCCAGACCAAGGAGAAAAGTGCTTGCAGAACATACAAACACTTTTACCCTCGGCGGGAATCGAACCCGCTACCTTTTGCTCTGCAAGCGGACATTCGCACACCGCGCCTACGAGGCACTCAGAGTCAGAGTTAGTTAACTAGGTAAACCTTATAAAAAAAACAACTTTTTCATAAGTGTTTTTTTTTTGTTTATAAATATTAATAGGTAGGTACTTATTATATTAGCTTGGTACTTAATTTACTAGTTGGTAGGTAGTAAGTATAATCATTACTTATTTATTACTAACTTTTATTCCTGCTAATTGCTTACTGAACTTGTCCAACGAATATACAAAAGTCCGAGCTCAAATACCTATTTCTAAAATATAAAACTAAACAACAGAGTCCATGCGCAAACAATAATCGTTATACGGTTACATCGAAAAATGCATTTGGACCGATGACGAAGACGCGCGACACAACCTCCCCGTCCGATAGTCTGAGCCACACTGCCGCCCGTCGCCCCCGCACAGACCCGGTCGTTCCATTTCATACCGAAAACATAAAATAATTATTTGTAGTCGTATAAATCTTTTGTTTTAATTTTCAAACGTACAGTTTGTGTGGAATACTTTGACAAATATTTAAGTTAAAGAAAAATACTCAAACTCAATACCGTTTAAAAGATATATCCAAATTTCGGATAAAAAATGCCTTACTTTGAATATTTTTTTTATTAAGTAATAATGAAGATACAATAATTTCAAACGTTCAAGTTGTAATTTAATATCTATTTTGCAACATATATTTTTTTTATACATATTTATTCACTCATAAAGTAGATATATCAATTTGAAAAAGTCGCGTTAGCGCATACAACCACCTTAACCCCGCTTATTGTCACAAAACTATAATAGAGATATGATGTAACGACGTTTTTTGTAGATAATGATAAGTTCTACAAAGTTGTGATTCATCACTTTGTTATATATTCAATAGTTTTCGCAGCATTCGTGATTAAATAAAGATTTAAGGTTTAATTTTAAAAAAAATCGCTTATTGTCATAAAACTATGATAGTTAGAGATATGATATGACGACGTTTTTTGTAGATAATGATAAGTTCTACAAAGTTGTAATACATCACTTTGTTATATATTCAATAGTTTTCGCAGCATTCGCGATTAAAGAAAGATTTTAGGTTCTTTTTTTTCACCATGGGTTACATTATCTGAGTTTGGTAAGGAACCATATTATTTTTGAAAACTAAATATAGCCTATGTCACTCAGGGATAGTGTAGCTTTCGAATGGTGAAAGAATTTTTTAAATCGGTGCAGTAGTTTCAGAGCCTATTCGAGACAAACAAACAAACAAACAAAAAATCAAACATTTCCTCTTTATAATATTAGTATAGATAAATAAACGAAAAAGTGAACAACCTTGAAATAGTAAAAGCGGTTAATGACACCAATTCCTAATGCTTGTGAGCATCAGCCGCAATTACAAAATTACTCACCAAACATTTGATATACATTATTTAACAAAGGATAAAAGAAGTTTTCATCGGCCATTGTACTGAAGATATTAATAACTTTCTTTGATTAGGCGATTACAGGTGATAAAAACGTATATAGTATAGGATTGTTATTAAAAAGCAAAAATGGAGTCTTATTTAATCCCTTGACTTTCAGACAGTTGTCACACTGTTGTTGATAAAAATCGGTGACATAAAAACGCAGATACATTAATCGTTAATGTTGGTAAAGGGGGCATTTCAGAAGTGTTAGAAGAATACAAATAGTTACGCCATCTTAGCAAACATAGACTGTTTTTCTCTTATTTATCTTCATAACTTAAGGGTCGAAAATCTAGATAATAATAATTAGGTTGGTAATTAGACTTATACTAGTGTAAATTTTATAGAGATTCTATTGTACTGCTCTAAATAGTTCGGGCTTTCTAAACCCACGTGCTAAATACTTCTAAAATATACGATTTAGCTTTCGCAGTGGGTGATATTTTAAGCTGGGTCCACATTTGTATCATTTCGGTGTATCACGATCAGGCGTATCGTATCGAGTATCTGTATCATAAATATGGACGCTCATTTTATCCATGTCGTATCGTTAAGGCATATCTTGTAAAAATGACGCTTCATTTTTTCTTCCGATCCTTGTATCTTTTCCAGATACGCGTGTCGCGTTGATGCAACGCGTTACGTTGATGATCGCGGAAAAACCGACACAGGATTGTTCGGGGTGTATCACGTATCGTATCACGATACAGTATCATGATACAGTATCAAAATACGTCCATACCACCGATTGTGATACGCGTATCGGATACGAGGTGTATACGCGATCATTGCGGATCGGGCCTTATCATATACGGCATGTATCATCTTGCGTCCAAACTAGCGATCATGATACGCGCCGATGCCAAGCGACGGAGATACGATACACCGAAATGATACAAATGTGGACCCAGCTTAAATAGGGCTCAGTCATTGAATTGGGTCTATCTATAGAACTGTCAGATTATGGACGCTTGATAGACTGTCACTAATTTGCTTCGGTTGGATGCCTAAATGATCTATATACGATTGAACAAGGCGTTGACCCACCGACTTTAATGTTAGTTTGCTTTTGAAAAGGTTACGTGCCATCAATTTCACAATCGATCGGAGCAACATACATACTTTCAATTACAACATATAGGATCCAAAGTAGGCCAGTTATATTTTTTTGCTGCTTTTGAAAGACGGGAACAAATTGGTCAAATGCGTTTAGTAGCACCTATAAAATGTCTCTCACGCATTTACAAACAGCATCTGTCTTTATCAGCCTTTTTTTTGGTATGTAGGGAATATTCAACTTTGTATTGAATGTTAAAAAACACCTCAGGCATATTGTGTCCTCATTACGGTGAGAGTTGGTGTATCAAATTATTTCAATGCGTCATGAAACAACATCTGCCTGCGTTCATGCGCCTATAATTGAGCTCTTGAGGTCGCTGACACAACCGCCCCACATTCATTGCCTGTGTGCTATTTAAAAAAAGTAGGAATTACTGTTTTGGGAAAATCTATACTAATATTATAAAGCTCAAGAGTTTGTTTGTTTGTACGTGCTAGTCACAGGAACTACTGATCCGATTAAATTTTTAAAATAAATTGTTTCAGTGTTCGATAGCCCATTCATCGAGGAAGGCTATAGGCTAGTTTTTACAGCGGGAAAACACGTTGTTACCGCGTGATAAAGCTAGTCCCTAATATTATTTAAGTTCCCAGCCGCGTCTGTCTTTATTAGGGAAAACTGAAGAACTATACTTTGCAAGACCAACGAACGGATCGATAAGCGGTTTTCAGAAAAAGGTAGACTGATTCAATACTAAAGCTAAACAGTTCGTAATACGTACCTGTAGAAAAAATACTTTTCCTTTCTTCAATCGCCCAATTATTTGTTTCTACAGACTTATTTATAATAAACTTACAGGGTGAAGTTTTTTTTCGTAACAAAACTGATTCAACAAGATAATAAAAAGTAACAACGAAATAATAAGGATTGTAGAAATGATCAGAGTGTTGCAATCTGCATTTCTCAATGCAATCACTTGGGTTAATTGATTAAAGCTTAAAATTGGGCAAGTACAAGAGTACCCGCTTGTTTGAGTGTTCAACAAACTTAAAAGCTAATTGTTGCAACATTCAGCAGTTATTAATTTAAGTACTGAACAAACATGTTGCATTAGTACAGAAATGTATGCCTCATACTTTATTATTAAGCAGAATAACACATTTCAAACACAAAGGCCAGATGAAGTCACTGGCATAAAACAAATAGCAATCCACGATGTGTTTTGCATTCGTGTTAAACCTGTCGTTATTTATCGAGCAAACTTCAAATTCGTGGTAGAATAGGAAATAGCGAAGACCTCAAGTAAAATATAAGGAATAACAATTTGTTTCATTTAAATCTATGAACCAGAAATTTATAAATTAGCAATTATCTTACGTGTTTAAAACAACCTTTAAAATTATTTCCATGAAAACGCCTGCATGAGAACGATAGATCACCATAAAATATTGCTATTGTGGTAACTAGAGGCGTTTAGTTACAGCACGTAGTACAGTTGGAGACCCATTATAAATGTACGATTTATTCGAAACAATATTATAATCCAGTAATTTCAGCGGTCTGCTCCGAATACGGTTAATTTAACAGAAAAGTGTTTAAGCCATTTTTTGTAGATAATGTTACGACGTTATATTGTGATATTCAAACTTTTTAAACCACTAAGCGACAGGTCACGAAATATTTTTATAAAAATGTATAAGCTTTCCAACTTGTCGGCATGATATCAATGACGATTTTTCAAATCTTACTTAGAACGTCGCTATAAAGAAGTAAAAAAATTTCAGCAATATCAATTTTTAGGTTTTTTTCGCAGATATAACCTAAAATTACTGTACTATTATGATTTAACCGCTTAAACAGTATCTATTTTTGTAGGTAAACAAAACAGTTAGCGGCTTTGAAGTTTGCCAGAAACTGGGACTTGTTTATTAGTTTAGCCGAAATTTAATTTTAAAGTAAATCAATTTTGTTACGATAACGTTTATGGTACTAGGCTAATAAAATAATAAAATTATTATTATGATTTTCGTTTTCGCGTACTCGTTGCTATAGTATTATTCACTCACCCTTACCTATGCCTTTACCTCTGGCTATGCGTATTTTATCTCGAGGTTTTTTTACAACATACTTTAAACCTACATAGAGCAACCCTTACAATTGCTATAAGTAGTTAGAAAGTATGTTTATTGACATTTATGAAAAGTTTTTAACTACAAAGTTAATCTTAAACGTTACAATTAATAGTACTTTCTACGATTTAATCAGAAGCATAGAGAGAATCAAACGCAGAAAATTTACCTTCCGTCCATTTCCCGAGAAAGTGGACTGAATTATCTAGAAAGTCGACTTACGATGATAATAATTGACTATATTAGATTATATTAATTGGGTCTAATTGATATGTAGCACATTTTCTTGATTATTTACGGTCGTGGCGGGTGTCAAGGGGAAGGGCGAAAACAACTGGCATGATTACAGCTAGGTATTGAGATGATGACAAAGCCCCTGTACAGCTGCAATATTTATTAATTATTGATTTTTTTTGTGTTTAATTTAAGTAATTTATTAACATATTTAATTATTAGATATTTTTGTTTTTTTTTAATTGGGTAATTTGACGAAACTAAGTGTACAACAATGTTCCAAAAGTGAATAAAGATTTGAATTGAATTGAATTGATTCTCATTAGAATGTAATGCGTTTGAGGTTAAATTGCTATTTTGAGGGCTCTAATCTATTTCCACCCTCAGTGGTTTGCTGAAAAAGGAATTTTAACCTTTACCTTTAAATTTTTGTCATAGCTTCAGCGACTTAAATCGTGCAAAATAGAATTTAGGTAAACTTGAACTCCTTATAGGTTTATTTCACCATGTAACAAAACACGAAAGAATAACAAGCCCCATGACAAAAACGTGACAGCTGTTACAATTTTTATATGAATTCACAGTCTACTAAGCAGAGACAATAAAAATCATCTACATTTCAATAACCTCAAAACTTGTGTTGTTTCATGCCATGACATGAATACATTGTGTTAATCTAGGCGATTGTGTTGCATCAACCACCCACAATCAAATAATCAGCCGTGTTGTTAAGTGCAAGCCGATAAAAACGAAGCAAATAATTTAAACATCTTAAGTTAATTTATGCCAAATGACTATTAGAAATAACATTCGCTTAGGTAGTATCTCAGGAATCTTTCTGGCACCGACCGACTTAAAGATTCTTTGTGAAGAGTAGGTATAATAGTAAGTACTACCTATAATAGTAAGTATTTATTATGAAAATAAATCGTCAAAAAATACGACTGTAACTGTTTTTTAACAATAAATTACCTAATTTATCAATGGACATTGTGTTCACGAAATGAAATTTAAATTGATAAATATCTTTAATTAATACAATAATAATAATAATAATAATTTAGTTCAAATACATCCAATGGCACTTACTTTATTTAATATAATAGAATACATTTTATTGTACGCCACACAAATAAAGAATAAACTTAACAAAAACCTTAATTATATTAAAAACAGGGTACAAAGGGTAGCCTTGTCGTTATGAGCGATCTCTTTCAGGAAACCTTAGGATGGAAATGAATAGAATACATTTTATTGTACGCCACACAAACATAGAATAAACTTAAGAAAAACCTTAATTAAATTAAAAACAGACAAAGCACTACCTACTAAATTTACAGTAGAAGTACTACTTAGTTGCTGCGTGGGATGTTTATTGCTAGCTAAAATTTGTATTCCATTTGCCTAAATGATTAGACACCTCTTCTAACCCACTAACCCGGTTTAAACTCGGTACACTTTCCCGTCCTATCAGAACATCGTATCGCAACGTGTAAAGCAGGCTACAAAGGTTTGATTCGACTGATCTAGTATTGTTTCGTAGCGAGGAGTGGATGGACGTTAGTGATAGTTTGGCATGTACCTTCTAGGTCTTCATGCCACATCTTAGACCACATCGTCACTTAACATCAGCTGAGATTGTGGTCAAATGAAGGCTTATCTAACATAAAAAAATAAAAAAATGTTTGTGTCAATACAACCTGGCCGTGGACTCAAAATAGTTCAAATAAATTCACTAAGTCACCGGTAATGCAAACTGCACTGATTTATGATAGAACCGTTTGAATACAGGTTATATATATAGTTTAACCAATGTAACAGAAACCAATAGGATCTGCAAGAATAACCTATATTTCCAATAATATTAAATATAATTACAAGATTTTATTCAGTTTTACCAGTGCATATAAGGAAGCGGAGGAATGAGGTCCAAAATAGCAAAACCGCTCAAAAATCATACCTCATTATTAAAAGTTAATTTAACTTTTCACTCTAAAAAACCAGATCTAGTAGTGAATCAGGCAATCATCTTATTTATCGACCCCATTATAATTATTCTAGAAACTAGATAGCACCTAAGGCAGACAATGTAGTCGGTTGTTTTTGCACGACTATCGATCGAATCCACAATTATGATTGTTTATACGACAGCCCACTTCAGCACATTTAAATAACACAATCAATCACAGAAGAATCACGTGAACCGGTCACGTTCCCGTACATTTCTAAACAAGCTTGATGGATCCCAAATTAAACGTTCGCGACAGATGTAGCTTCGGGAGCTATGCGCGCCAACAGATTTCAAAGGGAGATATTCCTAATGCAATTTAGATTAAACCAAAATAAACTGTGATACAGTATGTGCGAGCTAAGTATTATTTTTATAAAAACTGAGGGTTTTCTGAGCGTGGTAATATCAATATTTTCGCACGTTTTACCATAGTGTTTAAACTTTATGAGAAGTAGGTACCTAACTAATTTATTGCGAGACTGGGCGCATAAGTAACTAATAAATAAATAAGGATAAATAAATTAAAACGCATTGTCGGACGCGTTTAACAATTGATCTAATTATAAAATAGTGGTTAAGAAAACAATTGAATGGGGCCGATGGTAGATTCAGTGTTTGCGGCGTATTTCATCATCGCAAACACTGAATTCATTCATAAGTGTACTCTAATATGTTGACCCAATGCTGAATCATAAGTACCTATGTTATATTATTGCCTTTAGTTAGCAAGATAAAAGAATTCTAAGTAACTCCCTGAATGTATTTTTGATGAAAAAACCTTCACAATAGGCGAGACAACTCATCTCCTAATATATATAAATCTCGTGTCACAGTTTTCGTAGTCATACTCCTCCGAAACGGCTTGACCGATTTTGATGAAATTTTGTGAGCATATTGAATAGGTCTGAGAATCGGCCAACATCTATTTTTCATTTTGCAAAACAACGTTTGCTGGGGTCAGCTAGTAATATATATATATTTTTCCGTCATCTAGATTATTAAACTTTTTTGCAAAAGATAATTAAAGACGATACAATTATTTGAAGTTTCGCGTAAAATCCATTTACGATTATTCATTACAGTGACGTTCACTGAAGAATTTCATGCTATTTATTTTCGTACTTTTTTTATTGAATTGTTGTAGAAAAAAATAAGTGTCCAATATTTTTAGACGGACTAACTAAAGGGGACTAAAAGGAATACCTATTTTTTTATGTAGTCATCTCGCACATTCAAGTTATTTTGAAAATGTTCAGAACCCTAAACTAACTTAAAAGAAAGTCATAACAATGTGCATTATTACTCCTAACTAGCGTGCAAATAAATTTCGTTCCGTTATTATTTCCTGACCAGTTAAAACATCAAAACGCCTAGCACCTGGATAACTTATCAACATTCAACAAGTAACCCAGTTTCAGCCTGTTCATTTCCTGGCAAGAAACAGACCTGGATTTATTGCGCAATATACTTTCGCCGTGTTTCTACCAGCGGTGACACAAAATTGTTAAGTAATGCGTCGCGGTGCACTTTACATCCATTAATTTCATGTAAAACAACGATACATTAAGCAAATAAATTGAGTTATACTTTGGAACTAATTAAAATAGACAATGCAGGAACATAATCAATAAATGTTTGTTTTTTGTATGGACTACGTCACGTCTTCGCTCCAATCCTTCAAATGTTATCACAATACCTTATCATTAATCAGCTATCTATTCACTGACAGGTTAAATTCAAGTTTTATATTTGGAACGTGACTTTTTTGCTGATTATAAAACCTAATAAAGCACAGCATGATTCAGCATTATCAAATTACTATTAGACATGCACTATTGATAAATAATAGGTACGTATTTGGGCATGTAAAAGAAATGGTTTGCGATCATTTCAAAAGAACCTTGGCCAAGTATTAAGCGCTTCACTGGGCTATAATTGCTGTGAAGTTAAGTCTAAGTTCAGCAGCCGATTAACCTGAACTGGTCTGGTTAATTCAAAGAACAAAAACTATCGAAGCCGTTATATACAATAACAAAAAGCAACAATAAATCAATTTAGTCTTTTTCGATCCGTGTGAAATATGCACGATGGAAATATGGCTGTTGTATGTTTTAATGATTGCCTGAATATTTATGGGACTTAGTTTGTTTGTACGCTCATAGACGACAATGCTTATTCTTAAATACACTTATTCCGTTAAGCCTTCGACGCCAATACATTATGTCGTGAGTGATTTGTAGAGAAAGTTTAACACTTAAGCAGTCGCTAAAGGGTCTATCAGACCCAGTCGCCCACTGTTTGCATGGTAACTATTGAATCTTAAGGATTGCAACATTGCCGCTCTTAGTACCTTCCGACGTTGGATTGAGACAGCGAATAACAGTGGCAGCAGTCAGTTGACGCGCTGCGCTCGAGTGCTAAGGGCTTAAAAAGTGCTTATGGGTTCTTTGGACCCGGTAGCGACTATATACGTAAGTGATTTTTCATAACTTTATAACCCTTATTAATTATTTAAAATATGTTTTTATTATAAAAAAATGGACACCAATAGGCTCTTGAGTTATGGGATACTGAAGAATGCTTGAACGAAGGAATAGATAATGCAGAATTCTCAGAAACATTAGACTTTTTAGAAATAAATACCATGAAACAGATTCTGAACAAGATGGCGACGAAGAAATGCAAAATGCAGAGGGACCTGAAGATACTAGCTCCTCAAGGAGTCAAGTTGTGCAGAAAATTGAAAATTCACTTAAGCAATATGTATGTGAACTGCAATAACAATATTTGACTTGCAAAGTGACAAAAGAAGGTATTTTTAGACTGTTGATTTTTAGAGAAGTTTTTTAGTTTTTTTTACCAAATAATGATGGATCTCTTATTATGATTTGTAATAAGTACATTATAGTAGTATTAGAAAAATAAAGAAACTTAATGTTATTTTCGTTATTTACTAAGATATATGATAATGGTTAAAATGTGTCGTTAAAGTTAGTTGAATTTTAGAATGTTTTTAGATTGCGTCTTTTTATTTATTCATAGTAATAAATATAAATGTTTAATACTATTTGTAATTTTATTTTATAATATAATTACCGTTAGGAAATACACAATAACATTAAATTCAGTAATTATAGAAAAATCCAGCTATATTAAACTGGGTCCGGTGGACACGGTAGCGACTCCTAGCGTATCAAAACAGGGCGCGACTGCCCAAGTGTTAATTGTACATGTAATGTTCGGAAAATTAATTTTAATACGGATAACATATGTACAGTGCGCGTCAGATTTAAGTATCCCCTTTGTCTACAAAATATTTTCTATAACTTCTATTCCATTGTAACTGGTAACCAATTTTAGCATGCAAAAATTAATCACGCCGCGCAGGATCGAACCTCGCACCCATATCCAGATTCTCAAATTCTCGACAGTAAACCAACTGAGCTATTTAGCTGATAGACGGTGCGTCGAATTTTGTCTATAGGTATAATTAGTCCCTAGTCTTAAAGCAAAGTTTTACCATTATTTTATTTATGTTATAGATGAGGGTAGGGTTTGATTTGATATCGTTTGTAGCGGACAAAGTATAATTGTTACTCGTCTTATATTGTGTGGTTTGCTTTGTGCGTATCTCAGAGAGTTTTGAGTGTTTTCAACGATGCATCATATGAGTAACATTATAAGAACAAAAATTGCTGTTCTTTATGAACAAAGAGTCAGTAAGGAAGAAATTGCACGACAACTTGGCATTACAGTAAGTGTAATTTTTTAATTTAGATATTTTTTTGTTCGAGCAGTTCAGTGATGAAACATTTATTAAGTTTGTATAATGTTTTTCTAGGTGAGAACAGTAAGGCTATGGGTGGACAGATATCTGTCTACTGGTGATGTGAAAGCTAATAAACCCGGCTGCATCTCAACGGCTTATACCTCACAACGCCACCAAGATATTGTGAATCATCATGCAATGGCACCATTTGCATCAACTCGCATCACTGCTCAGCAATATGGCATATCTCTGTCAACTGTGAGGCGACACTTGCATGCTGGTTATATACACAATTATCGGCCAGCAAGAAAAATTAAACTCTCAGAAGATCACCGGAGGGCAAGAATTAGTTTTGCATATGAATACCTTAACTTTGATTGGGAGAACAATATAGTTATTTCAGTGACGAAAAGACATTCAGATCTGACACAGACGGTCGGAAAATACCCTGGAGAAAACTAAATGAGCGATACTTGCCACAAAACATTCAGCCTGTAAAGGCAAGAATGGTAGAATAACTTTAGGTAAGCTATTTTATTAGTAGCATTTTAACTTTTTCATAATAGTTTGACTTTTAGATCTAACTACACAATTACGCTTCTGTAGTAAATTTAATGTTTTTTTTTAGGTTATTGGGGATGGATGTCGTCAATGGGACCAGGCGAATTGGTGGAGAAAGTTGCTGGTCGCATGAATGGAGAGCAACATCTAAATGTTGCAAGACATAATGTTGTTTGCATTTACTTTGTCCACGATAACTGTGCCGTCCATCGCTCAAGAATTGTAAAGGAGTGGTTATCATCACAACCTGACATAACTGTCATTGCATGGCCATCTAAAAGTCCAGATTTGAATCCAATAGAAAATATGTGGGGTCAAATGGTTCTCAATTGGGACACTAGTGATGTAAGGTCCAAGTCTAACTTACAAGACGAAGTTTTGAGGACCTGGGAAATAATGCGTGGTAGTGAGGCAAGCTGGAATATGGTCACTCATATGAAAAGTAGATTGCTGCAAATTATTTTAAACGAAGGTCATCCGATACGTTATTAGAGATTTGTTTTTACACAAAAAAGAAACGTGAACATGATATTTTGTATTTGTATAAAAATATTATGAACATTTGGCCCCACATTCCCCTAGAAAATGTTAGTTTACTACCGAGAGATCGCAATTGTTACTAGTTAACATGTCTGTTCTTTCGATGTAAACAAATTAAGTATATCTGAATAAATTGTCACTATCTAACCTTTAAAACCTTTTACTGTTTACAAAAATTATTTGTTATTAAAACTATTATTTCGTTAATTAATCTCACTTATACTTAATTTATTGACTTTTGTTGTAGGCGTTTATAAAATAAAAATATGTTTTTTTTTAAATATTATGTGTTTTTTTTCAATAACTTGCCATTAGGAACAATATATTACTTAATCAAAAATCTTGCAACGGGAATAGATAACATTTGATAAAAAAAAAAACAAAAAAAAAAACACCGCTCACGAGATTTGAACTCCGTCACTTCATATTATAACTATGATAGATATATTAATTTGCTTGTTACTGCCACGGAGCCAAGCAGTTACTTAAAGACCTATTCGAAATTTTGAGTGAGGTTACAAATGAAAATGAAATAAAATTAGCATTTATATAAAAATAAGCATTTTAACGATAAAAAACATAAAATTTTTGTTGGAAACAACAACAAAAAAAAAAAAAACAAAATAGAATGGAAAATTTCAAATAACATGTAGTTTTAATCTTCCAATCTCAACGATTGACGGCAGGATTCGAACCCACTTACATAGAGATAGGGGGGGGTACTTAAATCTGACGCGCACTGTACATGTTACAAATACATATGAAGCTAAACATTTTGTTTGGAATTTTACTTAGAATCGAACTGATGTTATTTCAAAATATTTGTTTAAATAAAGAGGAAGAAAGCCGTTAAAAACGAAGAAGCCTGCATAGTTGATATTTTTTAACCCTCGACCAAAAAAGAGGGGTGTTATATATCTAAAATTAAAATTTAAGAAAAGCTAAAAATATTTGAATATCTTAATTTCCTTAAAAGTAAAACACCATAATATTTTGCAATGTGCACGCGATGCGCTTTCATTTGATACACCACTCGAGTATATTTGCAAAAGGGTTCAAACATTTTTGTATGGAGCCTGGCATACCGACTAGTCCGCTATTTTGAAAAAAAACGTGATTCGGCGGCCAGCGATGAAACTCATGTCAACCGACAGCGTAAATGATTACAAACAAAAAGTGTTTCATGATCAAGTTTCCTAAGTAATACGGTTTCTGAGATATTTGGGTCTAAAAACTATAGAACACTTTTTGTTTGTAGTAATTTACTCTGTCGATTGACATGAGTTTCATCACTGGCCGCCGAATCACATTTCAACCAACGATGTTCGATGCTCTTTTCAGTATTCCTTCCCCACTCTCACCCCCATAACTTATTAACGGCACAACCGATTTTCATGAAACACACCTAAATATAAAATACTGTTTTATCCCGATACAGTTTTGTATACCCGATCTAATAGCGTGCCTATTAGATTAACTCAACTCGGCAACGGTAGGCACCGCAATGCGAGGCTAATACCAGTTATAGCTGTTCCGTTTAAAGCGCATCCACACCTGGCATCCTAAAACACTGAATTAATCCAAATGATATATCCATCTATTTTTAGATACTTTCCTAGCGCGACGAAACTGCGGATATACTCGACCATTATACCATGAGCCCTGGTGATTCACTGCGTGTTGTCTTTGCGAGGGAAAGTGGTACAGCGGTAAACAGGCTCAAAGTCCTTTGTTTCTGGTTTGCGACAACCTACACAGCGGAAATGTCTATTGTAAAGCGATTTCACTTGAGTTATTCATCAGTGAAAGTGATAGAAGACATTATTGTTTGTGAGTTAAGTAATTCATTAGCATTATCTGATTGATGAGCTATTTTTATGGATTGCAGAATTATATTTTGCTTTCTAAAATTTTTTGAAAATTTGCAAAGACTTATTTGTTGCAGCTCAGGTCAAAGAAATATGTAGTTATAAAGATATAAATAACCTCCTTTTTGAAAAGTCTGTAATTCTTATTTTCGGTATAAAAGCAGGTAGGACAAATTATGATTGGTCAATTCAACACGAGATTTTGGTAAATAAACCTTTCTTAGAAAGTTACGGTTTTCATGTGGGGCTTGCGAACATTTAAAGTTATTTTTTTATGAACGTTCCAAATAAATAAATTTATGATTAAAATTTAAGATTTCCCAGATCAACACAATACAGTTTTTGCAATATATTAGGGTAAAAAATATTCTATGCTTTTTTCTATAATTTGGTCTTAACGTTTAAACAAAAATTTTAAAAAAATCTCATGGTAGTTTTTTAATTAAATTTATTTGCTTTTATTTTCGTTTTCGAGAGAAAAGAAGGGGGCGATGAGACCACAACCACTTTTTATTTTCGGTGGTGTCTTAGCCTAAATAAAATTCAGTTGAGATTTTGTGTGCAAGAGTAGAAAAACATCGTGTAGATTCAATATTTTTTTTTAATAACATTGAAAAAATATTGAACATTACTTTTTTATGACAGACTAATTATCTTTTTAAGTTATCTACCCTATTCACAGAAACAGTGGGAAGACCATCCAGAACCAAAACCCATCTCCTCCAGTGAACGCCTGTGATCCAAGGGTAAATAACCAAAAAAAGTATCTAGCGTCTTCTTGAAACACAAAATGTAAATTGCTAGCCAACTCACCTGCCAAGCGTGGCGAGTATGGCAACGTCCTATTATGATAAAAAACTGTGAGGAAGGCTCAATCCCAGTACTTAGTGGAATTTTTTCGCGTCAAGAGAGAGAAAGACATATATAAAAGCTTGTAAGACTTGGTATACATACTTACTCTTGATAAAATCGTGAGCATTATGTGAAATAATTATAACAATGATGTGGGAACTGACTTTGACCTCTATCTAGAACAAGGTTTATTTCACATTCTTATTACGACCGAAATTAACAAAACAATCCATTGAAACTTAATCTTTATTCATTAAGTTTTCGCATAATTCGTGACCTCAAATCCACTTACAGTGGGCATGCATGCAAGTTGTACCTTATGGGGTATGTACATTAACATTTTGAAACGTAAAATATGAGTCAAAAACCATCTGGTGGGTAAAAATCGCGGTTGTGTGAATGTGATGCCTTGGCCGCCGCAGGCCCTGCCCAAGTTATCATACCAGCAGATGGACAGCAGCAGCGGAATACACACTGAGCCCGCGCCGCCGGCCGGACCGCCGATTTAGCGTCCTATCAGCAACATGAGCCCGGGCGTGAAAATGCATATGTCAGAATATTTAAAAAAATTACCAAGTCCGTACACTAATTATACCCATGAAACCCTGCCGCCGACTAGCCACCGACAAAATTTTCCGTTTTGCAATAAGTGAAGTAAACGAACCCGCCGAAAAAAGTTGCCGAAATAAGTCGGGTGCCCGGCGAGCTCAGTGTTTATTGAGCTTAAACATAAACAAATACTTGCCAAGCCGCCTGCTGGACGAGTATTGGCATATCCCTCTCAACATAATTAGATTCGAGGGAAGTCCATGTCCAGAAGTAGGCAGCCTAAGGTTGAAAGGTTAAATGGTGGGTTTTGGTGGGTAAAAACTATCTGCAGATTCACATTATAACGAGAGCATCATAGTAAGCAGAAAGAGTTTTAACAGTTAAACTAAGTATCCTATATGATCCGTATTAACTGAAAAAAGGTACATTATTCGTATAAAACAAGCATACCAATAAACAATACAACCAACGTAAATGTTAACTAATTACATTCTATGTTCTGGTAGTTTATTTATAGGCAGATCAGGTAGGTACTTAACCTATAAAATGACAATTTAAATTAATATAAATGATCTATTCGATTAAGATACCTACCTGTTCCCATTATTCTTGATGGAAATGATGTAATAGCAAACAAATATTGCTCTAGTGCTTAACTATGATTGGAATAAAAAAACTGATTTATTCAATCCCTTTAACATGACTTTGTTTAATTAAATCATTGATTGTAATAGTGATTAAATGTTCAAGTAAATCAAATCTTCTGTTGAGATAAAAGCTGTCTCTAGATATCTGTTTTAAACTAAGTCCCAAAAGAAAGCCGTGGGTCAAAAATCTGAACTTTTTGTATACGGATTTTGATGATTATTATTTTTATATGGTATGGAATCCGTAAAATGAACTCAATTCCGGAAATATTTATTTATATTATTTAATTCTTTGTCGTTGATCGTTCGTTCGAAAAATTGTGTACCCACATAAACGGTGATACATTCTTATTTTAATATATTGTTGCTGTACTACTACTATATATTGTTACTACATGTTGTTGTATGTACTACTCATAGAATTATGCTTGTTCTAATAATAAAAAGGAAGGATTTTTTGTTGGGTAAAATAAGTCCAGTCAGTAAATAGCGTAGTACAGTCGATATAAACTTTATCGATAAATCAGCTGTTGATAGGGTAACTTATATTGTACACGTGCAAAAAATTTGCACCATAAAATACTTACTACAAACCGCTAAACCGCTACGTACCACGGAAATGTATAATATGAATGATTGATATTTATTGCGTAGCTGAAAGGATTTTTTTGGCGAAAAAGAACCTGCCCTTACGAACACTGTAGATGTGTTGGTACATAATTAGTGCGAAGATTATAATGATTTAACTTTTAGGTTCAGTTTTTATATGTACCAGCCAATAAAGTAAAAGTTTTCTGAAGTTAAGGCAACGGACGATGTAACATGACGTATAGAATAATTCATAGCCAATCTTATCTATTTCGATAAAATGACTGCCAAATATATTTCAGAATTAATAGAGACCGTAGTCTAAGGTAATCTAATTGAAATTTAATATTTAGTATATGAGTTGGCTCTGTCTATTAGTGGTTAAATCCTAAAATAAATCAAAACACCTACAACAGGCCAGGCGCCATATTAATCAACTAGTGCCCTGTCCATATTAATAAATTGATGTGTCACGCTTTTGTTTGCAAGACTGGTTTGAAATAGTACCAATTAAAACATACCTGAATACCTGCAGGCGCACTCACCTACAGATCGTTGTGTTTATTGAATTCCGACGGAATAAGACCAGCGCTAAAGTATAAAGATAAAGGAATCCAGAATAAGGTTTTGATTCGGAGTAAATAGGCTATATTATTTTAAAATACCTTCTCTACTTATACGAGAACTCCCTCAATACGGTAGGTGACTAAACAAATGATTAGCCCGTTATTTAATATTATAATTTTTTTTTCTCGCAAACTAAAACTTAAGGCTTTACAGTGTATGTATTAAAGTTACGCGTGAAGTAGCGCTTTTATGCGATTTGTAATAAATTTCGCAGTCAGAAACCCCCTTTCCGGAACTTTGATGCTATAAATCTTTGCACTTTCTTATTAAAATGATGAATAAAAAATCGGTATGCAGTATTTTTGGATATTCATGCTAACAGACGTAAACATAATACCAATTTTTTATTTTGTCTAACGTGTTTATGTTCCTGTGTTTTGTATAATTAAAAAGCGTTTTTGTAATGTATTGTATTTTTTTAAACGCTTTAGCACTCCTCACAAATAATCATCGTCATTATTAAACATAGATTGATGACGAGATAGAAGTTTCGTTATGAGTATCTTGTAAGTGCAACATAACTAATAATGTATGGATGTCTTCCTGATTTCATAGATTATTACTCAAGCCAGCAAATGGTATTGCTTGAGCTGATTATTCGGCACGTGTATCTATCATCACGTGTAGACTTCCAGCTATTCATTAATTTAGATTGAAAACTCCTTGCTAGTAATTATGCCGACATTTGTAATCAAGAAATCATTTTAAACCACTACCCGTGACCGCTTAGTGCATTATGACTTGCTTCGCACCTGAAACTTTATATCAGTAGTATTATGAAGTATTCACGGCAGAGCCAAAATAAGCGATTGTAATTTCTCGGTATACTTGGATGGAATTAAAGTAAGATTCGGTTAGCAATAACAACGTAAAATAATGCTGAGAGCTGAAACCAGATAATACCGATGTCTGTTACGATAATCGTTGTCTCGTTTCGTTTTCGTACGCATTTTTTAACTCGATACGTATCGATCAATCGATATGTATGACACGAAATCATGCTTAAACGCATCCTTTAAGTACAATACTTAATTATATTATAATGGTAAATTGTTTGTTAAGTATAATTATATAAATACTCGGTAAGTATATTTATACCAAGGTGTCTGTATGTACTGTGCTAGGTTTATAAGTTATTTCAGTATTGTATAGATTATTTATCAAAGAAAGTTTATCAAGAATCAATACTTTATTCCTGCGAAAATCCAAATACTGCTAACACCTAGGAACAGCATGCAAAGCTAGATTTATCACTGCTAAATATACGCAAAATGGAGTATCAACATATATTTGTAACTGTCGTAATTAAATAATACTTTAGGAGCACTAGCCTACTGAAAGAGTTTCAGTTCACGACACTCCTTAGTTCATTTTTTACGCCTCCTGGCCAACAACAAAGGTTAGCCGCAATGGTCAACTTTATGGTTTGTGGGTACACGGAGGTCGACGACTTCAATTAAGATCGCAAAAAGTATCGTGACTCCGCAATCTTCCTGTTTTACCAAATTTCAGAAGAAAGCCTCATTATCTGCTTGTCTGACCTTTTGTACGGCAAGTGGTTTACCAAATTGAAGTATATCGAACACGAAGTTTTAATGTCTATGTGGGAGGCGTAATGCGGCGTGTTATTATTATAACAAAAATAATAAGGAAGCCCATCATGAATATCATTAAGAATCCAAAGTGTTAAGGTCGCGCAAACATTTTGAATCAGGTAAGCAGTTTAGATAGGTGCCTATGTAATTATGGTTTAAGTATTATACATATATGCAAATTTATCTACTGTTAAGTATTTTTTTACTGCAAATACCAGACTGAATCTTCCTGGAAGTAAATAAAAACCCTGCCCGAGTCTTGAGATCGTAATTCACGAGACGATCACGTTATTATTATCATAGCTTCCGTTTTATCTTTTCCATCAGTGCATGCCTCAAAACGTGAGCACTGGCACTGGAAAATTATATCACTCCACAAGAATCTCCACAGGAATGTATTTAAATCACTAACTGGTTAAGACGAAAATTATAAACAAGTTGCAATAATTTTTCAAGGATATTATCTTCTTGTTTTCTGATAACTAAAACAGAGCCCACGGATTTGAGACTATACAAAACAACATACGAAAAATAGGTAGCACTAAATTGGTAATTACATCTTTAATGTTAGAAGAAAATATTACTTAATTGCATTTCCTTTTTATATTAATTGTCGCTTTCACGCAATCGAGTCAATCAAACCATAGCAGTAGTATAGAAACCACGACAAATCGATTAAATTCAGCTTCATTATTTCTGAAACACTGTGTCAGTGGATTCTTTGTCACATTGTTTCACTTTGAATTTAAGATTGTGAATTCTGGTGATGTTCTCAGTGAGGTGATCGCTCGGATCGGCTCGCTTTGTGTCTGAACAATCAATGACCGCACAAGGCCATACGATGTATTTATCAGTACCAACAAGGTCCTTTCCGTTATCTCCTGCGTCTTCCGCAGTTATGTCATTTTACTAGGGCCTATTTCACGAACTGAGAAAAAATTGACAATGGTTTAAATTTAGAGAAACCTTGGTACGTCAGACACTGACAGTGGTCAGTTGACTTGATAGCTTAATTCAATTTTAATTCGCTGATTGTGAAATAGGCCTTAAATGTTATAAACGTATGGAATCAAGTTGCAAGGAAGCTCACATTGAATTTCGCTCATTTTCATTTACCAATTTTTATATTTATTATTTAAGTTTTTTTCCTCAGGGTAATTCTACTTTGCCATGTCATTGATGTTATTCACGAAATAGTTTCATAGCTCATTCAACGCAGATTCTAACAGGTGTAGTATTTATATGCAGCTATTAGGTAATTGGCTGTATAAAACACATAATAACAACATACGACACCACACTTTGGTGAAAAGCGACCTAAGGCACCAGAACAGAAAGACTTGATGTAAAGTCTTTGTAGTTCATAAATAGGAGAACTAGATTTCTATCAAGTTCCAAGAAAGGAAAATCTAATTATACAGTTAACCATAAGCGTCTGCATTATGACTAGTATGGCATGTATGAGGAAACGTGTATCGGCAGAATTAATTATTTTTAATACTACTGTTTTGTTCGAGAATTACGTCTCGAAGTGATCTATTTCATGGAGCTAAACATATCTAATTATCATAATTATCACGCGTTATTTGAAAGTTTTCAATGAAATCATACCTTTTATGTTATAGTAGGTACATAGTTAAAGGAATTAAACATCAACAAATAATAAATTAAGCACGTGGACAAAAGGAACTAGACGTAAAGGCAGAATCGCTCACACGACTCTTAAAGAAAAAAGTGGATATAATTCGTCGATATGACCACGACGAATACATTACGTTAATGATTCTCAATCAGATACCAAATCAATTTACTACCTCTTTTGGTAATCACGTGTTTGCTAGTAGTTTCCACCGCGACCTACACGGCACAGTGACCTCCAGACCTTGAATATCGCAAGCACCGGTTGTGGTATGGCATGTACGTGTGGGGAGGTGTGCGGATTTACGACACCGATGTTCTAGTTCCACGTTATCAATTCTTCACAGGCTTAACTTCCTGTAGTTATCAATTCAAATTCAGAAATTGATATCTAGTTTCTACACATGCATATACGTACAAGTGCGGAGATAACGTAAAATCATTTTGCAAATGCAAAATTGCAAACTGCATAATCAAAATTCATCATAATCACCCTATTAACGTTCCTGCTGCTGGGACACAGGAAATTATCTCTTGACGAGAGAGATTATGCCTTAATTAAAATAAAGCCAGAATGACTAAATTGTGACAAGAAGGGCCTGTTTTACAATCACCTGGTGAAATAGCTAATGGTAAAAATATCGAATCAACTGACAACTGTAAGTGACTGACTGACGGAGATTGCTCTATATTTTAATCACTACTATTTTACTAGGTGATGTTGAAACAAGCCCAAAGACACCAGTTCGTTTTTACCTGATGGTCTTTGGTGAAGCTGCCTCATTGAATAAACTGTATTTACTCACGTAAGAAATATAGCAAAACTTACCTGCAACAAAAGAAGTTTCAATTAATTTATGGGTTATCTGTAAACATGTAATCAGTCATTTATTTAAAAAATAATTGATGTAACTTAATTATAAAAATCAATTATTTGAAAAAAAATATATAGAACTCTAACCCTGAAACTACAAGGGCCTATAGTTTTTATAACTTTTATTTATTGTTTTAATAATATTAATTTATATTTTTTAGACGTAATACAAGCTGAATAATTACAATGCCTTGGCTGTCCCAAACCCTGTTTTCTCACCCAGAAATTAGATTTACGGAGTTAAAATCATAAAGAAAAATAGTTACATTATATTATTTTCATCTTTGCCACTTGCCACAAAATATTTACTTATCTCAGTTGAAATTTCAGTAAAATATGTACTTAAAAATATTCTTACAACTTCTTAATGACAACGTAAAAATGGCAAAAACTTCTAAGTAAGTTTAGAATAATTTACGTCAGCTCAAAGTTGTTTTGATGTGTTTAAATAACCGGCAAAAAGTCTATGTCAAACCGGTATAAAATTTTGCTCAACAAAAACAAGTCAATTAAATTAAGTGGAATGTCAAATTCTAGCTAAATATTTCAATTCGTTCAGAAACCACAAACCACGTAAATAACACGACTATCTTACCCAAACGAGGTTAGAAAGAAGTTTATTCTTAGCAAATGCTAGATTACGGATGAGCCACATGACAAATTGCTATAAGCTATGAAATACGGAACATCAAATCCAAGAAAATAAATATTGAATAAAGTTTATTATCATAATTTGGATACTCTATAAATAGATAAGATAGATAGATAGATAACTCTTTATTGTACACCACAAATAAAATACAAACTGAAAACAATAACAAGACAATACATTGGAGTACAAAGGGCGGCCTTATCGCTGTGAGCGATCTCTTCCAGGCAACCTTTGGATGGACAGGAAAGAAATAGAACGACATAGACAGTGCCGTAACGTAAAGAAGATAAGATAAAGATGGCACTCGTTTTTCAAGACGGAAGATTTACAAACTTGTTTCCTTCCCTCCCTGACCACTTAACCTTGGCCTTAGCTGAACGACCACGACGTTGAAAATTAGGTCAGCTTATATATAATTCACATTTTAAAAGGCATTTAAAAGAAACCAACTTAATGAACCCTCATTATTTTTTCAGCGAGCTATAAATACGACAAATGCGTTTCTATGATTCACTCATTCGGAAGCAGTAAAAAATCCTCGTGTTTTAGCAAAGTCAAGCGTGCGTGTTAAATGAACGCACATGCCAGTTAAAAGGTTATAAAAATTGGCCAAGTAGGGACAGGGACTCCACAATTTAATTTAAGACAAGGTAGACTAGATATCGAATGTGAAAGTTCTTAGTTAATATTTTCAACATTCTTAGTTTTCTATTCACGTTGCTATGTAGTATAAGAATTAGAATAAGTTTCTCGGAGTACTGTTTACCTTATAATACAAGATAATCGATGATACGTAATACTTACTGTACACGTTGCCAATATTTATCCTACGTACGACCTACATTATATATTTTCTAAATCATAAAAGTCAATATTTTAGCATGAAAAATAATATGATTTAGAATGAGTTCTTAATGAGTTCAATGGTTTCATACCACGCATGCCAAATTATGCTGTGGCTTAGTGAAATATAGATCTGAGAAAATAGAACGCAAATATCAACCAAATCATTAATAACTTCAGCACGCAAGAGAGATAATTTCTACATTTTAGTAGTCAGGCTCTGAAGGCAATAACAACATAAACCATGAGAAGGTCATACTAGATCCTTATTAGAATAGTATCTTTATTACAGTGTAAACGAAATACCTCACCATATTTTCTCCTATATAAATAATACTGTCTTCCTATTATTCTATGTTATAGGATTATTGCCTCAATCAATTGAAATCCTTAAAGCGGTAAAGGATAATTGCTAGATTTCCGATATTCATGATTTTGCACATTAAATTTAATTGCATTAAATTTAAATTAAATGAATAGAATTAAATAGCCAAGAACGATAACGAACCTTCCTTGTGCACTCAGGTACATGGAATGTTTATTTACTTAAAACACTTTTTTTTAATATATGTTTTACAATGTTGGTTTAAAAAAAGTTGGACTTAATGCCTTGGCATTTACTACCTGCCAACCTGCAATGGTTCTGCATAGAAGGTTCATATTTTTTACCCTTCGCAACGCAATAGAACCCAAAGGCCTTAATTTTTCGTGTTTTTTTTATCTTTAATTTTTCTATAGAATGTTGTTACTTGTTTAAATTACATTCCAAAAAATGGATAAGAAAGAATCTTAAAATTTGTTTTTAAACGAAGTAAGTATTACGTTTTGCGTAGTATAAAAACAAATCGATTTTACAAAAACAAATCCAAATGTAACTATTCAAACGCTCGCTAATATTTTTTGTGCAATAAGGAAGAGCTCGTGAACATTCAACGGTTTTATCGAACAAAGGTACAGAGTAACATAAAGTTTTGCCTTCCTAGTAGTGAATTATAATGACAAGTCCAAGCTTCGTCGTGACTGGATCACCTTACTGCCTCTCATTATGATGAAATGTAGACGAAACAAATCCAATGTAGAATGAGAGCATAGCGAAAACAACACAGAAAGAAACAAGATGAAGTTATTAAATATCCAAGGTTTGTATTTCGACACTCGTTTTATTACTCGGATATGCATGAGACCTTTTTGAAGACCTTTGAATCTTAATAAAATATCAGCCAAGCCTTAGATGGTTTAGCAGTAGGTAATTATTATTCGTGTGACATTATGAAACGTGCAAAATGGCGTGGCTTATCCATACTAATATTAGGTCCTTACATATGAAATTGGCGTTTTTCGTACTGGCCACTTTAATCACAAATTTCTCCTCTTTGGTAAGGAATTCCAAATTCAAATTTGTACAGCTATAGACTCATGTATTTGTGCTTCGATGATCGTCATTCATTTGTTTTTTTTCTTCTGTTTTTTTCTGTTTGCGTCACTCATTTTACAAAATGGAAAACTTAAAATATCGCATTATTTACGAGTACGAGTTCCGCCGTGGCACTAGTGCTGCGGAAACAACTCGAAGGGTGAATGATGTGTATGGCGGTCGTGTTGCAAAAGAAAACACAGTTCGTTTTTGGTTCCAACGTTTTCGTTCTGGAAATTTCGACTTGCAGAACAAGCCCCGTGGACGGCCTGAGACTCAAGTTGATAATGAAGAGTTGAAGGCTATTGTGGAAGCGGATCCATCGCAAACCACGTCCGAGTTAGCTGCAGGCTGCGGTGTTAGTGATAAAACTGTTTTAATTCACTTGAAGCAAATTGGGAAGATTAAAAAGCTTGAAAGGTGGGTACCTCACGAATTGACTGAAGCAAACCGGCAAACGCGCGTCGACTGCTGCGTTACATTACTAAACCGGCACAATAATGAAGGTATTTTAAACCGAATCATTACCTGTGATGAAAAATGGGTTCTTTACGATAATCGGAAGCGCTCAGCGCAATGGTTGGATCCTGGCCAGCCAGCCAAATCCTGCCCCAAGCGAAAATTAACCCCAAAAAAGTTACTTGTAAGCGTTTGGTGGACTAGTGCCGGTATTGTTCATTACAGTTTTCTCAAATCTGGCCAGACTATTACGGCTGATGTCTATTGTCAGCAATTGCAAACCATGATGGAAAAGCTAGCGGCTAAACAACCTAGGCTGGTCAATCGCTCCACGCCACTGCTGCTTCACGACAACGCTAGACCACACACTGCGCAACAGACGGCTACTAAATTAGAAGAGCTTCAATTGGAAAGTCTAAGACATCCTCCGTACTCCCCGGACCTTGCTCCAACAGATTACCATTTTTTTCGAAATTTGGATAACTTCTTGCAAGGGAAAAAATTCAACTCCGATGGGGCAGTCCAAATCGCCTTCAAAGATTTTATTGATTCCCGTCCGACTGGTTTTTTTAGTAAAGGGATCAATGAACTACCTATAAGATGGCAAAAGTGCATAGAAAATAATGGTTCATACTTTGATTAATTAAATATATTATATTAAAAAATATTCGACTTTTTGTTCCTCCCATACAAAACGCCAATTTCATATGTAAGGACCTAATATTATGAATACGAAAGTAACTATGTCTGTCTTTGATACACATATTTACTATCGCTTGAAAAAGGACATATAGGTACTTTTTACGGGAAAATAAGTATTTCGTTCCGCTGGAAAATCCATCACGACGCGGGTAACACCACGGGGCACAGCAATAAAATATATTTATAAGAATAAAATGCATTGACATACTGAATCTCCAATAAGTACGTAACTGACACGACATACAACATTACTACACTATCATAGAGTAAACAAAACTGTACTATCACCCAGTTACAAAGGTTATCGTTTTACTTTTCTTATCAATTGCCATATGAATGGAAAGTGCCTAATGTTGTGCGTGCATACAAATTTATGAAAGTGTTCTGTTACACCATAATAAGACGGTGTGCATAATAACTGCCAATGCCCCTGACGATGATAAAAAAAACGTATGTCTCGGTACGCCTGGCAGAATTGACAACTTCACGGCTTGCACTCTCTGACTCTAACCCACAAGCAAGAACGGCCTCTCTGCCGCCTGCCGATGCCGTATGCGTGAGCGACAGGTATGCCAAACAGACTGGCGGCGTGGCGCCGTGACGCGTTACGCGGCAAACCGTTTCACCCTCCCCGCTCCCGCGAGAAGTTATAATTTCAAAAGTTTCTTGCTTCATGATCGTCTTTTTAATTTCATTGTCAAAACCATATTATGTTTGCTTTTTCGAAGATTTTTATATTCTACCATTCGCCACGGTCCAGCGACAATCCTTAAAAAGTTTGGTGTCTAAATATCGCCTCACCAATTTATCAGTATGATTACTTTAAAGTTAAACTAGGTATTTACCTAAAATTACCGAAATAATAAGTAATCAAATCAGAGGCAAGGGAACGCCTGACCCACAAAAGCTAATGGCAAATAAAGATGACGAAATAGTCTAGAGTCTAGAATGACCGTTCTCGGTACAGACAGACAAACCTTTCAAAAGATGAAATACCTGAGCCCAGTGCTTGTGTAAAGCTTGCATAAGCCTCCGCAAACTAAAATTCGTGTGGCGCGAGAATGCAATACCGTTTAGTTACAACAGGTACTGTTGCAAATACAGTTATGAGCTCTGATCTTGATCACACTCAATCATTGCAAGACATTGATTCAAGTTTAATTTAATACTAGCTTTACACGCCACGGTGTAGCTCGTGTTTTAGGATTTAGTCGCGGGAACAACGTATTTTCCCCCGGTAAAGTCTTTAGAATTCCTCGATAAATGAGCTATAGAACGAAGAAATCATTTTCCAATTCGGACCAGTAGTTCTTGAAATCAGATCGATCGAACAAACTCATCAGCTTAATTATAAATAATATAATATAATGTTAGTATAGATTTTATAAAAGTAGTAATAATTATGAATAGGTTATCTTGCTTGCTAAAAAGATAAAGACCTCTCTTTTCAAGACGATCAATAATAGAAGATAATATTCTAACAAATATGTACCAGGAAAAGGAAATTTAAAACCCCAGTTTTATCATAAAACATATCAAATAGCAATTTATATTCCTTTAAATTTTAGATAGGTATCTTAATAAAATTATCACGTAAACAGGAAAATACAGATAAAAGTCACGACTCATTTCATATACGCCTAGAAACATAATTCAAGGTTGTGAATGAGGAAACAAAGAAAAGAAAATACGGACATAGGTCGTCGAGAGAAAATAGTCAACTGAGAGAAGTTTATTGTCCGGGAAAAGGTCAACGGTCCGCGTTATAGGTATCACACTGGCAGATCTACTCTAATGTTAAGAAGCAACCATGAGCTGCATATTAAGGCAAGTTAAGCATTTTGCGACTACTTACTATACTAAAATTACTATGTGATCGAAATTCCCAAGCTATTTGCTTCATCTGGTTGATAGACAATGTGAGTTGTCGCCATGTTGCCTAACACGTTCTTTTGGCATCAGTCCAAAGAACTGTGTTATGTACTAACAAAGGCCAATTGTAGGAAAACGTAACATAACAAAAACTTGAGAGACTTCCTTGATATGTCTAACGTGGCCTAAATAGTCTGATGCCTGCACAAGGAACTGAGTCACATCGAACAAAGAAGCACTAACGGCAGTGACCGACGACAAAATAGAAGACCCAGTTATGGTCTAATTTTGGCGTAGCAGCGTTGAGAACAAAGTACCCCGACTCCAGAATGAAGCACAAAGTACTGTTCTTTATAATACTTACTTGCTTTTGATGACTAAACCTTTGCACCGCGTTTAATAATGTTACCCATTGTGATTGTGGGATTTTCTACGCTTTGTTTAATTGTTCCCCGTGCTGCATCTTTTAGGTTTTAATGCACCTTTCCAGTTAAGTCATCTCGCTGGTATGTAACCTACACATTCAGCGGTCATTATCACTAACCTTCCAGATATCCTTCATTTTAGTTAAATTTAATTTTAGCTTTGAAAGGTTCTCGTGCCGCACATTGATCAAGATCTGTATCATAAGAAGTGCATTGTTTTCAATACTTTTAATGATCTAAAATCAGCCAAATTCGCAAACTAGATACAGTTGGCTAAGCACCAGCTCACAGTAACTGTTTAATTTTATCGCGTCATCTGTGACTTCTGTAGCTTCGAGCATTGCGTGTAAGCAACAAAATGCTTTTGGAACCGTTCGTTGCTTAATTTAAATCAGTAAAGAGGGCATCGCGCTGTTTAATGCCCCTATAGGTAGTTAGGTACTTACTAAATGTTGCCGAAATGTTGAGATGGTGCTCCGGCTGCACATACGGCTCGCTCATTTAGCTTGAGTGATAGATAATCAAATTCTAGGTTTCCTATATTAGATAGCTAGATAGGTAGATGTCCAAATTACAATACAATACAAAAACTTTCACAAAAACAAAACAAAAGTGGATAACATATATCACATAAGAGGAAGAAGTACAAAGGGCGGCCTTATCGCTTAAGAGCGATCTCTTCCAGGGAACCTTAGGATGAAAAAAGAATTGGAATTACAAATTAGAAAAGGGTGCACTAACATTGATACTTAAACTTCTTGTTAATGAGGTACCAATGTATTAAAATATCATGATGATACTGCTACCTAACGCTTTCTTTGTAAGTAGCAGTATTTGTAGCCCAAAATTATATCTCGTTGTATTAAATAAGAAAGCGATTATTTATTCGCGCGTGTCCTTTTAAAGAATTAAATTTGATCCCAATGAATCATACTTGTTTTTGTTTATTTATAACTAGTGGCGTGGCCCGCCCCGGCTTCGCACGGGTTTTTATTAAAAAAAAATCCCGGCAATTATTCGATTTTTTTTCTCCCCTTATAAACCTTCCCTATACCTCCATGAACATTTCAAGACTATGATAGTAAGTCCGTTCAGCCGTTCTCGAGTTTTAATCAGACTAACAAACAACAATTCATTTATATTTATATAGATTTATAGAGAAAGTGTTTTCTCCTAAACAAAGATTAACTAACCTCGGAATTGAATACCGCACTTAAAAATGTTCAACAGTGCGTAAAGTATCATTAATTTATTTCGAATATTGAGGTTTTACATAATAACTAAATATTTTAATCTCAATCAATTTGGGTAACTTGAGATGTGTAGGTAATGTAATGTAGGTAAAGGTAGGTTAATGCACTAAAGACAAAATGAGATAAAAGTCTGTAGGTACCTATTACCAATTCTGACTTTGTCTTATGTCTTGATTTCATTCCTGTGCTATTTAACAGACAAGGAAAAAACAAATTTAAATTTATTTATAGTACTTGCCTACTTCAAATTCATGGTATTTCCAAGATAAGGCGGAAATTTGAAATTCCCAGCTGTGACATACCATTACAAAACAACTTAACAAAAATTTTGAGCAATTATAAAACAAGGCAAAATAAGAAACCAAACAGCAATATAGACATTGATGCTGTGCTATAGTAACAGCTTAATTGTTACCAATACAACAGAGTCCACATCCACATGCTTTATTTTTACAAAATAAAGGGGTTCAACTTTTTTGTATGGAGCTTGAAATAAAAACTAGGCCGCCATTTCGAAACATAGCAAAAGAATACACTACAATTAACATTTACAGCTCTTTGAGATAAAACTGTTTTAAAACAAATATCTCTTTCTACACCTCTTTTGTAGCCATAGAATTTCCACGATTGGACTTGAGCCTGCCTTATGGACTACATTCTGAATTTAAAAAAAACATTTACTGGTGTTGTATGAGGTGCTGTAATCCGTTTGAAAAATAATTTCTATCATGTTTTTGTATGAAAATAGTATCAGATGGCCATAAGGATATCTTTATTAAAAGGCAATCTTGCACGTAATTATAAGGAGCTTAAAAGGTTGATTTAAAGTAACTAATATTTATGTACACAATCAAAATTGTTACAATATCTTATTAATGAGCAACTAATTTAATACTTTTAAATGTGATGCATATTTATTGTAACTGTTACATGCATTACATCAAATTCAAGGAGCATTATTTATTTTGATATACTGGTTGCTGCTTATGTTAATGATGCCCAAGAAGTTATTAATGTCTCAGAATTATATTGCTTCTATAAAGAGAAGCAATATAATTTTGATACATTACAGAAGTGTTCAGAGGAATTTGGAAGTGTTTTAGGAGAAAGATGAAAACCTATGAAAAGGTTTATAAATAATACATTATAATTGCTAAAATAAAATGTAATCTTTTCTATTAGGATTTGCAAGACTAATGTTAAAGTCAAAGTAATAATATGTTCTTTGTTTTTTTTAAGTAATTTCCATTGGTATAGATAGATATCCAATTTGTTAAGATAATGTATAAATTGACACAGAAATACTACATTGTGCTGATAGCAATTGCGCAGCTACAAACGTCTGATTGAAACGGGAGCTCTAACGATGGTTCCGGGGGGTAAAATGAAAAAAATATGCGATCAATATAATTTTTTTTTACAAATCTTATTTACGGGTAGGGTTAAGACAGTAGTTATGGTTATAACGCAGCTAACAAAAGAATCCTCATGAATTAGCGATATACATAAAGATACCTACTTTGAGTCGCGTAAGATTCCCATCTCGAGCAGCGTTGAAAATGACTGTTTTGAAATCCATGATGGTGCTCTCAGCTATGCAAAAAATAATCACAAAAGAAATATCACTTGAACATCAGCACTTTCTTCTTTGAAAATTCATTGGAAAAGCACGGAAACTCGAAAACACAAATCTAAGAGCAACTCTTGTATTTCAAAACACTTCGATACTACAACAAATAGCTCGTAAAGTCGCAAAACAGCTGCACCGCAAGCGTTCGCCCCGAATAATGCCAACTTTTAAAAAACAAAAACTTTCAAGAAATAGTGTCAAATGTTGACGTTGACATAAGTGTTGCCCATGAAAATAATTAATTTAGAATTATTGTGCTTTATGTAGTGTGGTCCCGTCGCGTGTCGGTCGACTCACGACTGTGCGGGTTGAGTCTTCAAGAGATTTTATTGATTTACTTAGTTTTGTTTAAAACTTTATTATAAGTCTTTTCACGTTTGGCATCTACAGATGCACCAAAATAACATATAACTACTACGTCGTCGTATGCATCTCTCGCGTCCGCGTATATGAAGAGGTGATAATTTGGACATCTGTGGTTCGGTAGCACTTATATTCATCGGTGTAAGAGTTTTATTTATTTATTTATTTTTTATTTTATTGTGCATAAGAGTTAATAGGTATCTTCTAGATCTTTGTGATCCATCCTCGTTCACATCGACACCATCAGGTGAGATTGAAACAAATAATAAATGGATTATGATCGCGGACGTCGCGTCGGCATGATGCATGGTCCGATGAAATAGTTCTATGCGTCTGGCTACATAAAAATTTATGAAACAATTGCTTGCCTATGACATTGACTTTAGAATTAGAGTATGCTAGGATTTTATGACAGCTTGCTTGATTGATTTGAAAATTGCACTTGACAGTTGAACAAAAGTTACGGCGTGGATTGGATTGGAGTTGGTTTACATTATATTTTTCAATGATATTCGTTGAAAACAATTTATCATATAGTTAATGGAATAAAATAATTCCAACCATAATGATTAATTTAACAATAATAAAAAGTATTTTATACCAATAGAATGAGCGTGGTTTCAAAAGTTTTGAGGCAAAGTTTGTGCATATCATTGTTAGCGCGTAAGTCGGGCTCCCCGGTTTTCGAAGCGTTATAGCATCGGTGTGCAGTGTTAAATCAAATGAAATGGTGCTGATTGTGTGGGCTCACGAATTTAATGAGAAATTCAATTGATTTTTATATACATTGATAAAAAATAATTGAAAATGTACCCTTCGGCCGCGCGCCACCCGGCAGCTGCAGTGAGGGTTCGTATATTACGGCTTTAGTTATTTGTTAATCTCTAATACTCCTAATTAAGATCGTGTTTTTGATAAATGTGTCCCTGTGCTAAGTATCTATTGTTGATTTCTTTTTATTTTTGGCTTTTATGGATGGCTGGACTTCTTGTAACATTTTCCCTTTTAGAGAAATATAGACATACCATGCATTATCACACCTGTAGAGTATGTACAATGCAAATGTTAAGTGATATGTGCTTATGATAAGTCTTATTTTTGTGTACAGGGCCCACAACCTCCTTCAGGTCCCATTAAGTTTACTATAGCAGACACATTAGAACGGATTAAAGAAGAGTTCAACTTTTTGCAAGCTCAGTATCATACGTAAGTAACTGCTCAATGTATTCAATGTCCATTTGTGCCTTGCTTAAACTAACTTAACTATTGTTTCCAGATTGAAATTGGAATGTGAGAAACTGGCCAATGACAAGACGGAAATGCAGAGGCATTATGTTATGGTAATTAAACTTTTATAACAGGCACAGATACTTAAAAGGCCCTCATATACTTGATATCTGTGCAAATATTGAATAGGACTATTGAATATATGCAAACAAAGATAAAAGTGAAAAAACAAGATTAGTTCTTAAATATTGAATGTTTGCTGTAGATAACTAAGTGTACTAGCAATTGTAGAGATGCAATGATTTACATTAAAATATCTGGGGAATCATTTTGTTTGTTTAACAAACTTATGAATTTTTTTCAGTACTATGAAATGTCATATGGTCTAAATGTGGAAATGCACAAACAGGTGAGTAATATTTATAACCTTTTAAAACCTTTTACATTGTCAGCTATGTATGTATGCAAACATTGCATTAAAAAAAATATAATTACAGACTGAGATAGCAAAGAGGCTCAGTGCTATAATAGGGCAAGTTCTGCCTTTTCTATCGCAAGAACATCAACAACAAGTAGCCTCAGCTGTGGAAAGAGCCAAGCAAGTGACTATGTCTGAACTCAACTCTATAATTGGGGTAAGTGATCCTAAGAAGATTTAATTCTTCAACAGTGAGCCAGTGGTGCTGAATACCTAGGTTGTAATGAAATTAGGCCAGCCTTTTATTTAGTTATACCAATTACTACAGAAACTTAAAAATACTCCAATACTAAAGGATATTTTTTTGAAATTAAAAGTTATTTATTAAAGTGCTGGTTTTATAATAAATAAAATACAATAAGGTATGAAGTTTGCATAACAGTCACACATTTCTTACAGAAATCCTATAATTATGCTTTTTGAAACGAATACAAGGAAATATGCATTAAATCAATATTTGTATGATAATGTTTGCATATTTTCTATAATATTTGTACCTTAAATATAAAGACTTGATATACAATTATAGGACTCTGTAAGAAAAGCTCCTTAGTAAATGTTATTTAACATTCACAGCAGCAACAGCAACAAGGCCTCCAGCAGTTGCTCGTAAGTCCGTTGAAGTTCGCTTGGTGAATTTATGTTGTGATTAACAATTTACGTTGCCATGCAGAGATATAGTCAGGGTTGGGCCCGAAGGAGCAAAGATTTATTTTAGTATTGCAATATTGAAATAAGTGAAAATAGATTTCAGACAAATTTTCATTTTCCACACTAACATTCTAAAAAAGGAGTTTATTTATTATAATTCCTGAAATTTACTGAAACTAATTTTATGAATATTTCAAACAAGGTAAAACCAACAAATTATTTTGGATTATGAAAATGGAACCTATAAAATACCAATTTACTATAAGGGTGTGTGAATCCATGCAATAACTTACTAATAGTAATTATTAGTCTACCTCAACAAATCCTGGCTACATGCCTGCGTTTTCGTGTTTCTAACTTCACATTTCATTGTATGCAAGCACTTTGGTTTCTTGTGTAGCAATACAGCTTTGTGTCTTTTAGATGTGTTAGAAGTATAGATAATATTTAAATAAAATCAATGAAGTACAATTGGTTGATGATCAGGTGTTTAATGTTTGTTTAACAATAAATGTAGTTTTATCACTGAATAACACTTCATGACAACTCGTGATTACGTCATAGGATTCTACAGTACACTTGTGTTAACAAAATCTGGCTCATCAAAATGTACTTATGAAATAACAGACAGTCGTTATAGGCGAAAAGGTTTTGTACGCGCCCTTCTGTTCTGTCCCTGTTCATTATCAGTAATTCAACAAGAATATACTAGATCAAGTTTCTTGTATATTAAAAAATATCATAACTGCCTCAAAAATTACGAAATATACAGTACTCCTCAGATAAATTTAAAATCATTATTATAAACAAAGACGACGATGTTACTTTATCATCTAAAATACTTTGTCGTTACTATTAGTAACGTCACGCCAAAATCTGCAGAATGAGCAGATTAGTTATTGACAACTTAACAAAAATATACTTCTTTTTGTTTCTTAAAATACGAATTACAGTTATATATAACTACCCAGTCAAAACATAATAGCTTGTATCTGGGGTGTCAAGAGAACTATCCATTACAATCATATAACAGTTTGAAGCTACATAAATCTTCCCATTTATGTTATTTAACATCCCAATTATTTCTGTGGTTCAAATCTAAGATAATACCTAACCATGCTAAACTACAGCGAGTTTTTTCCCTCAGCAACAGATTCACGCCTCTGGCTTGCACGGGGGCGGAGTGCCGGGTGCAGGGGGGCTCCTCGGCGCGGGGGGGCTTCTCTTCGCTCCCGGCGCTGGTCCATTACCACCTCCGCATTTACCACCACCGGCTCATAAGGTATGCTTGTTTATTAACATGTCCTTAAGGTGAGTCACATGAATAGAACAGGAGCAGCGCTATATTTAACACCGGACCCGCGCTAGTTGTAATACTAGGAACTCTTCAACCATATTGCTGGCGGAGCAATTTTATCACTGGCATTCAAAAAGCGTGCTTTCTGTCAAGAGTTTGATGTGCGAAAGCTGTTTTAAATTTTTTAACCTCAAAAATTTAAGCTTTAATTTGAGTCGATGCTTTTTAGACCATTTAACTCCTGAAAATTCCTCAACTCACAAGTTTTTTATTTTTTTTTAATATAACATTCTGCTAAAGATACTAATATGGTACGGAGAAATACTATATAATAAAACTATGATAAACATATAGATTTCTAGCTGTCCGCCCGCAGCTTTGCCCGCGTAATAAAAGATTCTCCCGCGGTAAAAAGTAGCCTATGTGTTTTACTGATATGTAAACTATAATATTAATTCAGTAGTTTTTGCGTGACAGAGCAACTGACACACATACTTACTTAACACACTTACTTCCTCACAAACATTTAGGTTTGTAATATTAGTAGGATTTTATGTAAGTGCACAGCATTAGATAGGAACATAAAACTTAAAACTAAAAGACAAACAGAACCTGTTAAATTCTCATGTAATTGTGTATGTATGTTTTACATTGCAGGTTGAACTACCCCCTCCAGCTGACATCAAGCCCCCTCTCTTGCCAGGGGGGCCGGCGCCGCCCCCTCACTTGCCTGGCCAGCCCCCACCAAGGGATCCTAGAGATGACGACAGACTTGCCTCATCGAGAATGCAACAGGTTTGTGGGACTTACGCTAACATAGTATTGAGATTATCACAACTTCTGCCTCATTGGCCACCGATAGTTCAAAATTACAATCGCCATAAATATAAAATTGAGAACCCGTAACATTATTGTTAAAAAAACATATTAAATGTTTAAATTTTTGTGAAACATTATATTAAGAATTAGGAAGTAAGAAGAAGAAGAAGTAAGTATGTATCTATGTTGCACCTACACTATTTAATAGAACATAAGTAAAGAACAATCATATTGGGTGGTCTCTAGTAAGCAATTAGAAATATCTATAAGTACTTAATAAAATATTATGTATAGTGAAAAATAAAATTAAAGATTTTCGGACTCACACAAAATCACCTAACCCCAAAGTAAGCAGAGTACTATACTATAAGTGTACCCAAAAGTACTATCAGTGTTAACTGCCTCAGTGGCGCGGTGGGCGAGAGTCCGCTTGCGGCGCAAGAGGTAGCGGGTTCGATTCCCGCCGAGGGGTCAAGTGTTTGTATGTTCTGCAAGCACTTTCTACTTGGTCTGGGTGTTTAATATGTATAATAAAAAATATCTATGTATGTATGTATATTATATTAAGTATGTCAGATGTCTAGTACCCGTAACACAAGCTAAGAGCTTACCACGGGGCTAGATGTTGTTTTGTGGATTGTCCGGAAATATTTATTTAGTGTTAGGTGACTGATATGATATACTACATACATACTTTTTTTTAACCATACATATTATACATAGAAATCACCCAGACCCGAAACCAGAAATTGTAGATCGTACAAAATCTGGTCCCCTTCGCCCACCGAGCCACAGAGGTCGTTAATAGTAATGATATACCTTTGCAGAGGCGTTCCGTATCACCACACGAACGGGAGCAGAAGTACCGACCGCCGCGATCTCCCGTGGAGCCCGAAGCTTTGGACGCAAAACGGCGCAAAGAGGAAAAGGTAGCTAAGAAGATCTTCCAACAGAATCAAAACTTTTTATGTGTACAAACTCTTAAAGTAGTAAAGTATTGAATGAATATCCAGTGCAGAGAGATAGAGGTATTTGACTGAGGGAGATAGCGTAATAGCGTCTATCATTTACTATTCTTTATCGCTTCTAATCTGATATTACGGGGTATTAAGCGAAACTCGGCGTGGATGGTGCCACTAAAACAGAGAGTAAACATCTTCTTTTTTTAAGAGTTCATGGAATTTGTGACACTGTTCGACTTATATCAAGAAACTCTTTTATCCATTTACTGTCTATGCTAGTGCTGCACTCTGGCGCGAGCACATAGTAGTAATATCCCCGGTGCAGTAATATTGTAACAACTTTATTTTGCAGATAATCTTTATTTTACTTAAACGTCAGCATATTTAAATAAATGCGATGATTTTGGGTAAAAGGTTGATAAAATATTTATTTGTCACTGCAACACAATACCATGACACGTTTTTTTTTTTTTTTTTTTTTTTATTCAGTTTTTACAACCTTTAAACAGAGTTTATGTCGGTTGACTAAATTAAACTAATACTAGGTTAACTTAAAAGAACATATTCATATACAAAAGAAAAAACAAAACAATTATCTATAAATAAAATAATAACTAAACATAAATAACTACTACCTACTTAATATTAACTAAATCATACAATAAAGCTGCCTCTTTACTATTAGGGTAGGATAATATTTGTTGAATTGAGCCCACATCTAAGACATTTATATTGAGCTCGCGGAGAACCTGCCGCCGCTCGACCTGGTTCCGGACACACTCCGTCAGCACGTGGTACACGTCCTCCAGTCGGTCACACTCCTCGCAATTAGGTGATGGTACTTTTCTCATAAGATAGGCGAATTTTCTGAGTGGCATGTGTCCGGAACGAAGCCTATGAGCGGTTACAATATCTTTCCTACGTATGTCTCCCGTAAACCATGGGAGACGAGGAGGCTGACTTTGTATTATTTTATACCATATTCCTTTAGTTTTTGAGCGCTCATCAAAATATTCTCGCCAGAAATCATAACATATTCTTTTATATTTTGGTATAAGTTCAGAATACGTAGGTATAATAAATGTTTCCGCTCCGTCTGAAATGGCTGCCCGAGCCAAGCGGTCCGCCTCCTCGTTGCCCGACACTCCTATGTGCGACGGAATCCATTGCAAAACTATTGTTCTTCCGTTTCTATTGCATTCATCGAGTTTGCGTATGATATCAAAGGCAATCGCAGTACCGCGATGTCCATGAATGCAACTAGTTAAATGTTGTAAGGAGCTCTTACTATCAGTAAAAATAACATATTTGGGACGAAAATCTGTAGAGTATTGTATGTAAGTTAAGGCCTGTGATATTGCGTACAGTTCTACTGACATAATAGATATACAAGATGTGTTGCTATAGCATTCGCCGTGTTTTGTCTGCGAGTCATAAAACGCGGCGCCGGACGAGCCTGCGCTTTTTGAGCCATCTGTATATATTTTGTTCCAACCATTATATTTAAGATATATTTCACACAGTATATTATTTTTTAAAACATTCTGGTCATATTCTTTTTTAGACTTTAGTACGGATTCTAAACTATCTATAATTATGTTTTTAATTTCAAATTTGGATACCCATTTACTAAATTTAAACATGTTGAGCGGGTAAGAGGAAGATATTCTTTCTTCTTTTACCACATTATAAGAAATAGCTAGTAATGGAGATTTTTTATTTAACCAATATCTTTTATCAGAAAGAGAACACAGTTTTTTTTAAGCAATTTTCTGTAATACTATTTGTCCAGGATTTAATTTTAAGGCAAAATTTATAGGCTAAAAATTTTCTCCTAACTGACAGTGGGGGTATACACAGCTCGCTCTCCATTACATGGATGGGCGTTGTTTTGATAAATCCACCAATAATTCTCAGCGCTTGATTCTGAATTTTGTCAATTTTATAAGTGTGTGAATTAGCACTATTGTCGTATAAAAAGCTGCCAAAATCGATTCGACTTCTAATTAAGTTTATATAAAGTCTTCTTAAATGTTTAGGATGAACTCCCCACCCGGACCCCGACAGTACTTTTAAAATATTTAAGAATTTTTGTGACTTTTCACAAACTTCGTTAACATGCCTTCCCCACCGCAATGACCGATCAAGCCAGATACCTAAGTATCTAATATTATTTTGACAATTTAACGTTAAATTATTATTGACTACTAAATTTATATCATTTCGTCGTCGACCCCTACTATACAAACAATAATTCGATTTGTTTGCCGATATATCTAAACCAATTTCAAATAAAATATCTGTAATTATATCTAAAGAATTTTGAATCGTTAAAACGCAATTATCTATACTCTTATCACTAACAAAGATAACGAAATCATCTGCATATTGTGCAATTTGTGAAGGAACTTTTTTACAAATTTCATAACTTATAATATTAAATAACAATGGAGATATCGGGTCTCCTTGGGCTAATCCTTTAGAAGTCCATCTCATTGCATCGTTATTATCATCAAGTTCGTTTGTTACATTACTTATTCTTAAATGGCGATCACTAAGGAATTCCCAAAAATAATTGCAAATTAAACTTCCTACATTCAAATTATCTAATGTTAAAACTAATTTATCCACACAAACATTGTTATATGCATTCTCTATGTCTAGGTAGCATGCCAACGTAGGTATATTATCGGATAAACCTATTTGAATGAATGATGTCAATCTGGCTACGGAATCCAAGCATGATTGTGCTTTTCTGAAACCGGTTGTGTGTTTTGATAAAATAGAATTATTTTCAATAAACCATTCCAGTCTCTTGGCTAACATCGAATGAAAGATCTTACATACACACGAGATTAAAGAAATGGGTCTCAATTTCATATTGTTAGGGTTAGATCCCGCTTTGGGGATAGGCACTACAGTAATATCCCGCCATTGTTGAGGTACGTATGCTGAGATTAAAATATCATTATATAAATCTACTAAATACTTTTTTCCTATAGTAGGTAAATGGAAAATCATAGAGTAAGTAATTTCATCATTTCCTGGGGCCGAATCTTTTTTCTTTAAACAGACTTCAAATTCCTGCAAGGTAAACTTCTGTTCTAATAAGTGGTTATTTGACATAAAACAAGGTCTTGTTGTTCTAACAAAGTCGGGAGCTAGGCTACGTAATAATTCCAGTTTCTTATCAGTAGGCGCTTCAAACCTGTTGTTACGGTAACCCTTTATCCACCGCATCCTCCGCCACATATCTGCCGAACTAGTTGACTCATTCGTTTCATCACAAAATTCCTTCCAGTTATTAAAATTAGCACGCGATAATTCATTCCTAACAATTATATTTCTTTTTTCCAAAATTGTATAATTATCAGGTGTAGGATTTCGGCGAAAAGTACTTAGAGCTAAACGTCGCTGAGCCACTACTTTTGACAATTCAGCATTCCAATATGGTTTCGGTTTAAAATTACTTTGCGGATCACTATTGATTTTTATGTAAGGAATGTTGTTATCAGCGGACGTGTTTATTATCTCAACAAAAGAATTGTACCTACTTTGAATGTCATTATGAAGATTATGGACTAAGCTGTTAATTTTATTTTCTATTTCATTTGAATAGTCAGACCAGTTAGCTTTTTTATAGCTACGTTTTTTGATAAATTTACCAGATTTTTCTATATGACTGTTTAATTTTATGATGAAGTGATCGCTGCCAAGACATTCGTTTAAAACTGTCCAAGAATAGTGAATAATTATGTCAGAAGACGCAAAAGTTATGTCGGGCGAGGATTGTTGTAAAAAATTATCCACGTACTCGGCTCGCGTCGTGCTGCCGTCGTTCAAATAGATAAACCCATGCTCCAAAGACGAATCCTGAATTTGAAATCCTCGGGAATCATTTTTGTAAGACCAATTCCTATGATGCGCATTAAAATCCCCAGCTATAATTGTTTTCTTACTAAATTTAGTAAAAATTTCATCCCAATCAGCTTGAATAGTGTGGATTGATGAAGGACAATAAATACTTAAAATATTGGATAGATATTTACAATTCTTAATTTTAACCCCTATTATTTCTATACCTAAATTGGACAAATGAATCGGACATACCTCTATTCGAATGGATCTGTGCACGAGGATACCTACACCACCGTATGAGTCATCACGATCCTTCCTTATCAGGTTGTAGCCACTTATATTTAGGTTAATATTTTCATTTAACCATGTTTCGCTTATAATGGCAATGTGTACTTTATGTTGAAACAAAAAACATTCTAATTCTGACTGCTTAGGCTTTATACTCCGAGCGTTCCACTGTATAATATTAATAAAACCCTGACCTACAAAATGACTAACCATTTTGAAAAATGGAAAGGATTTTAGTAAGGGAACCCTCTAACTTAAAAAACTCGGCAATATGCACATAACACTCTTCAAATAATACAAACAATAAACTACTGACCTTCGTCTCCAGTGATTTTTCAGAACAAAATATTTCCCTAATTCTATTTAAAAGTCTCATAAAATTAAACCCCTTCTCTTTTTTTGATTTCTGCCCAATTTCTTCGGTATTTGATCTCTCTTTTTCTACTACATTAATATTCTCTTGTTCTATATCCTTTTTATTTTCTTTATTCTTTGTTTTTCTCCTTAAAGAGGGCCATTCAATAACGGAACTTGATTCTATATTGTCCCCTTCACTATCCTCTCTTTGCGGAGCGTGTTTTGACAAATGCGCCGCTTCAAAACGTCTTCCACGAACTTGTTCAGTAGACTGTTCAGTCACCTCCAAGGATTCTAGGTCTATAACATAATAATCTTGTTGTTCTGATTGCTTTTTTTCCATCTCAAAAGCTTTTTTGTATGAAAGATTTTCATCTTTCATAATAATTCTTATCCTTTTTTCTCTATGGAATACCGGGCATTTGGACTTTTCAAGTGACATATGATCACCTTTACAATTAATACATTTGAACTCTTTCACCTCGCAGTTGGAATGATTAGATCCGCACTTTGGACAAAATATTTTTTTCAGTGGACAAAACTTAATTCTGTGTCCATATCTCCAACACCCAGAGCATTGCGAAACAGGAAATATGTAAGGTTCCACTACAAAGCGACATCCATATGCTTCGACATAGGGAGGAATTGTAGGTCCCTTAAAGCATAGTCGAACTGTTTCACTATCGACCCATTTGCCTTCTGTATTTTGTCTCTTCAAACGTACGATGGAAGTGATCTCATATACACTCTCAAAAATGCCCTTAAGTTCATTCTCATCAATATCCAGATCTACTCGTTTTACTATTCCAAAACGGGTTTCTAAGTCTTCCATGCCATTACATTTAAACCCTTTTTTTTCAAAGTCTTTATTATTCAACATTTCATTTGCTTGAATTTTGTTCTTAAATGTTAAAACGACCTTATAGCTACTTCTATATTTAATTCTTTCAATACCCTGGATATTGTATTCTCTTAATAATTTCGCCATGGCCATCTGCTTGGGTAACGGCTCTGCTGACGTCACGCTAACTTCGTACAGCTCGGAGGCGGGCGACTGTGATAGCCTACTCTCGCCTATTGTCTTTTCCGGTTTCTTATCAGCGCCATTTTTATAACGCCGTCGTTTGTTATTTCTTTCCACTTGTGTAAATTCTGTCTCCGTGTCACTTTCTTCATTGTTCAACCGTTTTAGGCGTGACAGAGAACTGTCGGATAAAATATTTTCAGGGGATTTTAATGATTCTCGCTCATCCATAATGCAATTGCCGCGCGAGCGCGGCGGCGCGCTCGGGTTAGATAAGAGATTTATAGGCGTAAACACGTGCACTCTCGATAACGAACAGCGCGCCACTGATGACACGTTTACATTATTTTCCGCCGTGATCAGATAAACAGATAAAAAATACCAAACAAGTAATTTTATTATATTAAGTTAAACATACAGTTTGTCTGTAGCTTATTCAAGACTTCACTTGAACATTGTGAAACTGAACTTGAGAGTAGCAACTGATGTCTCGATTTTGTAACAAATTTAATTATCAACAATTGAGATAATTATTAGTAAATATAAATCTTCAGCTTGACAAATTATAAATAACACCATACACCTCTATTGAATTTCCAAGAAATACTTTGTCGTTTAAGTCTTTTCTTCAAATATTTATACAGCTGGTTCATTAATGCAGTTTAGAATCATTCAATAATTATTTGTAAAATTAAGCGTGTAACTCTTAAACAGCTGTCCAAATTAGGGAGGCAAACCAGTGCCGCACCAGAAACCAGTATTACACTATTTTTGAACTTTCATCAAAATATTAAGGTACTGCCGAATCTCCGCCAATTTTTTTTTACGTTTGGAGCTACTGTACTTCTATCAATCATCTAAACATCTTTTGTTCACTTCGTTCCAGGCGGCATATTAGTTAATGACTAGTCGACGGCTGATTTTTAATCTTTTCAAATTATTGTTTTTTTTGCGTTTAAAATTTTATTCAAAAAAATATTAAATATGATATGTAAAGCAATCATATAATTTATTTTTATTTTACTTTAACGTCATATTTTATCGTAAAATGTTATTTAAATGAATAGTTGTCATTGAAAAAGTAATAGAACAAAAATGCAATGTTTTTCCAGTATTATCCCATTCGATCTAAAACTGGTGATTTAGCATTTCGATACGTTTTTATTGTTTTCCTTTACATTTATATTTGCCTAGTACACATACTGCAGACAATTAAAATAAATATCTCTTTAAAAAATCAACAATGTTCCCGATGTAGTCCAGTGGTATATTACAAGTAATTATTATACTCCGAGATTGTTCCCGTAATTTCTCACCTATATTTATATAGACACATACCGCATAAAATATTTATTTGCTGATCAAGGCGGAATATCTCTTAAAAATCCAGGCTTCTAGTCAACTACAGAACATACAGACAGACCGGAGGCATGTATCTGAAATACATTATTTTATTCAGTATTCTGGTAATCAACAACACACTCTTATATTCATATAAAAGTTATAATATGGTACCTTGTTGACCTATTTGTAAAGTAGGTTAGTAATAATATTATATTATAATTATAATTTATATTATCAATAAATGACTATTAATACAACATTTATCGAAAATATTGTTTTTATTGTTCTAGGACAGTGATGCTGAGAAAAGTGACCAAGACTTAGTTGTAGATGTAGCGAATGAGGTATAAATGATTTTATTCTTTATTTTATAAAGCTGAAGAGAATCCTGGAATAAGTATGTTTAATTAAAATGTACTTGAATGGGCTAATCTCGGGCCCAGAAGTAATTAAAAGACACAGTAAACAATAAACATTAACGAGGTTCGAAAGAGAGGAAAAATTGGTATTTCTTCCTATGTTATTAAACAGAGCTTAAAAATCACGACACAGTTTGCTTTGTTGCTTTATTTAATTTTTTATATTCATTTTTTTACTTATAATAAAAATCCTTTTAATTCTTTCGATATTATTATGGTAAAATATTGAAATCCACTATAAAATTAGAAAAAAAAAGACCTAAGTATACTATAAAATTGTGTAGCTCAGTAGTAGTTTACGGTTGTCATCTATTTCCCACAAAATATAGTTTTTGCTCTAAAGCCGAAGAAAGTGTTACACCTATTTCTCATTCACAGGAAGAAAGAGGTTCGCCTAGCGTTCGGACGGAGAGTGGCGAGCGAGCCGAGAACGGACCACGGCCGCCCTCCCGGTCCGGCTCCTCATCTAGCCGGTCGACACCTAAGAGCTCCAAAGATGTAAGTTTATAATATAGAATTGACTGATTAGGGCTACACACGCGCAAAGATCTAAAAACAGCATAACTGTAACTTACAAAACATGGTTAGTTCATGAAACATATAGTTTCAGTTGACACAGTGCCGGAACATTGCAAAATATTTTTCATACTTTCTCTATGAATGTTGATACCTGGGAAACCTTGATAAATGTACCGGAACTGTGTCGGAAAAGAAGCAAATCTCTCAAGGATACAATTGCTGAATTTTTTATTCTACAATACTCAAATTTCAATAGCAAATCCATGATTTAGACTAGATATAGATTATAGACTTATGCATTAGCATTGCCTCATGGTAAAAATACAACTTGTTGAAAGTGAGGATAATTTTGTGCGTTTTTTAAATTTAACCTTTAATAACTTACATCAGATTTTAAATACTATTTATTGTTACCACCGTAAGTAAACTCTTATTTTAGCGCAACTATTGTTACCATTGGATATGACCAAAATCATTTTATAGCATACATTTCAATTTAACTTTAAATTTAAACCCACTAGTCAATATTTTTAGAGCAAGACCATTTTTTAAACTAAGTTTTACACAAACATTCTATGGACATGTCACTAACAATACTTAGACTAATAGAGTTTGTCTTTTATAATATGGTTTATTAGTTGCATACAATAGAAAAATAGTATTAGTCTATGGTTAGTTAAGGGATTGTTCTTGGCACCTCCTTTAAGAGAATAAGGTTCATATACCCTGCAAAAATTGTAACTTGTGTAAAATAATTATTTAATAGGTATTGTAGACATTTTCTGTAATAATGATAATGGCGCACCGGTTGAGTTTCCCCATGGGTTAATGTATTTCTACTTCTTGTGAAATCAAAAGCACACAGTACGCACCTGAAATCGGCAAATAAAATTGACACAAGTTAGTTTAAACCTAGATTATAAGACCGCCTATTGTAAAATTATTTTGTATTTTTTGTTGTGGTGCGCAATAAAGTTGGTAAAAATTGATAAAAACTGTTTTTATTAGTAGAATCCTATTAGCGCCAGTTATCCTTATTCCAAAACACAACACATCATTGATATGTAAAAAATATTGACACATTCAATAGTCTTGACAATCGGCGGTCTTATCTATTTTTACCCGACTGCGCTACGCAAAGGAGCGGTAATGTGTTTAACAGTCTGTGTATGTCTGTTCCTTTGTCCCACAATACAGACCAAAAGCCTAGACACATTTTTATAATTCACACGGCAATCTATTCCCTTATAGTACAGCAAGTGTCACTAAAACATGACTTTAGTGAAAATTCAGCATGACAACTAATGAACGCCATTTTGTAAAATTTAAAAAAAAGTCAACAAACTATGTCATATGGGTATCATTGAATAGATATTTAAAAATCATTTTTAGTATTCTTTAAGCATTTTTAAATCCAGCTGACCGTTTAGGATCTTTATCGAATCAAAGTTGTGCAAAACCATTCTCACTTAATATGCTTAAAGACTGTAAAAATTCTCAAAGAAGTTAAATCGCAGTCGGGTTATATTTTTCTTAATTTTAAGCGTGATGTTTTATATAAAAAAATATGCCGAATAAATTCCATAATTAGAAAAAAAATATAGAGATATGGTGATCTGTTACATTTTATTGGGGAATTTAATACCCGAAGTCTTACATAAAATCATAATCAATGTCACCATTCAAACAAAATATTGAATGTATAACAGTAATTCAAACCTAAAATAAAAATATTTGTTACAATAAGTCATGTAAAACTATAACAAAATAGTAAACTATTACTAACAAAAAAGATTACCATTGAAATCTACTGAATTAACTGACGCTCCTCAGTTCAGGTATGTATCATTCAAATACAATACATTCTCTCAACTCAACACTTAGTTATATGTATATTAATTTACAGGAGAAACCCGGCACTCCCGGTGGTAAGCTACCCCGCTCGTCGACCCCCACAAATGCGAACTGTCGAGGATACCCTTTCCCCGGCTACCCCTCTAGCGGGGTAGGTCCGTACCGACATCCCCTGCCGTACGAATCGCATCATAGAAGTAATGGCATTGCGCCGCCTGCTAAACCGTGAGTATTTTACAAGGTAAAATAACAAACAACAATCACATAGTCTGCTTGGAGATGTGACCAAAAAAAAACGTACATTTCCATATCATTATGTGTTTCTCGCGATTTTATTGAATAGATCAATGAAATCATTACTCTAAACATCTTTTTTTGAGCAGAAATTGGGCAAACCAAGGTTCGAACAATTCCAAAAGCAAAATATTACTTATTTTGTTTTCGTAACATTACAGTCAGCTGTGGGACACGACACCATTATAGTTTATTTACACTGAACATTAATATCCACTACGTACAACATGAAAATACGCAAAATTTACCGTGCTGTAAACAAAACAAATTTGCAAAAGGCCCCTATCAAGAAAAACTATGACACATTGAGTACTTCAAATTACTGTCTCTGTTTGTCTCAAACAATTTCTCCCACCCGCCTTGTTTCTTCGTTTGGCAGAATCAATTTTGATGCGGTTTCGGTTCTGTTTGAAATCCTTCATATTTTTATACATAATAATCATTATAACAATACTTTTCAGTGCATATTCGTACCACACATGCGGTGGGCCGCTTCAACCCGTTCCATTCCCGGCTGACGCGCTAGTGGGACCAGGGATACCCCGCGGCGCGCGACAGGTCGCCGTATTACCGCACGGCGAAGTGGTCTGCGCGGTGGCGACTTCTCTCGGCGGCGGCGCGAGGCACGCTTACACGGGAGGGAAGGGATGCGTCAAACTGTGGGATATTACCAACCCTACCGCGCCTAATACGTTGGAACCGTTGTCTCAGTTGGACTGTTTGGTAAGTGTTGCTGAATAAAAAAATATATATAATTCCGGACTAATCACACAGCATCACCTAACCCCAAACTAAGCAGAGCTTCTATGGGTGTTAGGTGACTGATATACATACTAAATAGATACATTTTTTTTGTAAATACATACTTATGTTACTTATAAACACCAAGTATCTAGTATGGAATCTATGGGAAGGTACTCGGGAGTTAATGCCTCAAACTAATATCCAATAATATCCTACTATTATATGAGCCCCATAAAGCCTAAAATGATAGAACCGCTAACCGATTGTATCTAAATCTTTACAAGCATATTCACTCACATATTTAAAACAACGGTTTTTAATACAGTTTTCAATACATAGACTGCTTCAAGGAAGGTTTTAAGTAAATCATCAGCCATACTATGTCCAGACAGGTCGCTTAATGGTAGTATACAAATGCACTACATCAATTAATACTGCAAGTAAATTCGAGCAGGGCTCACTGGCAAGTACAAAAATGATACTGGAACATTTATTTTAATATATTAACTTTCACGATATTTCCAGCAACGCGACAACTACATCCGTTCAGTAAAGCTCCTGCCGGACGGAAGAACTCTCATAGTCGGCGGCGAGGCGTCCAACCTGTCGATATGGGACCTGGCTTCGCCCACTCCACGCATGCGCGCCGAGCTCACGTCGTCCGCGCCGGCTTGCTACGCGCTAGCCATCAGTCCTGACTCTAAAGTAAGTTAATCAGTTCATTTATTACGACTCCAATTGCTTCTCCCAGTCTCCCTCACCCACGCCATTTATTACTACGTTTCTACCCGCATTGCCAGGGTTTTTTTATGTTCCCCCAGAAATATGATAATAGAGTATCTCGGTCATGTATATGAATATGACATAACCTTCCTTTGTTAAAATAGTTACTCTTATCTCTCACACACTCCTTCTAGCAGCAAATGTTGTTTTGGCGACAAGTGAGATTATGGACAAACATTGATAATATAGATATATCTGCCATAAAAAAAAGAACGTCAACAGCTGGTTTCTTCAATTTCTCTCTATTCCGTGTTCTGTTATGCCCCATCTCATACTCGATCCTAAAGCCGTATTTTTGATACTTCAATCAAGACATAGGTTAGTTACAGTGCATATGATATCATTCTGGTGTTCCTACTGATGCAATAAAACTATATTAATATATGGAAAGATTATTAATTATACTTTTTATTTCCAGGTTTGCTTCAGTTGTTGTTCAGATGGAAACATAGCTGTATGGGATCTACAGAATCAGACTTTAGTTAGACAATTCCAAGGTATGTATTCAGTAATGTTACATAACCGCCTCTAACTGCGAATTCAAGCACACTGGATGCATTAAGAAACTAATACAAACTATTGTTAATAAATTTTTCATAACGTTTCTTAATCAATTTCTTCCATACAGGTCACACAGATGGCGCCTCGTGTATAGACATAAGCGGCGACGGCAATCGCCTGTGGACGGGCGGTCTCGACAACACCGTGCGGAGCTGGGACCTCAGGGAGGGCAGACAACTACACCAACACGACTTCTCTAGCCAGATATTCTCGCTGGGATACTGTCCTACAGGTAAAAAGGGCCATTTAAGTATAGACATAAATGGGCTACTACTAGTTTACTTCTTCTTTTTTAGTGGAGAAGACACACTTAAAACTGATAAAAATCGGTCACAGCACATAGATGCAAAAATTGCAAATGCAATATTTTTTCATGTTACCTAACTTATTTCAATTTCTATCTTAATAAATAATAATAACAGAATGAGAAAATGTCATCTGTCATGGTATTTTTAAACTCCTTGGTTCCCTATAAATCGATATTTTATTTCGAATATCAAAATTAATTAATGACTTTCCGGCGCTACAAGCTGCATTCTATGATACGATCCACTATGCGTAGCGCAATCGTGTAGTAAAAGGTACGAGAGATTAGTAACTAATTTTATTCCAGGATCATGGTTAGCAGTAGGAATGGAGAACTCCCACGTGGAAGTGCTGCATGCCGGCAAGCCGGACCGCTACCAGTTATTACTGCACGAAAGCTGCGTGCTCTCGCTGAAGTTCGCGGCATGCGGTAAATGGTTCGTCTCCACGGGGAAGGATAACTTGCTGAACGCGTGGCGTACGCCGTACGGCGCTAGTATATTCCAAGTAAGTACTGAATATTAGACGGGAACAACCTCGAGAGGCTGATTGTGACCGGTAAAGTGGATGGCAAGAGGCCACGTGGACGCAGTCCCGTTCGTTGGTCCGAACAGATCCGCACCACTCTTAACACTTTAACAGTTCACAACGCCCTTCACACCGCAAGAGAGCATTGAGGACCATGAAGCTAGGAGTAGGAGGACTGAATATTAGAATATTTTATTATTCTTAGTTTGTAACCCCGACAAAAAAGAGGGGTATAAGTTTGACGTGTCTGTCTGGGACATCATAGTCAACGGATGGAGCGATGAAATTTAGTTTTTTTTTTATGTAAGGCGAGTTTCGCGCAAGTGTTTAAGACATGTTTGATGAAAATCGGTTGACCCCTTTAATAGTTATGAGGGTAAAAGTGGGGAAGGAAAACTGAAAATCTGCAAATATACTCGAGTGGGGTCTCAAATGAAAGCGCATCACATGTACATTACAAAATAGTATTACTTTTAAGGGAACTAAAGTTCGAGAAAAGGGGTTTTTTTAATTAAGATTATACTGGTTCTTTTTAGATTTTCGCCTCGCACTTTCTCCTTTTTAGGATTCAGTACCCAAAAGGTAACACTAAAAAAGTCCGTCCGTCACCAAGCTGCAAGGCGGCTCCCATATTTTTGAGTTGAAGTGTGTGTGTGAATAAACGATTATGTTATGATCTTCTGTTAGCTTGGGCTTCATAGGACATATTTTCACAATCTTTATAAGTTCTCATTGAAATTCGAATGGAAAGCGGTCTACCGGTTCCCGCGACTTTATCTCATTGGTTATAATAAAATTGGTTAGATTCAATAGTTTGTTACTCTATAGACCCACCAATTACCTTACATTTATCATTCATAACATTATTTGTTTTCCAGTCAAAAGAATCATCATCGGTGCTGAGCTGTGATATATCCGCTGACGACAAGTTTATAGTGACTGGATCTGGTGATAAAAAGGCCACGGTGTATGAAGTGATGTACTGAAATCTCATAGCTTAGTATTGTGGTCCAGTTAGAAACGAGTCTTACTAGTTGCCTGTTTTAATGAGATATGTCGCCCTTGCATTTATTTGACGATTAAGCAAATTTTGCTCAAAATATTGCTGTCTTCTTCAATAATAGCAATAATGCAGCTTGTTAAAAAATGTATGATATTTCAGGAATATTGGGGTTAAACTTACTACAGTTTTCATTCCACTCACGATAAAATCGATGCGTTTTATATTATTTACCAATCTCAGGGAAGATTATGAACAGTCAGCTAGAAAGACATTGTAATTAAGATTTTTGTAGAGTGTAGCAGGTTAAAGTTGCACTGTTAAACATATTTTAGCATTACTATAAATATTTTTATAATGAAATATGAAAAAATCCTTTTTAATTAATTTGTAAGAATAAGTTTTATCTGGGCGGTCCGTTTCTTACGTGTATTTATTTGTAAGTTTCATAATGATTTGTATTTTATCAGACTGAGGTATTAAGATAAGGTGTCTATTTGTAAATTTTTCATAAGCAATGAGAGTTTATTACAATATGCGTAGGTTGAAACACGCACAGCAAAGGTAGCTACACTATTGGCTTTTTACTATAGGAAAACACATCAAACCTCTAAATTAGGTAGTTACAGATTTTTATTAACCCTTCCACATGTTTTATGTTAATCCTTTCAATATTAGGAACTCAAAAAAACGTTATGTGTTGCTACGAAGGGGAAAATAAATAATATCTTGAATGTATTGAACTTTCTTTCCTGAACCTTTTTTTTTTTTAATAAAATGAAAGAGACTTGTTGTAAACCTGAATTAAAATACACACAACATTAATAACTATTAGGGTAACATAAAAAAATAATTTTGCAAGAAACTCGGACTGAATCTATTATTTTAATATTTAATTTCTCATAGCATTGTAATACATGGTAATTTTTTATTGTATTTAAGTAGGTACATTTTGCATTCTTGAACAAAAATAAACACTATCTTTTACTTGGTTTTACTCAGTAAAAATATGCTCCTTTTACTGTGACAGCGTTTCTAAATAATGTATTACAATATCAGTAGGGCAATAAATTGATAGAACATATTATGATAATATTGAAAAATCCTTTATTTTGTAAAATAATTTTGTTTTTATTTGTAACCAATCATTACATCATATTTTGGCCAAAGGCTCATATAATATTGAAGACTATAGTGTGATAAATAACTGATAATTTACCGACATCAATTTGTTTGCAAATGTGAGTTGACGATAAAATGTGGTAATTTTGGTATGATGATTGTTATTTTCTCTGAAAATTTGAAATGTATTTCATTGATTATATTTATTATTTGTACAAAATGAGTTTTACTTGATTGCCTCAAATAATTTGACCTTTTTTAAATAGATTTTACTGTGCTCACCACAGTAAAATTCATACTCAGGTATTGAAATAAATATAACATTAAAGTTGTCCCAAGTATTGGGTATGTTTTCTGCACAAATAATTTTAATATATTTCTAAATGGTTTTTAACCTAAAAATACAAGTATGAGATGGACTCTGAATACACTAATGGTTACGTGTATTTTAATCCACTTATAGTAATCAATTAATAAATTTGTATAATAAGTATGAGAAGAGATAATAGGCTTATCCCATTCTTCCCCGTTGAAGATCCCCGTCAACGGGGAACAATTAACTATTTGTTCACTATTCCCCGTAGCGTCAAAAATAAAATTCTAATAATTTTTAGAATCACGTTATTATTTATTTATAAGGTAAAATCACATAATGGTTATTTTTATAATCAAATAAAATTGCCGTGAAAACTATTTATTCAAATTTTTAATTAAATCATATTTTATCCTATTTCTTTTTGACACGTTTATTGTAAAAAAAAAACAATAAAGTTTTACCATTTTTTTTCAGTGTATTGTATTGCCGTCATTCAAGTACCTAGTGGCGTAGCGCAACGTTGCATAACTTTTTTAAAATCACGTTTGTTATACGTAGGTACCATAAATATAAATGAAAGTATATTATCACTGGATAGTAAATTACAATTTATATTGGTATTTGGTTTTGTGGTTTACGATTAACGGCGTATTAAAAAAAAGAACTATTAAAACAGAATATCACTAAACTTTAGATCTCGATTAAACCAGATTGAAAATGCATGAAAAATTTAGTTAAAATATCATGAAAATTATGACATTACCTACTTGATAAGTTGAAATCCTGACCCTAGAATTGGTATTATAGCTGATTTTGCTCGCTTATCACATGAGCATCCTTTTTTAACACACGAACAAACCAGGTATGTTATTAGGACATTAGGAAGGAATAGCAACGTACATTTTTTTTCACTACCTATCACTGATCATGATCAAACTAAAAGTTGTGATAAAAAAAAACGTAAAATGTTAATTTTATGGTGTTTGGATTTTAATGATTAATGGTTGTTTAAAGCAAAAATCATTAAAATAATTTAAATAGAATAAAACAAGTATCTAGGAGTACGGTGCCAAAAATATAACACAAGAATACTTTATTTTGTTTAAATGGCAGCCGATTAAATGGCCAAAGAAGCAAAAAAAAATTTTATTTTGTTGTAATTGATTACACTATCTATCAAGATTATTATCCAATAAGTTTTTCGTTGGTTTGGTAATAATGTGAATAGCTATTAAAAGGATGTGCATTTTGTAATTTTTAGTTGGCAACTGGTATAACATTGTTTTAGGGATGGCAAATAAACGTTTTTTTTTAAATCGTGTCGATATTTTAAAGATATCGATGTATTAGTATCAACACCCGCCACATTCTAAATAATTATGTATGTTTTTGCAACGTTAAGCACAGCTCAGTACGAATTTTGATTTTTTTTTCAATTTATTTCCTTGAAATCACAATCAAAATATATGTATCACAGCTCGATCCATGTAAAAATTAATAGCAGCTTAATTTATAGTATTGTCGCGAATATTGGTATCTCATACCAGAGTAAAAAAAATACCTGGTATATATAGGTAAGTAAGATTTAAATATTGCTATGCCGGCTGTACACACTCGAAAATAGTGTCGACCGATAGGGCTTTCCACTAGTGCGTCCGAGTCAAAGGATATCTTTAAGCGTGTACAATACAGATATCTGTATTGTACACGCTTGCCAAAACAAGTACCGAGTCAAAGATATCCTTTGACTCGGGTGCAAAAATCGACAAAGGACCGGGACCGGCTAAGACGTGACGAGAGGAGATAGCGGAACAATTCGAGAAAATCATTATAATGTACCTACCCACAGTGGCGTAGCTAGGGGGGAAAGGGCCCTTGTGCATAGTGAGAGAATCGGGCCCTCCCCCCTCTTTCCGAGTAGTTTTAACTTATTGATATGAGAATGAGTGACATCGAAAATGTAGATCTTGTCAACACCTTTCATTTTAACCCTTATTGGAACGTCTAGGATGTGTAGTTTCAGATATATCTCGATAGATCTCATCAACATTTAAAAAAAAATACGCAACCAAAATGTAACCACAAGAACCACCAAAGCTGGCGCGACACCATTCACGTAACCCCGCGATGTTTTATGGTTGAGGTACGTGTGGGCTGGCCCTCATTGGAATATGATTTTTAAACTGAAAACAGGAATATCCATCCATCTCTGAATATAAATTATTTATTAATTTGCTTTAAAGGGTTCTTACTTACAATCTCTGTGTGATCAATATATATACTGAAATTATTTAGGCTATGGTATTATGAATGTGAAATTATAACTATGGTATGACCGTAAGGTCACGTGATTGTCGCGGGAAACATGATCCGTGAAATGGTCCGTCCTCCGTGAGCGCCAGAGAGCGACTGATCGGTTGTACGAAGCGAATTTTCGTGCATTTTGTAAGTATTCTTTCACAGGCATTAGTAAAATCCATATAATAAATTTTTGCTTAGTACTAGTAAATGACGAACTCTTTCTTTTCATATAACTTTTATATGATTTGAAGTTGAAACCTCAGTAAAGTTGGTTTAAAAATCAATTTAATGTCATCATTTTATTACCGTGAAGATTTATATTTTTTAAATTTTTATCTTTAACAAAAAATGATGAATTTTTATTTTATTTAAAAAAAACGTGCAAATTATTCATATTTACGGAGATAAAATCGTTAGAAAAATTTATAATTCGAACCGGATCTAGCTTTCGCAATTATTTTTTAGTTTCTTGAAGTTATTTCCGCTTTGCGGCTCCGCTACGTTCCTTTTTTCAATCCATAATTTTCAATTGGTAGCCATAGAAATTTTAGAAAGTCGGAGTACTTACTGAGATTTTTCTGGAAACAGGAAGCTCAACAGAAAATAACCATAAAAAAGCTTGTTTGGTAATGATGCCGTAAAATCAATATTAACTCATAAGAATTATATCTTCTTATGAGTTAATATAAAGTTTCTTTAGTAGGTACTTAGCTCGTCTGACAATTTGAACTTGCTTCTTTTTTTTTTGCGAAAAGGAGTTTTACCATACTTTCGTGCCAGATGGATGGATTTTTAGTAGTTAGTAGTTAGTAGAGTTAGTAGGGAATTACTCTCGATCTAGTTCTGTGGGAATTACGAATAACAACAGTCAGCAACAAACAAACAGTACGTTCCAGATCCAAGATAGTTTGCATAGTATTTTTGTTTTATTCTTCTTATTCTTTTGTATGTTTACTGAAGTTTCACTTCTATCGTGTGTGAATCGCACACACACCTTTTTTTATTTTTGAATTTATTTATTTATTTTTTTATTTTCTTTTTTTTTCAAAGATGTGGCTAGAGGGCCCCCTGAGCTCAAGGGCCCTTGTGCACTGCACAACCAGGCCCTATGATAGCTACGCCACTGCATGCGGGTAAACTCGCTCTCGCCGTGTCCCGTTTAGTCTCGAGAATCTGTACAGCCCCGGCGATATATAAAATGCGTTCAGAATTAAATGTTTTTCAAAAGCTCTAGAAATATATCAAAATATTTCAGTCTTAAATAAATAAAATCATAAAGAAATATGTATGATAATTACATATTAAATTACTTTCTGGAAAAATCGATATACATTTCCCATCCCTAATTGTTTTCATAACAATCGAAATCTAGTTGAGTTGGCGGATTTTGTTTAGTGAAAATTTATTAATTTAGCCTAATTCGCATTTGTAATGTTTTGATGCTGTGGAATAGAATGAGAATTTAAGTTTCGGGTGATATTACTAACAACATGGCACAACCAAGCTTATTGGACATTGTTCCAGATCAACTGTTCCAAAATCATTCCATCACTGAAATTGATCAGCTGCAAAAGAAATTACATTATGAGATTGAAAGAAAAAGAGAAGATTTACGTGCTATGGTTGGGTAAGCTATAAAACAACTACTTTATAATACAGACTTTAACTTTTTACTATTTTTTCCATAATATTCTATGTACTTAAAAAATGTTTGTTTTGGATAGTCCTAAGGTTTTGTTACTTTGGGGAATCTGTATCAATTAAAGATGTTGATAGGTCACTTTTTATGTATAAAGAAAACTTATAATGACTCATTGAGTAGGTAATAAATACTAAAATAAAATTTTATATAAAAAAATATTCATATTCCTTGTAGTGAGAAGTACCGGGATTTGATTCAAGCTGCAGACACTATAGAAGAGATGCGAGAGACCACTACAAGTACCCTAAACCACATTGGGGAAATGACTTCGGCATGCCGGAACCTACACAATACTCATTTAGTTGGTTTTAAAATTGAAGAGAAACCTAAAAATGTTCAAAGGTAATATAATGCTACTTAAATATGAGTACACATAATACAGGCTAAGCTTACTACAGGGCTTGATGTTGTTGTGTGGATTTTCTGATAGTATCTATTCATCCTATATCACTATCAGTTATACTTAAAATTCTAGCACCATCATTTTAATAAATCGAGGTTTCTGGTTGTCTGTGGCAATACAGTCTGTGGCATAGCTCCTGAATGGATGAAGAAGGACTTTCAATTAAATTGTTTATTTATTTATTTATTAAGAAATAAATAAACAATTTAATTGTTTTTTGAAAGGTTACTTTTACATGAGTTGTCTTTGACATGTTTGATGAAAATCGGTTGAGAAGTTGAAAAGTTATGGGGGGCAAAAGCGGGGACGTATAAACAGGTATCTGCAAGTGGTGTATCAAATGAAAGTGCACTACAACAAAATATAATGATTTTTTACTTTTAAGGTAACTAAGGGTTTGGAATCAGTGGTTTAGTATTTTATAATTTTAAATTTAGATTGTTATTTTAATTAACATAAGTTTCTTCCCTAGTGATTAATGATATTTATATGATTAGAATCACAGGTTTTCATTGTCTTATTAAAACCACTTTGCTGCCTTCGTTATTTCAGTTTCCACTACAACATGAACCCAGTTCATTCATTGGCCATTCAAGTGAAATTATTGATGGAAATCCCGGAGAAAATATGGACTTATATTGAGGCTAAGGACTTTGTAAAAGCTACACAACTTTTTATCATGGCACGGCATATAAATACAGGTATGCATAGTATATGTTATTGATCTGCTTTGTAATGTTTCATAATAATTTTATATGTAAAATTTTGTGAGTATATTGAGTAGGTCTGAGAATCGGCCAACATCGATATTTCATTTTTCCATATTATTAAACTAATGTTACAAATGAACAAAAAGTTATATTATTTATGCAAAAGTATTTATGTTTCTTACTTTAAAAAAAAAAAAAAACTATTGATGTGTGAAGAGAAACCTAAAAATACACAAATCCCATAGGGACCTTAATCCCAGGATTTATGATAAACTATGTATTCATGTAGGTGAAGAGTTAGAGCAAGAGTTAAATTAAACATTATACCTATTATTATACAGTTCTCTATATATAAGAAGTGTTTAGAACATAACCACTGAGTGACAACAGTCTCATCTCATATTTAGAAGAAATAATGAAAATGAATGAAAAATGTTTTATTACAGTAACTTAATAATAAGGTTTACAATTCAGTTTTTTTGAGTCTCCTTTTAAGTAAATAATATACCTGTGCTAGGAGATCTCGCTCTTCCTTCCTTACTTAATTATAAGTTTACAAAACGTTGTATTTTAAGTAGTAATAAAAATATAAAACAAAATTAATTAAACATTAGCCTAATAAAAAAAAATCGTAGATTTAACCTATAAAAAAGAAATAATAATAATAATTCTAATAGTATATAATAGTTGCGTATTTGTATATAAGAGTTGAGTGTGTGTTGAGTGTATGTGTGTGTGTGTATGTGTGTCTGTGTGTATGTGTGTGTGTGTGTATATATTTAAATGAGTATCCTAAGTGTCTACTTGCAATATTTTTTCTACTGAGTCATATTCTAGTGTTTGGAGCCAGTCAATTAAAGCTTTTTTGCAGTCATGTTTATTTTTATGGTAGATATTAAGTTTCTTATTTATCGAGTTATATAAATATATTGATTTTGTGTCATACTGGCGTGAGGCAAATTTGGACCGTGCGTTATGATTGGGCAATATCTTATGTCTTCTGCGTTTTGTTAGAGTACTAGCATCGTAAATATTACTTCTATGTACTTTTAAGACTGTATTTAGTATGTAGAGCTTTCTTACTGTTAGAAGTCCAGATTCGCTGTAAAGCTTATCAGTAGGATAACGGTATTTTTTGAAATACATAACCTTAATCAGGGACCTCTGTGCTCTTTCTAGTCCTAAAAACCTATTCTTGGTTGCTGCACCCCATACTGGCAAACAGTAAACTAATATTGACTGAACCAGGGAAACGTATATTTTGTTTAGGAGTTCTTTTGTTGCTATGTGTCTTCGATTTTTGAAAATCCATGTTAGCTTACGGACTCTAGTCATGAGTAGTTCAATGTGGGCATGCCAAGAGAGCCGCTGATCTATCATGATCCCTAGGTATTTACAATTACTGACTTTCAAAATGATAGAAAGTATTCATAACAATAACAACAAAATACAGTAGTATATTGTATATTTTATAATTTATAGGACTGCAGCTTCAAATGGGTGGGAAAACAGCTAAACCAGAATACCAATCACTGCAAAGACTAGTTCATCATCAATGGAGCTCAATATCCAACTTCAACCAAACTCTCATCACAGTCTGCAGACAGAAATTACAAGATGTTGATATTAGTGTAGAAGTAAGTATTTACATACTTATGATTTCCAAATTATATAGTGACAGGCGTATAGTGGCTTTTCTTGCAGTATCACATCACTTCTCAGGCTTTAGTGAAGCGGTGTACTAAATTTCATTTAAATCAATAGATTCAGACTACTAGGTACTCTGAAGTACCGCCTACCTACCCTACAATGTCACAAAACCTCTTTATAATATTAGTGTAATTCTTCTTCTTAGTCGTAACCTCATGACTGAGGGATGTGACTATGGCGTCTCATCAGCTTTGTCACCACTTCTCTCCATCAACTCCGATCCTGAGCCAACTGTATTGATGCTTGGAGAGTGCCACCTGTAGCGTCCTGTGTTGTGTGGATACAATTTTAATGATTTTTAATAAGTGATAAACGTCACTTTGCAGGTTAAACTATTTTTTCTGCATAAAATTTAAAAATATTTATAGATTGTTGATCAGGTACCATTTTATTTGTTCAAATGATAGTACCTGATCATAAATTTAAATGTATCATTCATTCTTTTTCTAGCTATTTTATCTATGTGGTAAAATAGTTTACAACTATTAAACTATAAGCAAATTAGCTATAATAGTCTAAGATCTTAATGTCTAATGTCAGGTGGTATATTCATAGGAGAAAGGGTTTTAACTCCCAAAGTAACAAGTGTTTTAACACCCATCATTAAATTACACACAAGTTGCATAAACTATCTTTATAATATATAAATCTTCTGTATGTGTATTAGTCATTGAACTCCTAAACGGCTGGACCTATTTTAATGAACTTATTTTTGGGTGTTTAAGTGGGTTCGAGAGATTCTAGGTGCGCGGCGGAGTTATGTATATCAAAAGTTATTCCACTCGAAAATCTATTTTCTAATACATTTCCTTACAGGTTGCCTGCTCATGCCTCGTAAGCCTTTACCTCATTGACTCACAAACAATGGTGGAACTCTTAGACACTCTTATTGGATTACACAGTAACACGAGTCTTAAGTCCACTCTCCGTTTTGATCTGGCTAAGATCCTCGAAGGAGATGTAAAGGCAAAGATAAAAGAGAAAATTGTGAATGGTGTGAAAATTGTATTGAAGACTGTTGTGTTGGTGTACGCTTGCTTTGTTGGTATGTATTTTAAATTGTGATCTATGACTGATATAAAAATTCTTATTCAATAATATTCGGCTAAAATTGAGTAATTCAAGAGGAAGGTTTTAGTATCTATCTGTACTGATAAAGGAAATTAATCAAGAAATACTGGATTTTTAGTAAAACTAAGCAATCCGTTAAACAAAAAATAAGTGTCGAATTCTGAACCACCTTTTTTAATGTTAGTTAAAAATGTATAGATATACCTTTACCTATGCCACGTAATACGAAGTGTGTAGGATTTATGAAGTAAACGAGAAAAGTAAAGGAAGGAATAATTTCAGAAAACTCTGGTGGTGCCGTCTTAGCGAAGCTCAGGGAACTCCTCAAGAAAGATTCTCAACCACTAGTCGACTTAGTGAAGTTCAGTGACCCATCTGCTTTAAAACTGCTACCTCCTGTCATTGCTAACTACAGGTAAATAAAAAACAACAATGAAATGTTTATTTTATGGTGAATGGTTTTATGGATAGTGTTAATATTGTATTAAACAAGATAACGAAGCTACAGGGTTACAATCACACTTAGGCCCATGGCCCGTATCGATAAACAAAACTCAAATTTTAATTCGATCATGAGTTTGTATTTGACGTTTCAAATGTGCACTCAACATCGAAGCTAAAGTTGAGTTTGGTTTATTAATATGGGCCCTAGAGCCCCAAGCCAATCTCACCGGTCCTTGGTAGCCACTACCGATCAACGAACCAGGCTCAGGCATATAAATCTTGCGCCTGGCCTACCATTACAGACATACATCTACCTAGATCACGCAAATGCATGCATACCTGCTTCGCGAGTCTGAACCCCGACCAAGCGACGAGGTTGGTCGCCGCTCACTTCAGACTGCGCACGTCCGTTGTTGCAAAAATGATTAAATAATATTCACATTACGTTGCCGCATTTGCTTGTACATACATTCGATCTGACCTTCATATGTAAGGAGACTATAAATATCTAGTTTGAAACTACGACCTTCGGAATGAAAGTCAAGCGTGCTCCCACATAGCCAACACGGCTTCAACGTACAGTTACTGGGTGGACTATGACATCACAATGTCTCCGTCAGCTATAGATAGATATCCGCATGATAATGCATCGTCTCACTTAGATAAATTTGCCTCCATTGCCCATTGATTTTCCCCAACCATAACAAAATAGCTTTATGTTTACGGATTAGCTTAGAACTTTACTCGGGCACTGTGAAACAAGCCCATTTTTTTTTTAAACTATTAAACTTATTTACTTATAGCATATTATTTATCCTTTATTCAAGATTAACGAACACCGAACCACAAGCGCTGGCCAAGGAAGACATAACGAAAAGCGTTCAGAACTGGAACACCTGGGTGAAATCTTTTATAGATACGAACGTGCAAACGCTCCTGCAGAACATCACGAGGGTCAAGTTCCTTCACGAGATCCGGGAGGAGGCTTTTAAAGTTGGTAAGTATCCCGTAACTGCTTAAGTATAAGTACGTACTACCTTACTAAGTATATATGACTAGACGAGCATCACCGAACCTTGAAATCGTTCCGGAAATCAATTAATATGATTTTGAATAGAAACAATTAGCAGAAACGTGATTTTACAAAAAATATGTTTATAACTATCAACGGCGCCCCGGGGTGCTGCCTGCGTATTATAATTTATCCTACAGAAGCCTAAATAATTCCTTATTATATCTCATAAACTCATAAAATCCATCGGTAGGTGAAAGTCCTGTTCAGGACAGACAGATATATTCCAAATGAGTTTAGCTCTGTCAACTAGTTTATATAAGTTTTTGTTTGTTACGGCTAATCTCCGAAACGAATGGACTTAATACGATTTTTAAACAAGGATATACGATTCAGAAGGTGAAGAAGCTATAATTTATTTATTTATTAACATGGATAAATCTTTTGTTTTAGAAATACCATCAAACTGGAGCTCAATCTGCACATCCCTAAGCATCCCCGACAACCACGTATGGTGCTACTACTACCAGCCACTGCTGACCTCCCGCGTCAAAGCGGTTATAGACAACCGGTGGCTCAAGTTATACGACGAGTTCAAAACTCAGATTCTAGTCGATCTCACGAGGGTTTCCTCTGAAAGTGATGTGGAGAAGGAAGCTGATATCAATTGGTTTGTCTGGAAAGATCTGATTGGCGAGACTGTTATTGAGTCCAGGAGTGACGTGGTTAAGGTTATGAACTCTCTTATGAAAGGTGAGATATAGTTATGTGTTTTGTTCTGAGTTAAAGTTATTTATTATTTTATTTAAATTTTGTTTAAAGCTTTTTGAATTAGCCTGGCTTCAATAAAACAAAACAGATGGACCTAAATTACGGTGTAACTGATACCAAAGATGGTCGATTGAAAGTTGAATCCGGATATACAGTGGTGGTCATATAATTAAGAACGCTGACATAAAGGGGTGATTTTTTCAAACTAAGACTCAAAACTAATTGCATATAAATATTTTTTAATGTTTTCGGTATCATAAAACTTTTCCATAATACCACTGTATTCATTGATAGACATGATAAGCTGAAAATAAATAGACAAACTTTTAACACTACTTATAAAGATAGTATTCCTTTTTACTGGCTGGTCACGTAAATAAGAACGGTAAATAGTTTATTCCTTTATTCAAATTTAAATAGAGAACACTCGGTCGTTTTGTTACTGTTTGTATAATTTTGGCGCCATTTAGTGCTGCAAAATATTAAAAGAGATTGCTTGTTATGAAAAACAATGGGAAAAAATAAAAGTTGTGATAAATCTACAAGGGAAGTAATAATAAAACTTCGTCAGAAGAATTGGTCATATAAAAAGATAGCCGACCATCTGCAGTGTTCAAAGACGATGGTTTTCCAAGCTTTAAAGCATTTTGCTACGTATCAAACTACTTCGAATGTTCCACGTGTACCTAAACAGAGAAAAACAACTCCTCGAGATGACCGAAACATCGTTCGTATGTCAAAACAAAATCCTTTCAAAGGATCCAATGAGCTGAGAAACGAATATTTTGGTGATAACAACCCTTCAGCAATCTCAGCACGCACTATTCGAAGACGTTTGGTAGAAGAAAACTTGCACGGTAGGATAGCAAGAAAGGTACCCATGTTGAAACTTTGCCACAGGCAAGCCCGGCTTGCATTTGCGAGAAAGTATGAAAACTGGACTGTGCGACAGTGGAAAAATGTACTTTTTTCTGACGAGACAAAAATAAACAGAGTATGTTCTGATGGAAAACGATATGTACGACGTCCCCCGAATACAGCATTCGACCCTAAGTTCACGAAAGTAACATTGAAGCACGGTAGTGGAAATGTGAAAATTTGGGGATGCTTTTCTGGACATGGTGTTGGACCTGTAAAGTTGATCGAAGGTAACATGGATCAGTTCCAATACAAAAATATACTGGAAGAAACAATGTTACCTTATGCTGAAGACGTTCTACCGGTTATTTGGACATTCCAGCATGACAATGATCCAAAGCACACTGCACGAACCGTGAAGGAATTTCTTACAGCGCAATCAGTTTCTGTCTTAGACTGGCCAGCTAACAGCCCAGATCTAAACCCAATAGAGAATCTGTGGTTCGAAGTAAAGAAAAAGGTGTCAAATACACAGTGCGGGAATTTAAGAGAGCTGTACGACGTTTTTTCAGAAGAATGGAACTCTATTTCTCTTGCGAAATGTCAAAAATTAATTGAGTCTATGCCTCGCCGGTGTAAAGCAGTAATTAAAAGCCGTGGATATGCTATTAACTATTAATTTCAGTTAAAATTGTGTTGAATTGCTGAATTGAATATTATTGTGATTTTTTTTATAGTTTGAAATTATTTAGACAAGTTTCCGAGTAGTTTAATAAATCGTTCTTAATTATTTGTCCAGCTCCAGTACTATTTGAATGTGTTACTTCAGTCAAATAAATGACATGTGAATAAAATAGATAGCGATTTTATTATTTATTCCCAAGCCACGTTGCTCTATTAATGTGGCTATTTTATAACATAACTAGTTGCTTCTCAGAAAGTACATATCTATGTGTATGACACAATTCAAATAAAAAACTTCTGTAACTTAAAATCGTTCTTAACTATATGACCACAACTGTAAGTCGAACTCATGCAAACTTTTTACTGAAGTAATTCCTCATTCGATCCTCTTTTAAATCTTTTCTGGAATAAATATAAGGTGATTTTATTAGAAATCCTCTGCAGTAACTTTATTTTGGAAAATTACTCTGAAAAGCCTTTTTTATTGAAAAACCATTTTTATTGTAATTCAAATAATGACTAAAATGAATTTTGTTGTTGTGTATAGTACATAGATACTTTTATCTTAAGTATACTTTTTATACATGTATGCGGGTAAACCACCGTTTCAATAACTTGGGCAAAATAGTAGATCAGAAAATTAACCATGATAATATCTGAATAATAAAAAGGCGTGTGTGCGATTCACACACGATAGAAGTGAAACTTCAGTAAATCGACAAAAGAATGAGTAGTTTTCACATACACTCACACACGTTAAATGCTCAAATACAAGCAAGTATTAAACATTGATAATATACATACACACCGACATCTGCTCTCTCGCTCTGGCGCATTAATTACAGGCGCCTATTGTATTTGTGTCTCTTACCTGTCGATTTTTCCGTTGCATCCGGTTTGAAATCACAAAGATTCTACAGAAGTTTCACTTCAATAACTTTCGATCCAGGTATGTCCCGCCAAGACAGAGGCTTCACTCCTACACTGGAAAAGCTCTGTCAAGCGTTAGACAGTGAGCTGCAGAAGCTATTGGAGGACCTGAAGATTTACCTGTACCCGGATAAGAAGGCAGCAAAGTTGTTCGTCTATGATGATGATGATGACTCCGATCAAATGTACATCGACAGAGCGGAGATCGAGATGTATTTGAGGGATGTTTCTGATAAGAATATTTATAGGTAAGTGTAAATATAACTATTCAGTAGATAGATGTTACGCGAATCTCAGCGCAGATGGCGCCACATTCAGTAAACAGCACGTCTTTAATGCATCATTGACTGGCTATTCCTAAATTTAACTGTAACCTCTTGGTCTAGTCAAATTTAATCTCTCTTTGAAGGACTCGTCATAGATAAAACTACGTGCCTTAAACAAATAAACCTTTTTCTTGCCTGTTTACTGTAAACGCTAATGGTGCACTCTTGCGCGAGAACATTAAATAAATATAAATATTTCCGGACATTCCACACAACTATATCTAGCCCCGTGGTAAGCTGTAAGCTTGTGTTACGGGTACTAGACATCTGATATACTTAATATAATAGGCGTACATATATCGATTTTTTTATACATATTAAACACCCAGACCAAGGAGAAAGTGCTTGCAGAACATACAAACACTTTCACCCTCGGCGGGAATCGAACCCGCTACCTCTTGCGCCGCAATCGGACTCTCGCCCACCGCGCCACTGAAGCAGTCTACATTGAAAGAAAGAAAGAAAAACATTTATTGATTTACACACATTATACGTAGGTAATCACAAAATAACTTGGTACATTGCGTCTGTTGCATTGCAGTAATATCCCCTATAGAATCCTATTAATTAAGCATCAATCAGGGTCACCGCGAGTGAATTCGCCGCAAGAGTCGTATTAACTGAAATCTGTACTAATTATACGGCTTATGCCAATATTTAGCTGAAGACTTTGTTAGTTTGCTTGTTTATTTGAACGCGCCAGTCTCAGGAACTATGAGTCTATAAAAGGGTTGGTCCGATAAATAAAAATTTTCGGTGTTAGATAACCCATTTATTGAGGCAGGTTACTTATTACAATGTATTTTCCCGCGGACAATACAAAACCACGGGCAAAGCCGTGGCTTGTAAAGCTTAGTGTTACGCGAGTTTATTTCTGTAATATTGCCATAGTATCGCGTACCCTAAGAATGGGAAGACATTTTCCCAGCTTATGGGACAGTACAGGTTAAAAAAACACATATTACATATTAAGGGAAGTTCGGTACATATTAGGTATACATATATATTCACGTATGAAAAACATACGCATAATCTATATGGTTAATCTAATCTTTGATCTCTATCGAAATTATAATCGATCTCGATCTAGATAATCTACGTAAACGCGCATCGTCTTATCGTTAGTAAACGATAACGGTTATTTTGAAATAAATAATGACTTTTTTTTTCTAATCTATCAAAAGAAAGTAATAGTTTAGGTATGAATGATGATTGATAATTCTGATAACACATAGACCAGTAGCTCAGAATTAAATAATATAGTATGTACGCCCATAACTTCCGAACTACCGACCGTGTGTCGTTAATAATTTATAAGAATTTGAATTTGACAATGCCACTATACAGCAGTAACAATTAACTATGTTTTTTATTATTTTATGATGAATTTGTATTGGATTTATATTGGATTTTAATGGAATTATTTGTTTTAAACATTGTTTTAGTTGACAATGCCACTACTCGGCAGCTCAATTATTAAGTTACATCTCAAATTGAACGTCTTGTCTGTGTCTTTTGCTGTATTTTCTGTGTGTGTTTGTAATAATTATTAGAACTTAACGAAATCAAGTGTACAATGTTGCCTATGATGAATAAAGTACTATGAAACTATAAAAAAAATACCAGCCGGCTACACTGAAATCATAATCTCATGTAATTTTAACCTACAGTGTAAAACTGGTGATGCTTTTAGATTTTCGCTTCTTTGGACATTCAATAAGCTGCAATTTTAACAAAATTAGGTAAATTAGTTCTTGGCTTCGTATTGCTAGATTCTTGCTTTATTTTATTTAGTTAGTTAGAATTTATATACAAAGAGTCACGAAAATGGCGACAAAATAAGATGGTAAGGTGTTCGCTGGACTACATGTGTAACGGACCAGTCGATAGTAAATATTATAAATAAATAAATATTGCCGGATAATCCATACAGCAACATCTAGCCCCGTGGTAAGCTATAAGCTTGTGTTTATGGGTACTAGACATCTATATACTTAAAAAATAGAAATAATATAGATAGATATTTTTTATTATACATGTTAAACACCCAAACCAAGGAGAAAATGCTTGCAGAACAAACAAAAACTTGGCCCCTCGGCGGGAATCGAACCTGCTACCTCTTGCACCGCAAGCGGACATCCGCCCACCGCGCCACATTATAGTATTATAGTATTTGTTATTTAACCAACTTATGAAGAGTTCCTAAAGTGCTGTAGCTAATCATAACTTACAGCTCTGGAAGACGATTTTTTTATATAATATCATCTTCATCATCATCATTTCAGCACTAGGCCGCCCACTGCTGGACATAGGCCTCCCTCAATGACTTCCAGTGACTTCGTTCGGTAGCAGCTTGCAGCCACCGCGAGCCTGCTACCTTTACCAGATCGTCCGTCCATCTAGTTGGTGGACGTCCTACTCTACGTTTGCCGATCCGTGGTCTCCACTCGAGAACTTTCCGGCCCCAACGGCCATCTGTTCTGCGTGCCACATGGCCTGCCCATATCCACTTTAGCGAGCTAATTCGCTTGGCTATGTCGGTGACCCGCGTTCTTCTACGTATCTCCTCATTCCTGATGCGATCACGTTATATAATATGCGCGGTTGTAATACTTTACTTAATTATATGTAAATGTATTTATAATAATATTATTGACTGAATGTACGTTTTTATGATTAATTTCTAGCATGCTCCAATACATAAAGGCCTGTTTCGAAGAGCCAACACTGCAAACCACGGAACTGCAACAGAAATCGACCACAATATACACAGCCCGTTTCATACAATCAATAACCATCCTTATGTCGCACCTACGCAAGTGTTATATCCCCGACACAGAAATCACGGACGAATCTGCCGTGAAACGGTGGAATGACATAAGCGTTGTATTGAAAGAAAATGTGCTTTTCTGTTGGGGCAAGTGGGTTGATATTGTGATGGTAAAGATTAATAATTTGACGCGATGTCTGCCTCAGGAGTTCACGTTGGAAGCTAATATTGATTATTTGATGATGGTAAGGTTTCAAAATATCGCTATGCTTTATAGGGTCCCGTACTCTATGAGTAAAACGGGTTATTAATGTTTTGTTTACTTATTATTTTTTATTGCAAAATGTGTTAAAAATGTACACGGAATCCTAGTTGTAGTGTGAGTCCATTTAATTCTTATTAAATTTATTTCATTGAAATACCTTTGTCGTATGCTTAATTGATTGTATGATTTTAACATATCATAAACCTATTTGTTTTCCGCCATTTTGTTAATATTCTGGGCAAAACAGATATATTTTTCTTAAAACATTTTGTTGTTAAGATAAAATGATGGCTATTCACAACTTCCTTAAACCTAATTAAAATGACGTCATATGACTAAAATGACAGATGATTTGTGGCTCTAATGTAATTTTAGTGATATGACGTCATTTTAATTAGGTTTAGCCGTGTTGTGAATTGCCACCAATATCAGTTTATAGATACATATATTGTTTTCCAGTAAAATAAATTGTACATAATATTTCAGCAATGGGACGTGATAAAAATTATAGAAAAAGACGACGACGGAAACTCAATAGAGTCCACAATCAAAGTGCCGGCTGGGCCCTCTCTAAAACTTCAAGAATATCTCTACTCGATAAGCCGCATCTTAGACGAGGTAGCCCCACACACGATCCCACTAGAAATCCACACGTCATTCATAGAACAAGTCACCGACATCACCCTCGCACACTACAACAAAGTTATCAGACAGAAAGAGACGGAAATAAACCAGAGATGTGCGCTGCAGTTGCTTATGGATGTTAGGCATCTCACTCTCTTGTTGGTGCCTAGAGAGAATAAGAAATACATTGATTTCTCGCATGAGATATGCGAGTTTATAAGGCAAAGAATAGATCCGTTTGATTATGATGTCTTCTATCCGTATATACAAACTAATTTGAAGAGAAGCGTGCAAAGAGTTCAGGTAAGTTTGTTTATAAAATTCACACAAACGTAATGCTAACAGTGAATATATGCACTTGCAGACTGATTGGGCGATAATTTGTGCAATCAATTGCACAAACAGTTATGTTTGTAATAACAAGAATCGTTATATTTCCCAGAATATAATTGTTTTTGTTTTAGTTTCAAGCAAGGTCTAGGACGTTTTTTTTATATTTAACCAACTTCTAAAAAGTAAGAGGTTTTCAATGATTTTTCGCAATTTTTCTTATGATGTTCTTTGTCTTACGACAGATTTCAACTAAATTATATATTTTTAAACCCTTTGCTTTTGTTACACACTCTATTCGAGTGCCGTTGTCGTCGTTAGACACATAAAACCTCTAGTAGTACCCATACATATTATTAGATTATTAGATTGTTATATGGTATTATTTTAATTGCTACCTCATGAAAACTCTTAATTTCCTACTGCTTAACCTACAAAGAATATAGAGGTATATCTTAGATAATAGATCCAAAGAGAAAATACAACAACAATAAAAATTCAAATTATTACAGACACTGCTAGGAAGTCTGATCCTACACCACGGCCAACTAACTGGAGTGATAGGCACGAAGCCCGTTCAATCCGGCGGAAGCGGAGATAAGGCGGCCATTTTGTTGGCTTCCGGGGATTCACCCTGGTTCTCGCTGCTGCCCGTCGCTACGCCAGTGCTGAAGAAACAGGATAAGCCGGTAATGACCTTTGTATTGGTGGTAATGACGCGTGTGACGGTAATCACATCGTTACCTAATGTTTGTCAAATCATTAATTGATTATGTATGTATGTTGAAAGTTAAATCTATTTCCCTCTCCTATGTTATTGGCCGTGTTGGCTAAGTGGGAGGACACTCGACTTTCATTCCGAAGGTCGTGGGTTCAAACCCCGCCACGCACCTATGGATTTTTCTTCTTGAGAAATTTATGTGCGCTTTAAACACGTGCTTTAACGGTGAAGGCTAACATCGTGAGGAAACCGGCATGTTCTGAGAACTTTAAATGAGTTTGAAGGACATGTGACATTCACCAACCCGCACTTGGCCAGCGTGGTGACTAAAGGCCTAATCTCTCTCGTCAAGAGAGAAGTCCCTGTGTCCCAGCAGTGGGAACGTTAATAGGGTGATGATGATGTTATTGGTTATGTTCATAATTTATTGTTCTGTATCTACAAAAGTTCTGAAACATTTTGAATGTTAATTAGTCGAAAATTCATTCGTCATATCAGAAAACAAATAAATTCACAACGATAAGAATCACCTATTTGTTGCAACACATTGTTACATATAAAAATGTTGTTCAGTGTTCATGTAATTTTGGCTGTAGCCCTATTTTGTTTAATAGTTCATTTTCAATATTCATAAATGTTTTAAAAACGATGATTTGAGTACCCTAAAAACAACTTTCCTTTGCCGGAGAACAGCCTCCACGACCAGTTAAGGTCCCAGGAAAATACTTTAATGAACTTTAGACTTTATTTTGGACCTCTTTTGCGGATCAGTAAACGCGGCGTGGTGCACAACAAGATGAAAGTATCTCAAAACGTTTATTTCCTTAGACGCATAGGGCATACATGGACAGGTCAACTTAAAGCTAATTTAAATAAAAACTAAGAGTAATCAGAAAATAACATTGTCTTGACGGTTCGCTTCAATTTTTTACACTGAGTTGAGAAGCGAATAGAACAACTCAGCTATCATCATTGCATTCGTATGATTGAATATAAACATTATATCAAATCAATAAGGAATGCATGTGCCATATCAAATACATAATAATGGAAATGGGAAAAACTGCTGGGACACAAGGACATATCTCTTGACGAGAGAGATTAGGTCTTAATTCACCACGCTGGCCAAGTGCCGGTTGGTGAATGTCACAACTCTTTAAAGTTCTTAAAACATGCCGGTTTCCTCACAATCTATTAAATGAAAAAAAAACGTTATAAAAAGCTCAGGAAACTATTCATTGAGAAAAAAAATTGTCCGTAAATGAGTCGTTGAAATAGTCTCAGATTATTTACTCATATATGCATTTACTTCTTTCTTATTTCCTCAGGTTAAAAAGAAGACCACAGCTAACAGTCCGGGCCGCTCCCGTTCCGAGATCACGGACATAATGACGGCTTCGCTTCCCATCAACTTTGCCAACGCCCGCTCGGGGGCTGCCTCGTTCTTCAACTCTATGACTGGCACGGATTGGTTCAGCGGTTCGTAGAATTTAAACGATTTAATTCAATCGTTTATCTTTGAAGTTTAAGTCACAAAAGTTGAAATGGCGGATTGCTGAAATTTTTTAAAGCTCGATTTAAACCTAGTTTAGGTAGATAAACCACGATTAGGTAGATATACGGATATAAAGACGGCGTCGCTTTCCATATACTTTGCAAACGCCCAGTCAGGAGCCGCCTCTTTCTTCAACTCTATGACTAGCACGTTCTGAATTTGATGAAATATTATTGTGAAATAATTATAATTTCAAATATTTAGTTATCTTTGATGTTAAGATAAAAAAAGAACATAGATATGAATCTAGAATGTTTAGGTCTAAATCGATTTAAATTTATATTGTTGTACTTTTGTGTTTTTACGTTTTAGGAAATAATAGACGCATTTTCTAAACAATAATTATATTACCTAGGTACTTTAAATTAATGGAGTGCTGACGATTAGAGGAACTCGTCTGTCTGGGAAATTTTGAAGCGATAGATACGTCCAAAATTTTGATTAACCTGTCCTAATGATGTGTGTAAAATGTATAAATATAGTCAATGGGGTAGCAATTCGAACAGCGAGCATTTTGGCCATAATGACTTCCTTTATTAATGTAAAACAACGAGAATTGTGAAGAGAAAAGCATTTTCCCTGTGTATTTTTTGTTCTGGATTAGGTAGGTATGTTATGATGTTTGTTTATTATGAATAATGAATTACTATTATAAATATTATTGTTAAATTAGTTTACGGAAATATAATATAATTTATTTATTTATTTAATATCTTAAGCAGTTTTAGTTACTTTCTTCATACATAAAGGTAACATCTATAACAATATCATAAAAAACAACCTATTAATGAAGTGGCCGTATTTCACGAACTTTGCACAAATTATTTGCCATTACTTTAACTTACCTAAATAAAATAAGAAGATCCAAATTTGAGAAAATTTGGATCTTATAACCAAAAAATAATTTATCTTATCAAATTTTGCTGCCCATATATTGCGACTATCTCTTGATATTCTTGAGCATAACTCGATGTGCGCAATTCTACGTTGAGGTCAAGATAAATTATTTGTATCAGCAATAATAAAACATATCCACATTTTAATATTTAATTAACAAAATCAGTGCATAAAAACAAAACTACCAAAATATTCACACATTACGACGACGCTTCATCCTCCTTCTTCGTCTCTCCAACCTTCCTGCCCAAAGACCTGAAGTTGTCTGTGTAACCGTCGCCGTAACCATTGAAGTAGTTGCCCTGGTAACCAGGCTGGTTGTAGTACCCGGGCCGGTACTGGTTGTAGCTGGGTCTGAAACCTGGATAGTTGTTCTGGTAGCCGGGCCTGGAGTCGTAACCTGGTCTGAAGTTTGGTCTATTGCCTGTGGAGGAAGGAGAAAAACTGAGAAGAGAAGATACTCGTCGCATATAGTGTTAAAAATATTATTGTTATGTTTGTGTTATAATTGTGTGCGCTATAAAGAATTATTATTATTATACTAACAGGATCGATGTGTGTCTTTTTGTCTTTCATAACAAGTATGTTAGTTAATGATTCATTTATTATTGTTTGAATCAACTAAGCCAAACCATTTTTAAAAGGTCGATTGTCAAATAATACGAAGCAACGTTAAATAGACTATTTGTATTTATAACGATTGATTGATTGTCTTTCGAGCTTACCGATATTTCGGCACAGTTAGATGCGCCATGATCACGGTTGAACTCACAGAACAATATTACTCTAGTTGAACTGAGGCTCCAGCGATTTCGGTAACAGATTTATTGGCAGAAAAAAATGGGCTACCCACTTTCTAACTCTTTTATATCTCTTCAGTTCAACCGTGATCATGGCGCACATAACTGTGCCGATATATCGGGAAACTTGAAAGACAATCAATCATGGTAAATATCCCGTTAAAAATCTAAATAGTGTTGATAACCATAATAGTTAAAGGGTCAAACAGAGCTTATCTGGCAATTGAAAAATCGGCCCTAAGAGTTATTATAATTAGATACGTTAAAGAATTATTTCTTTGTCAAAAACAAATACATAGAAAGTTCGATTAAAGATTTATTGTATCGTACACATAATCCGATGAAACTAAAAAAAAACTATTATTCATTATTTTAACCATTCACTATTCTACCCGGAAATTGTGAAACATGCCCCGATTTTGTTTTGAACCTAATTGAGATTAGAAATAAGTAAATATTGAAGTAAATAAAAGACTTCACCAAAAAAAATTAAAAAATAAAATAAGTAATAAAAGTTGAATAAGTCTAGTCATGTTGTGAGCGAGAGTGCGGTTCGCCAGCGGTTATGGTACGTATGATTTATTGTATAAGAATTCTGATATTTTAAAATAACTGGGAGAAGGAAATTTTGGAAATACCATCCTAACTCTCTGCAGACACGTTTAACTTCTACAGCTTTCTTTATTTTCGTATACCGCTTTGCACAATATTTCGATAAGAAGTGTCCTATGAATGAAGTTTAATTTCCTGGTATGTATACCTACCATGTAATAATTTCAAAGAAACAATTCTAAACAATGCGTTGCAATCAATGCAAGTGGAACAATTAGAATGAGGCGGTCTATCGTCAATTATTGACATTGTTATAATGATTAGAGGAATTTAACTGATAAAGTAATCTTTTAATTTACAACACTTATCAGTTTTCAATTTGCTACTACAACATTTTGTCATCATAACCCTATTAACGTTGCCACTGCTGGGTCACAGGGACTTCTCTCTTGGCGAGAGAGATTAGGCCTTAATTCACCACGCGGGCCAAGTACGGGTTGGTGAATGTCACATATCCATCAAACTTTTTAAAGTTCTCATATCATGCTGGTTTCTTCACGATGTTTGCCTTCACCGTTAAAGCGCACAAAAAAATCTCACGAAGAATAATCCAGAGGTGCGTGGCGAAAAAACCGTGGAAAGAAGGTCGTGGGTTCAAATAACATTTGTACTTGAACCAGATTGAAAAAAGCGTCAGCAAAATGACCTTGAAACTTTAATCCCTATGATAAACAATTAATCCCATTAATCCTTTCTGTCCTTATCACGATTATTCGTAACGTAGGTACGTTATATCAGTAGTCGGAGGTAGACTTTCCAAAATTCAGTGTAACAAAATGTTGCCATCCTTGAAATAGAAACGTACTCTTTTTCGAATAACTACTTTTTGTTTCTCTGTTCTCAATTGATTTATGTAATATGCTCGTAATCTTGTCTAAGATAATTTAGAAGACCATATTGCATAAAAAGTTATGTGAACGAATTTGCTTGTATGCTAATTATTTACATACTAAGAGCAATGGCCGTGTGACAAGGACACTCACCAAGAAATTAGACAACAATAACCGGATATGTTTGTGGGACTGACCAGACAAAAGATTTGGTTACATTTACAAATAATATTAATTTGTGTAACAATATGTCCCGGCCGTGTCCTTTCAATTGTCCCATTTCGTTGTGGAATCCGTTAGTTTACCACGGGAACTTTTAACTGTGACCACGCCTATGGAAAATTTATTGTTGCATTGTGTATAATTGGTAACTAGCAACTAGCACCGAGGCGTCGCACGGTTACGAATAATATACATGTAAACGTTTCTCTTGAATCACTCATCTATTGCTAGAAACTGGATTAATCCATAGAGTTGTGTAAAAGATTTAAGTGAACAGACAGCGAAACCGATTTAAGTTTATACTTTAATAAATCTAAATTTAAAATTTATAAAAACCCCCGATTCCAATGCCTTAATTTCCTTAAATATAAAACAACATAATGTTATGTAAAGTGGACGCGATGCGTTTTCATTTGATACCCCACACTAGTATATTTGCAGATTTTCGGTTTTGCTTCCCCACTCTCACCCCCATAACTTTTAAACGGCCCAACCGATTTTTATGAAACATGTCTAAGAACACTCGCGCAAGACTCACCTTTCATACAAAAAAAACTAAATTGAAATCGCTCCATCCGTTCGGGAGCTATGGTGACACAGACAGACAGACAGACAGACACGTCAAACTTATAACACCCCTCTTTTTTGGTCGGGGGTTAAAAAACTATAATTAACATGCAGATAAATTTTAGGAAAAACGTGTACCTACTAATGAAGTAATTGTTGTTGAATATCGACAAAATTAACTGAAATTGTATTTTTTTTTTAGCTCTAAATAGCTCTATTTAAATATTGCGGAGAAATAACTAAACTGCATTTCTGGAAAAGCCATACGGCCAAAAACGATATCAATCGTCTCACCAACACAACAAAGAAAGGGAAATTGAGATTTTTCTGTCAATGAGTAACTGCTTCTTGACAAGAGAGGTACTTGTTGCAACATTGACACTTTAGGTACTCTATGAGAGTCCAATTATAAGAAATTGAATATAGTACTAGTTTTTACAACTTTGCAAGTTTGTTAGTGCTTTATTCTTACTAGTAAGTGTCCCAGTGCTCAGGATAGAAGATGCTATAGATACACCGGCGCGCACATAGAATGAAGCGTATTTTTCATCCGCTAAAGTCGGTTATAGTAGGTATGTCGCGGCGACAAAGAAGGCTGCCTAGACTGCAAAGGTAACCGACAAAGAGTCACGCTGCCGAAGGGTGATTCCAATGAATAGTGCTTAATACGAATTCTATAAAGTTTTATGAAATAAGTAATGCTGAAATATCCACTTATTATTAGTTATCTTTTACTAAAACCTGTTTGAGATTTAGGAGTTTAGTTTCATAAAAATATATCATAAATTAGATACTTAAAGTTATTTTTTTTAAATGTATCATCGTTTGTTAATGCACTCTTAGTTTTACACATGAATAGATTGTGTGCTGGTTAATTATTTGGAGTTGGTTCTCATGTTGGAATGTTGTAGGTAAGTATAGAAATTTAAAGAAATTGAGTTAATTTGTCGAGTTTTAGTATTAACGAATCTTAATACAGGGATGTCCCGACAGACATCTTCTTATTAAATAGAAATATACTCTAATACTGTATAGTGATAATATATAAGTATGTAACACTATCAATGTCATTGACTATTCTGATATTATATTTAATTAGTCAGAGTTTTTGTTAATGAGAATAAGCAAAAATTGAACATTTTTATTTCAGTGCAACGTCACATTTATTTACCTCCGTAGCCCGGATAACCGGAGTTTCCGTAACCACCGTATCCGCTGTTGGGATATCCGCCATAGTTACCTGTCAAAACAAATAATATTTAATTTTCATTTTATGTCATTTGCGAGTAATCATTTGTAATTAAAAATTGTATTTCCAAGCAATTTATATTACGTTTACACACTACATTGACGGACCTCTTGGTAAAGTCCCCGGGCTCACGGTGGATGGAACTAGAAGTCTAGCCTTATACTATAACTGACAGTGGGCGTCCTGCCTGATGTCATCTGAAATGAGGATGATGATAGATATTTGGTACCCATACAAAATTAAGTTCACTCACCGCCATATCCGCCTTGGTAACCGCCGGGGTAATATCCAGATCCGCCGTAACCTCCGTAACCAGGATAACCGCCGTAACCGTTATTCCCGTAACCTCCATTGTTGTAGTTGTTGTAACCGCCGCCGCCTACGTTATTGTAAGGGTTGCCATAGCCTGGTCTGGCTAGACCATAGCCGCCTGCACTCCTGCGTTGCGCGTCTGCGAGGTCTCCACCATCAACCCGCTGCGCCGCAGCCATGGCCAGTGCGCATGACGCCAAAAATATATGCTGAGAAAAAAATAACATTGGTGAGCAAGAGTGAGCTTTGTTATAAAAACTAGGCAATCAGTGCCGGTGTGATGGTTTAATTGTTATTATGAATGACATTACGTGTACCTAGTTTATCTTTGTTGTGATTTTAAATCAATTAAGTTTGAGATGGTCTGATTGTGGGGATAATTGTGTTCCAAAAAATAGAAGCGTTTTAATTATTAAGGAAGGTAATTATGCTTTTTATCTTTTTCATTAAGTAATCAGATGAAGAGAAGTATTAAGTATATCAGATGTGTAGTACCCTTAACACAAGCTTAGAGCTTACCACGGGGCTAGATATTATTGTCTGGATTGTCCGGATATACAGTATAATCTCACTAATCCGGCACTATTAAAAACCGGAGGGTGCCGGATTATTGGAATGTTCGGATTACTGGGTTATACTGAAAAAGTCATAGGTAATAAATAAAATAAAGCATTTCATAGAGAGAATAAATGTATGTAATGTATTATGGAACAATTGAATTAACATGTAGGTACATATGTAATTAACTAGTTTTGAAATAATCCTTAATTGAGGTCTGCTTTTGTGCAACTTGTAGTCCTTGCTTAAAAACCTTTTCTCGCATATTGCGAAGAATTATAATATCTTTGGCAGACATGCCGTTTTCTTCTGCCCATGTTATGCAGGTATTGGGTGCCGGATTATTGGACGTGCCAATCTATCGAAGTGCCGGATTAGAGAGATTATACTGTATTTAATTTTATTTATTTATTTTTAAGTAGCTTAAAGGTAAACGAAACTGAATAAAGGAAATGGCGTAGCGACAGTTAAAATTTGTGAACATGTTACTTTGAGATACTGAGACCTATCAATGATACTAAAAAGGAATATAAATTTACTTCCTGAATTTTTAAATAATTCCTACAAACTAAGCAGGTAAGATCATTGAAAGGGTCACGAATTATAAGGAAAATACAAAATGTGAAAGAAAGGAAATTTCGCTTTGCTGTCTAATTAAATCAATTATTACTTAATTTAGTACTAAAGTCGCTACTTACCGACCGACCTCGTAAATATCTTCTTAAACATTTATTTGTGACTTAATAATATAGATAATAAGCCTTTTATTCGGACAACAGATACATAATAATGATTCTTACAATACTAATAACTTTGACACATTTCTTGTTTCTTTGTTCTCTGTAAGTCCGTTAGCCAGTTGGCAAAGGCCTCAAGCTACTCCATTCTGATCTCCCTCCAACAACACAGAAAAGAATGGAAAGAAGAGTAAAAAGTGAAAGGAAAATAAAGTTCTTTATAGCCACCCTCAATGTACTGACTTTGAAAAATGATGAAAATCTTACAGAACTTACCTACGCGTTATATCAGATAAAATTGGACATTGTTGGTCTGAGCGAAGTACGGCGGACAGGTGAAAGAATTATCTCTTAATATAGATATCTTAATAAGAAATCCTATTTATTTTAAAAAGCTTAATAAATTATAGAGCACATCTTTAACACATAAAAAATTATCTTGGTCACGGCATTACGCGTGAACGGCTGGGCCGATTCAACAAATAACTTTTTTTGTTGGGCTTGTTACTGCAGGAGAAGATTTTAATGAAAGAAAAAAGAAACTGTGCAACTTAAAATTTTCGCCCTTCTACTTATATGACAAAACAATTTTTGTCAGGTCAGCTAGTTAGTTATAAATTGTTAAAAACTATAAAATATTTTTTAAAATGTTCCAATGGGTTTGTATTTATTTAAATAACAAGGCAACCTTGCAGTTTATTGATATTTTTTTTTTGCTGTAATAATATTTTATGATACTACTAGCGGCCCCGGCGTCGCACGGGTATAAAATATTCCCGGAAATTATTCGAATTTTTCTCGCCGTAAAAACCATCCTATCTCTCAAGTTGGATCGAACTGCACATGGTGTGCGAATTTTATTATAATCGGCTAAGTGGTTTAGGAGTCCATTGAGGACAAACATTGTGACACGAGATTTATATATATTAAAATATAGTCTAAGATCCGAACCAACATCGATATTCACCGAGTTTATCAACTAATGAAAATTTAATTAAAAATATTTTTTCAAAAATAATTTAAAATATTCTGTACAGGATTTTGTTTAATCCATCTATCTATCTATATAAATAAAAATGAATTGTTGTTCGTTAGTCTGATTAAAACTCGAGAACGGCTGGGCCGATTGATCTGATTTTGGTTTTACAATGTTGGCGTAGTCCAGGGTAGGTCTAAACGGTGAGCAAATAATTGCCGGGAAATTTTTTTACCCGTGCGACGCCGGGGCGGGATGCTAGTTTTTAATTGTTTTCTAATATACTAAATTTATTATAAAATAAGTTTTATTCTATTATCAACTCGGTGAATGTCGATGTAGGTTCGGATCTTCTACTAATACGACCACTACTGAAATTCTTAAACTCCAATATTTTATCTATGTAGGTACAATCCAAGTTACAATGTACAATTTGTGGCTGACGATAAATTCCAGAATAAAACATATTAATCATCTTCGATTTGATATAAAATGAAGTGCTAAATTCGGTAGTAGATATCTAGTTATTAAAGTATGAATTCTGAATTCGTTGCAGATACCGGCCGATACTATCTGTAAGAATTTTGATATCTTTATGATTACTAGTGATAGAAAGATTACCTGGGTTTCCTTTGGTAATACGGGTTCGCGTTTCATTTCGTACTTAAGTCTTTTTAGATATACTCTAGATTTATCTTATTCCTATCCATCTCACGGCTTTGTTGGCGTTGTAAAAGATTTTCTTAAGGTAATATTTAACTTTTTTCGGGTAAAATGTAGCCAGGTCATATAGGATTTCTGAATTCTTAGCGAAATAAAAAACATTAGTTTATTTCAAAAAGAAATTTTTTTTTTTAATATATGACAAATGTTTAGATTATTTTCAAAGTAATTTTCAGGATAATTAATTTGAATTTGAAATGGGTGAAGCTTTGAATATATTTTACGACTTAAAAACACGTGCGTTTTTTTACTTTAAATTTTTAAAGACTTGGGTGACGATAACTTAATCACAATGAAATTCAAAACACATTTTATACAATAATATGGACATAAGCTGCAAAAAGACTATTTCTATAAAATATATAAGAATTAATTACCTGAGTTACACGATTTTAACTGAGAATTTTAACCAACGATAAAAGGTAAAATGTTTTCGCGGATTGTGATTTATATATTACATAAATTTCTTCATAAGCAATAAAAAGTAACGAGTTCCAGTAATAAAAATAAATAGAATTTGTTCACTTACCTTATGCTACAATCTTACATAAAATCTATATATTTTATAAGTACAATAAAACTCGACAAATCCCTATACAATTAATCTATGTGAAGTTATTTTTTAATTCACTAAATGATAGTCAACTCACCGAAAGAATCATTGTCAAAGTCACAGATCACTCTCAAAGCGTGTAACCGACTGTAACGGACTCCTGCGCACCTAGCTTTATATTCGTCGGCAGAAGGTTTTTACTACTCTGCATAATTTCAATGAAGATGTATTGTTTAACTTGACAGTATTGCATAGGGAATTCCTATTGACCACGGCTCGAAGTAGGAACACATCCGTAACCTGGTATTGCTTATGATTAAAAAAAGACCATTTACATTGTTTTTAAAAAACAATGCAAGATTTATAATATTTGGAGAGATTAATTAATTTATTTATTCAACAATATTGCTTACTCTATCTTTACCTACAGAATGGCCCCTAATGTAATAGAGTAAGTAACTCCAAATATATTATAATAGACTATTACTAATTTCATTTAATACAAATGATTATTCACATACATTAAAATCAATGAAATGAAATCAATCACACTAATATTTTCATAACACACTTTTGCGATATCATTTTCGTTTTCGTTTTGATGGAGTGGAGGAGAATAAAAATCAACGAAATCAATAAAGTGCTAGAAGTTTAGGCTTTCGGCTTTATTCTACCCGAGAAAAGGACAAAAGTATGTGTACTAGAATTTCACGAGACTTTACATCAAAATAATACATAATAATAATAATACACAAAATAATAATTTCCATGTCACAATGTTAGTTACCGTACTCCTCCGAAACGGCTTTACCGAGTTTTACCAAATTTTATTTGCGTTGGTGGGTCTGAGAATCGGCTACTATCTATTTTTCATTTTGCAAAACAACGTTTGCTGGGGTCAGCAAGTATTAACTTTAAATTTTACGATAAACAATATTTTGACGACGCATGTCTGCAAAGGGCGAAAATCTACATTTAACAGCTGGAGGTCGGACGCGATTCCCACGCCAAAATACAACTAGGTAATTATATAATCGCCACACATCATGTTCCTGGTCTGTTGTCTTGTGTTAATCATTTACTACTCAAACGGGCTTTACACTAAGTTAGTATGTTATAAAGACAATTACCTACTGAAGGCCCTCTGTGCAAGGTTTTGCTTTTGAGAGAAATATAAAATTTATTGACACAACACACACTTAACAAGGAAACATACAATTTAATATTTATAAAATATGTACTTAATACTAGTTTAACTTAAACTAATGAGTGCGTTGTGTCGAATGGTCTCGCATCAGCATATGCAAAGCCACTTATAAGATAATTAAATAAATAATTATATAATTCATTATGTTATTACCATTAACCAACATATACTAATATAGACAAAAAACGTATTACGTACCTACTCTTAAAGCATTATCAAAATGTCAGACAGAACATTCAAATCAAACATAACTTATAAAGACACATTTACTCTTCATAAACTTAAGACTTAAATATATATATATATATATATATATATATATATATATATATATATATATATATATTATATACTAGCTGACCCCAGCAAACGTTGTTTTGCAAAATGAAAAATCGATGTTGGCCGTTTCTCAGACCTACTCAATATGCTCACAAAATTTCATGAGAATCGGTCAAGCCGTTTCGGAGGAGTATGGCAACGAAAACTGTGACACGAGAATTTTATATATTAGATATGGTTCAATAGTAAGTATTATCTTCAATTGTTTTTTTTATTTAAAAGTCATTTTATATAGTTCAAATTTTAAGTTGACATTTTCAAATGATGTATTTAATAACATAAAGTACCTATAGAATATCTGCACATACCTATAGGACCTTGTCACAGTGATCACTAATAATTTCCTACTTACTTCGAAGATTCACAATAAGTTGGTACATATAGGAAACCACATTCGGAAATGTGTTATTATCTCACTATTGTTATTACGTGTGCATTTCTCTGTATCGGTGGAACGATTAAGTACCTAAGTCATGAACGCGATTTCAGTCTGATTTAATTTCAATCATATGATTTCTATGATCTTTACTATCTATGTGTAAATTATCGTCACAATTTACGTAAGTAACATAATAAAGTAAGTTTTCAAAATGAAAAGTGTAGGTAACTAAAGTTACTTTTGCAAGTGAAACAAAATATTAGTATGTTTGAAATGACAAAGATAAAGATAAAGATAAATATTCTTTATTGCACACATAATTAAAATCACAAAACTAAAAATAAGCACTTAAGACTATGCGACAAATGGCGGTCTTATCGCTAAAGAGCGATCTCTACCAGACAACCTTGAATGGATAGGATTATTGGGAAAAAGAAGGGGACCTGTGTGCTAGATACGAAAGTATTATAAGGAGTATTATAATAACAATACTTTTAACAATATATAAAAATATACATAAATACTATAACTACAAAGTTTATACAATATAAATACATACATATACATATATATTATATTGATACTAATACATAGATACACTAGAGAAAGTGGTTCGCATTCAGTTACTTATGGACAGATAATGTTCCTTGACCATGTTCTTGAAAATAGGTAGTAACTTAGCACGCCGTACCGGTACCGGCAGTGCATTCCATAGCTGAACTGCACGCACAGTAAAAGAATTAGCGAAGAAGGAAGTGAAGTGAAGAGGTACTTGGAGCATAAGAGTTTCAGATGAGCGTAGAGATAGAGAATGGGACACATGCATAAAAGTGAAACGTTCTTTTAGATAGGAGGGTGCAGAGGATAGAAAAAGTATATTGAAGAGAAGAGTCAGAATGTGAGAGTTGCGGCGAAGCCGTATAGGTAGCCACTTGAGCTTCCTGCGAAACTCCGAGACATGGTCATACTTACGCAAGCCAAATATGAACCTAATCCCGACATTCTGCAGGCGTTCCAGTTTATCTAACTGCTGCTCAGTTAGATCAAGAAAGGAAGAATCGGCATAATCAAGCACAGGAAGAAGAAGAGATACAAAGGTACCTTTTATACTAACTTTAGGATGAATTAAAGCGATAAGCCATATCAAAATAATAGTTCTTATTATTTTACGTATCATTTACATTGCAGAGCTTAGGCCCCTTTCGGCTCTGCACATAATGTCATTATTCTTGAATCACTCTACCTATTACTAAAAATAGTATAAACATCAGATCAGGAGTTTTTCAGTTTATTACGAACAACAGACGCGGCTGGTGACATTAATTTATAAAAAGTACTAGATAACCGTTCCAGATTTAAATTAAAATAAATCTGGTTGCTGCCGTCTACCTACGTATTGCTGAAAACCGCCTTAGTTCCGTTCAGTAGTTTTTGAGTTGTCCCGAAAATAAAGACTTTAATTTATACGTATTCTCGCAGATGTTCAATGTACAAAAACATACACATTCAGTACATCAGTGACCCAACACCCAACTCCAAGTAAGAGAATTGCTTAATTTCACATAAGGTTATATATTATGACTCATAATTTATGAGCGACGATAGTCTAAATCAATTTAAACTAATGTGAGTGACTGGATCTCAGCTGCTATAAATAAAATTTTTTTTAATTATTTTGTTTCTAATGTGTAGTGTATTAAACATAAGACATGTTGCGTTTTTTTTTCATTTTATAAAGTATATTCTCATGTTCACGTGAAATGTATTGATTGCTATTCACGTTGTAACCGGTTTCAATCATTACCATCTTAGCTAATTGGGGACCACACTGATTTTTGTACTGGTACTATGATTAAATGTTTTGTACTGCACCCATAGTTAGTCTTTGTCTACTTAATTAAGCTACGTTTTTCATTTTCCTACATATGTATGAAGAAAATTTGATTGAGTGACATTTCAATTAGCTACCTTAATTATTTTACCGTTGTAACTCAGAACAAAGGAATTATGGTGGAAGGGCTTTCTTATTTTTTTTTGTTTTAGTTGAATCTGTTTCCATAGGTACCCAAGAGATGTTATTAATGCTGGTAGTAATAATGTTCATTCATTTATTTGTTGTTTCATGTGGTTACAATAAAGGTGTTAACATAATAGATTCCCTGACATGAGCCCCGTTGGGGCATTACAACTTCAACTTAACCTAAGATATATCCTATATATATACTATATTTACTTTAATAAACTATCTTAATAATAGGAACTGTTTAGTGTATTTAACTTGTTTAGTGTATTTGTTTATTTTAGTTACTTCCATAGTGTCATGTCATACGGTATCTTGCTATGGGGAACGGCAGCTGATATCCAAACTATCTTTGTTCTTCAGAAAAGAGCGGTGCGTTCAATCTATAAAATGAAACCACGCGACTCCTTACGAGATAAATTTAAGGAAATAAATATTATGACTGTTGCTTCACAATATATTTATGAGAATTTGCTGTACACACACAAAAATAAGCAAGATTTTCTAAAAAAGAGTGATTTCCATAATGTTAATACTAGAAATAAGAATAAACTACATATCCCTACATTTAGATTGCGTAAGGTGGGGAAATCTTTTATGGGCAATTGTGTCCGTTTTTATAATAAACTTCCGCAGTTTATAACTGACCTACCCATTCGAAAGTTTAAGTTTTTAATTAAAAAATGTCTTTTGAAAAAAGCCTATTATTCTACAGAGGACTATATCAAAGACGATAATGCTTGGTCAGATGTAGCTCGGTTCCACTAGGATGGACAAAATAGCTAAATTTAGTTTTTTTTTTCTGTTATGTGCATGTTTGACTAGCATTTGTTTGTAAATGTTAAATGTATAAGTAACCATGTTGTACACCAATATTGTTATAATAACAACATAAGAGATGGAAGCTGAGTTGTTCTATTCGCTTCTCAACTCAGTGTAAAAAATTGAAGCGAACTGTCAAGACTATGTTATTTCCTTGATTATTCTTAGTTTTTATTTAAATTAGATTTAAGTTGACCTGTCCATGTAAGCATAGGCTTCTAAGGAAATAAACGTTTTGACTTTAACAATAAATATATTTTTTTTGTAAATTAGGTAAATATAGAAAATTCTGAAATTTAACTGTAACTAGAATTTTATAATTAGATTTAATTAGAAAATTAAATTCTAAATAATGTCACGCAGAATAGCAAAAAAACACTATTTATACAATCTCTACTATTACCTACACTAGTCATATCTATTGAACTATGAATAACAAAGACCTTCATAATACACACACCTTGATTTCCTTACATATAACTGTTAAATTCTTTATCGTACTGATACCTTATAGTACGCATTATCAAGTCGTAATCACACAGTTAATTGTTACATATTTTGCCATCAGTATTATCAAAAACATATTATTGCGAGAATAGGCATAATAACTAATTAAAAAAAAAATATTTGACAATCAACAATTATGTTTTTCTGTTTAGTCTGTCTGCAAGACCGTCCTAAAATAATGGACACCTATTTTATGTTTCATCAATTTAATAAGAAAGTGCCAGGAAAGTTCTGGACTTTGTACCGGGCTTGTGCCGTATACATTTCATACATTTGGCTCAAAAGCATTACGTCATGCGAAACTCCAATGCAATGTCTTGATTTTTTGTTTGCTAGTAAAATGAAATAATATGTGTACAATTTTTTAAAGCAATTTACTAAATGACGGACTAATTATCTTTACGTAAGATTTTAATGCTTTTAATAATTGATAAACCTCACTTTGCAGGTTAAACTATTTTAAAATTTTATACAGAAAAACGTAAGATATTAGATATGTTTACGTAAGATATTATAATTAAATAAATGTGTAGTTGCCACGCCTATTAAAAAAAACAATGAGTTTTTCACATAGCATCTCCTAAAGATAAACTAAGTAGAGTACTATTAATATGAATACTATAATATAAATTAGGCGTCTAATCTCCTACGCGTATATTTGTGAACAAGCACCTTACTTTTCCCACAAAAATGTCGTAAAACCCTCAAGCTTACAAAAATATATTTCCATACATAGCCATGTTGGTTATCAATCGAGATGAACAACTGACCCCGTATGTAAATTTCATCCATCGCGCATCGAAAACAAGTTTCATTATTTATTTCGCTACTGTTAAGAGGCTATTAATCTACTCAAGGCTTGAAATGTAGGTGGTAAAGCCGACCTTATTGAGCGTATAAAGTGCAGAAATACCCGGAGGACAAGGGCGTAATATCCTACAAGATTGTTTAAGGTCTTTTGGTCCTACGTAAAGTACCCTAGTAAAATGTGTAAGTTGCGGTTTAGGTCACATCGTAGAATATGGAACGGTGAAGGGTCATGTTCTCGTTTGTTTTTCCTTGTTTTTCCTTACGTTTTCTGTTGTAGTAACAACAGCCCCGCGGTGTTGTAATTAAATGAAGAATAATGCTGGACTATGCCAACGTATAGCTACAAATTGAGATGAGCTTTGTTGATTAAAATTTATGTGTGTAATAAAATAATATTTTTAAATAAGCTATAATTTACAACAAAAAAATATCTAATTAAATCCAAGTATAAGTGTAAAAATAAAGCGCGTATTAGTATTAAACGCCATCGGTCGATTATAAAATTTGACTTTATTTTCTTAAATTTCATAGATAGGCGATGTCAGAATCTTTATAATGTTTTTTATTGAATAACATTTTATCGGCTTTTATACTTGTGTAAATTAAGGTTAATTATACAGAGTAACATATTCTATCCTTTTTATATAGTTGTAAAATATATATTTTATGTAATTTACTATTTTTTTTATGTCACTGGTTCATGTCATAATCGCTGACGGACTGTGGGACATAATAGCTCTACCTATTATTCTGTCTATGGCCCTACTTTGCACCATACAAAACACTTATGTACCTACTTAGCACAAAGTCGCCATTTTACATTATCCTAATTCCCCATAGTCATAATATATTTATAGAACAAACAAAATTATACATGCGATCCTTGTGTTGTCTATTATCCTTGTCGAGTAAGGCGCTACAATAGTCACTTATTGTTATTGCTCTCCCGATTTGAAACAATATTCAAATGAATTACATATTATAATAAGTCTGCGGTTTGGTTTAAATAAAAATATAAAGAACTAGCGGCCATCCCCGGCTTCGCACGGGTTATTATTCAAAATTATTTTCTCGGCAATTATTCGATTCTTTCTCGCCTTTTAAACCTTCCCTAGACCTCCACGAACATTTCAAGACTAAGATAAGAAAAATCCGTTCAGCCGTTCTCGAGTTTTAGTGAGACTAACGAACAGCAATTTATTTTTATATATATAGATAGCTTAAAATTAATTAAAAATATATATATATATATTATCAGAAACAAAATAAGTTACAAGATAAATATCAAACACATGCTATTAAGATACTAAAAGTTTTTAACGAATTTATAACTTTATTAATTGTTTGGTTTTGTACAAAAAATATACTGCCGGAATTTATTTATATATATATAGATAGCTTAAAATTAATTAAAAATATATTATATATTATCAGAAACAAAATAAGTTACAAGATAAATATCAAACACATGCTATTAAGATACTAAAAGTTTTTAACGAATTTATAACTTTATTAATTGTTTGGTTTTGTACAAAAAATATATTGCCGGAATTTAAAATTAAATTCTAATTATTACATAGTTAAATATAAATCATAAAATAAATTGTGATATATTAATATGAAATTTACATTTTAAAAATATTAAAGATTTGAATTCTATTTATAAGGTTACCTATAACCCACTTGGAGATGACCAAGGAGATGTTTCTATCTGATACCTATCTTTTTCCCTGTTAAAACAAATACCTACCTACTTTTAAGTGAGAAACGATTAACCAACCTCATATCAATCCGTTCCCATACCACTAAGTTAGGCTAAACGGTGTGTGAATTATCCGATATTATTGTTATTCTTGTTAAAAGGTTCATAATAAACTTGTCATAGGCGAGTCCCAGGAGAGAGTACCTATATCTACGTCTTATTCATTCGGTGATGGCTCAAAACGGATGTAGAAAGACTCGTTTAGTTGGGAATCGGCTGCTTTTGTTCAACGTGTTCAGGCCGACTTTCTAGATAAGAATACAATATATTTAATCAAATCTTGTAATTTCAACTCTGCTTCAGTGGCGCGGTGGGCGAAGGTCCGCGTGCGGCGCAAGAGGTAGCGGGTTCGATTCCCGTCAAGTGTTTCAATGTTCTGTAAGCACTTTGTGCTTGGTCTGGTTGTTTAATATGCATAATAAAGGATATCTATGTTTGTATGTATATTATATTAAGTAAATCAGATGTCTAAAATCCGCAACACAAGCTTAGCTTATCACGGGGTTAGATGTTGTTGTGTGGAATGTTCAGTAATATTTTAGTTTTGCTGTGTAGCTTAGTGTAGTTTTCGCATTATTAATTAATATCATAAACGTAACAAAGGCTTTTGCCCACGAAAGGTGATTCATATTTTCCAATCTAAAAGTCATTTTTTTTTGTTTAAAATCAACTTCGTTACTTAATTGAAACTAAATGTTTAGTGTCTCTTTTACTTAGTTGTAGATAGGTCAGGAAGGTATCTTAAAAGTATCAGTACCTAATGAATGACATACATTTCATTATCACATTAAATTCAGTCATAAACAGCTTACTAAGGAATTCATAATATCCTGAAAATGAGGCATTACCTGAGCAGACTCTACCTAATTAGTTCGCCGCCGAGAATGCAGGCGCGCTCCATTGTCCGTTTGCTCCCGTGATTTTTGTCGGCTAAACTCTTATAGGGATGCTCTGGTTGTAGAACATTTATGATATTACTAAAAAGGAACAAGTAGATTGTTAACACGAAAGAACCGACTAACAGTTTTAACAACGACAACAGCAAAATACATTTAATTCCTAACAAATAACAAAAAAACTTATATCTATTATTACATTTTGAATACATTCACTTACAACTATTAAAATTATTGATCATCATCATCATTTCAGCTGGAGGACGTCCACTGCTGGTGTACATAGGTATTCCTCAAAGATTTCCGTAATTAAGGTTTGAAAATCTTTATTTCTCATTAAGAATTTACAATAATTCGCTTACATGAGAAACCATCTTATAACTAATTTCAGCTGGCAGCCGCCTGCATCCACCGTGAGCATCTGCGCTTGCCAATCCGTGATCTCCATTCTAGAATTTTCGGCCCCAACGACCATCTGCGTTATATATGGCCTTCCCACTGCCACTTCAAAGTTTTGATCAATACGTTAATAAAATATTTATTAACTGAAAAGTTAAATTAAAATTTAAACAAGAATCCTTGACCCGGCTCCAACCAATTAATGATCAAAATGACACAATTATCTAAATTAAAAGAAATTCTACGTCTAACAAATCTAACATTGTTATTGCTGAAATGATGATTATAATGATTTTATAAATTGTAATAATTAAAATTGTTTGTGAATCATTAACAATAGGTATGTAGATGCAACAATTTATTATCTTATTGTAGACTGTGTGTGAATGATTTTGTAATGAATTTTTATTGAAAAGTAAGAAATAAAAGGTTTTTTTTTTATGTAGATGCAATCAGGTTGTTATACTGATGATTGAACAATGTAATTGATTTTGCTACCACAGAATTTATGAGGTTCTTTTAAATATGAGTTTCAAAATTTTAAATTGTTTAAATGCCTTATTATGAGCCTAATTAGTTTTTTTTTTCTATTTGATACCTATTAAATGAACGCATATAACAAGATAGTCATCAACTTCCGACTGATAAAATATTACTGACAATGATTATCCGCGACGATAATATACTACCAATAAAGTTAGATAGCTATATGTAGATATATAAGATAAAGGTAGTTCAATAAAAAAATGTTCCTTTATTTAGAATATGGAAAAAGTTTTACAATAAATAAATAAATACTAATAAATAAATTGGTGAATGTCACATGTCCTTCAAACTTGGCAAGGAAAAAACGACAGGTAAGCCAACCTTAAACGCTAACAAGGTTAAGCAACGTTGCGCGACGCCAGTACTTGGATGGGTGACCGCCCAAACAAGATCTTTTACACAGTATATATATATATATTTTTTATTATATTCATCTCATTCTTTTGTCGATTTACTGAAGTTTCACTTCTTTCGTGTGTGAATCGCACACACATTATTTTATGTAGTCATGCCTATAATATGTACCACATTTTAACGACGCTGCTAGGGTTAGGTGCAATATGAGTAAACAATAATATTAACCTCGTCTCTGCAGATATTAGAGTAAGTATACTGTTTTTCCTCTAGGTATTTTGAGAACGCATTTCATGAAATATTACTTTTGCTTACTTATTTTAATAGGATATAATTACACTACACAAGAGAGTCATCAAGATACAAGATACAAAATCATTTATTACAATTGTTTGGTTTTACAAAACTTAGACACTTTCCAATTAGCTATAATAAATAAATAAAATAAAATTCATTTATTTCAGACAGTAATTATCCATAGTTTAGTTAGTATCTAAAATTAAATTAATAATATCCGAGATTTTTTTCGTATTACCTACACGCGCGATTGCATAATATTTTACGAGCTTTCCACGCGCGGCTTTCCCCGCATAATAATAAACTATCCCGCGGTAAAATATAGCTTGTGTTCTTTACAACAGCTCAAAGTGTAAAATTTATCCAAATCGGGCTTCGCTCGCAGTAATTGATTTCCCGCAACGTGCGTAGTATTGTATCATGGCATGGCCCATAGGCCATGATACAATACTACGCTTACATATAAGGATAACACATATGTTATCCTTATATGTAAGCTATATTACTAGGAGGTTTCATCAAAATCCCTTCAGTAGTTTTTTCGTGGAAGAGCAACTAACACACACACACTTAAGACAAACTTTAGATTATATAAGACAACACCTTATTGCACAAGACCCAACAAAAAATAAAGAAAGACTTAATATATAACTAATATAATATATACTATTTGAGGCGCGACATGGCTGGACAAAATTAAGCTAATCACCATTATGTACCTATGTTTCATGAAAATAAAGATTTATTATTTATTATTAATATAGCATAATAATATAGCTGGAGTTCAATGGGCGGCCTTATCGCTATGTCCAAAACTAAGTGGCGCTGTGTGCGAGGTTCCAGCAGGTAGCAGGTTCGATTCCCGCCAAGGAGTAAAGTGTTTATAGGTTCTGCACGCACTTTCTCCTTAGTCTTTTATATATATAATGAAAATTTATATACATTTACAACTATTATAATAAGAATATCAGATGTCTAGTACCCGTAACATAAGCGTAGTGCTTACCGCGGGGCCAAATATTGCTGTGTGGATTGTCCGGCAATAAGTATTTATTTATTAATGAATCATCATCATCACCCTATTAACGTTCCCACTGCTGGGACACAGGGACTTCTCTCTTGTAGAGAGAGATTAGGCCTTAATTCACCACGCTGGCCAAGTGCGGGTTGGTGAATGTTTCATGTCCTTCAAACTCTTTTAAAGTTCTCAGAACATGCCGGTTTCCTCACGATGTTTGCCTTCACCGTTAAAGCACGTGTTTAAAGCGCACATAAATTTCTCAAGAAGAAAAATCCAGAGGTGCGTGGCGGGGTTTGAACCCACGACCTTCGGAATGAAAGTCGAGTGTCCTCCCACTTAGCCAACACGGCTTAGTGGGCTTATATTAATGAATACATTTTCGCATTTATTATATTAGTAGGATAAGTAATGGTCCCCATCCCTATCTCAGCCGAGTCTCGGTAGACAAAAGGTACATTTAGGTGCAGTGAAGCGCCTCCTCTGATAACTAAAGCAAAAAACTTAGCAGATAATTTCTTTGTACGTAAACCCATTGTTCTACTGTTGGCTAACAACCATACCTATGCATTTTGCTTAGCTTTGAGTGATTGGGTTATTTTCTATAAGTTTGTCAATCATGTACTGAAAAACTGATGTCTAATGTTTGATATGTTAAGATATTTAGACAAAATGAATGAGGTATACTACTCGAAACCCGCTCCGATTTCGCACGAGTACAATTTATACACATTTCTCTTGAAAATCTGCAATAAAATCCGTTCGGTAGTATAAAAATCGCGAACAGACAGAAATATTATATTTTACACTAAGTATGTAAAAACAGTAATAGGATTGTAACGTAACTCTTGAACCAAATAACAAATTCTTGCAAAACACACAATCACTCAGGAAAACGAACACGCTACCATTCAATCACGGAATGAATAGATGCATAGATAGAAAATACTTTATTCCACAAATAAATATAAAATAATATATATAATAATCTTAATATCTAAACAAAGAAACTATACAATAAGAAATTAAAACTAAATCTAGAATGCGTAATGGGCGGTCTTATTGCCTAAAGCAATTTCTTCCAGACAACCATAGATGGAGAGAAAAAAATATTAATGTTATGGTCGGTGGTTTATATAATATAAATACTTAATAAAACTAGCCTATACTTGTACTATTATGTATTCTTTGCCTATACTTAATTACATTTATCTTTATGCTACAATGGATGAGTTACTGATTTTTTTGTTTTTTTATTAAAATATATTTTTTTATGCTATTCCTAAAAGAGTTGAGTGATAAGGCATGTCTAATATCCTTAGGCAATAGTAAGTTCTACGCAATTAATATTCATTACTTCAAAAATGTCTTACAAAATATTGGCAGCAATAAAAACCCAAATCGGGGTCCGTGATATTAAAATTTTAAAGGACTTTATTTTCCCTAAAAACAATTTATCTCGCGAACTAATTACGTTCTCGTAAAATTTGTTAGGAAATGAGATATCATTTTCCTTCGACCTTTTAAGGTTTATGAAATTACTGATTATTTGAATAAAAACGTGCTTAATTGGTGGAGGGGTTTCAAGGCGATGATTTTATTGAACGAATTAGGTTTTTTTTTTATCAAATAAATGGACAAAATGTAACCAGATAGATATAATGAAGCGGAAATGATATAATTAAATTTAAAGAAAATGTTTATTCATCATCATCATCATTTCAGCCGTAGGACGTCCACTGCTGAACATAGGCCTCCCTCAAGGACTTCCAGTAATTTCGGTCGGTAGCAGTTTGTAACCACCGCGAGCCCGCTACTCTCACCAAGTCGTCCGTCCATCTAGTTGGTGGACGTCCTACTCTCCGTTTGCCGATTCGTGGTCTTCATTCAAGAACTCTCCGGCCCCAACGGCCATCTGTTCTACGCGCTACATGGCCTGCCCATTGCCACTTTAACGAGCTAATTCGCTTGGCTATGTCGGTGACCCGCGTTCTTCTACGTATCTCCTCATTTCTGATTCGATCACGTAGAGAAACCCCGAGCATAGCCCTTTCCATAGCTCGTTGCGCAACTCTGAGCCTATTCATGAGGCCTATGGTGAAGCACCACGTCTCGGAGCCATATGTCATCACTGGCAACACACACTGGTTAAACACCTTCGTCTTCAGGCACTGAGGTATATTGGATGAAAAGACGTTTCGAAGTTTCCCGAACGCTGCCCATCCGAGCTGGATTCGGCGATTGACCTCTTTCTCGAAGTTGGACCTACCTAATTGAACTGTTTGTCCTAGGTAAACATATGCGTCAACAACTTCGAGCATCGAATCCTCAACCATAACAGGGGTGGGCACTACATGGACATTCGACATGACCTTCGTCTTGTCCATGTTCATCTTGAGGCCCACCCGTTGGGAGACTCGATTGAGGCCTTCTAGCATTATACTAAGTTCCTCCGTCGATTTTGCCATGACTACGATATCGTCAGCGAATCGAAGGTGAGTGATGCATTCGCCATTGATGTTGATGCCTAGTCCTTTCCATTCTAGGAGTTTGAAAGCGTCCTCTAAAGTGGCTGTAAACAGTTTCGGAGATATAACATCTCTCTGCCTAACTCCTCTTTTCAACGGAATCGCTTTCGAACTCTGTTCCTGTACTCGGACTGACATGGTGGCGTTTTTATACAAGCACTTCAACACTTCGATATATCGATAGTCAATTCGGCACCGTTGGAGGGACTCTAGTACCGCCCAAGTTTCTACCGAATCGAAGGCTTTCTCGTAGTCCACAAACGCTAAACAGAGCGGCAAGTTATACTCTTCGGTCTTCTGTATAACCTGCCGCAGCGTATGTATGTGGTCTACGGTACTATAGCCTTTTCGGAACCCGGCTTGTTCGGGAGGCTGGAAGTCATCAAGCCTGCGTTCGAGACGATTTGCGAGGACCCTAGAGAACAGCTTATAAACATGGCTCAAAAGCGAGATGGGTCTGTAGTTCTTTAATAAGGTATTATCACCTTTCTTAAAGAACAACACCACCCCGCTTTTGTTCCATGTTTATTATGTCCCATTATTGTACTTAGGGGTCCTTATAAGTCAATTTCGACACGACTTTTATGGTACTTATACAATAAATACGAAAAATGAAAAGTTGTACTCTAATAAATATACTTCAAGCCGTACTGGGCTGTAGTATATTATTATTATAAAATTGTTTTTTTTTGGTGCTAGATACTAGAATTAAGAATGTACTTTGTTTTGTGATTTTTCGTTGAACGCGCACAGATTATATTCATTTTACAGGTCTTATTTTAAGGCATACCAAGTTACCAACATATAAAAATGTATACTACAAGTAAGTAGCATAGATGGTGAATTATCTTAATATATATAAATCTCGTGTCACAATGTTTGTCCTCAATGGACTCCTAAACCACTTAACCGATTTTAATCAAATTCGCACACCATGTGCAGTTCGATCCAACTTGAGAGATAGGATGGTTTTTACGGCGAGAAAAAATCTAATAATTTCCGGGAAAAATTTATACCCTTGCGACGCCGGGGCGGGCCGCTAGTTATATTATAAATGTGAAAGTAACTCGTGTGTCTGTTCATCATTCACTCAAAAACTACTGAACGGATTTAAATGCAACAAATTGCAAATTGTACCAAAGTACACAGTTTCTCTAGAGCTTGAGAAAGGACTTGGGCTAATTTCTACCGCAGAAAAATCCATTATAACGCGGGGCACTACTAGTATTTTATAATAATCAGGAAAACTGCTTTGAAAAAAAATCTGATTAGGACTCTTAACATATTACTACTTAAACTTTTTGGAAGTAGAAAATATATTTATAATTGTAGTGATTTATTTGATTTATAACTTAAAAACAAAATTAGTTATAACAAATATAGGTAACAATAGAATAGTAGCTTTGTTGCTAGTTTGTAGCAATATTACCTTAAAATTGGTGTCCACGACCCTTAGCAATTCTTTTGAGCTGTCACCAGTGAGTGACGTCATTTTATTATAATTCCTACAACCTTGATTATAATAATATTAGTACTACCTTTTGCGATTTGTGTCAAGAGCGTTGGTTGGGGTTTCACGTTATGAGTATTAATTATATTTTGTATGTGATTCATACATCTCGAGGTTTAAATTCGACCTTTGCAGTTTTCATCTAAAATTGGAAATTGGGAGTGGTGATGCAAAAAATTTAGATTAGTGTGATTAATCAAGGTTAGGTAGGTTAGGTACCTAACCTTGATGTATCTCATCAATGAGATCTATACATAACAATGAAATTTTACATGAAATAACGCAAAAAGTAAAACTTTTAAATTCCTTCTTATATTATATTGGATTTTGCAAACAAAAATCTTTAATAATTATTGTGTCAAAAAAAATCAAGATATTTGTTGAAACTGTTGCAATTCAAGGAAGTTAGTGAACAACCACAGAACAAAATAACTGTAAATAGTGATTTCGTAATTATTTAGGTGATTAAGCTTTTATTAAAATATATATATATATATATATATATATAAAAAACAAGCAATTGGCTAGTCAAACTGTTACGTCTAGCAGAGTTTTCTATAGTAGTTTAACCTTCCCATGATTTGATCCATTAAAAAACCACCATCTAACCTTCATCTCGCACCCACGACTGCACAACATAGTTTGGACATAAGTTCTTGAATGATATAACATCATAAGCCAGTTCAATGAAGCATATCTTTGGGAAGGCCATTGCCACTAATGTTTTGATGATTTTTGTCACGTTGCGGTCCGTCGCGTCGCTTAAGTTGAAAATATACTTGGTATTATAATAAAATATCTGCATAATTGTTTTTTCTGCATTTTTCTATCTGTATAGATTCAATTAGACCCTACCTATTAGGTTGACCTTTTATTGATAAGGTTATGTCTCAATTAGTTCATATGGTTCATATAAATAATAAATGTTGTAATTTTGTTATTATAATAAAAAATATTTTTTATAAAGAATATTATTCAAATAAAATAGAATATGACATATCACGATAACATTTACTTACGTATAGAGTAATTATTATTGTAGATAGATAATATCGTTGTTACACACCAACACTTACACAGTTACTTAAAAATAACTATCAATAGCCACATTACTAGTTGAATTAAACAAAAAAAAACATTTTTTTGTATTAATTTTATCAGGATCACAGAATAAAATAGTATAGTCACCTATTCTACTTTAGATAATTATTATGTATATAACAACTGAGATCTAATTTAACTTCGCTGCTATATCGCCACAGAAACTGTAATGTTTCAGTTATTTATTTTTGCTCTAGCTCCTCAACTTTAATAACATTTTTAAGCTTTTTTCACCTGTCGAAACTTTGGATTTTAGTCTGTGCAAAGTACTGTTCATAAATTAGACTGAGGGCTCTTCGTTCTATTGAGTTTAAGGCTGATAAGCTGATACTTAGCCGAAAAAAAATCTGTTAGTGCTATGTTTTCATTATCAAATCATTTGTAATTTTGATCACTTGAACATCACTTTTAACATATTGTTTAAGATTTTCCTGTGTATACCTTTTCTTTGTGTTCACTGATATCGTTACTGACCAACAATATTGGAGCTTGTTTTAACTTCAAGGTGTTTCATATTCCATCAATAACATGAGGCTTGATATTCTGACTCTGTCGTTAGTCGTTGATGACTGAATTACAATTAATCTTGTACATAGTGAGATTGAGAAATTCTTCTCCATATTTATTGTTTTTTAGGGTATCCTACTATAAGGATTAAAGCTGAGATCTGAGTAAGCTTTATTGATTCGTGGTATGATCGGCTGGGGTAAAGTTTCTGGCTCAACATCTACGAAAACTGGTTCTTCTTTCTTAGCCTTATACCATCCTAAATAGTAGGATAGCGTTGTGATCAAAAGAAGGGAGAAGAATGATATTATTGCTACAATTGCAATGGTAAAAGGGTTCCAAAAACTCGTGCTTGGTTCAATAATCGGTTCTGGATCTGGGTCTAGTTCAGGTGCGTTGGTAGCAGACGGATCAGTTGCAGGTGGACCAGTTAATGCTGGGTCAGTAACAGGAGTGTTCGTTACAGGGGGGTCCGTTACTGGTGGATTAGTGACTGGTGGGTTGACAGGTGGATCGGTTACTGTTGGGTCGATAGGTGGACCGGTTACTGGTGGGTCAGTAACAGGTGGGTTGACAGGTGGATCGGTTACTGGTGGGTCGGTTACTGGTGGATCAGTTCCAGGTGGGTCGATAGGTGGATCGGTTACGGATGGGTCAGTAACAGGTGGGTTGACAGGTGGGTCCGTTACTGGTGGATCAGTGACGGGTGGGTCAACAGGTGGATCGGTTATAGGTGGATCAGTGACTGGTGGGTCGATAGGTGGGTCTGTTACTGGTGGGTCAGTAACAGGTGGGTTGACAGGCGGATCAGTTACTGGTGGGTCCGTTACTGGTGGATCAGTTACGGGTGGGTCGACGGGTGGATTGGTTACTGGTGGGTTGACAGGTGGATCGGTTACTGGTGGATCAGTGACTGGTGGGTCGATAGGTGGGTCTGTTACTGGTGGGTCAGTAACAGGTGGGTTGACAGGTGGGTCCGTTACTGGTGGATCAGTGACGGGTGGGTCGACAGGTGGATCGGTTACTGGTGGATCAGTGACTGGTGGGTCGATAGGTGGGTCTGTTACTGGTGGGTCAGTAACAGGTGGGTCGACAGGCGGATCGGTTACTGGTGGGTCCGTTACTGGTGGATCAGTTGCGGGTGGGTCGACGGGTGGATTGGTTACTGGTGGGTCAGTAACAGGTGGCTCGATAGGTGGGTCTGTTACTGGTGGGTCAGTAACAGGTGGGTCAACAGGCGGATCGGTGACTGGTGGGTCCGTTACTGGTGGATCAGTTACGGGTGGGTCGACGGGTGGATTGGTTACTGGTGGGTCAGTAACAGATGGGTTGACAGGTGGATCAGTTACTGGTGGGTCAGTGACTGGTGGATCGGTTACTGGTGGATCAGTGACTGGTGGGTCGATAGGTGGGTCTGTTACTGGTGGGTCAGTAACAGGTGGGTCAACAGGCGGATCGGTTACTGGTGGGTCCGTTACTGGTGGATCAGTAACAGGTGGGTTGACAGGTGGATCGGTTACTGGTGGGTCAGTGACTGGTGGATCGGTTACTGGTGGATCAGTGACTGGTGGGTCGATAGGTGGGTCTGTTACTGGTGGGTCAGTAACAGGTGGGTCGACAGGCGGATCGGTTACTGGTGGGTCCGTTACTGGTGGATCAGTTACGGGTGGGTTGACAGGTGGGTCTGTTACTGGTGGATCAGTGACGGGTGGGTCAACAGGTGGATCGGTTACTGGTGGGTCAGTGACTGGTGGATCGGTTACTGGTGGATCAGTTACAGGTGGGTCGACAGGTGGATCAGTGACTGGTGGGTCAACAGGTGGATCGGTAACGGGCGGGTCAGTAACAGGTGGGTTGACAGGTGGGTCGGTTACTGGTGGATCAGTGACTGGTGGGTCGATAGGTGGGTCCGTTACTGGTGGGTCAGTGACTGGTGGATCGATAGGTGGGTCAGTAACAGGTGGGTTGACAGGTGGATCGGTTACTGGTGGGTCCGTTACTGGTGGATCGACAGGTGGGTCCGTTACTGGTGGATCAGTTACGGGTGGGTTGACGGGTGGATCGGTTACTGGTGGGTCAGTAACAGGTGGGTTGACAGGTGGATCGATTTCAGGAGGCTCGTCTTCTTGATATAATATACAAGTCTCTGAATCTGTTTCTGGGCCAAGATATCGGAAAGAATCAACTAAAATTAATGATTCGGCAGTACGTTGTCCCATCAATGTAATCTGAAAGGAAATAGTTTGTTAGTTAATAACTAGAAATTATATTATTTATTTATTTATTTATTTACAAAAATGTTTTTAACAGCTTAAGGATGAGGATGATGAGGATATACTACTTCAAAATGTTGAATTAAATTTTAATTAATAAATGAAATAAATATATATTTCCGGACTACTCACACACCATCACCTAACCCCAAACTAAACAGAGCTTGTACTATGGGTGGTAGGTGACTGATATACTACATAGATACATTTTTATTTTTGTAAATACATACATATGATACATAGAAAACACCCAGACCCGAAACCAGAAATTGTAGATCGTACAAAATCTGGTCCCCCGGCGGGAATCGAACCCGCAACCTCCTGCGCCTCAAGCGGACGTTCGCCCACCGAGCCACAGAGGTCGTCTAGAATGCAAACATAAGTGTTTTTTTTTTAAAGATCGATCAATGTTGAAATGTTGTCCATAGAATAAATTGTAAGCATTTTGTACTTGTGCAAGACTACCAAATTAGTTAAACTCTAAGTAAGCATACTTAGGAAATTAAATATTGATATCATAAAATAGTATATAATATCTATAAAAATACAGTAAAAAATAAGGTATATATTGTATTTTTTTTTAAAAGGTACCTACATCTTAGTGTTATTTACGATGTCTTACAGACGAACTATTTATTATAGATACTACAAGAAATCTAAATAAGAAATAAGTTTGATTACACCTAGTATAGTTCTGTGAGTCGCATTTTGCACACAATCTTCTACTGAACTAATCAGAGACTATCTCAAAGGATCCGTCTATTATTGTAGAGGTATATTCATAAGTACACATAAACAATACTTATATTTTAAGGTTAGTGTTTGCTGGACATTATTACGGTAGTGCAAATTAAGCTTTACAGACATAATAAATAATCGAGATTATGATTAGTTTGTTGTTTTACAAACTAATTATGATTAGTTTGTTGTTTTACAAACTAATCGTAATAAAATAATCAATATTTAGAAAAAATCTAATAATTGAATCTTTACTAAATTTCACAGTTGTAGCTAGAACTAAGTTAAAAAGATAAGTTTTATTGTTTCATTAAACTCGCAAATCTCTAGTTCTAGAGATTCCACCGATTTTAAATAGATTATATTATTTATTTTATTTTAAGATTTAGGATGCCACTGATGTACCTACCTACAGCTTATTATATCAAGGAGACTTTAAGTTACTCTTTCTTTTATTCGATGGTTGTGAGCAATTATTAGACAATTAGAAATAATGGGAAAATAATGACTTACGTATCCAGTAAAACGTTGTTCCATGGTAGACGCAACATCAACTCGTATAGCATGCCACCCAGTCTCCATATTTGAAGGAAACAAAGTAATCTCTCCAATACTTGCATCGTTCCCGCCAGGGACCACTTGGCTAACCGAGATAAAGACCAGGTCCCCTCCATTTGACGAATCGACGTACATATGCAGCTCTATATAACCGTTAACAGACATCTCAAAGGGAAACGATGATACACAGCTGAAATCTGTACTGGGAGACACGAATTTCTCCGCATCTTGAAAATAAACATCTTCAAAGTTTATGTCCGAGTATTCTCCTAGTTCCCAGAATGGCATTCCAAAGCACGGTGCTGCCATGTTATCGAAGAGTTCATGAAAATCATCCTCGAAAGTATATCTCACGCATTCATCACAAAATACACTTCTTACACTCAAGGCAAATATCAATAATTGTAATTTCTTCCGCAGTTTCATATCTGAGTGCTTGTTTCTTTTGTTTCACCATGAGCCTATCTATAATCGTCTATATTCGTATAATGGCACTTCACGTCTCTGTAAATTATATTTTTATTTTCAGTTCTGAGCATTACTATCTAGGTAATTATTATTCATAGATAAGATACAGTTCTTTATATCGATGCGGTGGTAAATCGATAAAATTAATCCTAACGTCAATGCTATTGGACTATGAATCAGTTTTGGCGAGTGTTTCTTATTTTATTAGGGACCTTAATTAGGTATTTAAAAAAAAAAAAACTAAAATACAAATAAATCCGTAGATCATCTACATAACATTCACTGGAACGCTTTTTAAAAGTCAAACAACTAAAACATGAAGTAAAATTAAAATGTCGTCATGGTAAAATTTCGTGCTGACGTCATTGAAGCTTAGTCACTTTATTATAATAATTAGTTAATGACACAGGTACCTATTGTGGGATAGTAAGTATATATTATATTTTAAATAAATATAAGTCTGTATATTGCAATGTAGTATAATCCAATATGCATCTACTCGTGTGATATTGCCAATTCTTTTACGAATGCAAATTTGCTAGATATCATTTTGTTCACCACTAAAATAATAAAATAATTTGAACCGCATTAAATTGAATGAGTGGTCTTGATAAAATGTATTATTGGTACACACATATTTCAAGAATGAGATCACTCAGAAAGTATTTTGTTCAAGTGGGTATTATACGATTTGTAATAACATAAATTTCCACTAGATATATGTACATGTGTATGTATAATAGTATTCTATATGAATACTATTTACATAAATAGAAAATAATGGTATATACATTTATTGTAAAATCAGGGTACCCACATAATCCTATTTATGTTAATTTAAATATTATCTAATCTTTAAATATTAATTAATTATAAATATATAATAAATTAAAAAAAAAAACAAACATTGGAATCTTAGTAATAAATGGTAATGAGTTAGTTATTTTATCCTGTGTGGAACACAAATTATTATCTTATATATAAAATTCTCGTGTCACAATAATTCGTTCCCGTACTCCTACGAAACGGCTTGTCCGATTCTCATGAAATTTTGTGAGCATATTGAGTAGCTCTGAGAATCGGCCAACATCTATTTTCATTTTGCAAAACAACGTTTGCTGGGGTCAGCTAGTATTATATAACTGGGCTGCTGGACGTCGTGATTGATGAAGAAAGGAATAAAAAAAAAATATTATAATTAAAGTTATAAATATAAGAAGGTATTTAAAACTATGTATAAGCCTAAGCAACCTATTTACGCTCACTGCTGAGATTTAGGTACTTTTCTCTTGACGATAGTGAATTAGGCTATATTCTATAAAACTTCGAAATAAAATAGTAACGTAGAACAGATGGCCGTTGGGGCCGGAAATTTCTCGAATGGAGACCACGAATTGGCAAAACCACGTCCACCAACTAGATGGACGGACGACCTGGTGAAGTTAGCGGGCTACAACAGACTGCTTCCAACCGATGTTACTGGAAGTCTTTGACCTATGACTAGCGGTAGACCTTCTACGGCTGAAATGATGATGAACATTATTGAAGTTTTATTATAAAGCACTAGCCTGACCCTTGCCAACTTACGCCATTTCATATATCCCGCAGTTCAGCCATAAATTCATAAAAATATGTCCCAATGTGAAGAAATGGGAAACTGCTATATATTTGAATTTCGTCGTGCGCTTTCAGCTAAAATCGGTAGCCACGACACCTTTGGGAGGCGTCACAACTTTCTAAATAAATATACGGGATAAATAGTACAAATATTGTACCGGAAGCAGCCCAAGGGATATTGGCCGGAAGTTTTCTCCGGATAACTTTAGATAACTTTATTTTATCGGATATGGCAAAGGATAACGTTATTGGCTTGTGCTATGCACATCCGAATGATAAATAGAATTAAGTTAAATATGCTCTTTCCATTTCATATCATCGCATATATTCATATTCAGTTAACTTTACGTTCTAGTTATTGCCCACAAAAGCAGCATAATTATTCATGCAATATGTGGCCATTTACAAAAATTCGCCAGTGTGTGTGTCTCTGTCTGTCTGAGACATCATAGCTCCCGAACGGATGGAGCTATTTCAATTTAGTATGTAAGGTGAGTGTTCTAAGATGTGTTTCATGAAAATCGGTTTTGCCATTTAAAAGTTATGGGGCTGAGAGTGGGGAAGGTAAACCGAAAATCTGCAAATATACTCGAGTGAGGTATCAAATGAAAGCGCATCGCGTGCACTTTAGAAAATGTTATGGTGTTCTTTTAAGAAAATATGGCATTAGAATGGGGGTTTTTCTTAAATTTTAAATTAAGATTTATATATCAATGTGTTGAAATAAGGTTACAAATATAAACTTTAAAAATATACCCGATAAATTATTAAGTAAAGTGTTTAATTCTGTTTCCAGTTCCTATCTTTGATGTTCTTCCATATTTTTTCTTTAACCTCGTTCTCTTTCTAGCTGTGCCTCGATTTCTCATTCCATTTTATCTAATACAGTGTAAAACAAATGTTGTCTGTTCGTTTTAACGATGTGCATTTGTTGTGTTCGTGAAAGAACCGTTATCGTTGATCGTAAATCGTTAGATCGACAGTATTCGACGAAGTGCCGTTTCGAACGATACAGCTTTGCATAGCGTTTGTGTGTTTTATTTGGCTTTTAGAACTTCTAACATTGTTAAATAAAAATACTGAAGCCTGAATGTTTTATGAATCTTGTACGCAGAAGAAGAAATTACTTCTATGTAATCTTAATATGTATCTATAAATCTCGTGTCACAATGTTTGTCCTCAATGGACTCCTAAACCACTAAACCGATTATAATAAAATTCGCACACCATGTGCAGTTAGATCCAACTATATTAATAAGCGGGCGTAACGCGTAATGCTAAGAAATCGTCTTCTAGCCAATGCTAAATCTTTTGTTAATACAAAAGATTTGAACCATAAAGGGACGATGCCCGTCGCTATTTCGAAATAAGGCAAATATTTGTGCATGTTTTTATGCTTTTAAATTCATCGAACGTCAAAACTTTTTTCAAAATGGTAACACAAAACTGAAGTCTTTTATGAAGTCGTTTTTTTCTTTGTGATTTAATAAGTTTTTAGGACTAGATACTGTAATCCACTAGGAAGTGATACTCGAATTTTTTGCCGCGCGAAGTCGAGACGGGCCTATAGTAGCAAATTACTAAATGTGCTGCTATAAATCAAACCACCTATATCAAAGAAATCAATGCACAAATAAACTATGTAGGCAGGTAATTTTGGAATGTAACTTACCTAAGATCCAAATTCATTTTCTCTAGGGTGTGTTTGTAATATCTAAGATATTGCTTTTTCCGAACGAATCCAATCTATTGGAATTGATACGTTAACAAAAGACGTGGGTAACTGTCGAAGGTACTGACGGGTTCGATAATAAATCTGTAATAGAAAGACACTTCTAACTGGGTTCGGACAAAAGGAGTGGACAGGCTTTGTACCCCAATGTTAGTGGGTAGATGGCATTGAGGTCACATCTAGTAATAAAGTAGTGACTTACCTAGATATACTTATTTAGTACGGGACATTTTTGACTCCCACATACGAGTTTAATATATCTTGTCTTGAATCGTGGGGAGTAGAAGGAGAAATGAGAGGTCTTTGCCCAGCTGCGGGACAGTACCTATGTCTAATAATTAATTAAAATAACAAGATAAAAGTATTATGTTCCTTATTTACAACTTTATATAATAAATATAAAGTATATAATAAAATCTTCTTAAACGCCATAATTAAAATATTACACTTGTGTCACGCTGATTTTCAGGTGTAACCTGTGTATTGTTACACCATAAGTCATATTAACCTTCAAAATAATAATTTTGGATTATTTAATTATTTTTAGTTTAAGTAAATTTACTGTGCAGTAAAATTTTACTTTGACTTTGAAAATTTGTTTAAACTAACGATGACGTACCAAAACATTTTTGGCAAATGCTGTATAAAAGCATCTTTTATTGTTTCCCACTTATCTTGATCGAATGCGGTCAGCGGAATCTCTTTAAATCAAATCATTTGAAAAACGTGTGAATTATTTTAAGCTACCGTTAAAATTTCTTGATGCTTATCCATATCAACACATCTATACTAATATAATAAAGCTGATGAATTTGTTTGTTTGTTTGACCGCGCTTTTTTTTTTATTCTTAGGAACAACTGGTCCAATTTGTATAATTATTTCACCGTTGCGAGCCAAGGCCAAGCGTTGCGAAAAAGCAAGTAAATAATATAAAAGAGCTTTCGTTGACTAATTGCTAACTAATCTTTTAAAGTAAAACAGGATTTTTAGGCAATTTCAGCAATGTATAAATAAATTCATAAAAAATTTATCTATATGCATAATGTACACCATTTCAGCGCCCCGTGGTGGATGTGTTACTTGTTAACTATTTATTACGTATGATAATCCCTTATTTATAATCCTTTAGGTTTCAGAAATTTCCATCAATAGGTAGGTATGTTGTACCTGTCGAATTCCTAACAAGATGGAAGTTCGCCACATGCTGCAGTCGGGCTGAGTTTCTATTGGCAAAGGTTATGCAAACCACCGACATTCTAACTCTCCAACTGTGTCCAAACTGGTCTACAAAGTTTGCTAACTTTTGGGGATAGAGAAACGCCTTGATGGAATCAGTATGCAAAGGCACAGCTGGAGTTGCGATAGCGGTTGATTCGCGTTTATAAGTTAATTTACTACATCAATGGTTATTGTAGAAAATAAACACTATATTGTTTATAGACTTTGTCTACACTGTGAAAGAGTTTTTTTTAACTTTAATCAATAATAATTGTTGATGGTCTTCATTTAATAGCAAACAAAATTTATACTGTTTGCTTGTGGAAAATTATGTCTAAAAATTACAATTGTTGAAATGATCTTAAAATATTGTTAAACTGTATTTAATTACGGAAATGGGGTGCCGTGTCTATTCAATCTATTAAAAAGTTTTTTACACGTATTTTGTACATTATTTTAACCTTTTTAAGTGGATTACAATAAATCTAACTAAAACTTCAGCCCTTTTCTCAAAGCTGGGCAGTTCTGAGTTACAAAACAAAAGGTACGTTATTCGCAGTCACTACCCCAAGACGTAAATCAGGTACGGGCGACAGGTTATTGCCTGCGAACGGTTAACGGGACATATACCGAAATCCGTATGAATTTATGGCGTAGGTTACAGCGATTCGGTACGTGCTTCTATGGCCCATCTCGATTTTTAACCGTCAAAAGGTCATTACGCGTCAATCGCGCGTTCGTGCTGAATTAGGGTGGAACTTTTCGCTTATTGCGAAGAGTTCCATGCTTTTCAGATGAAACTACATAATGTACATAGGCCTGGTTGTTATTGGCTCTTGTCAAGGGTTAAAATAAATATTTGTGTCAATAGATAAATTTGATAACGAAGGAACCAGGAACACATAATGCACAATACACCACATAATACTTAATAGTACTTTGTTGTTGGCGTAAAAGTATCTTAACGTAAATTCGAAAATATTAAAAGCTGATGTGTCCAGAGTGGTCCCATTTGAAACTATCAAGAGACAGTATTTTTAGAATTTATATCAAAACATGCCCGAACGTCTTCTTGATTAATATTTAATGAGTTATCTTAAAAGAACACATTTTGAAAGATTGAAAGACGGTCGATTTTTATTTTAAAAGTATGTTAATCTTATCTTATATATAAAAATGAATCGCAAAATGTGTTGCTAAGCGCATAACTTAACAACGCCTGAACCAATTTGGCCAATTTTTTTTAATGTTCGTTGGAGTTTAAGGATTGTTTTTACGGCGAGAAAAATTCTTATAATTGCCGGGAAAACGATTTTGAATAATTACCCGCGCGAAGCCGGGGCGCGCCGCTAGTTTTAAATAAAAACAATTAAGTCATGAATGCCATCACACCACCACTCTCATTCACATTAATCTGATAATTAGATTATTAGGCGATTCGAAATGTCATTTTTGTAAAGATTCTTTAGCTGTCCTGAAGTCTTATTAAGTACCTATTGAATTTAGTACAATACACAAGATTCATCCGATGTAGATAATAATGGTGGTATATAGCGTAAAGAGTCTATAAGCACTGTCGATCCTTTTGACGAGGTCCCGAAGAGAATTAACTGTAACAAAAAAAAAAACAGTAAGAATTGCGGCGCAAATGCGGTCCGATATTAATCTATAAAGCAACCACACGCAAATAAAGATCATCATGTCCACCATTTTAGCCACAGGACGTCTACGGCGGGATATAGGCCTCCCATAAATAGCTTCCACTTAAACCGGTCGGAAGCGACTCACAACCACCGTCAACCGGCAGCTTTCACCAAATCATCCTGTCCATCACGTTGGTTGACGTATGACGCTGCGTTTCCTGATCCGCGGTATCCATTCGATAACCACTTGTCCCCTACGGACATAGGTTCTACGAGCTATGTAGCTCGTTATGTATGTAGCTCGGATATATTCGCCGAAGTGGCAGCGGGCAGGCTATGTAGCCTGCCCGCTGCCACTTCGGCGAATATATCCTGGCAACTAAGTCCGATGCCACTCGTTCTCTTTACGTATCTCATGATTTCAGATTCGAAAATAAAAGATGCATTTAATAATTTAATTGTCATAGATTACAATGCAAAAAAGAACATTAATAGCAATAATCCATGTGTAATCTACCAATAATTTTGTAACGTAACATACCATCAAAAATGGCTATGTTTATTATATATTTATTTTTGTAAGCATTATTGCAGGGCAAAGCTTTCTTTTTTTTTACTGGAAAAGATGCAGACTTGCAAAGAGATTCAGTATACTAATAGAGACATGCAACATTTCTTCGGAATGTCCAACTAACTATATTTTAAATTATATAAAATTTTACAAACTTGCTAGTTTGTAGTAGGTAGTAGTCGGTTTTAGTTTTATTAATAAAAAGGCATCTACTTACATATCCATCAAAATCGCGTAAAGCATCCACGGTGAAAGAAAGTACGTTCCACCCAGTCGAAAACAGTTGGTCTGCAGGCTGAAACATCGTGAAACCCACTACAGCGTCGAAATCGACAGACCTCACTTTCTGCGCTATCACTATGATATGATCCAGAGTAGATTTCGGTTCCATAAATACCACGACTTCTACAACTCCTTTCGGTTCCATGCGAAATATACTTGATGAAATGCAACTGAAATCTTCATTTGGTTGTATGAATACCGTACTTTGGGTCTCAGGGCTTTCGAGTCCAAATGAGGTGTAGTTAGTCAAACTCCATGTCTTAAAGCCTTCGCATAAATAGTTGTCAGTATTGAAATCAACGTTGAATTCCTGTTCGAAGTTGTATGTGACACATGTTGGGTTGGATGTCTCGGGTTTGCTTTGGTAAATAGGGCAGGCGCTTTCATCAACAGTTTCGGGGTAGAATCTGAATGAATCTACCAACAATTTAGCGTCTTCTGACGAAGCACCCATAAGTACTAGCTAAAACAATAATTACATTTGAATGAAAAATCCGGTGTAACCAGATCTAAAACATGAAATAAGAGATGGGTTGCTAAGATGTACGTAGGTACGAGTATAAGAAAGATGAAGTGAGTATTGAGATGACGCGACGGGTGATAGAAGAAAATTACAGGTGCTGATATTCCTGCTCTTGCCCCACATAATGTGGGACAAGAGCAGGAATGTAATGACCCAAAGATGACGAAATTTCTTCTCTGCAAAAATTAAGATTTTTATCTCCACACAATAGCATGTTCGACACGTCAACATAGAAAACTAATACAAATAAATTTTCGCAATTTATTCAATTAAAATACTCATTAATCAAAATGAATTTATATCGTGTTTAAAATGTTCGACATATTACAAATTGCTAAAATACGGGTGCAAGCAGAAAGAAGGGTAACTTACATAAATTGTAGACAAATCTCTTATCAAAGGGATATTCATCTTTAAAGTTTGCCATCCAGGCGTTTGATCTCCCGCCAATATAACCCCAGATCCTAATGCTAAGTGAGGGTCAAAATCTGAGGTCATCACCAACGCCATTAGCATGGTATCACGCGTCGAGCCATCCATGTATAGATTGACCTCCACCGTGCCTGCTCCAGATGCTGGAAAAGGCTTCGACGACACACAATGTATCGTGTTCGACGGTGCTGATATAAACGAACTGCTGGCCTGGTGAGGGCTTCCAATACCACTTGTCCAGTAATTCCCTAACACCCATTTTGGCATATTTTGGCACAAATCTGCAGTGTCGTTCCATTTCCCGAAGCCATTTTCTAAGTCGTCTATCACACATCCTTCATAACTTTGAAGTTTTTGGCGGCCTAAACTGTGGCCACTCACAACAGTAAACAAAATAAATATCACAACAGATTTAATCATTTTGATTGCACTTCGCTACTATTTGTCAGGACAGTTGTTATTTTATTTTATACAATGATTCGTTTTATGATAAGATATCTTTTTTAATGAACAATGAGATATGGACTTTCTTATATTTGTTTTTAACTTACTGCAAAAAGTAATGAGCGAACTATATTTAACTCTATATCTTGGCACTTCCTTATTAAACGGCCTGTTTTCGCAATTTGACGAGTCTTTTTAGGGTTCCGTACTGAAATGAGGAACTTATACAAGGGTAGGTGACTTATAAAAATATGAGTTTGTCAATTAGATTATTAAAAAAATTGTTAGGATTTTTTTACGAGAAATCAAGACACGAAACTTCAATGCACGTCGCATTGAAGTTTCGTGTACTAAATTTGAACGCCACAAGCAACTTTGCTACTCTATATCTTGGCACTTCCTTATTAAATTGATAAAGCGAAAAATAAGTATTTTGGACAAGCTAACAGATTAATGTTGTCACCATGCCTAATCCATTCGTCGTTCATACGTCTTCAGTTTTTCTTTGGCTTTTTGTCTCAAAGATGTATGATTTTGCATAATAAATATGTAACATGTAATAATATGTATGTGCTTAAACGGTATGGTAAAATTGACAAGTTTTATTTAACCCTCAGGTTTACATTTAAAAGGTATAAAAAGGTTTTAATAAAAAAAAAGGTAACCAACCTTTTTTGTACAAATTGTTGCACAAATAAAGAAACACTTTATTGTACACACAGGTAAATAGAAACACACATGTAAAAAACAAATGAACAATGGGCGGCCTTATCGCTAAAAAGCTATGTATTCCAGGCAAACTTTGGGCAGAAAAGAACTAAGATGAAATAATTAGTAGTCTGTCTACTAATTATTTCATCCGGTTGTCTTGGATCTCCGGAAATCCACGTTTTATCACTTGATACTTGTAAACGAGAAAATAAATATTTGCACAAATATAATTTTCTCATACTACTACATACTAAAATAAAATCTAAACAGAACAATACTCTATACAAAAAGGGGGAAAAAGAAAAAGACGAGGAGAACAATAAGTCAAAGTCAAAGTCAAAGTCAAAACGTTTATTTCCTTAGAAGCACATAGCCTACATGGACAGGTCAACTTAAAATTAAAATTAATAAAACTAAATTGCTTAAATAACAAATATCAAGGAAATAACATTGTCTTGACAGTTCGCTTCAATGTTTTATACTGAGTTGAGAAGCGAATAGAACAACACAGCTTTATCAGTTATTACAATTTTGTAGTTATTACAGTTCTTATTTATAGGTAACTATTATAAGTTTAACATTTACAATAAAAAAAATGTTTGTCATATAAGGAAGCTATTTTAGCATGAGCATATCAGTCCTGGTCAACCAGAATTATTAGAGCCTGTTACTGTGGAACTAAGCAACATCTATCCAAGCTGCATCATCCTTTATATAATCATTTATAGAGTAATACGCTTTTTTCATTAGAATTCTCTTAATAAATGATTTAAATTTTCTAATAGGAAGCTCTGTTACATTATGAGGAAGCTTATTATAAAAACGTACAGAGTTACCCATAAATGATTTGCCTAGTTTTTTTAGTCTGTAAGTAGGAATTAGTAATTTTTCTTTACTTCTAGTGTTAATACTATGTACGTCACTTTTTCTTAGAAACAAATGCTTATTCTTGTGGGTGAACATCAAGTTCTCAAAAATGTACTGTGAGATTACAGTTAGAATGTTAATCTCTTTGAATTTTTCTTTGAGGGAGTCACGTGGTTTCATTTTATATATTGCACGTACAGCCCTTTTTTGCAGCACGAATATAGTTTGAATATCGGCTGCAGCACCCCAGAGTAGGATACCATATGACATAATACTATGAAAGTAACTAAAATAAACCAGTCTAGCTGTACCCTCATCTGTGATATATCTCATTGTTCGCACTGCATAAGCGGCTGAACTAAGTCTACCTGCAAGGTTTGTAATTTGGGGTTTCCATTGTAGACGAGAATCAATATGTAAACCTAGAAACACTGTTGAGTCAACGAGCTCGAGAATTTCATCGTTTACTATGATTTTTGTAGGAAATTCTTTAACATTAGGGAGTTTGAATTTAATACATTTAGTTTTTTTTGCGTTTAGCAGTAAGTTATTAACCGTAAACCAATTTAGTACTAGTGACAGTGAGTTATTTACATCGTCAAAATTATTTTTATTCCTATCAACTTTAAATAATAAAGAAGTATCATCAGCAAATAAGACTATGTCACAAAGGTCTTTAGCAAAATACGGGAGATCATTTACATATACTAAAAACAAAAAAGGCCCAAGTATTGATCCTTGTGGAACCCCTAATTCGATTTTTGATCCTGAGGATCTTTCATTACCTACTTGAACCATTTGAATTCTATCGGTCAAGTAGGAATGTAGGAGCTCAAGGGCTTTGTTGTGAATGCCGTAATGCTTTAATTTATTTATAAGTGTTGCATGGCAGACACAATCAAAAGCCTTGGAGAGATCACAGAACACGCCGATAGTATTTTGCGCTCTATCCCAAGCCGCCAAAATGTGCTTTATCAATAGTGTTCCAGCATCAGTAGTTGATCTACCTTTGGTGAAGCCAAACTGATTGCTATGCAGAAGTCTGTTGCGATCAAAATGATTAATTAATTGTGTTAAAATAATTTTTTCAAAGATTTTACTCATTACGGGAAGAACTGAGATAGGCCGATAATTTGCAGGATCAAATTGAGTACCAGATTTATGAAGAGGGACAAGCTTGCCATATTTCATGAGATCCGGAAAGATACCAACATCAACACAGCTGTTAAAAATGAAGGCCAGTAGGGGGGCAATATCATTAATAATATTACCTAGCACTTTTGTTGAGATATTCCAAAGATCTTCTGTGTATTTGATGTTGAGAGATTTGAATGTTTTCACTATGCAGTCGGCAGTTACATGAGTAAAGTAAAAGACTTCAGCACATGCATCAACGGATGCCTCTAATAGTTCCACAGCCTTAGATGTAGATGAGTTTAATGACTGCGTTATAGTTTTCGGTATGTTACAGAAAAAACTTTCAAAAGCATTGGCAATGTCATTGTCTTTGACTAGGATATTATCATTTATTTTTAACCTAATCTGTTTACTACGGGGTACTGATTTGCCAGTCTCATTATTGATAAGCTTCCAAGTGGCTTTAACTTTATTTGAAGAGTTAATTATTTTATTCTTATGAAAATTTGATTTTGCTATGTTGCATACTTGTTTAAATAATTTTCCGTAATTTCTGACATATGTTATGAATTCGTCATCATTTAGTTTAGATTCTCTTTCCGAATACAGATCATATAACTTATTTCTACTTTTATAAATACCAGGCGTAGCCCAATCTGTGAATCCTACTTTTTCTTTAATTTTGCAAGTTTTCTTTGTAAATACTTCGTTATTTTCCCTTGCTATTGTTTCTGATAAAAACATAAACAATTCATTAGGGTCATCACCAGTAGGTAATGTTAAAAGTCTTTGTTCTACTCTACTTTGAAAAGCTAAAATACGTTCATTAGTTATGGGTCTGTATGTAAATTCTAATAACTTATTATGACCTCTTTCTAAAGAAAACTTAATACTCTGACCATAGTGGTCTGAATTAAAATGTTTAACTACTGATTTTACTGTTGGTGACTGAGAGGAGAATATGTTATCTATGCATGTTGCAGTAGTTGATGTTACGCGTGTGGGGTCATGAAAATTATTTATCAAATTAAAACATTTAAATAAATTAATTAGTCTGTCTGCAAGAGGATTACTAATGATATCAATGTTAAAGTCTCCACATACAATAATAGTTTTATTACAAGTAAATATTTTCAGTAAGGCATCCTCCATGGTAGACTCGAAGGTTGCCTGATCCGCAATCGGAGGTCGATAAACGCAAACACAAATATGTCGCTCAAGTTCCACACAAGACAGTTCAATGCATCTCTCAACACTTAACTTAGCAATATCTTTACGTTCTTTAAATTTAAGATTATTTTTAACCAGGATAACAGTTCCGCCTCTAATAGCAGTACTTCTTTTGAAACTACTAGCACAAGAATAATTACTGTAATATGGTATTGACTGATTACTTGTGATCCAGTGTTCTGATATGCACATAACATCTACATTAAAACAATTTAGAAATAATTCTAATTCCAGAATTTTGCTGGGTAAACCTTGAATATTTTGGTGGACTACATGTAACTGCAAGTTGTTACCCATTGTCGGCAAAGTCAGTTTAAATTATGATAAGCTGACTTTGTTAAATCTACACCCTTATTAGCAGAATAACTAGCTAAAGATATAGGCTCGTCAGAAAACTTTGTCATAGAATTTATAACTGAGTCATTAATATTGTATGCTAATAATTTAGCAAGAACATTCTTGTTCTGGTTGTTAAGATACAAAGTATCTCTTATCAAAAAACTGTTACTAATAAAAATATTAGTGTCTAAAAATAAAACGTCACTATGACGACATGTCAAGTTGTAAAGTAGTAAATTCATATTACTTAAATGTCTATTTTGTTTTATACTCAATGACTTTGAGTATGGGAAGGCACATATAATCAATTTACCTAGACCACATTCTAATTTATGAAGCAATACCTCAAAAAGTTGTAAAATATCTAACCGCTTAACATTTATTTCACTTAACTGTACTATTAGTGAGGTCAATTTATCAAAACTAACATCCTTATCAATAGAATTTGTGATAGTTCTAGTTGCAGCATTTATATAGCAGTTATTAATCACACTCTGAGACAGAAGGTCATTTAAAAGTGAGCCCATTCCGTTGCCAATCCTATCTGAATAGATCACAGTTTTCCGGGTCTGACAGCAGGTGTTCTGCTTTACCGTAGACTGTGAAGATGGTAAACCTAAGCCTTCAGCCCACACTGGAGAAGGCGAAGGCGCCGCTACAGGAGAAATGGCTTCATGTTCCAAAGGCGGCGCCAACTCCTGTCCTGCGCCAGCATGAGAGGCTGAGTGTGAGGTGGCTGGCTGGTCCGTTTGAGTGCTGCTGCTATAAACTTGCACATAAATGGATGTATTATTGACTAGGTCTACATATTTACTTATTTACTAAGTTTATGTCAATCACAACTAAAGAGAACAAAAACCCTACGCTTAAATATATATATCTGTCATTGTCGTAAAACGTTTATACTTACTTTTTTTTATGTCAAATAAAGATTTTTTTACTTTTACTCTGCTTTTATTTTGTACTTGATCATGCACGCGAGACGAGTGTTATGTTAGCAATACGTCATCAAAACTGAACAATTAAGTAATTAAATTTTAAAAATTAGATGAGGCCATTTCATTGAATTTGCAAATTACAAATAAAAAGTTCTTCTATCGTTCAGCTAAATGTTGATGTATAGTATTTTTCTTAAATCGTCTCGATATGAGAGCCCAAGTGCTCGTGAGATTAATCTTATGGAGTGAAAAGATGAAGCAGTATAATCTGAGCAAGTGTACAGAGTAAGTGCCAAAGAAGAGGATGGTAGCGTGTGTTTTACGTGTAGAATAAGTATAAAGGAAAGAAAACTGAGGTAAGATTATTTTACAATTAAACTTATATTTTCGATCGCATATTTATCTACTTTATTTTTTGAAGTCACTGGGCTTGATTTAGCCTCCTTACATCACCCGACATAAAACCCGAAATATTTTATTTTATTTTATTATAGCCTGTGCTTGAAAGTTTGCATTATTGTAGTAGAGAACTAAGCCCCGATTTCATTATTGGCTATAAATATTTCAATATAATATTTCCGGACTACTCACACAGCATCACCTAACCCCAAATAAACAGAGCTTGTACTATGGGTGTTAGGTGACTGATATACTACATAAATACATTTTTTTTTGTAAATACATACATATGATACATAGAAAACACCCAGACCCGAAACCAGAAATTGCAGATCGTACAAAATCTGGTCCCCCGGCGGGAATCGAACCCGCAACCTCCTGCGCCTCAAGCGGACGTTCGCCCACCGAGCCACAGAGGTCGTCAAATATAATATAATATATAAATACTATCAAGAGAGGCTAAACTCGTTTTACCGGCTTACTGTGAACAAACAGACATTTTCAATGGTTGAACTAGGTTCAATAAAACTCGATTTGTAGCATAATTGGGGCTAAGTTTGACTAAGACAAAACGGGTAATACTCGTAGTAAAGTTTTTCATTTCACGTTGGAATATGAAATAATGGGTTTCTTATTAAAAGGTATTGTGGTCCCAATTAATATTACGTATTTCAAAATAATACGAAGTAATACTATACGCCAATAATCTTGTTTCACAATCAGATATCTATAAATACTTAATTGAACAGAAGATTAATGACGATACTGTAGGTAATGTACCGCACATAATCTAGTATTAAGTATTAATAGGTGAGGATATTGTACGATATCTTGTGGATAAGATATTTGTCACGGATTTTTGTAATGCAATGCAAGCATGGGTTGATGAAATAGCACCTTTATTTTGCAACGTGTAGGTGTTGTATCAATAAAACATGGGTTTTGTACCAAAAAGCAATAGCGAGCGGGAAAACGAACGTTCGCGCGCGCCGTCGCGTCGTTATGCACACTGATAATTCCCCTCCCGCGCACCGCACCGATCGTCGCCCCGCGCGCTACAGCTATATGCTGTGGCGCTGTGTCTTTATTTATGTTTTTAAATTACAGATCAAAAATATAAGGTTTGTTTTTTAACATAAACTAAAGAAATAAAAATCAAATTAAAACTTAAAACTATGAAAACACTACGCGTCGCCTACACAACGGATATTAAATTGTATTGAATTTTATGATATTTAAATCTGTAACCATCATAGGCTACCCCCACTTATTCGGCGATTAGAAGTTTTTGTTGGACATAGGCCTTCCTCAATCACAAATAACATAAAAAGTGTGTTACTGTATCTAACAGAGAACTTAATTTATGTAATTTATCTATAGCTTTTTCCCTATCGTATCGGCACATTAATAAATACTAAAAACATACAATCAATACATATTGATGGGGGCTCCCATACAAAGAACGTGATTTTACAATGTTAATGAACGCGATGGCAGTACTTGCATGGATATATTTGCATTATTATTTTTTTTCCAATTATTGTATACACCATACCTGGAACCCTTAGTATCATTTTTGTATTAGACTGGCTTTAACGCGGTCTGAATTCATTAAACGATTCTATTGCAGTACTTGTAGATATAGTAATTATACATTTTTGTAATATTTTATTTAATTATACCAGATATCTCGAAATTATGCATGTGTGTTCTTCAATATTACATTTTAATTACCTTATATAAAAAAAATTGTAAACAGCCTTGTGACCTCAACCCTTATGAGTACCTCATTATTCACCAAGAATTGTGGGTAAGTACCTACATCACTAAATTTCATTCAGGTACACAGCCCTAGAGATGGTTTTAATTAAATTTCAGAGAAAGCCTTTTGTGTGAGCCTGATAAGAATAAAACTAGTTAAATTCAATGAACTATACTTAATTAAATCTTGTAAATTGAAAATGTGACGGGCGGAGAAGAATCCGTTCATTTATTTTAAAAGGCTTTCTATGTTACGACAGGATATTTAATTAGAGCATAGAATAACTAATTATAAATGACTAAGTATAGTACAATTATCAAAATCTTATATATAAATCTCGTGTCACAATGTTTGTCCTCAATGGACTCCTAAACCACTAAACCGATTATAATAAAATTCGCACACCATGTGCAGTTCGATCCAACTTGAGAGATAGGATGGTTTTTACGGTGAGAAAAATTCGAATAATTTCCGGGAAAATTTTATACCCGTGCGACGCCGGGGCGGGCCGCTAGTATGTATATATATATATACACAAAACTAGTTGGCCGATTTTAATAGGAAAACTTGGTTTTGTACAAAATGTTCTTATCAGTATTGTTAAATCATAAAACTAAATTTAATGAGGATACAGGCGACTGGGACCACTACAAAACTGGGATCGCAGTCCCAGTTACCTGATTAGTTTTTTCTTATTTATTTCGTTGGGCGAGTGGGACCACACGTAATTTTTACCACAAATCTATTGTTTAAAGTACTGTTGGCATTATGTCTCATTGTGCAAAAAATATAATAAATAACCTTGAGTTCTAACACAACCTAATAATAGGAATTTAAAAATCAGTCTTCGCATCGATTTAGATATCTCTTAAGTTTCTACGTTAGAAATACAAATATACTCTATAAATAAAGTACCATCACTTTAAACAAATAAAAAACATTAAACAATCATAGGAAAATCACAGTAATATAATAAGCCTTAGTTATAAGTGTTCTTAGCTTTAAGCTAAAAACACTATTATTTAAACAATTAAAAATCAACAAATATTAAGACACAAAACAACATAGTTATCAGTTTAAAACATGCAAATCAAATGATTTATTAAAATCTCAGTTTCTCCAAACAGTGGCATAGTGGCTTATAGCAGATGAAATTCTTTTATGCCTTGCGATGGTTTCGGGCTTCTTTTTTGATAATTGGAGCTGGTTGGACTTCCTAATGCTGCAGAGTAGTATCGCACATCCTTTTGCAGCCCTTCTAATAGCTGAGCAATATTTGGATTTATTTTTATAAGCTTTCACGATATTTTACTTTCCTCTAAATTATTGGGATCGTGACAATGAGATGTCTTTGACTTTAGGAATCATTCGCATATAGTTTTTTTGACATTCTTACTAAAAAATACTTCATTGTAACACTAAATAAAATAAATAAATAACTCAGGAGTTATGTAACTTGATTTTTCTGTTAACTGTACATTAAAGCAAATTAGGTACATGGTCCCAGTCGACCGATTCAAAAATGTGATCAGGTAACTGGGACCGCGGTCCGAGTTATGTATGGGCCCAGTCGCCTGTATCCTCAATTTAATAGGACCAAATTGCAAGCAAAGCTTTATTTATTAAAAAATAAATGAAAGCTGCTTATCACTTAGCCCTAGTTTGACCATTGGCTATAAATGCGATCAGATCAGGTCTTATTGAGATCAAATTGATATAATAATTAAACATTTTTCTATTGCTGAACTAGGTTTCATTTGTAGCATAAAATATTGAAATTGGGGCTTAAAAAACTTCGAATCCAGAACTTCCCTTCTTGAAAGTTGAAAAATGCGAGATTACACTGATTATATCATGAGCACGGATTGAGGGCCCATCAATTCACTTTCAGACCTCCCAACTCTAACAAACCCAAATGATTTAATCAAACTATTTACATACAGAACTATGACCGTACATAAAATACGTTCTCGTTTTCGCGGATTAATTAACAAATTATAGTTATTAATTTTGGGCTCAGTTGGTATTCGAGGATTGGGCCTTCATTACGTCACAACTCAATGGAGGCCAATTAATTTGATTGAAGTGCGCAAACTCTGTGAAGTGTTTATAATTATAGAATCGTGTAATGCTTAGGTTTGATGAAGAGACTCTTCATCAACTTCGAGCATCATACATTATAATTAATGTTCAAGTTAAGTAGTGACACACATCATATTCCCTTACATTTAAACTTATTATGCTTTATTATAGTTTGTTTTCACTGTCTAAGTTTTGTGTATGCAAACAAAAGAATTAAATGAATGAATACTTAATAATTTACCTCTATAGTCCTGCGTCTGTCTGTCCTTATGGTTGCGGTAAAGTAAGAAGCTTAAGCTCTCTCTCTCTCTCTCTCTCTCTCTCTCGCCTCCTGTTTGAGGTTGGCAGGTAGAAAACGCCTTGGCATTAAGCCCACCTTTTGTACAACTCTGTATTTTCTTGTGCAATTAAGTTTTCTTAATAATAATAATAAACTCAAAAACTACTGAACAAATCTTTATGCGGTTTTCAACAATAGGTATAGATAAGGGGATGGGTTTTTGTATCCGTGCAAAGCCTCAACGGGCCAGCTAGTAGGTATATTATAATTATGGTATAGATAATTGTATCTGTGAAAATAAGCCGAAAGTCCAACGGCACAGCGTCGAACAACTGACAACTACCTCTAAGCTTTTTAAAAGAAGAGTAGAATATGTGCCTTCTTTAAATACTTACCTACGTTCAATTGGTTTATGTTTTTTTTGTAATTTTTTGACGTTTCTAAAATTTGTTAACTCAACCAACGGAAGTAATTGATTTTGTATCTTGTATCTTAATCTTTGTGATCCATCCTCGTCCACATTATCATCAGGAGAGATTGTTGTCAAACAGAGGTCTAAACGTAATAAAAAACGATACGTCGTTTGAATTTTACCCCTTTAGAATACAGAATACTGATTTTCTTTATTATACCATTATTACGTGTCAAAACATTATTAATTAAATATAATCCAACTATTAGTTGTCTACGGTATCGCGCAAGCATTTCTGAAATAAATATAATCATCTATTAACATTTTCAAAACTAGCGAGTTACACTATTAATGTTGAAAACGGGATTTATTCACGTAATGTGTATATGTACATATATAATATCCTCCGACGTTTCTATTCCCCTCAAAAGGAATTTTTATCAGGGAAGCGGGAGTGCCTCTCCTGTCAGCTAAAACCGTTTTCAAAATGACTATTATGACTATTATGATGAATATTAACATTTTAAACTTCAGCTAAATTGATTCGGATAAGGAAATAAAAATAAACTTACGTCTTTATATTATAAGTAAGAAAAATTATCGATTGTAATTTGTACTCAACTACATTACCTACCTATACTTATAATTAACTTGAGAGTTAGTACGTGAGTACCCGGTCCGGTCCGGTCCGGCTAGAACGCCGAGTCATTAAAAAACAGTAGGAGTGAAACCAGTGGTAGGTTTAGTAATGCATTCTAGTCTTCTGATTTCAATTCCCAAGTCAAATGTGAAGATAATGTAATTTAAGAGAACTGCGCTTATTAATTGTCTTCAATAATGAAAACTCTGAATGAATATAATTATCTTTATCCATAAATTATAATCATAAGTATTTTTTTTTTCATCCTTTTGACTATATTTGCAGCACGCATTCAGTCAATTCTATGTCAAATGTCTTAAGTTTACATTAAAAAAGTAAAAAAAAATTATATGAAATTTTCAATTTTTTAATTTTCCGCGCAATTTCCTTAATTTTTTCTTTACCTTCTCCTGATAATAACGAACAGAACAAAAAAAAGGTGTGTGTGCGATTCACACACGATAGAAGTGAAACTTCTGTAAATCGACAAAAGAAGAATAAAAAAAAACAATAAAAAAAAAAGGTGTGTGTGCGATTCACACACGATAGAAGTGAAACTTCAGTAAATCGACGAAAGAATAAGAAGAATAAAAAAAGTGTGTGTGTGTCAGCTACGACGCACGATTGGAGTCTACTACTTACGAACTATAATTATGATATATATCGAATAGAAAAAAAGGGTAAATGAACGCATCTGCTAAAATGATAAGAGAAACAAACATATAATCTGTAATTATTCGGATTATTTATATTACTTCAATAAAGCGTATTACATAAAGTATGTTACAAAATAATATAAATAAAATACAGCAATACCTCTTTGCGCGCTACAAGAAATTTAAAGTATAAAGAATATAAAGCATTGTATTTGTGTCTCTTACCATTTCCGTTTCATCTTTTTGCATCCGGTTTGAAATCACTACGATTCTATAGAAGTTTCACTTCAAAAATAATTAGTGAAATCGGTTGAGCCGTTCAGGCGTGATGCCGTGACCAAGGGAAATAGGAATTCATTTTTATATATATAGATTTTAAGCGACGGGTTACAAATACAAGACTACTTCGTGTATAGCTGACTGTACAAGTTATCAAGGACACGTGCCGAACGGCAGACGAAGTAAGGTAATAAACCATGCTTGTCTCTAATATTACCCCATTATGTCCTCCGGCTTAATTTATGCCGTTGCTAAGTCATAACGTAGTACAACCTAGAGTAGTTTCACTATAAATTCTACTAGATGTGACACAAATGTTTTTGCGAGGAGTATTTTCGAATCTATACGTACCTAAAAACGTTTCCATACTCCAATAACTCAATTTAAAACAGGGTCTATCCATCCATTCCATTGCAAAAGCGCGTCTTCTCACCTCTTTCGGGCACGTTTCCAGATAAATATTTTTTTATTTATTTATTTAGGATTACTAACAAAGGAATATATGCAAGCCTTATACACGAATTGAATCAACACAGTTTAAAATAGACTTAGATGTCGGTTCTATTTTACTGCTGCTATTCATTGTCCAAGTTTTGTTAAACCAAACAATGGAAATAAATGATTTTGTATCTTGTATCATTATTATTATTAAAAACAAACGACAACTGGTCCAGTCGTAGTCGTCTCGATGTTTGGCTGTAATTCAAATATTTTAAGTTCAATTTGACGAACTTTAGGGATTCTAATGTAGTTAAGATTTTGCACGCATGATTTTTAATGTCTTACATATGTACATATGTCCGGGATAAGCTACAAATCAGATCTTTAAGCAATTGTATGCCATAGGTAGTTCGAGATGAAGATTTTCGTACTAAAGCAAAGGGGAACGGGTTAGTTTAAAAATAACATTTCGGAGATAGATCACGCGAAACTATGACACATCTAGTAGAATTACCTCCTTCACAAGTCTTGCTAACGTGGGTGAAACTTTTAGATTTATTGTCACAGTGCTTTTAAAAATTTCAGCTTTAAACGCTAGGACATGTTAGAGTTTTCTTTAACCACTTTATACTTTGTTAAACGCTTTATATTTTTAGGTATTACAGATTAATCTAGCTTAGTATTAGCTGCTGGTAATAATGACTAAGAAAAACTCTATATAAGTAAAATATGTAAAAATACGAGTATGTTAAGTACCTGACAATAAATCTATTCTACCTGGACAAACTTACTTTCTTCTGACATGAAATGGGTAACATACCATGGTCTGACGGTTTTTGAGTTTTTGATATTCCTCAGAAAGAGGGTAGGTTTGTGAATAACCGTCAGCATAATCGCAAAATAAATCAGTTTGTGCCCTGATCATGGTATGTACTTGCAACAGCGTCGAAATATCGGAAAATTTAACTGACAAATCACGGTATGTTACACATTTAAAAAAATGGTTTTGTTTGTAAACCGTGATAATTTAAAAGTTGTAAACTAAAATACTCTACTACTTAAACATTCATCTCCTAATTTGAAGCTCATTCTTCAATATAATATGAACCAGTGGTCGTACTCAATGGACTCTCGCAACAAATTACTTCAATTTGTTTATAACATCTGTGCCTACAGCAATTGCTAACTCTATTCATACTATTATATCTATACATCAACTAAAAGGCATAATTCTACACACAAACTGAAAGTCAAACTTCAATTCGGTGGAAGTTATGAAGCTACTCAAAGTGTTTGTGATTGTTAGAGACGTATTACTGCAAGTACCTTATATTGTCTAAAGAGGGAGGGATTCAGTGCATAAGGATAGGGGTAACATAATATGATTTAATTTTATTGAGGCTCCATAATGTTGTTGGTGTTGGTAATACATGATACACTATCAGTTGGAACAGCATTTAAAATCCTGAGATACATAGTAAAAATAATAGTGTCATTCATTTACAACAGCAACACAGCAAATTAAATGCTATATTTTTAGCGCACAACCATTGACTGCCTCAGTAGCGCTGTGGGCGAAGTTCAAGGGTTCGATTCCCGCTGAGGGGTAAGTGTTTGTATGTTCTGCAAGCACTTGCTCCTTGGTCTGGGTGTTTAATATGTATAATAAAAAAATATTCATATATATGTTTGTCGTAGACGCCACTGCTTCTGTGTGTACAATGATCTCTGTCCATCCAAAGGTTGCCTTTAAGAGATCGCTTTTAGTGATAAGGCCGCCCATTGTCTCACTTTTTGCTATGCACAATTCTTTGTAATATTTATGTTGTTGGTGTGTCAATAAAGAGTATTGTATTGTATGTTAGTCAATGTCTTTTATAAGAATATCAGATGTCAAGTACCCGTAACACAAGCTTGGAGTTCCAAGAAGGTAAGCTTATATATATAGATGTTGTTGTGTAGACTGCCCGTTTTTTTTTTCAAGTTAAATGCAGTTATCATCTATACTTAGATAGAGCGATTTAAGAGGTAGGTTTATATTTATTCATCTTCCTGATAAGTGCAAGACACTTTTATTTATGTGAAGCATCAAACACAAATATTATTTTGCCGTTCTAGCGCACAGTCATTGAACCAACAAAAACCCAATTTTACAAAGTTGACAGTGCTGATTACTGCTTACGCGCACTTCAAACGAAAACATACGAAAAAGTTTCTTCCTAGCTGCAACAGTGATCTTCGACTTTCTCGGTTAATAATAATGAAATCTTTAAAATTATTTTATTTTATTTTTAAGTCAAAATGTAATTAATAAATTTGCATACCAAATGGTGAAACACGTTAGTACTAAATTATTTTATAACAACCAATATGTACACATGTGTTATGGCAAATAAAAAGTTCTATTCTATTCTAATAAAGCAGATATTTATGAAAAATATGTGCGACCATGTTATTACTTACTTATGTTTGGATGTATACGTAAGTAATAGTTTGGGGCCCAAGAACTAAACCCTTATTACATCTCTGCTGTATGTGTGATGTGGCAATCAAGGACCAAACTGTCGCGAAGTCCCTGCCCTTGTAGAGCGCCGGGGGCATTGCTGTGTGAAATTATTGGATTTCCGCCCCGTGGCTTTGCCTACATCTATCAATTCTTTAGGTTTTTTTTTTATCTTAACCGACAAAACAGGGAGGAGTTTTACTATGCAACGTTTTAAGCTCTCAGAACCGTTAGTCGTAAAAAGATTTTGATTTTTTTTAATTTTTAATAAATTCTTATTTAAGCCGATATAAAAATATAGGTTATTCTCAATTTGGCGCCGCTTCTAGAGATTAAAATTCATGCAAGTAGATAAAATCTGAAAAATATTCAGATTTTTTCTGTTTGTATGAATTTTGGTATTTTTTTTTATTTTGTGTATTTAACGGTAAAGGCAAACATCGTGAGGAAACCGGCATGTTCTAAAAACTTTAAAGAGTTTGAAGGACATGTGACATTCACCAACCCGCACTTGGCCAGCGTGGTGAATTAAGGCCTAATCTCTCTCGCCAAGAGAGAAGTCCCTGTGTCCCAGCAGTGGGAACGTTAATAGGGTGATGATGATGATGATTGTGTATTTGTATATTTTGTAGACTTTTTTTATTTGTTGACCGAAGGCTTTTCCAGATCTAAAGATACCTATGTTAATCCTTAACAAATCCACTTATAAACCGTTTCAGTCAAAATTTGTGACAAACAGACATAAACTTACGAATTGTCTCTTTATAATATTAGTAGATTTGGTTTCTGATTACGTAATCAACCAGGTGTTTGCTTTGACGAATGTTTGATTGAACTAACTTCTACACTTTGGCATATGCGAGTAGACATGATTCAGTACTTAGTTATGTTATGTAAGTTACTGTTACGGAAGTAGGTTTTGAGATAGTATTGTAAGACAGACATAGGAGGGGGAGTCCTTTTGTTTATTTCATTATATTTTGGTATGAAAATATAACTTTATTTCCGTTGAGTCTTTAGTTCTTAAACAAAGAATAATCTATATCTTTACTAGCGGCCCACCCCGGCGTCGCACGGGTATAAAATTTTCCAGGAAATTATTCGATTTTTTCTCGCCGTAAAAACCATCCTATCTCTCAAGTTGGATCGAACTGCACATGGTGTGCGAATTTTATTATAATCGGTTAAGTGGTTTAGGAGACCATTGAGGACAAACATTGACACACGAGATTTATATATATAATAGGAAGTTGTCTTAAACAATAATTTTAAAGTAAATGACGACAAGAAGATTTTTCCTTATTATCTGCCAAAAAAAATTATAGAACATAATATGTACAACATTTCAGCTCAATCGATTGAAGTATCTTCAATTTAAAATACAAACAAACTTACAAAGGTACATTGCTAGTTAAATAAAACCTCTTTAAACGTTATGTTGCACTTATTCAATTATTTTACAATTTCCAAGACCAAAATCTTAATCCAACAAGATTAGGTATACTAGTGAGTATTCAATATTATTTTACCAGGAATCTGTAATTATTAAGCAAAATTATGAAATAAAAACTATGTAGGTAAAGAACTAGGTCGTTGTAGAACTAAAAATAAAATAAATGATTGAGGGGATTTCTATAATTTTTGTCTAGAAATCCCCTGCTGCAGCTTTTTTCGATTGTAAGGGGATTTATAAACAAAAAGTATAGATATCCCCTTCGCAGGGGATTCTCTAAGGGGATTTGTATACCAAGCCCTATTTTCCATTATCCCTGAAGAAATCTGAACATTAATTCTGAACAATACTTTAAGGAAAGACAATACTCAAAATGGTTGCGACACAAAGAGTTATCAAATAACTATAGCATGGTATTTGGAAATGATGCACCCCTTTTAACAAGGCGAAGTTCTAACAAGCCGGAATCAAAGGGCGGATAAGGGGTAGTCGTACTGACGACGAGCTTAGTAGGCGTACGAATCTTTATAAATAAATAAATATTTCCGTTTTATTTCCATTTTATATAATACAATCCACACAACATCATCTAGCACCGTTGTAGGCTCTAAAGCTTGTGTTACGGGTACTAGACATCTGATATACATATGTAATACAATAGACATGCATGTGTAGATATTTTTATTATACAAATTAAACACCCAGACCAAAAGAAATTGATTGCAGAACATACAAACACTTGACCCCTCGGCGAGAATCGAACCCACTACCTCTTGCGCCGTAAGCGGACCTACGCCCACCGCGCCACTAAGGCAGTCTATATATACTGTATATACTTTATAGTACTGACTAACGACGTATGAGTCATGTTACACGGCAAGTTTGTATGTATTAAGTCCTTATATTGATATTTCCTATTGATTATATTATATTTTATTTTTTATTTTATAATTTTAGGAAAACTAACAGCAGGTAACTAAATACTAAACACAGTGTGTAACTAACGGCTAATTATAAGTTTCCACATTATAAGTTTATTATTTGATTATTGTTTTTTTCAAAAGCCTTGTTGGCTAAGTGGGAGGACACTCGACTTTCATTCCGAAGGTCGTGGGTTCAAACCCCGCCACGCACCTCTGGATCTTTCTTCTTGAGAAATTTATGTGTGCTTTAAACACGTGCTTTAACGGTGAAAGCAAACATCGTGAGGAAACCGGCATGTTCTGAAAACTTTAAGAGAGTTTTAAGGACATGTGACATTCACCAACCCGCACTTGGCCAGCGTGGAGCATTAAGGCCTAATCTCTCTCGTCAAGAGAGAAGTCCCTGTGTCCCAGCAGTGGGAACGTTAATAGAGTGATGATGATGATTGATATTTCCACTTATATTTTACAAAGAGCGGTGGACGTCTCGTGTCCCCGGTGATTATGATTTAGGAATTCAGACGCGCCTTAAAGTCTAAGAGCTGGGAACAGAAAGATCTTCGGTAATTTGTAAAGGCTGAAAGTTTGTCTGTGTTGACCCCTGACTTAGATAAGAACATCATCATCATCACCCTATTAACGTTCCCACTGCTGGGACACAGGGACTTCTCTCTTGGCGAGAGAGATAAGGCCTTAATTCACCACGCTGGCCAAGTGCGGGTTGGTGAATGTCACATGTCCTTCAAACTCTTTAAAGTTCCCAGAACATGCCGGTTTCTTCACGATGTTTGCCTTCACCGTTAAAGCACGTGTTTAAAGCGCACATAAATTTCTCAAGAAAAATCCAGAGGTGCGTGGCGGGGTTTGAACCCACGACCTTCGGAATGAAAGTCGAGTGTCCTCCCACTTAGCCAACACGGCTTGATAAGAACGACCAGCAAATATGGAGTGGGTGGTCGTTACTTTTGGATTATATGATAATTCAGATTCTTTTGTAAATACCTAAAGCTTAATTGTATTATATTTTATATGCTCAGTAATTACGATTGCTAGAAATGTATGTTTCTTTTTACTTTGAAGGTATCCGCACGACGGCACAATAATGTTAAACAATGTACCTTAATTCACAGAGCCATACATTTTTCGAAATTTTAAAATAATAATAATATAGCTAAGCTGCGCGGATACCTTTTTTTTTTAATAATTTATTTATTTATACAGGGTTTTTTGAACATGTCACCAGGGTTACATGTTCACATGTTTTACATTGTTTAACATTACTGTGCCGTCACGCAGTCGTCATGTCATAACTGAAATCATCAAGGACATTGTTTCTCAAAACCATTGCTATTACTCGTTCGCAAAAGTATACATTCTTAGAAAGTTCGTTTCCTTAACAACTTCCCTCTAAGACATCGTTATCTAAACTTTTGATATCAAAGCTACAGTAACTTTATCTTTAAAAAGCTTTCTGCTTTATAGTGTTTGTCGTGTTAGCTTTGTAACGTGGATTTACATCCATCTTATAGTTAGATTTGAGAGGAATTTCTATAGGGAATACTTTATAGAAGCTTATGCTATTTTATTTGCTTATAAATAATGGTTTGCATTGATCGCAAGTATAGGAGCATAGGGCTTATTAAAGAACATAATATATATGAAAAATGTTAACGGATGTTTAAAAATAAATGAAGGAGTGTAGGTAGGTAAACAATAAAATCAGAAGCTTTACAAACAATTAAAAAGAAAATGTCCCAAAAACATTTCACAATTCGAAAAAACATAAAACCCTCTCAACATACACAAAAACTCAATAAATAAAATTAATTCGTATAATCCTTCAATCAAATAATACCACTTCACAAAAACAGCTGACGCTTCCCAAATCACCGGATAAAAGAATCGATTCCGGTTATTCCGGATTACAAGCCCTTGATTTATCCGGAACCCAACGTTTTCACGATTTACAACCTATGGCTGAGATTACCCACAATTTTTTATCGATGCTTGCTTGCGAATCTTTTTTATTGTCGATACAAAGATAGATGGAATTGTAAGGTTTTTACGGCTATACAAATATTCTCGTTATTCCGGGTACTTTTATGAATTTTAAAGAGTTTAAAATATGCGAGTGAAGGACAACCAGTCAACATCTGAATGACCTTTAAGGTTATGTGCTTTCCGTCACCAATCAAAAGGCATTTCATTGGATTAGTTGTTATCTATTATATCTATCCAAAATTTAATGTCTACCAATCAGGACAATTTTCCACTAGAGACGTGGTTTTCATGCTGTAGGTACCCTACAAAACTGTAGTTCATACCCAGGTTGTGTATAAAACTGTCTCTTTCAGCATTTAATGTTCATTTATATGTTTTTCCTGCCCTACAAATATTACACACAAAACAATCACTATCATACATGTAGTATAAGACATAAAATCAAATTCCAAGCATCACAACAAATAGAATTTAAGCGCGTTTGTTCCTCGTTCACCTTCATCCAAGACTTTAGTACGTATTTAGAAGTCGTGCCCTAATCCAACCTGTTATGTTTTTCATGTACCTGTCGTCGACCAGCGATGAAAGTGACCCTACGATAAATTTGATAATTTTCTGTTTATAAGTTACAAGTTCCTGATTTTGTGCCATCGCTTACTCATTATACTATTATGCTGGGTATAAGCAATTTTCTATTATTTAATTTATTTTTTCCAAAATGAAAATATGTAGTTACACTAAGACATAAAATAAAATCTTCAAACAATAACTATCATACTTATAGTATTCGAGATAAATACAATTTCAAGCCTCACAATAAATAGTATTTACGCGCTTTTGTTCCTCGCTCACCTTCATCCAAGACTTTAGTACCTACGTATTTAGAAGTCGTGTCCTAATCCAACCTGTTAGGCTTTTCATGTACATGCCGTAAGCCGGCGATGAAAGAGCCCCTTCGATAAATTTGATCATTTTCTCTTAATAAGTTACCGAGGTTCTGATCTTGTGCCATCGTGAGATGTAATCTCGGGAATTGGTGTTACTCATTACACTATTTTGTCGGGTGTAAGTGATTTTCAATTATATCTATTACACGGAAACGTCTTGCAGTTTAGTCCAATATTGATTTTAGTTTTGCAACTACGATTTATATTTATACAATAACAATAATGTTTATTATTGGAAAAAAAACACAGGCGCACAGATAATAAGGTGCAAAGAGGACGTCCGTAAGTGGTAACCCTCTGAATCCTTACACGTGACCTCCGGGTGGTGCTAAGAACAGTCTCTGGTGGGAGGCTTCGGTCGCGGCTTGTCACCAACCTCCGGGCTGGGCCAGTGCGTGAAGCGATTTTTTCGTGTTTCGTGATGTGGTCCGGAGAAGCCATCTACCTTCTAGGTCTCAATGCTCCATCTTAGACCACATCGTCACTTTACATCAGGTGAGAATGTGGTGAAATGAAGGCCAATCTATCATAAAAAAAAAGACTGGTTTATTTAAAAAAATAATTAGTTCTCCGTTTCATGTTTTGTTGGACAAAAGAAAACATCAAGCCTTAGCTTATGAGCTTACTCATAAGCTAAGAACTTGAACCAAGTGTCATGAATTCGGGTACTAAAAATCTAATAACTATACTTAATACTGAGATCTGAGTGAGAAATCTTTGTAAAACATTGTATGTAATTTGTCTATAACCAAGTTCCCAAGCAGTGAGCGCAGAAATACAATTTAACAGAACATTAAACCGGCTCCTTGTTTGACTACTTAACTTACACCTGTTTAGACGCATAGCGCATTAAACTAGAATTATTATCTTGCAAAGACTATTATCTCTGATGAAGCACTTTATGGAGGTAATTGTGGTTGTTCAATGTTCATGGATTTCATGTGAAGCCACATTATATAGAACTTGCTGAATAGGATTGTTGGACTCGAGAACTTGTGAATTAATTATTATTAACAAGCTTTTACTTGGCTTTTACGATAATATACAAATAGGTATTTACTTTTAGGTAATTTTAGGTATATAGTTTGGCATAGTAACGACGTCTTAAGAGCAGTAACTGTCTATGGATGTACTCGTTTGAAACGTTTGGATTTCGTCGAGCATTATTTTAGTTGTAGATATCGATTCCATTAACCAGTTACTCTTTCTTCTTCTTCTCTGTCGTTTCACTCTTGACAGAGCGGTCGTGGTCACACTGAGGCATCATTAGGTGTTAGAGACGGACACAGCTTTCTTAACGATCGCCCGCCATGTTTCTCTGTTTGCAGCCTGTTTGGTGCAGTCTGACACTGGGAATCTTACTGCGGATTTTATTTGGTCAGTCCAGCGCATAGGTGGTCGTCCTCGGGCCCTGGTTTCTTTCCACTTTTCCTTGCACGACCAATCGAAACGAGTAACTCTTTAGACGTAGTGATAAGTACTATATCTTTTTTGCGCCACATAAATAACTATTATTATTATATTATGTATGTGTTTTCTATTAAAACAAATACCTTATACATACTTACTTAATCTCTCGTAATTTCTGTTTCAAGTATTTCAAATCCTAAATATCAAACTTAAAAAACAATTATTTTGCTTATACGAGTATACACTTGTAGAGTATGTATGTACTATTATAGCCTTGGGAAAGTACATATAAAAAATACGATTTACTGCATCGCCAAATGTTGCACCTAGACTCGCTTTGTTCTCACAGCCCGAACGGGGCCTAGTAGGGATAGGTACATGTAGTTATCCAACAAAAGTGAGACACTAAATTTAAGTTAGCTGCAAATGCGGCAGCATGCAAGTCATCGATCAAAACCAAAGTGAGATGAGAAGAAATAAATACAAAAAAATGTTTCATCGGACTCACAGACCAATGCACTAGTATATAGGAAGGTAAATTTATTTTTGATTTCTATTCACGACTATTTATTACTCAATATCAACAAAGGATACTTATAATAGCTGAAAACACAAAGTGTAAGTTGTTAACATTATGTAACTATTACTCCCTCAATCACAGATATTTCACACTATTGCATGATACAGTCATATTGTATTCAATAAGAAGTGATAAATATAATGAAATAAAAAATAAAAACCATATTAAAATTATAAATCAGAGAGGACTTACAACATTATTAAAAGAAAAAAAGCATTGAAGTTTTAATATTTTGCAACAATTTTAAATTTAATATTGTTAAAATGTTTGCCATTTCGTCCACAGACGAAATATAAGAGGGCAATTTAATTTACTACGGCCACACTCATTTCGAGTGTTCTCGTCTATCGTCTCCGAGCATAAAAACTCGGAACATATTTATTGTCCGAAAATATACATAAACATAACTGTTTTGGCTATTCAAGTTATTAAGTTAGTATGTTAGCATTGGTGTGCAATCAAGATATTATATACATTATATGTCTATTTTTAATCCTGGCTTAACGGTAGAAAGATGTTATTTGATTTTGTGGGCTGGCCTTGTGCCGCCTAGAACACAATTTGACCTACTGCTTAATAGCACTTAATTTTACTAAAATACAAATTGATTAGAACAAATTTTTGCCTAGACATCATAGTGACATGAATACAAATTCTCTACCTGGCTAATAGCTTAAAGTATTCAACTCCATGTCATAATATAGTCTGACTAGCTGTGCCCCGCGGTGTTACCCGCGTTATAATGGATTTTCCCGCCGAATGACGTTTTCCCGCGGTAAAAAGTAGCCTATGTTATTTTTCAGGCTCTAGAGATTCTGTGTACCAAATTTCATTTAAATCGGTTCAGTAGTTTTCGCGTGAAAGAGTAACAAACATCCATACATCCATACTTACAAACTTTCGCCTTTATAATAGTAGTAGGATGTAGTTGATTAGGTTAAGTGTTTGTTATGTGTGCTGTTGGCTTGTCTTGATTAATAAATTTATTTATTTATTATTATTTATTTACTTAAAAAAGAAGTATCATTCTTTTTTTTCATTTGTGTTTTAAGCTTTAAAAAATCCCGAAAACATTTTTGATGGGAGAACAAGAAAAATACATCAATACTTTTTACAATTAATAAAATAATATTAATAATAGATTGTTCTAGGTTTATTAAGTACTAGTCAATTTAAGTGTTAGACTCAATATGCACATATATACTTTAAGCTCTGGACAAAACACAAAAGTAGTCAAATTGTGTTAGACACACAATAGACAGCCCAACGCTTACCCCCGTTTTGTCATCCAGCGTGAAGAAATAGGATAAAAACCTTTGTGGCATAGAGCCTTATATCATCATTTCAGCCGTAGGACGTCCACTGCTGGACATAGTCCTTCCTCAAAGACTTCCAGTGACTTCGGTCGGTTGCAGCTTGTAACCACCGCTAGCCTGCTACCTTCACCACGTCGTCCTTCCATCTAGTTGGTGGACGCCCTATGTACAATGTTTGATTTATACCTTACACAATCTCATCAAGACCAGCCTTGATAACGGCAGCAGTGATTCAAATAATCGAACATTTTTGCTCATTAGGTAATTAATAATGATAACATTGTTGATTTGTTAATGTGCACGAGCCTGTACAGATTCTACAGACACTTGTTCTTCCAGGTTAGATTTTTCTAGTCCTGACAGAACCCTATGTTGCCGTATAGCCGACATCTTTCGTTACGCAATTTCTCCGTTTTCGACGCGCAATAAAAACCATAATCGAATTGTAGGGGTCGCGCCAACCACCGCTGGGAGCGCGTTGATTGGCCGATATTCAAATTTGAAACTAACAAGATGAGGCGTGTGCGCTGATGACGTTTCACGGTGCGGCTAATATTTTCGTGTAGCCTCAGGGCGAGTGATAAGTGCCGTGAAATAGGGAGAACCTATTTGTTGATTTGGGGTTGGGCTTGGGGTAACTTACCTACCTACGCGCCCTCTGCATTTTATTTTAAAACTGTTTGAGATTATCTGGGATAAGCACGCGATCCGTGAAGAGAGTTTATTTCATCGTTAACATAGATCACACTACATTTATGTTATGTATGTATGTCTGTGGAGCACACAATCCAGTTTATATTGTCTTCCGATACATAGAGAAAAAAAAAAATGTTAGTTGGGAGTAGAGTTTTTCCTCGGAACGTCGCCAATTGCGATGCAAAGCGCTCTAAGCTACTCGTCAGCGTATAAAAAAAAAATTGAAAAGTTGTCGGAAGTACTCAAGACGACTAAAACCATGACGCCGACATATTTTAATTTATTCAACAATATAACAATTCACATTCACTTTGGACAAACATAGCCTCTTCGGGTCCATAATTTTAAATACCGATATTTTTTAATGTTTTTACCCATTATTAATATATTTATGTATTTAAGTATATAATCATAAGGTTGCAATACCCCAAAAGGGTAATGTTAGAATCTTACTACTATGTAACACCTAAATTAAGCACACCTTTCGTACAATTATTTATATTCTTGTGCAATAAAGTTTTCATAATAATAATAAATGTAACCACTTGAAACAACCAGAAAATGATTATGCAAATGGTAGAACTATCATTATAATTTGGTAAATTACTAGATGTTTTATATAATGAACCAGAGAACAATTAAATAACATAAAGAGTGTGTAACTAATTACCTAACAGAGAACCTAATTAATGTAATTTATCGATAGCTTTTTCCCCATCGGCACGCCCCATCCCTACCTGTCATTCGCTCTTTTTTACGTTTGTCTATGCTAGCTGTCTACGTTCTGCACAATGAAGTCTTAGTGATACGCGCGCTCTGTTACTTACTCTAAGTTTCAGACCATAAGCCAACTGATAAGCGCACTATGTGAGTATTATTATTATTGCATCAATGCACACTGCGACATCAACCTATAGGGTAGATATCGAAAAATAATTAAGAAGTATTCTTTCATTTTTCTCGCAAACGTAAAATCACGACATGAATTAAAGTTTCGTGTGATGAAACGCTTGCTTTCGTGCGATTTGTACTAAATTGATTAGTCAAAAGCCCCCACTTCGGAGCTTTGATGCTCTATTAGTGGTGCTAAGAACAGAACTCTGGTGGTCCCGGAGGTCACGTGTAAGGATTCAAATGGTTAACACTCACGGAAGTGAACAGAAAAAACCTTTAATTAACCACAATGGCCAAGAGCAAGTCGGTGAACGTCAAATGTCAAAGAAAAATCCAGATGTGCGCGGCGCTTTTGATGAATGTCACTTGTCACACTGAAAGTCACTCATTGCTGATTTAATATAATAATTGTTGGCAATTTTCGTTCGGTCAGTGTAAGCTTCTTTTATGATTTATTCATTATGCCGCTAGGCAATTCTCTTTGCCGGATGCAATGTAATCATTACATTACCTTTTTAAATTGGCACTTGTCACTTGAGTATTAAAAATTTACAAGGAATGGAGTAAGGGTGAAATCTTAAGGTTCTGTTTAAAATTCGTTGCAAGACAATGTTAAAGAGTTAAAAAGTTCCATAATTTTCAGCAATATGTATTCCAAAAGTAAAGACGGTAAAAATAGATTTCTATAATTTTCATTGATTTCTGAAATTAAATTAAATCGTGTTTTCAAGATATAGCTATATAGCTGGTCTGGGTGTTTAATATGTATCATAAAAAATATCTATGTACGTATGTATATTGTATTAAGTATAATTATCAGATGTCTAGTACCCGTAACACAAGCCAAGAGCTTACCACGGGGCTAGATGTTGTTGTGTGGATTGTCAGAAAATATTTATTTATTTATTTATAGCTATATAGCGATATAGCCTAGTTTTCTTCTCTCATGTCCTTCAATAAATTCAGTAAATTTTCAGTAAATTCATTCTTCTTCTTTGTTATAATATAGTTAAGCAAGCTACGCGAACAACGTATTTTTCCCGCGGAAAAATAGCTTCCTCGATAAATAGGCTATCTAACAGTGAAATAAGTTTGCAAATTAGATCAATAGTGTTTGTTTGAACGCGCTTATCCCTGAGATCAAACAAACTATTTAGATTTATAATCCTATATATAAAATTTCCATGTCACAATGTTAGTACCGTACCCTCTTTTCAAATTTTATATGCGTATTCAGTAGGTCTGAGAATCGGCTACTATCTATTTTTCATTATGCAAAACAGCGTTTGCTGGGGTCAGCTAGTATTTAGTATAGATTTAAATTTAATACCTTCAGTTTCGTCTCTTCGTCTTTTTAGGATTTTTCATTATTATAACTCAAATATCATTTAAATCATTTATTCAGATCAATATAATCAATGCACTTCAATAATAGGATTCGATGACACTACCGAAACTACAACTGTGTCTTAACGCCTGACTCCTGGACAAATAATCATCAAATATAAGTGATAATTTCTTAGTTTAAATAATATATTACAGTACATAATGAACAACGCGTAGATAATTGAGCCAAACAGATTAGCAATCGTTATTGAAAAAAATATTATATTTCTTCTTTATACATTTATGTACAGCACACAATTTTTTTTTTATTTTTTTTTATTATTGATTCTTGACCTTCATTTGACCACAATCTCACCTGATGTAAAGTGACGATGTGGTTTAAGATGGAGCATGAAGGCCTAGAAGATGGCTTCTCCTTGCCACATTACGAAACACGAAAAAATCGTTTCACGCACTGGCCCAGCCCGGAGGGTGGTGACAACCCGCGGCCAAAGCCTACCACCAGAGACTGTTCTTAGCACCACCCGGAGGTCACGTGTAAGGACAATTTAACTTTTTTAAAAGGGTAAAACGGGACTCTATTACCGGAACTTCGTCGTCTGTCTGTCTGTTTGTACATCTGTCACTAGGCTATATCTCATGTACCGTGATAGATAGAGAGTTGAAATTGTGTGGTATGATGTACATATTGTCTGTTAAATAAATAAATATTTCCGGACAACTCACACAGCATCACCTAACCCCAAACTAAGCAGAGCTTGTACTATGGGTGTTTGGTGACTGATATACTACATAGATACAATTTTCTTTTGTAAATACATACATATGATACATAGAAAACACCCAGACCCGAAACCAGAAATACTGTTTTGTACTAAAAACATATTGTAATGAATAAATAAGGAGCTCCCATGCTACAAGCATTTTATTTAAGTGACGTTGCACAATTCAAGTGTTTGGATGGGTAACCTGCATCTTCTTTCCCTTAAAAAATAATTTTCTTATACTTATATTTTTTTTCTGCATTATTGCGTTTCAATTTAAGTTTTAATAAAACCAGTAGTTTGTCCAGAAGTCGGGCGTTGCAACTACCACACAGTTGTAAAGCTTCGGTAGTGTCATCGTATCCTAATAACTTAAGATCAATGTATTATATATTGACCTGAATTTATTTATAATTTTATCTCGAGTGTTAATTTGTTACACTTCCAATTGGCCCGTCCTCAATCCGTCCACAGCCGACTGCAGTACCCAGGTGCGCGTATCTGAATCAATTAATGTTATTGCCGGGCAGCAGGTAATTAGCGTTATTTGCTAACTTATTAACGGATTATCCACAATTCGGTCCTGCCGAAATGGATTGCACATGAATAATGGTTTCGGTATGGATTCCCATTGGTGGTAAAAAGTAATGACAATTTATCTCGTGATGCACTCTAGGGCATTTAGGATGTCACAGGTAGCTACCACGAATTGCTACTTACGACTGTTGGAGATTACAAAATGCTGTTATTCCATACATTTGACAGATAAAGATAACATTTTAATTGTGAATAATCTGTCAAATGCATGGGATTAAAAGTTGAAATCTTCAACAGTCGTAAGTGGCAACTCATGGTAGAGCAAATTAACATACAGTGACGTGTGACTTTTGTTTATTGTTGTAGCTGAATCTCAGCGCGCACATTAAATATAAAACATTTAAAAGATATAGCTTATGACGTTATTTAGTGATATCACTAATACAATATTACAGTAGGTATATTATGCAAGTACAATGTGCGGTCTGAAAACATCGCGGCTATACCGTATTAGAATCGAGTAGTATATTAACGACTTATTAAATATAGTTGCAGATATTTATTATTTGAATTTCAAATCAATTATTTGTATGTTTAAACAAAAATAAACAACCAACAATATAATACGTGGTTTGAAACACACTGAGATTATAAAGAAGAAAATAAACTATGCGTATCATTTCTCGTGTTTTCCAACTCCGCTGATACTTCGAAAAATGGCGCGAATATTTATATTTATTACACATACCAAAATAAATGTAACGCAAGACTAAATCCACTTATCTAGAATTGAAATCACTCGTTGGCTTGTGCAGGGGAACCAAGATCGGATTTTAACTAAATTGAGTTTAGCTTGCTCATATAACGTAACTGAGTATAGACGCTTTATGTTATGTAGAAACCGCTTAGGTACATGAACAACTTCTTGAAGCAACTTGTTGATTTTACATAGATAGTATATAATATTTTTCGGTATATAATGTTTTTCAGTAATCAATTCTCACTCAAAAGCCGTGTTGGCTATGTGGGAGGACACTCGACTTTCATTCCGAATGATTTTTCTCACACCTCTGGATTTTTCTTCTTGAGATATTTATAACATGCTTTAACGGTGAAGGCAAACATCGTGAGGAAACCGGCATGTTCTGAGAACTTTAAAGAGTTTGAAGGACATGTGATATTCACCAACCCGTGGCCAGCGTGGTGAATTAAGGCCTAATCTCTCTCGTCTAGAGAGAAGTCCCTGTGTGGGAACGTTATAGGGTGATAATGATGAATTCTCACACGTTAACTCCGCTCCGTACGATTCGTTCTCAGTTTCTAGTTGCGCTAAAATTTACCAAAGATAATGTATATGTATCGTTCTCCGTGGCAAAACTGGACCATTTTAATTTCTATTGTCTATTACAATATGTGGGATAAATATATGATGGATATGTGGGAAGAGGGAGGCCAAAGAAAAGATGGATGGACTGTGTGAAAGAAGATATGTGTAAGAAAGGAGTGAGTGCTGAGATGACGGGTGATATAGGGAAATGGAAGAAAAACACATGTTATGCCGACCCTACACATAGTGTGGGACAAGGGCAGGATGATGATGATGATATTACGTGCCCGAATAATGCTGGCGAATCCAAATTCTGTTTTAAAGACTTTGTGTCAGGGCGCACACTGTAGTTGGCCACCAGTATCATTGGTGGAGTTGATCGGACGGGGTTTTTTAACAAGGCGTTTTGCGACAAGGTCTTCCAAACGACGCTCTTCAAAGCTAGATACCACCTTTATATAATTTCTCAATGGAGGTGATCTTATGAAGAGTTGTAATGTGGTCATATGACATCAACCCATCGAGATTGGGTTCGTAAGATTGAATCTCGAAGAGTCATCATAATGTCAAATGGTATATTAAACTAATAATTATACTAGCTGACCCCAGCAAACGTTGTTTTGCAAAATAAAAATAGATAGTAGCCGATTCTCAGACCTACTGAATACGCATATAAAATTTGTTAAGAATCGGTAAAGCGGTTTCGGAGGAGTACGGTAACTAATTTTATATATTAGATGAAGATGATGATTCGTAATGTGGTCCGGAGAAGCCATCTTCTAGGCTCCATCTAAGACCACATCGTCACTTTACATCAGGTGAGATTGTGGTCAAATGAAGGCTTATCAAGCATAAAAAAAAGATACATTATCCAATATTGTACCAAATAAAGCAGTTTTAGCAATGATTTAAAATAATTTCATTTTATTAGATTCACCCATAGGACAACCACCTGCTGTTGTTAGTTTCCCTTAAACATTCCCAAATCATTTTGACAGATTATGTGACGGTTATTTGTACAGTCAATAGCAAAAGGCTATTGACTGTACAAATAACAAATCGCTCCATCTGTTCGGGAGCTATAGTGTCCCAGACAGACAGACAGACACGTCAAACATATTATAACACCCCTCTTTTTTGGTCGGGGGTTAACAAATAACGTGATCATTTTTTTTTCACATTTTATAACTTCTTGTTTAATTGACACCTTAGTATAACTTGTAACATCTAGCACGTCATACTAGAAGATATTTTGAAACGTTGAATTTAATCACTTACTTTTGTTGACAGTACCATAAACTCCTGCCAAAATTAGAATAGTCTGACACAGCCAAACTTTGTGTCAGTAGTCACCACCAACAACTTTCACGGAACATTCACCTCTGCAAATGTCTGCCTGGGTATTATTTTAGGTATCAAATTAATGTGGAGTGAGCTTCCAAACATGCTTTCACCATATACCAGCCACCAGCTAGACGTTCAGAATCTCAATATGAATAGAGCTTAATTTCAACGTCAGACTCATATTAAATTTAGGCGGGGCGTTCATTTTCATCTCAATGCCGGTAAGATTGCACCTGGGGAACTAATATCCGTGATCGTAATGTAGAATGATGATTATGACCATGGATTGAGATAAAACTTGAAGGCGTTTCAAGAAGGCATTGTCTCCCGTAGAGCGAGTTACACGAGTTGCCATTTACGACTGTTGGAGATTACAATATGTTGTAATCCCGTACATTTGACAGGTAAAGATAAAATGTTAGTCCTGAAAAATCTGTCAAATGCATGGGATTACAACATGTTGTAATCTCCAACAGTCGTACGTGGCAACTCGTGGTAGGGCTTACGATATCATCATAATAAGTTCCAACAGTAAAACGTAAAATAAACTTGAAAAGTATGAGATGATTTCGTACCTAGGGTTTCTTGTATTTCTATATTCTATACATTTTATACATTTATTTTTATAAAACAAACACTTAAATAAATGTCATAAGAAATAGTGCAAGGTTGCCCATCAAAGTACTGACCTCATTTAAGTTCCCTTAACATTAAAGATGAAAATTGCACATTTTAACGCTTTGGAAGTGTCTAACGCAAACCTCCATAATCATTTTTGAATAACTATCCATATCCATTGCACATTTGTGGGATATAGGTTTATTAAAAAAATATTTATGATGAGTTTCAGTTCTTAGTATGAGAAACCCTAAACATGTGAAAATCTTAATGCGGTTCACCGAAAAAATCTACTTACCAAGTTTCAACAACATACATAGTTTCCGAAAATTTGGGTGTAACATACGGACGGACAGACAGGCCAACAGACATGATGAATCTATAGTTAATACTTAAATAATAATTTTCAAATTTATGAAAAACAGTTCTTAGTTTCTCTTCGTGAAGCTAATCCAAATAAGTTTAATTCATAATTTTGTGGAAATAAAATATTATATAACTTTTTAAATTATCATGGTTTTTAACAATATTGATGATCATGGCGCTTGCAACAGCGTCGAAATATCGGAAAACTCAAAAACCGTCAAATCATGGTATGTTACCCGTTTTAAATCATAATAAAATATTATATATAAAATTATCGTTACCTTTACTTATCGACTAGAAAGAAGAGAATAGATACTTCCGTGAGCGCAGTTCTCTGCTTACGGTGCTAGGGTTAGCAGTTTTGTTTAACACTGAGGGACCAATGTTTGTTTCGCTATGTTTCTTGATCTGGAAATAATTTACAATAAAAAAATATATTTATCATTGAACATACTTTCGATAAATAACTCAGACTTACTGAAAACATTTTCTAGTTTTCATATTATATCAATTCCCATTATATTTTTCTAAAAACCAGACCTAAGCTTATAATTTAAGGGCCCCGGATTACAGGGCTTTATCACGATTTACGTCAAACCAACTTTTCCCTCACTGCAATATTTTCCCTTGTTTATCCCCAAAGAGTCGCGTCCGTGACAGACTGTCGTCCGCGCTATAAAGCCTCGTGATGTACCTCGTAGGCCCTTTAGGGCAGTAACTTCTTCGCTGTCGCCGGTATTTTATTCTACAATAATTCACTGGATAGAAAAAAGGAGCTTTGTTTCATTAATTTCTTAGCATCTGGTTTTACCGTCAACCCTCCAACTATTTCTTGTGGGTACCTACGAGCCAGTTGGATTTTGTTTACGACCTTGTTTGTGGTTGTAAATACGTACCTGATACACCGAGACTTATGAGTCTGTTGTGAATGTAGCGTGATAGCTTTTTGAATCTGTTAATATTAGATAAAGCTTTCATGGATTCCCAAAGGATAATGTTTTAGTAAAACAAAAGGCATAAGTGCTGACATACGCTTCGATATAAACGAGGACGTTAGGAAAATATTACGTACCTATTATATGATGGTTACTCAAGCATATCATACCCATAAGTAATGTTCAAGTTAAGTGGAAAACAAAATGTATACCTATTTTATACAGTTAACTCAAGAAAAAAAATTAGAGTACTAAAGAAGAAATGACGAGTGACAGAGAAAAATGCAGGGAAAACCATGTTGTCCCGTCTGCATGTAATCGAGAGAATCATGACTAAGTATGAAAGTACATTTACTAAAAGAACTTTACCTAATAAAATAATATATTTTAGCAAATCTAATCTAACCAAAATATTTAAGCTCTCATCATAGATATCCAAAAGGTATTTTTCAAATCTCAAAGAACATCAAACCTTATAACGAGGTTACATAACTTTTAGTTCCGTAAAGCAAGCTAGCCATAATCCCCTGTGCAGAGGGTTTTGAGGAAATTTAATTAACTTGAGCCATAAGTTCAATTTATTATCGGCTATAAAATCTAAAGTATTAGCGATAAAACAAACCGACAGTGCCGCTACTTGCGGATGTCGCTAAGATGTGACATAGTTCATTAAACAGAATGGAAACTTGTAAGCCTGTGAAATGCTGGAACGAGCCGTAGTAATTATCAAGATAAGTCAGAATTAATTGAAAAGAAGAAATTCCCTATATTTTGCTCATATTTCTTATTTGTAATTTGAAAAGGGCAGAGTAGCGTTACTTAGAATTCTAAGTAACGTTACTTAGAATTCTAAGTAACGCTTCTCTGTGTCATTTACAAATTACGATCGAAATATGAGCATAATTGATAATGATGACGTAATTGTAATTTAACTTGCAAAATCCGAATCACTCAATGTTGTTGTGTAGAAACTTAATCATTATAATATATTTAAAAGTACTTTCTTAAAAATAGGTGTAGATTCAGGATATAAGGTGCATACTTAAAGTCTTTAAAAGTTTTGAGATCCAATAAAAAACTGATTAAGATCCGAATAGCCGGTGTTCTTTTCTCGTGGATTAACAATAGGCCATTTATTTTTACTACCTTCATACAAAAATCGTTTGTAAAGTTGAAATAAAGTTAAGGTATATTGAATGGACGTGTTTTACTGTTTTATTTGTACTATACCAAACGGGCAGCAACGCTGTCATATTTCGTCGGTCTTTAGAACATTTCTCTTCAGGAAACCTCAGTTCTGTTTTAGTTACAACTTTATACGATTTATCATACATGTTTTTCACTGAAAATCTTGGCCCAAAGCACATCTTGTGTCGTAAAGCATATGATAAGTGACTTTTCTAAATATATCAATATATATATGTATATATATATATATATAACACAAAATTTCTTTGCAAAGGAAAATTAGGCAAATTTTATCAGATTATTGGAAATATTATGCCTATTTTCCGAACTAATTAGGGGTGTTTAATCATTTTAGATAGCGAACTGTAGAACAAGCAGTACGCGATGAATATGTAATATACACCACGGTATGAATCGCCTAAGGGCTCTTTTAAACCTAGTTTTAGTTAAATGCTAGCTTTGTTTGGGACGATCAACACGAGCGATTCAGAATAGAATAGAATAGAAAACACTTTATTGTACACCACACAAATTAATAATGAACTTTACAAAAACCTTAACTAATTAAAAACAGGGTACAAAGGGCGGCCTTATTGCTATGAGCGATCTCTTCCAGGCAACCTTGGGATTCAGTTCAAATTAATGTTGATACCTTCTACCAAACACAAATGTAAGAGGTGTTAAAATACATCTTTACCAAAATCTTTACAAAACATTAAGGAATTTTTGTGGAAGGTAAGTACTTTTGTGTCTTAGAACAACTTTCAAGACTTTCTAATGCAAAACTTTGGTACAATAAAAGCCGCGTTTCCCGATTAGTACCTCGGACTGAGGATTAATGGTTCAGACTTCTTTTCGTACACATAAAAACGCTCCCGAAACTTTGTCTCCTTAATTTATTGTGGAGTCCCTTACTCGCCCTTTTTACTCCCTCTTTCTAATTGTTACATGAAATAGAACGGCCTTTTTTATTTCTTGGTGGTTGACATTTAGGTACTCGAGAGATAAATTGGTTTTTATTGTGGCAGAGTGTAATGAAAAAGGGAGTTTTGTTTTAATTGCTTGAAATATCTTGAGAGGTTTCCGGGTTAATACAATTTCTGTAGGTACGTTTGAAGTTTTATCGGCGGCCAATTATGTTTAAAATTGAAGCCAGAATAAATTACAAGTTATTTAGAGCATGAAATTATACCCAGTTGGAAATAATTAAGATCAGTGCAAGTACTTAAGCTTTTCATATTTTAAATAGTTTTACCTAAAAAATGAGGTTTATCACTTATTCAATTAAGAAGAATTAGCTCGGAGTGGTTCCTTTACCACAGCTTAAAAATATACTATACCTGCCTTCTTTAATGCGTTAAGCTTTTCAACAATATATTATGCTTATTTAGTACCTTCTTAGCCCAAGTTTTCATTACTTTGCAATTCAGTAAAGTAATGTAAGATTGTTCGCTCTATCGCGTGCCATCCTTCAGGCGTCTGGGGCGTTTACGGAGAATTAGCCTAATCCAGTGATATATGCATGACGATATGGGTAATAAACTTTTTGTCAGCCTAGTCTTATTTTTATAAGCTTGTTCATTGTAATATTAAGAAATAAATTTGATAAGTATGAGATCGACTCATACATAAAAAATCTAAATTTAAAATTTAAGTAAAATCCCCGATTTCAATGCCTTATTTCCTCAAAAGTAAAACACTAGAATATTTTTTAATGTGCACCCGATGAGCTTTAATTTGATAATGATTGATATTTAATTTATGATTTGACCACTCGAGTATATTTGCAGATTTTCGGTTTTCCTTCCTCACTAAGGGAAGGATTACCACCCCTATAACTTTTAAACGGCAGAACCGATTTCCATGAAACATGTCTAAAAACAGTCGCGCCAAACTCACCCTTCATACAAAAAAAAAAACTAAATTGAAATTGCTCCATCCGTTCGGGAGCTATGATGTCCCAGACAGACAGACACGTCAAACTTATAACACCCCTCTTTTTAGTCGGGGGTTATAAAATGTTTTTTAGATTGTAGAAAGATGCAGTCAGACCGGTCGCCCATCCAAGTACTGGCCTCGCGCAACGTCGCTTAAAAAGCAAGTTTGTTGCATGAGATCCCCTTTTTATTTATTATGTTGGAGGTTTTGTCTGTTCACGTCCGTAAATGGCAACCATCTGAATCCTTACACGTGACCTCCGGGTGGTGCTAAGAACAGTCTCTGGTGGTAGGCTTCGGTCGCGGCTTGTCACCACCCTCCGGGCTGGACCAGTGCGTGAAGCGATTTTTTCGTGTTTCGTAATGTGGTCCGGAGAAACCATCTTCTAGGCCTTCATGCTCCATCTTAGACCACATCGTCACTTTACATCAGGTGAGATTATGGTCAAATGAAGACTTATAAATAATAAAAAAAAGAAAAAAAAATGTGTTGGCAACAGATCATCCATCAAAATTTCAACTTTCTATATAGCACGTCTTGAGATACAGCCTGGTGATAGACATACAGATGACGAAGTCTCAGTAATAGGGTCCCTTTTTAACCTTTGGGAACGGAAACCAAAAATGGTTTCACAGAGCGATTTTAAATGTGGTAAATTAATGCGGATAGCTTTTTATTCTTTGTTCTCTAGTGTAGTTTCGGCTTTTTTTGTATCAAATAACAGATTACTTCTTCAATAGGTACGACTATTACTATTACTCGTCCGAGCGAGATTTCACGACAGCGAGAATGGTCTTTTACAGCTGCCAGCGTATGTAGTTAAAGAAATAAATGGAGACTACGTTTTTTGGGCAAGTGCTATTTTCTTCTTCGTGTAATTCGTACAAGTGGTACAGTTAAATAAATAATATATATACTTTATTTTGATTATTATATTACAGGACGAGTTCGGTCGCGAAAGCGCTGGCGGATCGACCTAGACAACTTCCAGGCTGGTGGCAGGAATCTACGGGCAGGGACGAGTGGAGGGATTTGGAAGAGACCTTTGCCCAGCCGTGGGACACACCATGCCAAATAAAATAAAACACTATCATCTTTAATTATCTTTAACCCTGTGACGTTCGACCACGTCGATGTAACCAGACTACTGAAGGATATAACAAATCTTAAGGCAAGTCTGGTCGAAGTACATAGAAAGATGGAAGAGTCACAGATTACCATCAGTGAACTACGCACCGAGGTTGCATCACTGCACGTGGTCTCGGAAATTAGATCACCCGCGGCCGTTTTCAATGTGAACACGAAACGTGGAGCTCACAATATGTCGGCGTCATCGTTTGAGTCAGCAGTTTTGGAAGAGACGCCGGCCGCCGCCGCGAGCCCCCGGCCGATCCCCGCACCGTCGAGTGAGAGACCGACAAATGCGCACGTGCCCTGCCTCTCCTCCCCCGCGCGCGCTTATGCATGCGTCGCCGCTGCTGCCGCGCCTGCACCGCGCCCGCAACCAAGGCGGAAGGGGACTAAGAAGCCTTGTGGGCCACCACGTGATGCTGCGCCTACGCCGGCTTCTGGGAAGGCGCCATGTGACGCGGAGGGCTATACCATGGTTGTTCGCAAGTGCCGTAAACCTAAAGGCCGCAATCACTGCGGCACTGGGCCCTCGGACCGAAACTCTGTGTTCCGAGCGGAAGTACCTACCACGCAAATCTACATCTCGCGTGTCTCGCACACCGTGAACTCCGAGGCTGTGATGAAATACATCCGAACCAAGACTGCATTTTTGGTTCGCGTCGAAAGGTTGGAATCCCGCAGTAATGTGAGCTTCGGTTCATTTATGGTGCGGGTTCCAACTAAACATCTGTCGACGTTCCTGAATGAGCGGTTTTGGCCGCAAGGGGTCAAGTTTCGACGGTTCATCGGTCGCCTACACTGCAAGGCGACACCGCCGTAACAGATGATCCACGATGATGACACTTTAGTTTATAAGATTTATATTTTTTATGTATGTTAGTCTATAAGGTATATGTTTATATGGGCCTTAGATGCCTGAAATAAATGATTTATTATTTAATTAGAAAACGATAAAATTTTAATAAATATTTTGTTAAACAAGCTTTCTAGAGCTTGAGAAACCACATATGCTACTTTTACATACGGAAAAGGGGTTAAAAGTGTTTTAATGGGCGGATGAAAGGTTTTTTGAGAGTATCGACATTTTGAAAGGTAGAAAAGGTTTTAACTTTTTTTATAGAATGATGAAATTTTGAGTTATATAAAAAAAAATTAGAGGGTAATAAATTGATGCGTGAGTATATGTAAACGGATATAATAGTCGAATGAAAAAATATCAAAGGTGAAGATAAAGATAAATCAGTCGACAATATTAAAAAATCAACATTTTTAATTTTATTCTCGGACTGTTATATAAATGTGGATATATGTAAAATAATAATATTACTATATTATGTGATTAGCTTAGGAGAAGGTATATGTATATGTATGTTGCTTAATATGAGTCCGTTCAGTAAGATATGGTACAACGTAACATCGACGGTCCGTCGTTACAAACGGATTCTTCTGTATAAATATAATACATTCTATTTTTAACCCCCGAAAAGATGTGTGTTATAAGTTTGACGTGTCTGTTTGTCTGTGCCATCATAGCTCCCGAACGGATGAAGCGAATTTAATTTAATATTTTTATGAAAGGTTACTTTATCTCACTGTTCTTAGACATGTTTAATGAAAATCAATTAAGCCGTTTAAAAGTTATATACCTCTATACTCTAGTGGGGTCAAATGCACATTACAAAAATATTTTTCCTTTTAAAGGAAACTAAGGATTTCGATTCATTTTAATTTTAAATTTAGATTATATTTGATAGTCCTTGATTGGTCCTAAATATTCTAGATATACAGTAACTAACGATAGTAAGAGATTCGCTAGGCTCTCAGAGCCATAACGACTTTCCAAACAATATTAGCCTAGTTATCATAAAATATCTAAATATGTATGTCTATTATATGAAATATATCAAATGTCTAGTACACGTAACACAAGCTTAGAGCTTACCACGGGGCTAGATGTTGTTGAGTGAATTGTCTGAAAATATATAGATATATTTATTATTATCGATAAAAAAATTATTTTTTTATTTGTGCCATACCTGTGCTGTGATGCAAATTGATTGGCCTACGCCGTAGCCACGCGAACTTTCAAACTATAAATAAAACAATACTTTCCACGGTACATTTAATATTACATTCAACGAATAGTTTGCAATTGTTTCTGGAAACTTCCCTCGGAGTTATAATGGACTGTTCCAAGTTTAACTGCATCACGTCGCGGTGTGTTACTTTTTATTTGAAACTTTCCTTTTGTAAACTGGAATCTTTAATATTTAAACAGTAGAGTTGGATAAGAAAAGCCTAATTTCATGTTCCGGCGAAACATTGAAGGTAGATTAACATTTACATAATATCGGTAGAGTTCGACACTTAATATGTATCTAAAGTGTTGTTTGTTTTGTCTTTTAAATTTGCATTATTTATAAAATATAGAGTGATGCTGTAAATAGAATTTTATAACCACTTCACAAAGTTTTGTTTATTTATGAATAATAAAAATACAATAACACAACAAGCGGTGTAGGCTAAGTGGGAGCACATTTGACTTTAATTCTAAAGATCGTAGGTTCAGACCCCGCCGCACACCTCTGCTTTTTTCTTCTTGACAAATTGATGTGCGCCTTAAATACGTGCTTTATTGGTGAAAGCAAAAATCGTAAGGAAGTAAGGAAACCGCTGAGTTTGAACGACATGTGACATTCACGCACTTGGCCAGCGTGATGAATTATCGTAACGTATATAAGGGTGATTATGTAATGAAAAATATTTTTTTATTGGACACATTTAAAAATAACTTAATACAGATAAGAGATTATACCTAAAAAACCGAGATATTAACAATAGCTAAAAAACCGTAACGTGATTTTCCAGTTACCGGAAGAAGTCGTAAAACCGTAAAACCGACAAACGCAACCGGTGTAAAAACAGGCCCTTTCGTTAAATTCTATGAAAAACTGATAGGACATAGTATTTTCCCCCCAAATGATAGAATATTTATTCAACCTACAATAGACTACAAAGGACTTTTCTGGAAAAAAAAGTCGATCGTCTACAAGGCAAGTAAGCAATACGAGTAAATAGCTTCATGAATAATGCGGCCTTCCTTATCTGCGGTCCGAGTGCCAGCGAGTTGTGAAATATTATATCCACATGGGCCAATTTGCTGACTCTTAATAAAAATTTGAAATATGAAAAATAATCTCCGTTATTCTAAATTAGTAGAAAAATAAACGAAGTAACGGAGATTACTAAAAATAATCTCTGTTATTCTAAATTAGTAGAAAAATAAACGAAGTAACGGAGATTACTAAAAATAATCTCTGTTATTCTAAATTAGTAGAAAAATAAACGAAGTAACGGAGATTACTAGCGAGATGCGGGGCTCGAACCCACGTCTGCCATTAAACGCATGGACGTGCTAACCACTATACCAACCTCGCCACTTCATCGCTTCAATTTCTTCTACACTTGCAACTACGAGTTCACCTCGTCGTTTTTTGTAAAAACAAATTTCTAAATCTAAACGAGTTTCTAAATCTATCGCTTAGTTTTTTAATCCCCGACCAAAGAAGAGGGGTGTTATAAGTTTGACATGTCTGTCTGACTGGGACATCATAGCTCCCGAATGGATAAAGCGATTTCAATTTAGTGTTTTTTGTATGATAAGTGAGTTTAGCGCGAGTGTTCTTAGATATGTTTCATAAAAATCGGTTGTGCCGTTTAAAAGTTATGGGGGTGAGAGTGGGGAAGGAAAACCGAAATACTGCAAATATACTCGAGTGGGGTATCAAATGAAAGCGTATCGCGTGCACATTACCAAGTAAAATGGTGTTTTACTTATAAGGAAATTAAGGCATTGGCATACATTTTAAATTTACATTTAATAAGTCTATTATCTATTCTCCTTGAAATTTTCATGATTATACTTTTAATTTGAAAACCGTTTATTGCAAGGTTTTATTTAATTTAATAAAATCAGTCATGTGGCTCTCAGGGATTATTTATCTATCCTAATAATTATCATGCTGAACAGTTTGTTTGTTTGAACGCGCTAATCTGCGGAACTACTGGTCCGATTTTAGTAATTCTATCACTGATGCATAGCATTATTGTCGAGGCAAAATACATCGTTCCTGTGGGGTAAATCATATAGTAATGGCAACGCTGTGGAGTGTAAAAGGTGTAGTCTTTATTAAATCCGTAATTTGACACTGGAGGTAGGTTTATTTTTGGTAAACTTTCATTGCGTTGTTTAACGCATCATGCGTAAGAATTATGTTTGACAACACGACGTTCTTTTTAATACGTACACCGACCTCTCGTTTACGTGTTTACAATTGACACATCACTGACGTAACACTCTGATACTCGTATGGAACCTCTTATTCTCGGTATCTTAGCAGTAAGTTTAAAGCGTAATATATCTATGAAACCTACTAGCCCAAGTTTTTGGTCGTCAGTAATATTTGTTTATTTAATCTATTAGCGACCTCTCCCCGTGGGACCGCGCCCTTATCAAGAGGTGTGCAGATATTTTGCCTTACTGATGACCGCTCCCTTTCGGCACATTCTCTGCAGACTTAAACTCTCATCCCCGTAATGTTGGACAGTTTATTTCTCCTAAACCTTAACGTTTGATAATATTTCTTATGAATCGTCGCCGGTTAGTTTCGGCCCTTATATTTGTGAGTTGCTTGATGAGTTATAGGTAGCTACGAATTGTTTATAGGTTGCGGTTTGGGGTTATTTTGGTGGGAGGTGAATTAATAGCGCGCTGTGAAATTGATGGTGTTTATGAAAGTAAATGTATGGGTGTTAAAAAAATGCGCGCATGTTCAATCAAACTAGGAAAATATGAGTCTCTCTTTAAAACGTATCTAAATTTTAAAATCATTGTTACGAAATTCAGTAGATACTAATTTTTTAAAAATGTTTTGTTCAAATAGCATTTCAGTTTTATTACGAAGATTCGGATAAGTTGTGTATGTGATCTTGTAATAGTTCCGTTATTAGGCAAGATAGCTCGTTTCTAGGAAACGAGCGTTATTCTGTCAATACCATAAATTTTATTTTAGTACAGGTGAGCCTCTAGACATATTAAAATGTAAATCACACGGCCGATTTAATTTCAGGGTTGGAGAAGCTGAATATCATGGTGTGAAGCAGAAGAGATTAGCGTTTAGAAAATCTATTCTAAAATTCATGAAGTTATTTAATTATGTTGGTATATATGTAAATAAGAACCTGCGAAGTATGACACAGCCCGGTAATGTCTAAACTCTACGGAAAAAAACTTTGTTTTCCTCTTAGTTTTTTTTATGTAATCTCAAAACATCATGAGTCGTTAGATTTTTCTTCGAACTGTTACAAGCCCTCTTTCAGAAGGGCTTTTAAAAAAAAGAGGGAGGAACTATTAGTATTAACTGTTTTATTTTTGATTGAGATGACATTATTAATTACGTTAAGAGCCGGTGATCGGTTATGGACGTCGGATAGGTCCGACCTGGTCAACCGTCAAAATCAGACTGACACGGAGCTCGCGGTGACCGAGAGCGACGATTAATCTGTTTTGCTGACATAGAGAATTATGGTCGACATAAGCCCTTTTGCTTACATCGAAGGGGTATAACATCTCCCCCTTCTGGTGGAGACTTAGGGGTTGACTTACTAAGTCTACAAAAGAAGATTTAAAATAATTACTTATTACTTTTGCATATTTTATTTATTTATGTATTTAATTCATATATTATTATCTTGATATTTAAATTACTTTAATGTATGATTATGTTTATAGATATTATAGATGTTTATTTAATGTAAATATTATTTATTAAAATTTGGTTCTTATTTTAGGTATATTTTCTAGTTCTATTTCGGTTTCTTGTTCATTAGTGGATGTTTGTTTATTTTCAGATTTAGGTTGGGCTGTCAGCTTCGTTATTTTAATTTTCCCGGAATACCATAAATTATCACCGGCTTTACAAAATTTTCTTATTACTATGTAACATAAGTACAAAAATATGATTATAGCTAGAAAAATAAGAAGAGTAGAGTAATGTGTACCATATCTCACAATATGCGGACTATTATCTATTTTATCCAAGTCCCTCAAAAGCGAGTCGAGTGAGTTTTTACTTTTTGAGTTAAACTCGTCCAGATCTATGTTATTTAAACGTATAGGGGACACATTACCTATGATGTCATTAAACTTATTAGTATTACAACAAGTATCATTAATAAGATTAAAGTCTGGTACATTATTTATAGGCGAGGTCAAATTTAATATATTTGATTTAGGAATAAATGTAGTACTCTTACAATATCCTGTACAATCATTAGGGATAGTTAGTACACCTGTAGCTAGAATAGTCATTTCATGGAAGCCAGAATTAACACATTCTAAAGAAATTTTAGTAGGTTCTGATTGTACAAAAATCCACTTATTATTTGTTAGAGGTTTCCAGATATCTAAATTACCATAAACGAATTTAGAATCACAATACTTTGGTATTTTATTAATCACTTTTGTCAAAAGTTCACTTTCACAGGTGGGTCTCGCATCAGTCGCATAGGTATTAGCAATATCGCACACATAGTTCCATTTGTTTATGATTGTACAGCCGCCTACATCGTCTAGAGTGCGTTTTATCCTTAGTCATTGCGATGTATTTGTTACTGGGAATTATAAGGCTGAATTTATTCGGTTCTTTATGTTCAAGGGGTATAGGTAAAGCTATGCTATGAAATAATGAATACTCATTAATACTAACTAATGGTATTTGTAGATTAAAAATTATCCTATCATCTATATAATAACATACTAATCTAGAAATGTTCATCAAGTGATGAACATTGTTTAATTCTAAGGGCACAGGGAATCTTAGATGGCTAGGTAAGTACCTATAATTATCGGAGAGTTCTCTGTACAGTTGTGTAGGTGTTATGATTGCTGGGGAGAGAATGTTATGACTGCTAAACAGGATGGCATTGATAACGTCTTCAAGTTGGAATGACAATGTAAGTATAGACACTTCTATACAAGTAATAATCGTATCTACTTTTGATTTTATATAGAGACCGTTAGTTAATTTAGAAATATTTTGTACATTAATAGATAGGTTATCTATTGCTTCGCTTAATATAATTTCATTTAAATTTATTTTATTTATTGTCTCGTTGTAAGAAGAAATTATTGAAGTAGTGACCAAAATACTTTCTTTCATTAATTTAGTTACTTGTTTTACATCATTTTGTATAGTTTCTATGGCGTCATTATATTTTAAACCATCGTTTTCATCTAAAGTTCCAAATATTTGTTTTAAAATTGAGCCCATTCCTCCAATCCATGCGCGTCTCAAACGGTGATCTAGCAAGTGAGAGATAGATTCAAAATCCCTACTCAGGTCTTGATACCTAGTGATCGTGGGTTGGAGGATGTTATGACATTCTATGTTTATTTCTATAATACGGGTTTCATTACAAAGGTATTTTATTGTTTCTATAGAGTATTTAATATTTTGTAGGTGAGTATTAAAGTGTGAAATGTTTACGGGTATGATAACTTTAAGAAATCCGTTTTGTATATTCAAAGATCCTAAGTAATCGAAGAAAAGCCCAGAGCTGGATGTTATAGTTTGAACAAATTCCTGGGATGGCTGTGCTTGGGTTGATCCCCTGTAAACAATTATAATCTAGGTTACTACATAATATAATCTAGCTTATATTCCTATCCTCCTAATAAAATCCTCATTAGTATTTAATTGAGGGCACCTATCTCTTAAGAGTCAGGGCAGCAATTAAAATACTACGAGTATTGTTAATTTATTATATTATAAAATTATACTTATACCTAACCCACATCTACTTACATACTTTAATATTTTGCTCGGAATCACCTATCTCGAGAGAGTTAGGGTAACGAGGCGGTTAATGTCTATTTAGTCTCCACGGACAGGAGAGCAAGTCAACATTAAATTTTTATTTTTTTATTGTAAGTATTTATCTGTTTTTGAAAGGGAGGTTATGTCCCTAGCCGAAATTATGATAATGGGGATATTTTAATAATTTCTTAACTGTTATGTCCGGTACCTGTATCGGCCCGTTTAATTTGATCGTAATGATGACTCACATGGCGCCGATTTATAAGCAAGGTGAGTGTATTGTTGCCATTTATTTTAACTACTTTATATGGACCTTTCCAAAGGGGCGACAGTGCTTTTCTTAACCTCAAATGATTTTTAAGGTACACATAGTCGCCGACTTTATATACTACCGGACGTGAATGATTATCATAGTAAGTCTTTGAGGTCTCTTTGGACTTCAGAATAAAGTCCAGAGCCTTTTCACGCGAGAACTTTAAACGAGATTGCATCATACGGACGTAATCAGGGTAAGTCGTACCGAGTGATTCGTCGTAAATACTATTGGGAATGAACGGCTTACTGCCGAACATAAGTTCGTATGGCGTATAGTGTGTCGTGCAATGTACTGAGGTATTATATGCGAGCATAGCTGTATACAAGTATCGAGGCCAGTTTGTTTGGTCCTCATTTATGTATGATTTAAAGTATTCCTTCATAGTAGAATGACTCCTTTCAAGTGCTCCCTGAGTTTGTGGATGGTAGGGTGAAGCCCATATGTTTTTTATTTTCAAGAAATTGCAGACTGCCTTAAATAGCCCTGAGGTAAAGTTTGGACCCTGGTCTGTCACGATTGTTTTAGGTATACCGAATATAGAAATGAAATGGAGTAAACATTCGCTCGTTTCTTCCGCGGTAGTACTTCTAATAGGATACGCCGATGAGAATTTAGTAAGATCATCTTGGATAGTAAGTATGTATTTTAGTTTCCCTGGGCCGGATTCAGGCAAAGGCCCCACTATGTCAATGGATATACGTTGTCCTGGAGCAGTTGATGTCGATGTTATCTGCATAGGGGCGCGATTTATCTGTCTCAAAGCTTTATTCTCCTGACAGGATTTGCATTGTTTTACGTAAGATTCGATATCGCTACGCATACCTTTCCAATAGTATGATTGTTTTATCCTATTATACATACGCAGTGAGCCTAAATGGCCGGCAATTGGAATATCGTGGTTATCGAATAATATTTTCTTAATTTCAGTAGGTGTTGGATATATTATATTGTTATGGTAGATTTTGATAGAAATTCCAGTCCCGTGGAAAAGGTAAGTTAGAATATTATATATTTTAATAAATGAATGTTTATCGAATGGGTTTTTAAGATCTGAGATACTTATTTCGGTTATATCACGCTGTAAGGCTAATTCATTTCTAATTGTTTTCAGAGTCTGGAAGATTTCGGGATAAGAAGACTGATCAAAATGATGAACCTTCAGGAATAAGAGATAATATATTTTATTATAAATTTCAAGTTTTTGGAAATTAAACAATTCTTTTTCTATTTCATGAACGTTTGCATATGTTTCAGGGTCGCTAAGGACTGCCTGCACATACGGATTCGACTCATCTAGATCAATCGAGGTAGGTATTAAAATTACTTTTGAAGGACTTTTCATTAGGTTTTCATTAAGTTCTTGAATTTTTGTGTCAAATGACTTATTTTTATCTGATGTTATTTTCAGGAAAGTGGGGTAGTCATCAACATAGGAGGCTGGGAGAGCGCTCGTGGATGGAAGAGGACTACTGCTCTCTTCACGGTCAGATGGGTTAGACAAGTCTAGTAAATCACTCAAACCGGGTAAGTCGTGGACTTGTTCCTGCGTATTTTCAACAGGCAAGTTATTTGTTTGTTCTGGGATGTTCTCGTTTTCGAGCTCTTCTCTGAGAACATCGGGGATATTTGACGGTATGTCAATATCAGGTAAAGGGACAATATCATCATAGATGTCGGCCTGATTATTGTCAGGCGGGTTAACCTCGTCAAGATTGAACGAGGGTGGAGAGATAAGTAGATCCATCAGGTCCCTACCTGCGTCCGAAGAATTTGGTCTTTCAATTGTAGGATTTAACGTTTCCGGTTCTATGGGTTGGACCGGATTAACTGGGAACCGGGATAAAGCATCCGCGTTGGTGTTGATTTTACCCTTTTTATGTTTTATGTCGTATTCGAATTCTTCTAATTTTAGGCGCCATCTAATAAGCCTGGAGCCCGGATCTTTACAGTTGAATAGCCACTGTAAGGGTCTGTGATCTGATAAGATTTGGAATTTGTGGCCATAAAGGTAAGGTCTAAACGTTTTTGTTCCGAATACTATGGCTAAACATTCTTTTTCAGTAACACTATAATTACATTCCGCTTTATTTAGGGTACGAGATGCAAAGGCTATAGGTCGATCTTGACCGATAGGGCCTTGAGATAGGATAGCAGATATAGCAAAGTTGGACGCATCACATGTTAAATTGAATGGTTTGGTAAAATCAGGATATGCCAGCACAGGAGCGGACACTAATCTTTGTTTTAAAGTTTCAAAGGCAAGTTGTTGTTCGTTTTGCCAATGAAAGGGGACATCCTTTTTAAGAAGAGAAGTTAGTGGTTTAGATAGTTTTGCAAAATCTGAAATGAATCTTCGATAATATGAAACTAGCCCTAAGAAGGATTTGATATCTTTAGGAGACTGGGGAATAGGATATTCGCTTACCGCCTTTGTTTTTTCAGGGTTTGTTTTAACACCCTCTTCACTGATGATGTGACCTAGGTACGCGACCTCTCTCCTCAGAAATTCACACTTTTCGGGTTGCAATTTAAGATGGAATTTCCGTAGTCTATCGAAAACATCTCGTAGATTAGACATATGGGAAGGAAGATCGTAAGAATATATGACTATATCGTCTAGATATACAAAACACCTGGTGCCTTGTAAACCTGTAAGGCAGGTGTTCATGAGTCTCTGGAAGGTTGCAGGAGCGTTCTTTAATCCAAAAGGCATTCGAGTGAACTGGAAATGGCCCTGGGGCACTGAGAATGCTGTTTTTGGTGCGTCCTGAGGTGAAATTAAAATTTGATGGAAGCCAGATGCGAGGTCTAAGGTAGTGAAATATTTACTTTTCCCGAGTTGGTCTAAGATTTCGGATATTTGGGGAATAGGATATACTTCCCCTATGGTTACGTCATTTAATTTCCGATAGTCGATAACTATTCTCCATTTCCTATTTCCTGAAGAGTCAACCTTTTTCGGAACTATCCAGATTGGTGAACTCCAAGGAGAGGATGATGGTCGGATGATTTTATCGTCTAGCATTTTGTTAATTTGAATATCCACTTCCTTTTTGTGGAATTCAGGAAAACGATACGATTTCGTATGTATCGGGATGTCACTTGTGGTTTTAATTTCGTGATGAAGGACGTTTGTATTCGATAGAGTATCATGAGGCAAATGGAAAATATCTGAATACATAGAACAGAGCTCCATCAGAGCGTCTGATTCTTCCTCATTAAGGTGTTCTATTCTGAGGGACTCAATAACTTCAGCGGTCCGCTTGGATGTAGAATTAGAATTTAATTGGTTATATGGGATTCGAATGGCGCATGAATTGAGAGGTAAGAGTTTTAGATTTAGATTTGAAGTTATATTGATCGATTTCTCGGAAACATTAGCAATAGTTAAATTAACTCTTTTGTTATTCTTCACTTTTACAATGCAATTGGATATTAGGATATCGTCTGATATATGTTGGTTCATGACGACACCTTCGCTGATTTCGGGATTTGCTACAGAACACTCGATAACAGTTTCAGTGCGAGGCGGTATCACATAGAACGGATCAAAAAAGTGTAATTTAATGTTATATTTTCCGATTTTTAGAACGTCTTTTATGTAATCAATGTTACAGCCGTTAGCTGTAAGAAAATCGGATCCTATAATACCATCGTAAGGAAGATCAATATTTTTAATTACATGAAATTTGTAGGCAACATGTTTTCCATCGGATATCTTTAGTTTCATTTGGAAATGGCCTTCAGTTAGTGTAGGTTCATCTCCGGGATCTATACCCTTAAGTTTTATCGGGGTTTTGACTAATTTTTGATCAGTTTGGATACTCGATTGTTTTATGAGACATATCGCCGAACCGGAATCGACTAGGAGAGATAGAGGTATATCGGAAACTTGTGACTCAAGGAGTGCATGTGGTAAGTACCTTTTGGATGTGTCTAGATTAATTTCGTAGACATTGGAAATGTCACTAAGGGAATTTAAACCATTGTCTGATGGTTCATTGACCTGTAAACAGGTCTTGGAATAATTAAGAAGGTCTTCATTTTGGGGCTGACTACCCTGTCGCGTGACCTTTATTTTTGAATTAATATTTGAGCCTTCGATTTGGGGCTGGTTACCCTGTTGTGTGACTCGGATTCTAGATTTAACATTTGAGCCTCCGATTTGGGGCTGGTTACCCTGTTGTGTGACTCGGATTCTGGATTTAACATTTGAGCCTCCGATTTGGGGCTGGTTACCCTGTTGTGTGACTCGGATTTTGGATTTAGTATTTGAGCCTCCGATTTGGGGCTGGTTACCCTGTTGTGTGACTCGGACTACTGATTTTAGATGTGGGTCTCCGATTTGGGGCTGGTTACCCTGCTGTATGACCCGGATCTCAGGCTTATCGATGGTGCCGACACCTACTGGTTGTCCCGAGCGGCACCGTCTCGAGACATTTGTTCGTTTAAATCCTCAGGATACGTTTCATCATCAACAGGATTTTCATCCAGTTCAGATGATTCACGAATGGCATGAACGCGTCGTGAGTTATTAAAAGTCGATGATGATGATTGGCCCCTAGACGCAAAACGACTGTTACTGTATTCGCGACGCTTACATTCTTTAATATCATGTCCGGTCGTTTTACAGTATCGGCAGAATAGTTCGCTGTAAGGCTTCATTTGACTGCCGCTAGAGGGCCCTGGTCGAGGATTATAGCTGGAGCTAGAACTGGAGCTAGGGTTTGCAGGTGTCGATTTTTGTTTAGCACCTAGATGTTTAGGATCCTGTACAGCGCGTCTGTACAGGCTTTGCTGGATTCTTTCTTCGGAAATAAATAAAATAAATAAATAAATATTTCCGGACAATCTTTACAACAAATTGCCATACTAATGGCCTCGTTTAAATTCTTGGGAGACTTGCATCTTACAATATTTGAAATTCTAGGGTTAAGCCCCATGAGGAAATGATGAAGAGCCAGATCTTGCATGGCCGCACATCGGCCGGGTAATTCCTTAACTTTAGTGTTTGAAAGGCTCACTTCAGTAAGCAATTGTGAGAGGCAAGTTTCAATTTTTAAAGAATATTGACTGACATTTTCTTGCGAAGACTGCCTGCTCTCTTGGAGTTCAGTGAGGAGGTGAGCGCTATGCTTCCTCTCACAGAACTGGACCTTAAGGAACTCTTTGAGGTGTTCCCATGTGGAGAATTCTTTAATGGAGCAGGCAATCTCCGCTTTTCCCTGTAGTTGGCTAATAATGTACTTAAGTAGAATGGGCCTTTGAGTTTCAGAAGCAAGTTCATGTGCATTATTGCAATTTATGATGAAAGAATTTGCAGTTTCTCTAGAGCCATCAAAAGATTTAATGAATTTAAATAAAGTACCAAGGTCAACTAATTGTTCCGACATTTTATTCTTTTGTAATCTGGTTTGTTTTGGTGAAATTAACGGAGATTCGGCGGTACTTTCCAGCAAAGGAATCTCAATTCTCAGATCAGTTTCTATATCCTTGGGCATATTAATTTTGCCACGGGTTAAATTTATTTAGAATTATTATGTAAGGATAAAACGGAAATTAATATTTAAAAAGTCCTAAATACAAGAAATTAATATTTAAAAAGTCCTAAATACAGCCCTGGACAAATCAATGACTAAGGACTTACAGTATCAGCAACACGTAGACTGCACAGGTAAACATTGTACACTTATCGCGACGCGAGCCCGAATTGTTTTAGTTAACACACGATAACACAACTCAAGAATGATCACTTAGGTCACGGAGTCTTGAAGTGAGGATGACGACGTCTACCGGGTGATGATGGAAGTGATGACCACGTAAGTAGTTTCAGGGTTTTCCTTTCAGGGACAGTAGTCGCTGATGATGCTGTTGATAGTGTAAGTATTTTCCAGGGTTCGAGCAGGTACGGGTTGATGATGCTGGATCTTGAAGGTAAGTGGCCCTTAGATTTTCGCAGGTAGACCACGGAGAAAAGTAGTTCTTGAGGGGATTCAAGATCGGTTAGAGGAGACTGCGGAGGCAATTTGTTCCGTAGACAGTCTCACACCGTTGAGCCGCGTAATGCAACGACGATGATAATGTATCACAAACACATTAGAACACTTGTTAACACATAACACACAAAGACACTGGGATTTCCGTATCCCACCGCTGCCACCAATTGTTACAAGCCCTCTTTCAGAAGGGCTTTTAAAAAAAAGAGGGAGGAACTATTAGTATTAACTGTTTTATTTTTGTTTGAGATGACATTATTAATTACGTTAAGAGCCGGTGATCGGTTATGGACGTCGGATAGGTCCGACCTGGTCAACCGTCAAAATCAGACTGACACGGAGCTCGCGGTGACCGAGAGCGACGATTAATCTGTTTTGCTGACATAGAGAATTATGGTCGACATAAGCCCTTTTGCTTACATCGAAGGGGTATAACAGAACGATTTTGGATAGATTATATTTAATTATAGTTAATGTAAAGAGATTAGAGTAACAAGGTATTTAAGCCCCATGCTAGAGACCCAAGCCAACCCTACCGACCCCTGCTAGTCCCTGCCGAAAACCAACGGGCTCTAGCATATCACTAACCCGCGTTGGACCAGAGTTGTGAGCCAGGGTTTCATTCCAAAGGTATAAATTTAAACCCTTAATTTTCTGAGGTAGGAGGATGAGTACGGAATTTTTGGTGAACATGGTCCATCGTTAGATGTCCCATTGCATTCCCGATACGATGACTATGAATAAAACTGTATTGTACATCAGCTTTTACCTTAGCCCTCTCCTTGGCTAGTTGGCTCACAACCTGGCTCGGGGCGAAGCGGTTACCAGCACCAAACAAATTGAAGAGAATTGCTGACCCCGCAAGATTGGTCGGATGCAGCACAAAATGACCATTTATTTACAGTCACTAGATGATCGAAGACCTTTACATTTTTATTGGATTTTTAACTGACTGCGAAAGAAGGTTATATCTTTTTTTATGCTTGATAAGCTTTCATTTGACCACATATCTCACCTGATGTAAAGTGATGATGTGGTCGAATATGGGGCGAAACAACCTCGAAGGTTTATAGATATATAACTCTTTATCTCCACAAATCTAATACAAACAGAAAAAGTAACAAGACAAATACATCGGAGTACAAAGGACGACCTTATCGCTGTGAGCGATCTTTTCCAGGCAATCTTTGGAAGAAGATTATATCTATATCTGTTTTTGTGAACTTTTGTTACTATTTATACAAAATGGATACAAAAATGGAGTGACATTGGGTAGATAGTATTTAATTATTGTGCATGTATAAGTGAAGCGATTGAAACATATTAATTATAGTTAATGTTATAGTAGGGATTGCAATTTAAAACACAAAAGAAACCATAAGACTACCCTGTGGAGTTAATTAAACTGAGTCATTGTTGTGGCTCCCGTTATGTCGTCAAGTAAGCTTTATTTTGCTAGGAATAGCCTTCGTTTGAAGGCTTAAATTGTATTTTTATAAGACTATGAATAAGATCGTCTGCTGAACAAAACGTTCACAATAAGTGAACTTAAACTCTCGGTCTCTCAGAATGATGATGATGAAATACATATTATAGTCATTTTGACGACTCATATGAGCTCAAACTCCTTTTCTTACTAACAAATAATTATTGTAAAGTTTGAAAACAAAAATGAGCTAGAGTTACTAATCGCTTTTTTGCTGTCGTTAAAAAGCGAAACGACCAGATCCGATACATTTCTTTTCTATTTATCTTTAAGTACCTCAATAATGTTCAGTTTTTTTATGTTTTTTGTATATTTTTTTGACGTTTCTAAGATTTGTCAAACCAAACAATGAAAATAAATGATTTTGTAACTTGTATCTTTATCAGCTTTGTCATCTCAATATTTTATTTTCACGCGATTGACCTTATTGACATCGTGCAAAATTTCTACTCCATCAAAACCGCAAAGTAGATGCTCATAATAATTAAATTATGTAAATATTTCGTAAAATAAGATTATTATTGTGTTTATCAATCGGGGCGGATATGATGTATGATAGCGCGTATAATGGGACCCTCTTAACTTCTCAGTTATCAGCGTAAACTCGTAATGTAATGGGGAATACCCGTCCAAAAACAATTGTCAGGGCCAATGATGATTAAGTACATTAAGTGTATGATGTTTTATTATTTATATCATCATAATTTCAGCCGTAGTACTTCCACTGCTGGACATAGGCCTGCCTCAAAGTCTTCCAGTGACATCGGTCGGTGGCAGCTTCACCAGGTCGTCCGTCCATCTAGTCGGTGGAAGGCCAACTCTGCGTATATTTATATAATGTACAAAAATAAAACATAAGGGAAAAACCAGAGGCAAAGTACGTTTGTATGATCTACAAGAACGTCTCCCTGGGTCCCGACCAAAAAAGAGCGGTGTTATAAGTTTGACGTAATGATCTGACGTCTGTCGGTCTGGGACATCATAGCTCCCGAACGGATAGAGCGATTTCAATTTAGTTTTTTTTTGTATAAAAGATCGAAAGAGAGAAAGAGTCTGCGCGAGTGTTCTTAAGCATGTTTCATGAAAATCTATTGTGAAGTTTTAAAGTTATGGGGGTTAGAGTGGGGAAAGAAAACCCAAAAATCTGCAAATATACTCGAGTGGGGTATCAAATAAAAGCGCATCGCGTGCACATTACAAAATATTATGGTGTTTTACTTTTAAGGAAATTAAGGCTTGGAATCGGAGTTATTCTTAAATTTTAATTTAGATTAATTATTACGAGAATTAATTAATTAAATTAATTATTATTAGTTTTAAAATTTGTATAAGTGTTTTGTAATGCGAGTATTTAATTAATAAATAATTCTAATCTTACTGTAATGCAAAATCTTGAATACTCCTGCAATAATTAATTTTATAGGTATTCTAATACTTCGAAGTCACGAACAAGACAAGAAATTTTGAAAAGTCATATAAATAAAAGTTATTTATATGACATTTCAAAATTTCTTGTCTTGTTTTGGTAGTTAGTTATTTAAAGGCCTCTATAAGTGTTTGATGCGCTTATTGTTTATACTCAATAATGATACTATGTACTAAACCTAAATGATTTTTAAATAAGTGATAAAAATCACTTTTTATTTTAAACGAATATAACGAAAGAAAGGCTGAACGGATTTATCTTATCTTAGTCTTGAAATGTTCGTGGAGGAAAGGTTTAAAAGGAGAGAAAAAATATAATAAAATTGCCGGGAAAACTATTTTGAATAATTACCCGTGCGAAGCCGGGGCGCGCCACTAGTCAGTAATAAAGCAGTAATATATATTAGTAGTAATATATCTGATATTGTGCCACAACCATTTAATAAATTACCTACTAAGTTAATTAATCATTTAATTAATAAAATCATGTTTTTCAGTCATCAGAGGCCCTTCAAATATAAACATAAACATACAAATATAAATCTAAAATACTAAACTAACACTATGCTAAATGATGAGATAGGCGCTGTAAACATATATTTATACAATAATTAAATGATGACCATACTAATGAGATGATTACAACAATGTATTTAAGTTATTATCAAGCGGAACGGATGTGTGATACTGTATAGGGGAATCCATTTATAAGTAGTTATATTATAATGCTGAGAATTCCCGAATAAAAACAACGATTATTGTCAGTAAATAATTATGTTTCCACCACAGACATACATCTTCCTATATAACGCAAATGCATGTAGGTACTTCGCAAGCCGAACTCCGACAAAGCGTCGAGGTTTTTCTCCGTTAACTTTTTTTTTTTATGCTGGATAATCCTTCATTTGATTTTCACACCAATCTCACCTGATGTAAAGTGACTTCAGAACTTCAGACCGCCGCGGCCGTTATTGCAGCCGAATTGCAAAACATATTAAATAACTAGCTGAACCCAGCAAACGTTGTTTTGCAAAAGTGATAAATAGATAGAAGCCGATTCTCAGACCTACTGTTTACGCATATAAAATTTGGTAAAGATCGGAGGAGTACGGTAAATATGTGCGCTTTAAACACGTGCTTTAACGGTGAAGGCAAACATCGTCAGGAAACCGGCAAGTTCTGAGAACTTTAAAAGAGTTTGAAGGGCATGTGACATTCACCAACCCGCACTTGGCCAGCGTGGTGAATTAAGGCCTAATCTCTCTCGCCAAGAGAGAAGTCCCTGTGTCCCAGCAGTGGGAACTGATGATGATGATGATGACGGTAAATAACATTGTGACATGGAAATTTTATATACAAGGTGTTTCTTTTATGGTATATACTGCGGAAAAGGGGTGAAGGGCACGCACCAGGCGAACATATTTTGTTCAACAACTTTTCCCATTATGTTGCCGCGTTTGTTTTGTTTGTTAGGAGACGATAAAAATCGGAACAAGCGATAATGTCGCGTATCATATTGACTTCATAATACAGGCAAAAGTCTTCACGCTTGTTCTCAATACAAATCGTGTATGTAAATACTTAACGTTATCAAAGTTCAGACTCGAGTGGGGTCACAAAATACAAAATAGTATTACTTTGACGACCTCTGTGGCTCGGTGGGCGAACGTCCGATTGATGCGCAGGAGGTTGCGGGTTCGATTCCCGCCAGGGGACCAGATTTTGTACGATCTACAATTCCTGGTTTCGGGTCTGGGTGTTTTCTATGTATCATATGTATGTATTTACAAAAAAAATGTATCTATGTAGTATATCTGACTGATATACTACATAGATACATTTTTTTCCACCCATAGTCAGATATACTACATAGATACATTTTTTAACACCCATAGTACAAGCTCTGCTTAGTTTGGGGTTAGGTGATGCTGTGTGAGTAGTCCGGAAATATTTATTTATTTACTTTTAACTTTTACTAGAACTAAAGTTCTGGAATAAGAAGTTTTTAAATTTAGATTACGAGTATTACAAATTAAAGAAAATACTATTTTTATGTAGACATCGATTGTGTAGGTAGCACATAATTTTGGCTTACTAAGCTCAACAAATGTTTTATCTCCTGAGATTTATTTTGAGTTGAGAGAAATAAAAATCCGTTATGTAGTCATAACTAACATAAATCAGCGATTCGTGATGTTACTAATTGTTTCCTTTTAAAACGTTTGAACATCAAGAGAGCTATAGGTACCTTAGAACTGACTTATACGTTTTATGAATTGAAACTTTGTTTTGTGTTTAGATTTGTTTATTTTTGTTGTTGAGCTGTTAATACTTTAGTTATAAATAGGTGTATAAGAGTGTTCATTTATTAATATTAAAATAAATAAATATTTCCGGACTACTCACACTAATTAATTCTACTTTTATTTATATGTATTGTGTCTCAAATAAAATTTATTTCATTTCATTTTAATAGGTAGAGTGACTTAAGAGGAATATTTTCGTATCTGAGCAAAGCCGGAATAGGTCATCTGGTTGTGTATTATAAACAATCCTCAATAGTACAACTGTCTATTTGTACCTACCACAAGTCAAACAACTTAATGCTTATCAACTCTCCCAAGTACCTTATCACGCGAATGAATCATTTAATTCTACGTTATTCTGTACTTATCTCTTCAGACCGTGGTCAACTCTACACAAAAGTGCTGGGCTAATTGGAATATAATTAATACTCCCATAAATATTTATGTACGATCAGTAAATTATATTGTGTATTAACTCTATGACTACCTAAACAAAATCATGGATATTTCATGGCGTTTAAAACGTAAGTTACTATTTTTTTTTTTTTAATATTCCATCGTTTAATTTAGTGGAACCAAACTTTAAAATAAATTTAAAATTTTAGGTTAATGTTTTGGTGCGTTTTTACTTGTTTATATTGTATACATTTTATTTTATTTTATTTCGTATCAAATATGTATTGAAATTCTATAGAGTACATTGAAAACTCTGTTGGGATACAAAATAAACGTTTAGGTGCACCAATTTTCATTGCCAAATATTAGAATACTAGCGGCACGCCCCGGCTTTGCACGGGTAATTATTCAAAATTGTTTCAAAATTATTCGAATTTTTCTCTCCGTAAAAACCATCCCTAAACTCCAACAAACATTTAAAAAAATAAATTGGCTAAATTGGTTGAGTTATGCGCTTAGCAACACATTTTGCGATTCATTTTTAACCCCCGACAAAAAAAGAGGGGTGTCATATTATGTTTGACGTGTCTATCTGTCTGGGACATCATAGCTCCCGAACGGATGAAGCGATTTCAACTTAGTTTTTTTTGTTTAAAAAGTCTGGCGTGAGTGCTCCTAGACATGTTTCATGAAAATCGGTTGTGCCGTTTAAATCTTGTGGGGGTTAGAGTGGGGAAGGAAAACCGAAAATCTGCAAAAATCTCGAGTGGGGTATCAAATAAGAGCGCATTGCGTGCACATTACACATTATTATGGTGTTTTACTTTTAAGGAAATTGAAGGATTCGAATCGGGGGTTTTTCTTATATTTTAAATTTAGATTTATTATTTTTAAGAAGATTAAGGTAAGAGAAAACATACCATTGATTGCAATGCTCAAATTGGTGTAACCGACAACAAACATAAATTTGGTTCGGGTCAATTGGTGTAACGTTAGTTTTTTGAAGAAAGTTGGTTTTATATTGGTATATGTGTGGTTATAATTTTTCGTTCAAGCTAAGAATAAGTGTAAGAGCAATGCTGGTTTGCCAAGATACATACACCTACTTAACCTTCTTTGGTCATAGAATAGGAATATAACAATTCGACTTATGTAAATGGATCACATACCTACTCAGTTACAACATAATTTCGACGGATTAAGTCTGCAAATTCACAGTTAAAATGTGTAGCGAAACTGTATTTTTTTTAAAGCTAGAATTCTATTATTATGCTATTCGAAAGAGCAGAAAAAAAAACTGTTTAATCAACTTATTTTACGTGTTTTGATGGTTAACCCAATTGAACCTGCAACCGACGATAATGTACAATATCTATGCTATATGCTAGGGTTTAGTTCTGAAAATAACTTTTTGAATAGGATTAGTTACCTGTTAACGAATTATTAACTACTAATTATGCGACAAAATATTATCAAGCGACAATTTTTTTATTTCTGCACACGGCCATTCAGTAGGGAGAAGACCCCGCGCGGCAGATTATTTGGTGATCTTAACCCCCCCTCCCGTACCTCCGTGCCCGAGTGACGCCTGCCACTCCACAACGCATAGTTTAACAAAAATTAACTCGTGATATCTTTTGAATGGAATGTCAGAATCGAATAATTCAAAAAGTTATATAAAGGTTTTAAAGCAATCTTACATAATAAATTATTTATTTTGTTAAGGATTAATACCAAGATACAAATAAAGAGCCTTTTCAAACAGTGGTATTTTAATTTTTTTATATAAAAATCGCTTATTTACACATAACTATAATAGTTAGAGATATGATGTAACGACGTTTTTTGTAGATAATGATAAGTTCTACAAAGTTGTACTACATCACTTTGTTATATATTCAATAGTTATCGCAGC